>JAVFKF010000004.1:3861250-5100000 GCA_036926295.1 Pachydiplax longipennis
TTCTAATAATTGAGATAGTGTTCAATCTTGCTGTTTCTATAACTTTGTTATATTTGCTTGCTAATGAAATCGATTAAAGCGTTTTAATCCTATATTTTCTAATTGATTGTATCTAATTAGTGGCACTTGGGATTTCTCAAAATGTATTTCAAAATCTTGTACTCCACAAAACAAAATGACCTTTCATCGCGTTACCAGCTCATCTGACCATCAATATGCTCCATTTGGCACACTTCCGCCCTTAATTAAAGCTGTTTAAGAGTTATCCTTTACGCAGTAGTGGGATAAAAAACTTTGAGAAAAGGTCCCTATAAATACTAACACACATAAATTTATTTATTATTGTAATTTAAATATTTCTTTCGAAACTCGAGTATGAAATGGTTCATAAATATATTATAATCAATATCTAGTACTTTTATCGTTCTACTACGCAGGGTAACTGATAGATTTAGAATCGATTCGAGCAAACCGGCTGAATCCTACCATTGCCGGTTTGGCTCTTATCTGATGTCATCCAGTACACGATTGGTCGCTGATTCCCCCTAAAAAGGTCCTTGGAAATGTTTTAGAATCGCCATTATCTCAAAAAATATATTCCTTTATTATTTGGTGTAATATCACTGTCTTCAGGTGGCAGCCCCAAACATTGTCAAGTAACATTGAAAACACGACCTCTTACACCAAAATGCCTTCTTCTTACTCTTCCTCCGTGGCTCATGCCCGTTGCCTTCATCTTTTCCTTAGTCGCCCCACACTTCTTTTTCCCTTTTTATCTCTCGTAACCCATTCTGTCTATGTGTTCATTCCATTCTAATTCACTTCTGTGAATCCACTCGTCTTCCACGCCACTCTCTTTTCTAATCGCCTCACTCCTTTCTCTCCCAAGTAATGTTTTTCCTCCTACAGATTAACATTCCGAAATGACGTCACTCTGTTTACAAATAGTGTTAGAACACACTCAAAAACAAGAGCAAGACTTAATATACGGAACACCCACCAGTACCCCTTCCGATACATATATATTCCATATTTACTGTTAGCACACAATTAACATCGTTCCTTTGGCTAGCCACATATGCCTTCCCCAGTTTCTCATTCATCACGATGCACTGTGCTCTCTAAAAGGGGATGGTCAAAACTGAACGAACTTCCTTAATTTAAAATAAAAATATGCTCTATCATGCAGAGGGAACTGTATTGTCCATACGATGGGTTTCAACTTCTGCGGAATCGTTTCAACCATACTTTTCATCCAGTCCTTTCTTTCTATTCCCCATGTAAAGTAACCGGAAAAGCGAAACTTGCTCGTGGTCGCGTTCTATGTTTGGTGTCTATCTATATGTGGAGATGTGGGCGGCACGCAAATAGCTCAAATTATGACCACGCCGCCGTCATATCGATGGGGCGAATTAGCTGAAGGGGCCTCAATAAGACAGTGCTTATGAAATAACGTGCTACAAATGGTCTCAAATATTTTGAAATGTTACGAATTTCGTTCCATATTTATTTTATTACGGTTTTCTCGTAGAAAATTTTCTTATTTTGAATAAATTAGTACTTTCATTAAATTACTCTTAGATTCAGTGAAAAAATACGTTTCTGTGTTGGACCAAATTTGGTATTATATTCATCAAGCGAATAGAATTTCATTTATATGCACGGCATCCTTTTTGTGATGAATTTCCTTAAAATATCTCTTCTTTGAGGAAGGTCGCTTTTCAGTTTGGGTGCATTCCGAAGCTACTCAATGAAGCGCTTGGAAATGCATTTCATTTACAATTTGTTTACTATGGAAACTCGAAGGCATTTCGTTCGTATTTATCTGTTTTCTGTTCATTTTCTAATTACAATTTCGTGCGATTTGTTCTCTTTTTGGGCCACGCTACGGCGCTGCTTTCCCAAATTAGGTACAATCCGTCGCACAGCGGAAGACTGTTTATTTATCGTTGCGATTACACCCAGGAAGGATTCTTGCGCATGCGCACAGTCTGCTCCGATAAACTTTGAAGATAGACAAGTCTAAAAATAAAACTTCGCTTTCAATGCAGTAATTCCTCGTCGTCGAGGTATGCGGCTCACTAAGGATAACCTACTCTGGCAGACTGTTTGTTACAGTATCACGCCTAAACTAATCATTGAAGAAATTTTCCCCGAGAAAAGTCCTTCATTTTATGGTTTTCGGTTCGATCCCAGAGGAGTCAAAGCATTCTTGCCGTGAAGTTTACTTTTATCGCTTGTGGACTATTTTATGCTATTGAATTCGGAGGAAATGTCATACGAAGTTGGGGAAAGTGTCTAAGAAAGGAAAAGCTCTGAAAATTGTTTTTCTTGTCGTTGACCGTGGATATCGCATCCTATTAACGCCAGATCAAACATATATGAAAATTATGTCAAATCCATCGGTTTTCAATAACATTTTCTAGGCTCCTAAAACTTTCGTTGAAGTCGAGTTTCTTCGCCTCTTAGGAAATGTAGGAAGTAAATAGAAAATAGGAAGACGTTTTCTCTGAGTTATGACAGTTTGAGATTACGTTTTTACATCAAAAAACGACAACTGTCAAGCGAAAATAGGTAAATTGCTAAATATCTCGTGAATATCCTTCATAAGGTTTGAGTAAACGTATATCAACTAACGATTCGTCCAAAAAAAAAAAAACAAAGCTAAGATCTGAATATGGAAGTGTTCTATGTTGATATTTATTTCAGTCATAAATGTGATAGTAATGGATTAGATTTAATTGAGTCACGTAATATCACTGAAATGACTGAAAATACGTAAATTTCAGTAGAAGGAATTATATTTGGCGTAGAAACAATTTTTGTCTTCACTTTAACTAAACGATGTATTTTCTAGAATGTGACGAAAACTGTTGATTTTGGATTATCTGAGCTTTATAGATTTGGACGCTGAGTAGAGAAACTTAAACTAAACGATGAGTAAGGAAGTATAACGCAAGGGCCCCAGCATAGAAACAATAATACTTTTTCCTTTCCTCAATAATTTTAGCAGTCGCAGTTGATTGTTGGGGTATGGCGTGGTGAAAAATCATGTGAAACAAAATCTGTCAGCTGATTATAATAAAGAGATCAGGGGCCATGACTGTGAAACAATCTCTAAGAGTGGGAATAATCTGTCAAGAGGGTATTGGACCTATTCTATCCTATTTTGTGATTTCTGTCCTAATTTCCTCAATGACTGGAATTGGGGATGATTCTCAAATATCTTAGACTGTGGACTCTTAGAAAACCGCCTGGAATTATTTCGTTCTTCAGAGTGTTTGTTTAATTCTTTGTAGTAAAATAACTGTAATCAATCAAAGTCTATATCTTATCTAACTCGTGATAAAGACTGAAAACTTACGGATTAGAGAATTTTTTATTTGTTTTAATTTTTAATATCTCAACAGTTGAATTATCTCTGTTATATTTAGAAACATTCTCATTTAATTTTGGCGAGTAAATAACATTTATCTTAAAAGTAAAAATTAGAATTGAATTTTAAGAATTATAATTGAAACGAAACAGATTAAATATTAATGAACTATCAAATAATGGTGTACAATTTTCCGGAAGTTTATTAAAAATATGGCAGCATATTTTGCTAAACAAGATAACAAAAACTTTGAAAAATTGCACTTTTACCATAATATTTAGTATTTAATTTTCTATAACAACAACCATTTAATTGCTAGATAGTATTAAAATTATTTTGAATTGGGAAATGTTTTCATCCCTTCTACAACATTATTTATCAATTCAGTGGGGTGGTAAATTCAACTCTGCACCCGCCCTTGGCCTGCGGACAAACTTGCAAAACTTACAGAAAGTTAAATTTAACGGCAATTCAGGATAAGGCATCGGAACTTCAATAATAAGTTACAAGGCAAAAGTTGAAAATTTCTCCAATCTCCATCAATCAAGCAGTTTTCCATCTCATCTGTGTAGTGAGATTTGATGAAAATTAACGATGTCTAAACGATATTTTGGTACTTTGAATATCGATTCCAAAAGTTGGATGAGCTAGCGAAATCAAGTGTAAGGAAACTTTATATGGATTCGGGATTTCGGCGTGAGCCAGAATGGAAGAAAAAAATGTTATGGTATGGACCACCATCTGTTTACATCGGCTTATACAAGTATATTGAAATAATCGTACGTGACAAATGGGAACACATTCTATTTCTAGGATTGCTCTGGCTCGCCGTAAATCGCTCTTCGCAAATATCTCGGATTCGGTGACGTTTACGGCGTCGATTTGGCAACGTTGCCATCACCGCCCACGCCTCGCCATTTGATGTGACGTGAGCTTCTGCAATGGCCCCCTTTCTATTTTTGGCCCTCCTCCACACCCATGGTGCGTAAATAGCGGATGTACATTATACGTCAAATTAAGTATTCATATTATACGAGATATACGCCAAAGTTGCTACTTTTCAGTTTAATAAAATATCGAATAGTACACATCAGTATTGATGCCTTGCAAGTCACCATTTGGCGTGTGGCAGAGGGTGTAAAAGCTTGATTTACTTCTTTAGCTTTTTTATTATTTATCGTTCGCGGAGTCTTTAAAACGCCTTTTCATCTGTTTCCGCTCATTTTCGGGTCGCATAATTCCGATTACGCCTTTGCAGCGTACTTTCTTTTAATGTTTTTAGCATACCTTCTGCACTCCTTTCTTTCGAAGATTTATGCTCCTGAGAATATCTGCGTATCGCTTTGCACAGCACTTTCTCGGGAACACGTTTCATCAAATCCTTTCTACTTGAGTAAGTATTACTTACGTTAGGCTCCAGTTCCAATTTTTCTCGCCACTTTTGAATGAGAACTAAATCATTGGATAGAGAAATATGTCTTCATTGTTAGTTTTTCTGTATAAAACCGAGTCGTCCGCTAATGTCTTCAGATTGACATCGCTCATAAAATTAATACACATCTGGAAAAGGCACGCTGTCTTAAGTGCGCCTTAAGTGTACAATTTTTGCTAATTTGCCGTTACAAGCAACAGTATCCAACTTCATTAAATTATAACTCTTCATTATAACGCTGTTTATAAAAAAATCATTTCATCGATTGATTCAATATGATTGGAATTTAAGTGACAATTGAGGCAGCGGAGAAATGTAACCTCTCACAAAGAGGGTAAGTGAAATTCCGTGTTTTTCTTAGAATGTGCGATTTGAGGTCCTCACCAAGTAGGATGGCATAGACAAGCTCTGTTTGTTTCAGATTCGACGTCTGTTTTTCGGCTGTGGTAAGAGTGTGTGATTTGCTGAAGCATAGAAAGCTTGATTACCGGTGAAATCTATTTGAAAAATTAATCAGCACAGATGTAGTCGACTAGATAGTTGATTTGGTTTCTATAGTTCGCGAGTTCTGACAGATAAAGAAAAAGCGTTACAAGGAAATAATTGCAAGAACGGATTGCTTCTTCTGCGGGACATCGGAGAATTTAACAGCAGGTAGAATTAAGGTAGGGAAATCAGTGTTTTTGCAACCCATGCCACACACCTTTGGCTACTCGCAGGATTTGCAAATGTAAAAGAACTACGTAAATATCGAAAGGACGTATGGCAGAGAGTGTAAACTTGGAGGTCTGTTGATTCTGAACAGCGCGATTAGATTGAAATGTTAAGTACTATTTTGCGTCAGAAGGCATTCTCGCGAATGCAAACTGAAATTGAATGCAATCAATCTGCTAGCTATGAATTAATATCAGAATGCACAAACGACGAAAGATATGTTTGTCGACCTTCGTGAGATTTCCCTCTCAAATTCACGGTCAATGACATTGAACTTTGTGGAGTAATCGCCTCGGAAATAAGTGAAAGTATGTACATTTAGCATTCCTCAAATTGTAATCATAATGAATGGTGCAGAAAAATTCATTCGACTTAACTTTTTAATTATTTGGCGTTTTTTATGTCATGAATAATTTTATCCAGGTGGTCTCTTAGATTGAATTAGCGCAGTAATTTTTTTCTCCATCTGCTGTAGAATAATCGGAGGGAAAGCTTCTAACTCTAACTTCTAAATCTAACGATTTAGTTACGATTCAAAGTTGGTGCTAAAGTAAACAGTAAAGCTCAATGTGAGTAAATGCTCCGTAGTTAATTTTTTCGAAAAGAAAGAATCGCGTCATAATTACCCATAGTCAATATTTGGAATAATCATAAATGTAGTCGAAACAGTTGGTTATCTTGAGATAAATTTTATTAATAAATTAAACTGGAGAACTCACGTCTGTAAAATCGGTAAAGCAAGTAAAAAGCTCGGCTTTATATATCGTATTGTCGGTAGATGCAATGAGAAAGTTAGAGAGCGATGTTATTTCTCCTTGGTCAGGCCCCATCTTGAATATGCGGCAAGTATATGGAACCCAGCGGATGAAACGGGACCCGTGAACTCGATAAAGTTCAGCGCAAAGCGATACGTTTTGTTAAAAACTGATGCGAGGAAAAGTCAAGCGTTACGAAGATACTCTCAGATGCAGGTTGGGAATCGTTGAAGGAAAGGAGATTAGAAGCTAGGTTGAGGCTACATAACAAATTTAGAGGAAGCACTTTTATAGAGGACGTAATTGATATTATGGGACCTCTGTTACTTTTGCCGATCCAAAAATGAGAAAAAATAAGAGAAATAAACGTTAGAAGAAGTTGTTTCAAGGATTCATTCTTTCCGTGAACAATACATGATAATAGCAGGCTAAAAAAGTAGCTCAATTTGTTCGGTGTTTGTACTCCCTGTCACACTGGTTTAGAAGGTATTTATGTAGATGTAGATTAAGTTTCAATCAATTTTCTGTCTTAACGTTGGATTACCGAAAGAAACTTAGAACTGCTCAAATTATATTTGATGGAATTACATCGCACATAATCGTTTATTGTAATAATTTTTATGGTCCTTAAGTTTTCTTATTTATTTTTATCACCCATATATGAGGAGATCCGGTCGTGTTTTTACTAATTTGTGGTATTGAACAAGTTTTTATCTTTATTGTAAACTGTTTGTAATAAATGATTTTTTGTAAAGCAAATTTTGCCTTGAATCTATCGCTTGAAGTTGGACTCATTTTAATAAAGCAATTTTGTAGCTAAATTGGAGTGAGATATAATCAGTGCAATGATTTGGTAAGTGTAGCCATCCTGATAGCGCTGCCTAAGTTCGTTCCCGGTCTACTTATAATCTTTTATGCTGGTTTTTCCGTAAGAATTTTTGTAAATATACGCCTTGTTATGCAAAGTTACCGTTTTCCCCTTTTATAATATTTCAAATACAAGTTTTCGGTGTTATTTTCAATAATGAGAATATTTGCTTAGGAATTGATATATTTACCCTTTGGTGTATTTATCGACAGTTATACGTAACTGCTTTTGAAACGCAAATTTAAAATATACTCCACTCGCCGAACTCGAACGAATTTGTGAAATAATCGAGCTAGATATGTCTGCACCATCGAGGACAAAGGCCTCCGATCGCGTGCGGCCTTGAAAATACATGCGGCTCTTTCGAACGTTCTTTGCGGCCTCTCTTTCACCGCGCGAAATAAATTCATGAATTCGAAAAGTTCCGATTTCATTTATTACTCCTAGAAAAATGTAAACGAAATTTTTCTACACATAGGCTTCTAATTTTACTTAATGATCGGATACGCTATTCGACTTACATTTCGGAGTCGATATATTTACATGAATCATTCGCCGGTCCATTCTCAAGTACTTTCGATGTCTGTTTGACCTCCATTCGGTGTGAAAGCCCGTTTCCAAGGTTACGCTGCGCTCGAGCGTGTGATTCGCTTTTGATGAACTCCTATGGCAACCAAGGACGTTCATGCTGAGTCGCGTCAGGGAATATGAAAAGATGTTTTTAGTGATGTATGCCATCATAGGTAAGAGCAGGTGGATTTTATACTTGGCGATGAGATCAGAAACGAGGGCATTGAGTGCTAAAATGCCATCCGAAGACGCTCTGCTAGTATTTCGTCCAACATTAACAGAGGAATGACAATAAGAGGAAAAATTGCTAAGCTGAATATTTGTATTGTAATTTTGGAACGGTTTTTGGAAGAAAAGTTGTACCAACGATTCCACTGAATCTCCTGAGTAAAAGGCATCTAATATGAACATGGGCAATAGTTTCAAAGAGACGGCATAACCTATGAAGTGGATATTGGGTGATTATTGGAAACGGTAACGACGTCCTACTTCATATTTTGAGAATTACTCAATTTATATATACAGTTAAGTGCAGAATTGTTTAAATAGTTGATGGTGGCTTGAAAATGCATTTAGAATGATGACGAAATCATAGATTTAGAAGCAAAGAAACCGGAAGTAAATGATGATCGAAGAAGAGGAATAGGTTTCTCAGTGTCAGAAAGGTTATGGAGGTTGCTTTGAAGTACAAAACAAAATGAATGAACTGCGTGATGATCACGCATTCAACAATTCACGGTTAACCAACAGAAGATTCTCTTTGAAAAACTAACTTCTTTTGAAATTTTTACTTGTTACTATGTATGAATGTAGAATTAATGAATGTTGTAAATGAGCAATTCTCTATTTTTATTCATTGTACCTTGGAAGGCAGGATTACGGTGAAGTGGTGGGGGAGATTTTTCGAGAGATGATGTGAGAGTTATTTTCAGTGGGGGAAATACTAGCGAAAAGGGGGTTGCAGTAGTGTTAGGCAAGAGAGAAGCCACCGAGCTAATAAGCGATAAGGTTATGTCAGTAGAAGAAAAGGCTGAGCCGGGAAACACTGTGATAGATCAAGAAGCGATTACAGTTAAATAGACTGTGTGTATGAGAGAGGAACTTATAGATTAAAGGTATAAAAACGTCGTAAGGCAAAGATGGGGTGGAGGTCTATCAAATAGTAACGATAGAGGACAGACTTATAATTGGAACAACCTATGCATAACTGGTTTAGAATGTATAGGGATGTAAATGGCGAAGTAGAGAGGGCTGGAGAACAGTGGTAGAAAGGACGGTGCTTTGAAGGCTAGATGAAAGAAGAGGGCCTATTGCAAAGAGCCGTTGACGGGAAATAAAATCAGTTGTAAAATTTAACTATAAAAGATTAGAGGAGAAGTATCTTATGGTACAGCATAAGGAGAAGGTAGATAGAATATTTTGAGGAAAATACACAAAGTAAGGAATAATAAAGAACATTTTTGATTCAAAATCTATAATAATTGTTAACTGCAATAGGTAATTAAACACCGAGATATTTCTTTAGCTTGTTATTATCGCGTATCGCTCACAGAAAGAATGAGTCCTTGAAACGACTTGTCTTGAAATCTGCAAGTATGTCTCTTATTTTCATTTTCGAAATGGCCGAAGTAGCAGTAGGTTGTAAATTACCGATTATATATTCAACAAACGTACTTTCTCTGAATTTATTAAGCAATTGCAATCTACCCTCTAAATCTACTCTGCTTTAAGGATTCCCAATCTGCGTCTGAGAGCATCTTTGTAACATTTCTTATCGTAGTATTTTTAACTATGTAGGTAAGTATTTAACGACTTCCGCTACACTTTCTCGCGGTACACCATGATTCATAACTTCGTTCGTACCAACTCCATCAAGTACTGCTTGTTATTCCCTTTCGTAGTGTAAATCCTTGACCCAGTTTCTAACTTCCTTGTGAACACACACTACCTTTAATTTTAAAATTAAACTGTAGAGAGGTACTATTTCGAATCCCTCTTTGGTATCAATCAAGAAAGATAATATCAACTCTCATATTACTCTCGGCGGAGTTTAAGATTTCGTGAATGAAAGTTTCATATGCTCGTGACTTACTCAAGTCGTCTTACTGAGTCTTACTAATTTCCAACGTATTACTATTTCTTATTATAGTCTTACATATTTCCAAGCATTGGAATCTTTCTGCAATTTTCTCCATCTTCGTTAAATACTTGACATCAATATGGATGTATTAATCCCTCTGTATTAAACGTTGTATTTAAAAAGAAGTAAAATGGAATAAAGGATGTGAGGATTGATTTAGGAGTGACTCACTGTTTAAGAAATTTCCCAGCAAATTGAATTGGTATTTATATTCTCATTCATTCCCATTTGTGGGTCGATTCAATTTTTAATTCTTTATTTTATGCAGAACACTGTCACGGTGTTTCCTAACCTTTCTGCTGGCTAAATAATGTATAACTATTTACTAATAATATCATCATAATAATAAATGATGAATGCAGATGGCAGATGTTGTCTGATTGGGATTATTTTTCATATTTCAGAAGACGTAGGGCCTTTTCGCAGTGTGGAGATCAACTCATCATATTCACATCTTCCACAAAAAGGTGAGTTCAAAATATTTGCGATTCACCCAATTTTCTTACAACTTTTAATTCGTTGCATGCTTTTCTTCTCTGATTACTTTGATTTATTGCAATTAAATTTGCATTTTGTCTTATCGACCATGATTGTCACCTGCGGCTTTAGTTTCTACGATATATACTATTTTAGCCATGAAGGAAGACCTCGTTAGACTAGTAACTGTTTCGTTGAATTTTGTTGACTTCTGCTTCTAGTCTTGCCTGCATAATTTGGACGTATTTACTTATTGCTCATTGCACGTGCAAAGCTTATATCTTTTTCCCTTCATATTAAGGAAGGATATTATTCACAGATAAATCTTTCTATATAAAATATTTTACCTAAGCAGAAAATATTAAACAAATAATTGCAGTGAAAATTTCAAAGAAAAAAAAATAAATTAATTACTGCATCAGTTAATGTAGGTCTCGAATTAGAGATTTTCTCTATCAGAACATTAATTATTCTCGCTAACATCCATTTACAGGACAATTACAGTGGGTGACGTAAGAAATACACACAAACATTTCCTAAAATCCGACTAGTCGAGACTCGAACCTGGTTGGTTTGGTTGACATTCGTTAACAGAAAAGTCGAAAAGAAAAAATAAGTTAATAAAGAGAGAAGTGAGAGAAAAGTGAGTTCTAAGGCATGGAGTATTAAAAGCTCAAATGATGAGAAATTAGTGTTGTAAATAGCAAGCTATCTAAACGGAGTTTTAGATTTTTAGGATTAGGATTTTATTAATCGACGCTTCAATTTTTGAAGAATATCTTGTTTTAATGCAAACTTAGTTCGTAATAACTTTTCTTCCGACAAATGGGTGACCTTCTCCTCGAACTTTCTTCTTTTTCCAGACTTTTGTCCAGACAGTTCCACTGCTTCTCACGAGAGATGCCTCGCACAGAAAAAGATATTCATTGATTTGCGGCTTCTAGTCAATTTCCATAACTTCGTTTTCTCTAATATCTTCTTTTTTCTTCGGAAAGGTCGTTTCTCAATTTCCTGCTTTCGTCAATCTTTATCAAAGATCCACTGTTTCTTTTCCTTTTTATTTCCCCAACTTCTTCTAAAGCATTCAATGTCGTAGTTTGAATGGTATTCTAATAATTATGCAATTATTAGAATATTTGTAAATTTGATGATACTGAAACTATTTAAGTGATATGCGAAAAGAACGAAGGAAACTGTTAAGTTGTAGCTGTTTCTATAAGAAGTACGTAGGGTAAATGTATTATGAGGGATACCAGGGGAATATTCTATAAATTACGTTTTAAAGATGTTTTTGTGTCGGCCCTTATTTTGCGTTTGCAATTATAGAGATGTTATTTTGGAATTTATTTCGTATGGGCCTTCTAGTGTAAGGGATTTTGGAGTGTTTGTGTATTATGTGTTACTTGACAATGTTTATGAGCTGCAATCTGGCGACAGCCAACCGCACCCTATAATATCTTATATCATAATCATCGTTGTCTATATATATATTATTTATGTGTATTATTACTTCATTCCATGTCATTAACTCCCGTAAGAAATACAAGGGAGAAAATCGGAACTTTAATTTCGCGCACTTCTCCCAAATATAGAAATATGAAATTTAAATGTTCACTAGAGAATCAGTGACCTAACACATCGATATTTTCTACCAAAAGTATCCTTGGTTCGACTCTGGACGACTCGAAAATGCTTTCATAAGAAATGCAAGTAAACTTTATTTTGATCGATTGCAGACTTTTTTCTCTTTCAGAATTAAATTAAAAGTAATGTTATCGAAAAAGTGCCAAAAGAAAGGAGATTGAATGAAGATATTTGCCGTGAATTATTGCTTTAGCTTCCAAATTCCCCTGGTATCCCTCGTAATACATTTACCCTACATACTTCTTATAGAAACAACTACAACTTTACAGTTTACTTCGTTCTTTTCGCAAGTCACATATCACTTAAATAGTTTCAGTATCATCAAATTTACAAATATTCTAATAATTGCATAATTTTTCCCATTCATTCCACTATTTTACAACGAACCACAAATGGTACATCTAGCTTCCTTTTTATTTCTCGGTAGGGGTTTATAGACAAGAATTAGTTAAATGTATGCTATGAAGAAACGGATTTTACTGATGTTAAGACGTCTAAATAAAAAATATAGATGAAATGTATTATAGAGATAGCAGTAGGTGCAACGTTGTATACCCCGGTTGGGAATTGTTTAAAATCCCTTTGGAATAATGTTATTGCTTTCTTGCTCTTCCAGATATAGCGGGTAACTCTCCAATTGGAAGTCCGGCGATATCTCGTAGGAACGACTTGAATAACTTGGCAAACAGCTTCCACATGGATTCTGTACTTCAGGAACAGGCATTCCAGCAACAAATTCTTCAGGTGGGTCCGCTCTCTCGACGCTTTTTTACCTTACTATCTTCAATTGAGTCTTTATATAAAAATATTAGATTGGGCTCCACTTTTCAAGAAAAAAGGCTTTATATCAATTATTAAAAGTAGCATTTTTTGTGAATAAAATGTTGTTTTTTGAAATTTTCAAATTGATACTCTATATCAGGGGTGGCCAACAAGTCGATCGCGTGGCCAATTTTGGTCGATCGTCGATCTCTCGCTGTTGTTTAATATGCCTTACCTCGGTAGCCATTGCTAAGAAGGGTAATCTGGAGAGACATATTTTTGCTTTACATAACAAGTATCAAACAGATTATCCACGAAATTCTGAACTGAGAAAACATAAAGTTAGGGATCTTAAAACTCGATTAACAGATCAACAAAGCGTTTTTAAAAAGCCAAGGTTGAAGTCACAAGCAGTAACTACGGCATCAACCAAAGTAAACTATCTCTTAGCAAAAAGAAAATGCAAGCCATTTTCCGACGGTGAATTTGTAAAGGAAATAGTTTTGGAAATTTAAGTTTCACTTTTTAACGATTTTAAGAACAAGAGTGAAATTGTTGCTGCAATTCAAGATCTACAATTGTCTCGAAACACAGTGGTGCGACGAATTGAAATGATGAGTGGAAATGTAAAAGAGCAGTTAATTAATGATATTAATAGATGTTCTTGTTTTTCCATTCAGTGTGATGAATCGACAGATACAGCACAATTACTTGTTTTCGTTCGTATGATTTTTAAGGATTTTACATCTAAAGAAGAATTGTTGGGTATGATTTCTTTGAAGGAAAGGACTAGAGGTGTCGACATATTCAAAGGCTTTAAATACTTGCTCTATGATTTGAAGGTACCACTTTTCAAATTAGTCTCAATAACAACGGATGGCGCAGCTGCAATAATAGGTTGCAAAAATGGATTTATAGCCCTATGTCGAACTGAAGATGAATTCCCAGCCTATTTGAGCTATCACTGCATAATTCACCAGCAAGTGTTAGCTAGTAAGAGACTAAACACAAAAGAGGTAATGGACATAGCATTTATAATTGTTAATTCAATTCGAGGAAGTTCCCTCAAACGGCGTCTCTTCCAACTGCTAAGTAAGTCATATTATTCTCCCATGATAAATTTTCTTGGCCCAAAAAAAAAACGTGTAAGTGAAATATTTAATCAAATTATCAGCCATACTGTGAATTTTTATTTAACAACTTTTTTATATTTACGAACAAATATTATAACAACTTATACATTGCAGTTGATAAAAAAGTTAAATTGCATTTTAAGTTAGTAAAAATCTATCTAGAAAAAGTGTCGGAAAATCGAATTTTTGGGTACCGCATGTACGGAATGCTGCTATCAAAAGTTGGGTCTGGAAATTTATTTTCTTCAGGAGCCTATATCTCGAAAACTTAATATGTGATTTAAAAATAAAAAATAGTTTTGAAAATATATTTTACTTATCTACCCATACATCGCTGGAATGCACCTTATGCTGAAACACAGTGAATAAACATGCATTTCACACCCCTTCTTCCCCCTTAGACTACGCCTATGACAATAAGTCGATAGCGACACACTTTTATGATAAAAAGTAGATCTTATATACAGAAAAGTTGGGCACCCCTGCTCTATATTCTCTAATCTAAGGAGAATCCAAGCTTTGGTAGAAGAATCACGATTTCTAAATACAGAAAAACTTACAAAGAATACTTGATTAATAGACGCATGCAAATTGTCAAAGTAAGAATCGTCGTAAGAATCGTGTTCTTATGACACCGTAACTTACCTCCGAACTGATGTAAGGCAAATAATAATTGCTCGCAAAAAAGGAGTAACTTGAGCTTAATTAGCTGAACCATAGGTTTAAACGTTCTTGTTGAAGTAACCCATTTCGGCGATACTTGTTTTATGATAATGCATTCTAGATCGCGAATATAGGATGCTTTCGATTTTTAGAAGCTCTTAAAAAGCAAAAAATGCACGTCTTACAATTAATTACGATTGTCTTCGGCAGATGTGAGTTAGGCAACCGGCGGCGCATACCTGCCGAGTGAATTGCGGACATCGCAGGTGTTTTTCGATAGCTGTCGATTTGGAATACCCGTTTACGCTCACACTTGAGACCGTATCCCGCTTAATACGCGGTCTTTTCCCATTCGTCGTATATTAAGCTTATGGTAAAAATCAGCTTAAGACTCTCTGTACGACCCTCTATAGTTAATCGTGCCCCTCAATCGAGAGAACAAGATATGTTTCATTATCTTTATCCTCCGCTCTTCTCTCCTGGTTCACCGTTAGTCTAAGGTGTTTATTGACTCTCTTGTTTCAGTCGATTGTAAAGTATTTTTAAAGCCATCCAAAACAAGAGGGTTAAAAAAATCGTTATTCTTATTTAATTGTTTACCTGGTAAAACTGCATCATTATTGAGCGAAAAATAATCCAAATTAAGAGACAGACTCTCCTCATTCAAAGTGGACACAATTCTTAAAAATTATGACGAGAAAAAAATCCAGCAATACTCACGAGATATCCACAGCTGTGGCAAGTAAAACAGATTTAAGATTTCCTTTTCATTTTAAAGCTGTTATTAAGCTTAAAAATAAAAATATTAAAACGAAGTATATAAATTTGAAAACTAAATTTTAAACCTTCCCTGTTTTTACTGACCTGAAAGAATTATGATGTCCCGGATAGAAAGTTATCCTGATGAAAAGCGCGATTATCACTGGATCCCCTGAGAAGCGCCAAATATACATTCTCTCATTATCTATTTCAACCAACGGCCTTTGGAGAATCACTTTCACAAAGTAAAAATTCCGGGTTCTACTCCAGAACTATGGGAGTGGGAATCAATTAGAAATATATGATAAGTTCGTTTTATCTCTTTCGTGCTTAATTTAATTTACCATACTAAATTAAGAATAATTGGCCTTAAGAAATCCAGACAAGTGCCAAAAGAAAGAAAATTGAATGAAATTTTTTTTTCGTTCCTTGAATATCTTTTTGGATGGATGGATGGAACTTTGATGAGAATTTTTGTGAAATTTTGTAGCTGTAAAGAGCGCGTCTCCCTGACGACCGAGGCGTTGTTGAATATGATGTCATTCATTTATAAAATGAAGGAAGATGATACAAATTGAATATAGAATGAATGATGTCTTTTGAATAGGAGGCTCTTTGATTCCTTAGGGACTAATATACGACCGCGTCAAAAGATTTCTTAATCGACACAATTTTCTACCGTGCAAGTACAGATTGATTAACCAAGTTCAATGAGGTGAAAACTTAGCATGATATTTTTCAGTTTAGTAAAAGGAAAAGGAATTGTTTTTGCGAATGAAGGGAATTTGAATGAAAATGAGATGTTAGTGAGTCCATCTAATTTTGATTTTCTTCGTTGTATTAAAACTTTATGGTGTTTTTCAGCCGTTTTGATAATATTCCTAGCTAAATACTGATGATTATTTATGTAATTTATTGTTTGAATAAAACTCTAATTAAGTCATGTATAATTTGATATAATGTAATGTTATATATAAACATATCTATAAATATATATTCATTTGAAATACGACGGAATAAAAAATATTTCTCCCTTTATTGCTGTATTCAAATTCGAAATATTATTTTAAAAATTGCTCAGCAACTGATTATTTTGTAATTAGTGTCAAGAAACCCTTAGAATAGTTAAGGGAAATCCGTATTTTACTCAATTCCAGTTTCACATTCATGTCTGCTTCAGCGCACCTTCTTCATTAAAAGCATTATTTTCTGTTACTGTTTACCCTATATCCGAAAGTCTCTTTCAGGCGTGATTTATTTCCATTGATTTATTTGATCTTACAAATGAGTTTTATAAATCAAAGGTCGCTCAACGTATCTATACATAATTTCAACTTGGTATTTCGAACTTCGAAAATTTTAATATTATATAATTTAAACACTCAATTTTTTCTCTTCTTAGATGCCATGTCGTATTGATAGCCATTACTGCCTTCTTTGACGTACTATAGTTACATCGCCATCGGTTTTTATCATGTGTCCCCGCTGTGAATCGAAGAAAAGAATCCTACTTTCAACGAATCCCTTCCTTCCTTCTAATTTTATCTCCTCTTGCTCGAAGATAAATTACGTTAACTTCTCTTTCTCGTAGCCGAGACTAGCGCCGCACAAGTGTCTCTTTTCGCCATTATTCGAATCATCATGTCTCGATCTTTATCTGTGCGCTACCAATGGCGCTCTCCAAGGTCGATGCCGCTCCGACGTTCACTTTATCTCTCTTAATTAATGACCTTCGATGACCTTGACATTGCCCTTTACTCCTTTTCAAACGCTTCTTCACTTCGTGTTGTATTTTTCTGCTTGGTTCCACTCTTCTTGTTCCTTCCGAATCTTATTCTCTTGTGGACGTTGAATGTCTAACTGCAGTGAAAACCGGTTAAGACGCTTCTCGAGGAACCGAGTGAAAGCCGCGTTAAGCTAAAGCGGATTAGTTTTATATCCGGAATATTGTAAATTTTTACTACTTTTACAAGAGAAAACGAAAGGAAAGGGTTTTATGGCTCTTCAATTGTTAATTTACAACGTAATATGAAAATTTCCTTCACTTGCCTCTGCTGAAGATTGCAAAATATTGTTGTGTGATACTGTTTGTTTTCCTATCTTTGTTACCATATTTTGATCATTTTCACTCTATAATGAAGGAACTGGATGAGCGATTAAGGAAGAATAACAAATTCAGGAAGTAATTACGAATTGTTTAACAATAGTGGTAAGATCCAGTCCCAATTTCACCAGATAATGATGTATTGTGTTGTAAGAGATCGTCACAGAGCATGATCTTGACTACTCTCAACCAAATACATCACTTTGAGATGTATCGCATCACTGCGACGAAAGGAGGAAGTGTTTACTTTATCAATTGCTCTGTACAGAGACAAAATCGATGGGGAATATCTCAAGTGACTCTCACTTTTGTTTGCCTGTCTATTTCATATCTTATTTTCATTTTCTTTTATTATAATCTTTCCTTGTTGCTTACTGTTGACTTCAGGGAAAATATATACATTCTTGTGATCGATATCCGATCGAATAACCACATTTCAACCAAATAGACCTCCATGTTCAGAGCTTCACTAAAAGTTAAATGAAACTTAGGAGACTTCCCTCATTTTCATTGAACCCTTCGATTATCTGAACTCCTCTAATGAGACGCGGTGAGATTATAATTTTATTTGATGCAAACGGGAGCTAAGCGTAGATCCAAAATGTTTGCTATGTACGTTGTCCAGATTTCAGAATCCTATTTTTTTATCTTTACTTCACGGCTTACGAGATCTTCTCTCGCTATAAGGTCCAGAGGCTAAATTTCCCGTTTCAATCTGTTGGTTCGTAATAACATAGGCCACTTAATATTGGAGAAAATGCGCCGGAAGACTCATTTGGATGAGATTACAGCGGTCTCCGTTGGACCTAATTGAGATTACGTTCGCCTCAACGACTCACCTTAATCAAGCGACTACAGCACCAAATTTCGCGCCCCAATTAATCGAAGATTGGATCATGTTTGGACATCCCCCAATTGAGTTACCTCACCCCAACTATCCGTTTGCTCCTTGTTACAACTGTTATGTATTGATAGATGATGATTTACTCAAACTTCAAATATTAACTTGTTTCTTTAATTATAATCAATATTATTTATGCGTTATTTTGATCTGTTTAGCTGTCAATAAAAATGATATTTCATATTTTGCAAAACATAATGTATTATGAGACCATTTGTCTTACATCACTAACGCTAACAAGATCAAGGTCTCACATTAAATCAAGGAATATTCAAAATTATAAAATACAATTAAATTACCTATGCACCTCGTACAATGGCCGTATAAATGCTACAGGGTAAAATGGTGCCGCACCATACCTGCTTCTTCAGTCCTTAAATTTAACCTCTTCCGTAGATTTAATAGCTTATTTTAACCCTGACTTCAAAAGTTCTGACATTTTTTTTGATCGGAATAGTATTAAGATGATTTAATTTACGAAATAGACATGAATTGGGAATTCCATAGTACGCGCAATATTAGAGCAACTGGGAGCGAAGAATATGAAGGTTTTAATCAATTGATTAATCAATTAGATTGATTAGAATCAATGTCTTCGTTTGACTTGATGTGAGCAGCGATGGACACTACCCGATGACTTGTTTAACTTACATCGGAACTTAAGCATGGTCAAAGAGAAGGATTGTTTCAGGGCATCAAACCAGAAACGAGCCGAAAACCGAAAAACATTGTTTTTGCCGGAAACCGAACTTTTACACAAAATTCAAATTTTTGAATCTGAACCGAAAACCGTAATGTGTTCCGCTCCGATTTTCGGTTCCTTATATTGCAATATTTATTTATATCTTATTGGAGGAATGTTTACTAAACAAGCGTAACTACGACTAACTAGGATATAATATAACAATAGTCGACGCGAAAAAATTAGTTCAACGTTCGCAGAAGCGAAACAGGAACTGAACCGAAATTTCGTTTTTCCTTTCATTGAACTAGAGCGAAAGCCGGAATGAAGAATATTAAGATTCCCTGGATTGTTGTGATCCCAAGAAACTTTGAGATATAAGCAATTCTTTATGAGCATCGAATTCCCTTTGTCAAATTTGTCGATTATGAGCTGCGTAACTGTGTTTGATTCCTTTGATGATGCGGAGATCTCACTTAGACCTACATTTCTGTTATCTTAATCTCATCTTCCTTATCTTGTTCATAATCAACAACGATGGGGTAAACAATGTCCTCTGAAGAAATTAAAATATTGGGCGCGAATTTACGTCCATTTTCAAGATTTACTTCGTTGAAACCATGATCACACAAATTTACAACTGTCTCGAGAAAGGAAGAATTGACTTCTTGCCCACTGCTGTGACCACTCACGAATTTTTTAGCTCTTCTGTAGAAGTTGAATAGGTTATTTGGAAGAGTGATGTAACATTTATTGCATTTCCTCCATCAATGCTATTCTACACTTTGCTGCCTTATACTTACAACAAGAAGGAGCACAGTATGTTTTCTTTAGAGCGTTCTTTGTTTCCTTAATAATTGGTGATTATGGATCTTTTTATTACTTGATAACTGTACAATAAGTGTATGCACAATTATCTTCACAAAATCATTCCCCTTCTTCCTTGTGCCGATTGGCATAAATTGGTGCTTTGAACCTAAATAAAATTTCCATTTTACGTAAATCTTTTCTCCTTGCAATTATCTATCCTTCTATTATTACTTGTTTTCGTGCAATACAATTCATGACGTTTCGCCTTTTGTATCATTTGAAACACCTTGAATTCACGGCATCAAACCATTATATTATTCATTCTGGTTTTCGTTCTGACTCAATGAGAAAACTAAATTTAGATTTCGCTGCCTCATTCAACGTCGAACAAGTACGAATCGTGTTTTTTCGCCACCTCCGTTGTAATATTGTACTCCTCTGCATGTTTTTGTAGTATTTTTGTCTTTCTTCATTTTCAATTAACTAAATTTTACAATTAAACTTTATAAGAGATAGTTTCCAGTCGTAGTAACACGTGTTTACTGAACCTTCTTTTAATCAGATTACACTGTGCATTGATGGGAATAAAAAATTAGTACGGAAAAATAACTGCTTTCGAGTTCTAGAGCTTCAATTTTTCGGTTCGACTTTCATTTCGGTAAAACTAACAGTTTTCTTCGGTTTCGATTCAATCCCTTGCTTTGATTACACGGAATCACGTCAACTAGAAAGACTGACTCCACCACATTTTTATTTCTATTTTAATTAGATTTAGATAAACCATGAGAATCTAAACTTAGGCGAAATATCTCTGAAATATTTCATAAATCAGTCATGTAAAACTACTAGTAATAATGAGTCCCAACTAATAGTCCCTCAAAGACTGTATGATGAAGTAGTAAATAATATTTCACGAGGAAGGCCTCATATATGTGAGTTGAAATCCGTCTCATTTCTTTCAGCTGAAGAAACAGCAGCAGTTGCAACAGCAGATTCTCCTTCAGCATTTCCAAGCTCAGCAGCAACAGTTAGCCGAGCAGCATGAGCAACAGTTGAGACAACAGCTTAAGGTATCTCTTCAGACTATTATGTTCCTCCAACACAAGGGAACGAATCGGAGGATTTTAAACAGATTTCCCATTCCAAAACCTATTCTTTGGAATATTTTGTTTAAAACTCAATCTTCCATTTCTAATGATTAATGATTGTTAGATAAATATTTATTAACTAAAAATACTTGTAAAACGAAATCTGTAGATCTTTTACATCTGTAGATAAAACCTAAAACGCCTAAAGGTACGGTTACAGTGTACGTGAGTTCTTTCTTTGTTGTTTATGGAACGTGATATTTCTACAAAACAGAGATATTTCTAGGAAGAAAGGAGAGGAAATCGCTTATGAGATGAATACAAGTAGAAGTATAATATTTATTGGCATTTTAAGTTGCTCAACAAAGGCGAATGTTACTCTGCACTCCTGAGCAAGAGGAATTACCACAAATTCTATTCACTGAAAATTCTCCAGTCTACAGAAAAGATGATTCCGATTTTGTCAGAACTCCTATCCACTGTAACCGTAGCCTAATTATAGTTAATTATTTGATGTAAATTTTTATTCATTCTTATGTAAGTACGGAGTCTGATTTTCGATTAAAATCTCGAAATCTAAAATGTCCTTTTGACCTATGGTTTCACTTACAAAAAAAAATTTTATCTTAATTTCTTTTTTGGTGACCTTCATAAAATATTTTATTATTTTGGACGACCGGTTTTGTTACATAGTAACATTATAAGGCGTTCCCTAATGATGTTAACATGTAACGGAATCAGGTCCCCCCTCTGTCCCCCCATTTTCTGTCTTCTTGTAAAGATCGCTAAGGTATTCTGCTACTGCTACTGTACTTCAAAGTCTACCGGCCTTGGTGGCCTAGTGGTTGGCTCGGACCCCAAAGTCCCGGGCTCGAATCCCGGCTGATCATATTTCTCTAATCAGGGAATGGATGTGTGTTTATATTAAAGCACAACTTAGTGGTTTCAAACTGTTTGTGCTATTGAAATAATAATAATTGTTTGTCTGCTGCACTTCTTTGTGCCATCTTATCTCTTTCTTCCCCATTTCTATTGTCTCCCTCCTTTAATGCGCTCGACTCGGCGGTCACATGTTTAGGTGTATCTGAGAATACCTTTCGTTGCTTCATCATTGGCCTTTCTATCCTTTGGTCTTCTTAGTGTGCTTTCCTCTTTCTTCACGGCTTACATGGCTTTGGCTTCCAGTTTTTCTTCTTGAATTGCAGAGAATCTATTCCTTAGTTCCAGCTGGAGCTCTCTCTTGTTTTAATTTTGTTTCCTAATGCTTACTATCTGCTTATTGCAGGAAGCCAATTTCTGGCACTTCATTTAGTAGTTAACTTCATTCTGCATCTTACAGTTCTGTGATTGCTTCCAATATTGAAGTTTCTTTTAACTTCACAGTTTGTTACCACGTAGAAATTGATTATCAAATTGAAAACTTTTTAATTATTTATTCCATCATGTCTTCTTCACATCCGCTTTCTTTTAGGATTCTTCTTGAAGTATGCATTTGTGATGTGCATACATATTGGTGTATTCTAAAAACTCTACCAGGCAGTGACCTCGTTCATGTCTTCCAAGTTTGAATCATTCTGTGATCAGCTTCTCTCTGACCCACCCAAGCGTTAAAACAGTTCATTGTGAATTTATGGGCGTCATTATCATGTTCTAATTTCCTCTTCGCTGTTTGTACGTAAAATAGGATGATCTGAATAGAGTTACGCATCTCGAGTATGAGCTTACACATTCTGTTTTATTCACTGTCTGTTTTTACTACATTATGTTTCCGTAGCTTATTGATCAGGAACCCAACGTCTTCAAGTCTTGCATCTGTAGTAGAATAGGTGCTCTCTATTAGAATAATGCCCCCTATTTAGAATATCATCAGGTTTTCTGCTGACTTCACTCCGTCCGATGATATCCCGTCTACTCTGTTTTATTCAATAGCTCCAGGAGGATCTTCGCTACTCAAGCTACGGTAGTTCTAAGCCACGTAGTGTAGGATAGGAAGAAGTAGTACTTTTTCTCATGATAAATTTCCACTACAGAAGATCATCATGAAAATTGTAATAAACTTTGGGGATAAAGAAGAATAATTAACAAATCTAACCTTCCGCTACTTGGTGAATCCAGATTTTACTATTTGTTCGGAGATATTCTTGAATTCTTGTTTGAACCTGAGCTATACATCCCTTCCAACGTTGGATAATCAAGGATACCGCTTGTCTCCTTCCTTTTAGCTCAAATTCGACCGCTTTCTGATCTGTATTCGCCAATGTCCATCGCCACGCTACAGCCGCTTCTCTTTCAAAGGCTGTCGCGATAGTTGGTGCTTCGAGGATAAATTAATTTTGTACAAGAATTTAGATAACATTATAAATTGTTCGATAGCTGTAATTTAAAGGGCAATGCAGGGAATTGTTTATTACTTGACTTCTTCCAAAACGAGATGAATGTTTGTGCTGCCAAAGTGGAAGTGACAGTAGGATCGGTGAACTTCCATGGAGTAGAATAATTTATCTACGGGTATCAATATCCGTAATATTTGTGCAGAAGCACTTCAGAAGCCTCTTAAGTGCTCTTACTCCTCTTCGTCGAGAAAATAGTCGATAGAAGAGACGAAAAAGCGGTGTTTTTTTGGGCCTCAGCCGAGTATGCATGGCTGTGCTTCCTTCTCATGTCGAAATTACGTATGAATTCAATTATCTATCAAATATCGTTGCGCTGTAAAACACGCGTTTATTAGTGTGGTCAAAGTGAAAAATAGAAAATGGCAATTAAAGGAATAAAATGTTTTGGGCTTTATTAAGAGTTCGGCGCTTCATTACTTTATCGCTAAGCGACAAAATATTTTGCAAAGTATAACATTTTTTGCAAATATAAAATTTTTCGTAATATACAATGGTTTCGCACTTTTAAAAATTCTAAAATACTTTCATACTTATATTCACTACTAAAATGCTAGTGTCGAATATGCTGGGAAATAGGGAATAATGGTGTGGTTTGGGTTTCTATACCTATTTATTTTGCTGCTTCCACCATGAGCGTCTTTTATCGATAATGTTGGACCAAATTGTAGAAGTGATGCTCAACCCGGCATTTTGTTGTGCGGGACGCGGTTGTCCATTTTCTTGCAATTTTGCTAAGGTTCCGTTTTGTGGGCAATGTACATACTGTATGTTTGTTGTGGAACGAGGAATTGAGACGGTCTTCTTCTCCAATCTCTTAAAGGTCCTCTATTTCTCTTCTCACCAGGAGTTTTACGAGCAAAAGAAGCAGATGGAAGAGGAGAGGGAGAGGAGGGAAAAGGAAAGGTTGGAAGCTCTCAAGAAGAAAGAGAAGCACGAACAGAGCGCTGTGGCCTCCACTGAAGTGAAGCAGAAGTTGCAGGTTGGTTCATCTGATTTGTCGATTGATGCTGATTAATTGAAGAAAAGTAAAATTGTGTAACTAATAATTTCCTCGAAATCCTTAAAGTGAATAGGAGATATGTTTACTGAGACCCCACAGCTGAGCCGTGGGCAACGCGTTCGTCTTTGGTGGAAATCATTTCGATTCCCGGAGAGGTTTACCGGTGTCCACCCACCATCTTGATAAATAGATATCTGAATATATAGTTAGCAGATCCGGAAAGCCGAATACGGCGGCGTGGGAGTTGATGTGTTGACCACGTGTCACCCACTGCTGCCTAGCTAGGCCTTAAAGGGATGTTTCGCCATGGACTTTACATTTTATCTTTACTGAACCCGAATTAGGTATGTGGATGCGTTCCTAGAGAACTGAATCTAAAAACAGCACAAGGTCTTTTCATTTATAATACTCCGAAGTGTATACCGAGGTACCTAGTTCTTTAGTAATTTCCTCTTGTATTTCGGTAATATATTGGTTTGGAGATATTATGCCTCACGAGAGGATCAAATCGTCTTCACAAAGGTAAATTTTTATGTCGGTAATGTAGAACTTGAATAAGCGTACTTACTTGAGGGACTCTGTTAGTGATGGATCTTTTCGAGGACATTTGTATAAATTAATAACATAATTAATTTCTTATTGTAAGTATACATCATTCTCTAAATTCATTCGGAATTTACTCTCTTTAAAACTTAAGAAATTACTATAATTTCTCTAGGGGAACTATATATCTCCTCATTAGCATCTTGTGGGACACGTGTCAGCTTCCTATCCCCTGACCTTTTCTTTGTGAACACTTCCCCTCCCCTCAAAAGCTGTCATTTCAATGCTATGTACCTCAAGTCGAAATCGACAGTAGTATTGTGGAATATACAAAGTTTTTTTCTTTCCTTCTCATTGGCGTTCCACCAGTTCACTATGTGACCTATGTAAGGCTATGTCACACTGATTACAAATGTATGTTATTTTGTGGTGCATAAATAAGATAGCAGGATTGCCCTTTGATCAATCTTTCTTCTCCTTTCCGACAATCTCGAAAGTAGGAATAATATTATCACGTAATTGATTGAGCGAATTTAACCTTAGCATACCACTCGTACAATAAAACATGCATAAAAGATGAGGACTTCATTGTAGCCGAGCCGGTATTAAAACTCCACCGAGTGGATCCTCCATCAAGTACGTATTTGAGTAATGTATGAGGATTCTTGTTTTTATGCCTAACCTTAATAATTTTAAGTTAATATAATAATTAATAAACTATAAGCATTTCGGAGTATTTCATTATGTAATTATGAAGGTAGCTGCTATATGAAAATTGAAATGTTAAATGAAAGGCTATAGCTGGTTTCTTGATTAACTATAATAGTACATACAATGAACAACGTGCAAGATGATTGTAATAGAATTTCTTTTTACGATGTATGTACTACATGCGATGATAATTCGATATCGCAAAGGGGATACACTCATTATAAACATCATCGAAACGGGCGGTATTCAGATAAACTGCTCTATGAAATCAGTGAATATTGTTGATAAATGATTCGTTAAAAATGCTCTAGAAAACAACAACCACTAAGAGACATTATGAATTTCGTAATTATTCTTATAACTAGATTATATTCATATTATTTTGTCTGTTTCTTTCACCTGGTGTATATAATAATCATTGGAATTGTAAAAGCTGTGGAGAAACTTGGTGGAAAGTCTCTATACCTAAAAAATAAAGAAAGCAGCTTGGTTTTTCCTTCCGGCAAGGATTATTTTGAAAGGGCTTATTTGGCATTCCTTCCGATGTTTTTAATAAAAAGCTTCGTAACTAAGTTGCACCATTTATTTATAACATTTATCTTCAGAAGGTGGGGGGAGAAAACTGTATACGCTGTATATATCAGAATTATAAGAAAGTCTTCTTGATTAGCGTAATTGAATATTAAAAATGGAATAGGAATGGATTTCGATGGAGCAGATAATAAAATTCGTTAGTCAATCGCTCATCTCATAACGGTAGCCACATTTTCCTCGGAAGGGATTCCTGCTGAACAAAAAGCAGAGGGAGGCTGAGGCAGCGGCCGCAGCGGCAGCCGCCAATGGCTCTGGAGGTGCGGCGGCGAGCAGTGGTTCGTCAGCGGGAAGCGCGGCTTCATCTTCTGCTTCGGGCTTCAGGAACTGGTGAGTGCTCATCCATAGTTTGACGTGGTCAGTCTTCTAACTAACCTTTGCGAAGTTCCATTGCTTTCAGTGTAATTGCTGTTCATAAATGTGTATTTCTGCGAAGAGGAGAGTTTTTTTGGAACTAGTTAAACCAGGTGTTTGGCTTACTTTCCGAGGAATTAATCCTTGTTTTAATTATTCTTTGCATTTACCTTATCTTTCTTAACCATAGACATTTTGCGGTGATCCACTGGTATTTGCGTTGTGTTCATAAACCTGCGTAATTTTCCGCTATTTTTAATTATCATATAATCATCAATGAAAATAAGTGATGATTATTATCTCCGTATAGAAGAGCATAGGAAATTTATCTTTAACATTTGTTTTCCGTGAAAAGTAAGAAAGCGTTCTTCCGGATTAATGTACGCATACATCGTTTTCCGAAGACACTCTATGACAGCATTTCCCTGTCTTTTAGGTCTCAAGTTCCACTTTCAAGACAGCTTAGTCCCACTAATGTGCAAATTGATCATTTTCGTTATCAACGTAATTAAATAGTTAAAGAATACTTAGTTTGGAAGTTAATAAGTCAAATATCGGAGGATTTATTTGTAAAGATGCAAAATATTAGATCAATGAAGAGAAAAACAAAATAAATTACATTAACTTACTCTTGTCACGCAAGCTTTGAATTCCCGGTAGTGGAAGCGTCCTATTGGTTGGAAAACGTTGGTCATTGTCAGGGTCAGCTTATTTCATCCTGTGATCTTTCGATCGATGGAGGGAAACGAAATTTGGCATTTGTCAAAAAAATATGTATAGCCGTTTGTTAGCGTCTCCGAAACTTATCTGTATTTCCTCAATTCTTTAGAATTTTATTGTAAATTTAATTGACCTTATATGTATTAGAAAGGTAAATACTGCTTAAAGTAAGAAATAGAACATGAATAATAAGAATTTTTGGATTAGCAATGATGATCGATAGCGATCTCAAAATGTATCAATCGATCGATGACTCAATATTTATTCACTTAAGCCGGAAAAATTCTTTCTTGGTTCGACAGCTGTTGCCAATTAGCTCCTATCTGGAATCGAACCGCTTTTGTGAAACGCCCCTCGGGAGTCCCAATTCGCTCTTTAAAACAGATTTTCCTCGTCATATTTATTTTTTTCACTTCGACTTCCTATTGCGTTGCTTGGAGAGCATATTTTTCATCTTCACATCGAAAACATGAAATTTACTGCATCAAAGATTCGTGGAAAATGTTATTTCAATCACTCAATATATTCTAATTCGATCAATTGCGATTTTGTCTCGTCCTCTTAATATTAAAGAAACGTTTTATCAACCATGAATTCTTATCTCTTGAGTAGAGGATCTATTGACAATTTCACCTTTTACGTTTTTTTCCAATTTCAACTCTCCAGGTTCGAATTATTAGTTCAACACTTTCGTAAGACGAGAATGCTCATTATTACGAATATCTTGTTGTATGATTCAGTTTTCTTAGGAAATTTCGAGTGACTCACACATATACTTCTCCTGTTATAGCTCATTGTAAATTATCTCTTTGATTTCTTTGGGTTATGGTTCTCGACAGATTCTTAAATATTTTTGTGCTGTATTTAGTACGAATTTTCGAGTTGGACTTTCCAACAGTTCCATATAAACATTAGAAGAGTATTTTCTTAAAGCGTATTATTATAGTAAACGTTTAAATCTGAAACAAGGAAGACCGTTTCTTCAGTTTCATATGAATCCATGACTTATGCTACCATTAAAGCGGTGGGGCCCTTATATCGGAAATCAGCTTATATTTATATCATAGTAACGTAATAGATATAATATCTAATAGAAACAAGTTGATAGAGCTTTCGTAAGGTACAGGTGCTTTTCAATGGTTCCTATATAACTCAGGGGGCATCGTTTGGGACGGCTAAATTTTGCAGATTTGGATGCGAAAATATTTTAGTTATAGAATTGCTAAATGACTAGGATTAGGGATACTGTTAAATTAAGAGAGCGCGTAAAATATTTTAAAAATTGTTACTCAACGACACTATGCGAATGGGATGGGACGATTCTTTTTTTTCTTGCTATCCTTGGAAAAAATTCACAACGGTCAATTATCAAATTTCAGACTTAAGAGGATTCTCCGTTTCTTCAACTCTTTGAAATTAAACCCTCTGAACAATGTTTAAATATATATTAATTTTATCAAACGGTAATGTTTTATCACGTATTAGGATATTTGCTGTTGAGGGAAACATTCATCTCTTGGGCACCAATGTATCGAGGAGACACGACGTAGAGATAGAGGCGTAGAGTTGCCTTGTTTGCTATTTATTAGCATGGAAATATAACACCAAAATATTTATACGCATACATACTTCTGCCTATGGACTCATATTTATGTTGAGAGATTTAGTTTGAAAGGTATCTGCTGTTATACCGCTGAGATAATCAGGCGTGAGCTAAAAATTTAGAATTGCATCAAGATTCTCTTGAAAATGCCCTCCAAATTAGAGAAACACATTGCGCTTCACATTGGTAATTTCCATGCATTGTTTCTCGTCACATTGAAGATCTGATTAGTTTCATTCCACCAGTTGTTTCGGTCATTACTCTTTCTTTTATGATTCCTCTTCCGTTGTTCTTCTAAAAGCGGTGGCACTAACCGGCGCCACTTTTGTAAAAAACGTATCGCTGCAGATAAATTGGCGTCTTCATAGAGCCTGCGTATGCAGCCATGCCGATCACACTTATCTGATCGGAGTTTAAATTATTCGGCGCCAGAGGCTCTTTCCGCTCATTTCTTTTCAGTCGAAAGCAGTGGGATCAATTTTGTATCGACCGTAGAATTGTTAACGTGCGTACCCTCAGTTCAGCATCCACGAACTATTAATGCGTAATGCCGGCTACCTTTTGTCATTTTCTTTTAAGAATGGTCTGCTTTTCCGACAAGGAGAGTCTTCCTTTATTACTAATAACTAGTAGTAGTAGTATTGTGAAAAGTGCTTCGACAGCTGAGGTCATTTCGCACGTGGGCTCCCACTGGGAATCGAACCCGGGACCGCTTTCTTTGAAGTAGAACGCGCTGCCCACATGACTATCCGGGAGCCCACCTTTATTACTAATAGTTGGTCATTTTTCACTAACAGTGACTCAATTTTTACCATAAGGACAGTTATGGAAGAGTGTTATAAACAAATTTCTGTCTATTGACTTATCAATATAAGTTGAGGGGTCAATATAAGATGAGGTTGTATTTTGTGCTCTCTCCTTATCTTGGACTGTTCTGTGAAACAAGAAGTCTTCGACAATTCCTGGTAGCATTCTTCGTGTGAGGTTTTATATATTTCATAGGAATTATATCTCGTGAGGTATGTTTTTTCATTATATTTCCCATTTATTAAATGTATCAAACTATGGTGGTAAAATGTGATGTATTTTCTGATCGTTTTGTAATGTGCTCACAATTATTTGAGTCCTTTCTACTCCCTTTGTCCTGCATGTATTATGAAATGCTACATTGGCGGGGCAAACATTTCTAAAAAGGAATTGACGAAGATCTCACAAAAAGATTCGCCAATATCTTGAAGGAAATTTCAAGTGGTTTTCCAAAGATTATTGCTGTGCTAAAGCAGAGATGTTGACCCTTCAAGAAATGGTGACTTTCCAATAAATATTGATATCCAAGATATGTAAAAAGTGTAATAATGCTTAAAATCTTTAAATAAAACGAATCAGAATCGTATTGGTTCATTGTTCCTCTCTAAACACGAGAGCGTACCGGAGGACGGTGATCCGGCGCGCGGATTTGGCCCTTGCAGCGTTGTCGAAAAGTAGATTTATATATTATTGGGGCAAATTGGGGCAAGATTTTATTTCAGATTCCCTTTAAGGAAGGTTGATAGCTTATCGTGGTGTAAGTAATCCCGTGTCACACGGTGTCTCAATATTTTCCTCGCTTTATGTAAAAATTTGTTCCAAAATAAGGGTCCGCCATCTTGTAATGTAAAGTATATAAATATTCAACAGAGCTCAATGAAACTAAGTCTCATGAAGGAAAAAAAACATATCTATAATATAACATCATATTTTATCCGATTATTTTCCTAGTTTGGGTTCACTATCGACTTGAAGTTGAAGAATTTCGCGAAAAATCGGAAACTGGAAATTTTCGCAAAAATTGGTTAACTTTGACCTTAAAAATTAAAATTATACAGGGGGTATCATTTTAATGTGAAGGATCCAACGCAAATGACCTCCATAGTTGTATGCAGGATTTACTATAACACAATCATGCGAAGTTTCGTAGTCCGCTCTCTAGAAAATCGTTTTCGTATTTTTGGCCAGCTTTTTTCGATTCTAGCCCACTGTGCGGCGGCTCAGTCACGCGCATTCAGTGTTTCCCCGAAAGTCTTTGGCTTCCTTCTTTCGACCCCACGGTCACGGGCATATTCGGACGATTTATCGAACCTCTTATGCCTTTGGTGTGAAAGGGACAAACCGCGTAATATCTTCTTAAGCAGGAGCGTCTTAGATGTGTTATAGTATATGATAATAATGATGAGGGAGAGATTTCAAACAAGTGACGGTCAAGATACTTTCCGATGAGTTATTTGACTTTCAGACCTCTTTCACTATTACAAGCTGTCCTCTTTAATTCAACCCGGGATCAAACCCTCGATGACCTATCAATGTATGTAAGCGACGATGTCTATTTTCCAAAGTTCAATTCATGAATTGCCATCACTGATACATGGCCTCCACTTGTACCATTTGAAAGCTCATGTTTTTGTCGCTGTATTTGAGAGAACCTACACATCCACTATGTAGTCACACTTCTCATTGCTGCAACGTGAAGCAATGTTTCGTCAATAATTCTCATGTGCTAATCTCGGTTAATTCTTACGAGCCAAATTTGAATCTGAAAGGGGATTGGGACAATTTCAGAGAAGCATCAGATACTATACGTAACTAATGTTTATAACTATTTACTCAACGAAAAGAATATTTTATCGTTTCATCATTTGTGAGATCACGTTGACTTTTGGATGCATTGGTTGAAAATGCAAACGAAGGATTTAAATTGAGAGTAAACAACAAAGACGGACAAATTGATCAAATTAAGTCCTTAATGAAGAATACAGATATTTATGCCCAAAGTGACCCTAGCATTGGACACATCGCGAAATTTTCTCTGTATATTCCATATTTCTTGAAAATCCCAAAGAGCAACCAAAGTTTTTACTGTTTTATCTTTGTGTTGAAAAATTATTTCCTATCGCGTCTTGTATCCGAACAAAGCAATCAGTATCTCCTTTATAATATGCAAAATCAAGCTTATTGAGGAACACTCTTAATTGATCATAAATTTGTCCCTGCATGTGTCGTCGAAAATGTATTATGGTGAAATTTCCGCTTCTCCATGTAGTCTATCAATAATTCTAACTCATGCTTTAAAATACGTCTTAATTCCCTGTCTATTCTTATGATAAAATACGTTAGCTTGGATTAAACAATTATCTTGGTCGTCTGAATCAGTGATTGTCTGCAATCTAAAATTTCACCATCTTTTAATCAAAATTCTCGCGATTTCGAATCGGGATCAATATTTCACGATCAAATTAAGAATCTGTATTTGATAACTCTTCTTTTGGTGATTGTTTTGATTTCGTACAAGAGTTCTTTCTCATTTAATTTTACAAGAGAATAAAAGCTTGCATCCAATAAATATGAACTTTATGTGCTATTCTTATGAGAATACTTTGACTTTTCCGGGATCGAACCTTGGACCATTGGGTGGCAAAAAGTAGTGTATTATCTGCGCAGGGAATACATTTTACCATTCTTAAAGTTTAAAGGTTGTGCAGTTATTATTCTAGAATTTTAAGCAAACTAACACGCACATAAACAAACTTCCAACTTAATTTGTGAGAGTACTGTAGCCCCGTCAGGAATGACTGAACCAAATTTAACTTATAAAAATGTACAACTATTAATACATTTATCATGTCCTTTAGAGTATTCAAAATTAAAAGATCCAATTTTAAAAATTCACCAAACTGAAGCTATAAACATAAGTGGAACGTCCAAAATGAAGCTTGGTAAAATTTTATTCAACCTAACGCTAAACATGGGAGTTATTTAATTAACCTAAACCCACTAAAATGTAAGATAGCTAAAAAAGTACTTGTGCTTTTTAGTATAATTTAAGTTTAATGAAAGCAGAATTTATTTTGAAGTTTGAAGTCAATCTTTGATTTTTAAGGATAAGGATTCATATACTATGATAACTAAATTTTCTGACTATTTAGTTTTTATTAATTCTTTGAAATAAAATTATGTAAGTACTCGTTTATCCTTTGCATGGTTTACATATATTTTCCAAAATTACCATTACACAGATATTGCTTGTTTACTTGGGTAGTTTTCACAACATTATTATTAACTGAGATTGATTGGCTACAAAACATATTTCTCCGGAGCAATGGAACATTCTGTTATTTTATTTAAAGACTTACAATCCTTACTAATTTATTTTTGCTATAGATTATACACGTTACAAGTGGACAATTGTCCGGTGGCAACGTCAAAATGACAAATACATCAACACACATCCCGTATACATATGAAAATCCACAGCTCCCAATATCTTATAAATAAAAGTTTTATATCACAATTATAAAAGATCATACGGTAGAACTCAATGAACACCAAACTAATTTTACCAAAAATAGTAACGACTAGTCAAAAATATATCAGAATGAAATATAGCAAATAAAGATAAAGTGGATACGAAAGTAAATTTAAAAATTCCTTTGTCGTAATCAGCTTTGTACTTTTTAACTTACGTTAAGCCACAAACACTCCGAATTACAAATTTCTTTCACTCCATATATTATTTGAACGTGAATTTTAGGATCTTTTAGTAATCTCCATACCATTCGACTCGATTCCCTCTCAACTGAGGCGTGAGAGATACGACAAAAATCGTAATGGTATTTATTAATCTATGTATTATTATTAATCTTAAGGATATGTTGTATTTAACAACATATCCATAAGGCTACATAGATTGGCTTTACTCACAAGTATCTTGACCTAATGCATTTGAAAAGTATCGGAAATCGCAGCATCGTTTCTTAGGGAACTATCTTTTATGATTTTTAGATGCCTCGCATCAACCCTTTCAGACCCAATATATTTGACACAATAGTTATTAAAATCAGTGAGATCAATCTTGACTTTGTGGAATTTTACGGCAACCATCTGGAAAGGAAAAATTTTAAAAATTCCACAGAAGGTTTAGAATTCGTCATGTTTCGTCAACGAGTTGATATCTAAAGGTACATAAAGAGAATGTATTCTAATAGATGTAATAATGTTTCATTCATAAAAATATCAGATCTCAAAAGGTTAACACAAAAATAGAGTAAACAATCAACCCTTACAATCTGAGGTCGAAACCAAGTTCGTTTCATTCGAATGTTTATTTCAGCTGATCATCTCAAAATTAAGGGATGAGCGGGTTGGTAATATCTTCCGGTTTCCTTAATCTTCGATTTATTTTAGACTGGCAGAAAACGGTCTCAGGAAAGGAGTACTATTGCGTCACTCTACATCTGTTTTGAAAGGATGGAATAAGTGAAGAGGTTTGAGAAACTTGGTGCAATTTGCCCCGTTTATTTTAATAGGTGTTAGGAATGGTGCAGATCTTAGAGAAAATACGCTTTGGTGATCGGGGGAAGCAGGAAGAGATGGGTGGGTGGAAGGCGGAGTTAATTCTGGAGCACATTCGTGGGTCCTCCGAAGGTTTGCCAAAGCAAAATAGAAATAGCAAGCGAGGAGGCGCCAGGGGGAGAAATCTGCGATGGGATTTTGCTGGAAGAAAAATGAAGGATCATTTATGGGAGAGGCAAGCCTCACCAAGAGGTTTCTTCCTTCCATATCATGACTGCCACCTTTCCAGATTTCGCTGTCACAACAGAAGTTTGTACGAAGGTAAACTCTTGCATCGCACGTGTAATTCGGAGGATTTTTGTATGAAGATGCTCGTTGATAAAACTAAGATTACGTGATTCAGCATGGGTAGGGAAGGCTAAGTTTACTAGGAACACTGACGCAGAAACATGTACGCTAGATGATCATGTGTCTTCTTATATTTTCTTCTGGAATTAACCAGAGTAGGGTAGAAAATATATGCTTGGTTCTTTTTTTCTTGATTCTTAGACTCACGACCGAAATATATTTTGGATCTCTTCACTCATAAAATGTCTATTTCCTTCATCAACACCCGTTAACCGGCCCTCACTACCTTACTTGTCCCATACACAAATACTTATCTTAGATCCTTCTTAATAACTAGCTCACAATTTTGGAATTCAGTACCGGTTCATATTAAAAACTCCATCTCCCTACGATCCTTTAATGATAAGTTATTAAATTACACGTTTTTCAGTTACATTTAATGTTTTTGTATCTTCATTTTTCTAATATCTCTGTTTTTATATATTTTGTAAATTCATATTTTCCTTGAAGTTAGCATGGAATTAATGTTACTTATCTCCTTATCGTCCTGTTCTGTACTAAATACTTTTGTGTGAGCTGACATGTTATTGGAATTATTCTTTGGTGTTATGGGTATTTCCCAGTGTACAACAAATCCATTAATGTTATTATTTGCGTGGTATTCTTCGTAGTTATAGATAAGGGGCTTGAGGGAGAGATAGGAAAACTTTTATGGAAATGGAATTATTGTCAGAGGAATATTCAAAGAAGACACTAGGAAAGGCTTTGATAGGGGAATTATGAAAGATTTCTAAATCATCGGCCCATTATCAAACAGAAGCATTATCGAGGTATGAGAAAGGGGGGCATTAAAAGATCGGCTCAGAGTGATGTAGAAAGGAAAGGGTAATTTGAGGTGTAGGAGAATAAACTAAGTAGCGCTGGAGATGTGTGCAAGGAAAGGGTAATGACTGAAGAAAACAAGCGGAAGATGAAGGCCAGATATCGCGATTGGTCGAGTTGCAAAATAAAATGCTCGAAAGGATTCGATTAACGAGAAAAATTCAACAGTCGGTGTGAATTAATATGTTTATCTGAAGAAGCGCATTCTTCCTTCTTTAGTTGGTCGCAACACTCGTCAGTCGAATGATAATGCATGGCTTCATCTTTTAAATCATCCCGGAATCATAAATAGAAATGTCGCATTAAATATCGTACAACATAGAAGATAGAATGGAATAGCCAAGAAGTAAACATTTTTGTGAAAAATTTAAAACGATAAGTATCGAGGCCTATATAAGTCTACCTAACGAAATATGTGGAGTCATGAATTTTCTTAAAAACAGAGCGTGATTATATGAATAAATCTGAACTAAATTTCAATAATTAGATTTCCATCTTTCCAGGAGATAAGTTCATCCATCTAGCGATCTTTCTCTAGAAAATTCTCCGTGCATTGGCTGGGAACCATTCTACCGATTACCGAAATGTAAAGCGCTCTTTTACCTCATTGGACCATACGCCTCTTTTTTCCGGGACAGTCACGTTCCCTTCCGTCCCGTCCATTTCATTAGAAACATGCCCCAGAATACAGAGAATAAAAATTTTCCGCTACGGATAAAACAAAAAGTTCAAATACGTATTTAAATATTTATACATAAAATAAATTTTAATATCTTAAGACTTTTAAACGCCGCGTGGATATTGCGGAAAAACCAAAATTACGTTATTTTCTATCAGAATTTAACTATCCCCAATATTTGCTAATTCATTTGCGCGCGGGATCTACTATATGTGTACTTTTTCACGGTTAATTTCCTCCAACAAATTGCCGTATGATTCTTTCAGATAGGATTGAAGTGAGAAATCATACCCCGAAAAGCGAAAATATGAATTCCGTTTATCTGATTGGATCAGCGTACTGAACATCGGATTTCAGGTATGCGGAGATGACGTGGGCCCCTGACGCACGCTTCTTGACGCCAGCTGCGGTTATTGATAGCACTTTTTCATCCGCCCACTAAAAGAGCAGAACGCGTACAGAATCAGTTTCCAACCTATATTTCAAAAGGAGACATCGATGCGATGGACCAAAAGATAATAATAAAGAAAACTAAATAAACGCAACGCTCGTCCATTGCATATGTGTCTCATCTATCGATTTATGAATGATGCAATAAATGGCTTGTAAACAGTTGTGTCATGCTGTGCAACTTCGCATTAAAGCGAGCATTTTTTAGTTTTCTTTAAATATAACTTTCCTTTCCGACATTTTTTCATCATGGATGATTACATTAAATTCACGCTACTCGAAAACGCGTTTCGGTGACTGCGCATTCATATCGGACGCTTTTTAAGTGATTAAATGGAAAATTTCGAATACTTACGAATACCCATTAAAGTGTGAATTATCGAAGAAAATAAAGAAAACTGATTATTTATTAGTACACGGCTCTATGGGATGTTGAATGTGACCAACTTAACAGTATGATTAACTACAAATTAGCCAAAGGCTTCCCTTCGAACTTCCTGATGGACACAGTGTAAGCGATAATAGATATTTTCACGTTTTTCACAGAAAGGCACTCGAGCAGGATTCACGCCATTTTCCGAAGTATAGTTGGGAGCAAGAGAGTAAATTTAAGGAAAATTAAACTTTTTTCTTACTGTGTCTTCCAACAGCTATCACTCGAGAGCATCAATTTTAGGGGTCCTAGCAATTATTGCTCTCACCCGAAGCGGAGATCTTGAATTTGGCACTCATGTATGTAGTCATGTATGTACTTACCGGCTAATTTCATTTTTGTCGTTTTAGTTGAAGCGCGGTGATCATTTTAGTACAGAAATTAAATTAATATTTGTTTGTTTCTAAAAGTTAGAAGTCACAAAAACTAGCTTATTTTTAATTTTGGCGTTCGATGGAGTGCGGCCTCACGATAGTCTTCTTTTGGAAGTAAAGCACACCAAAGTAAAGCCACCTGTGGGAAATCCATAACAAGGAATAATCACTTTTTCACATTGCACATGAAAGTGCGATTGTTTTTGAAACTTCTTATAGAAGTGAGGGTTGATGAAGAGGACTGTGATAAGAACAAATGAATTTTATGGAGATCCAGGTTTGCGATAGGATTCCTGAGGTCTATAGCGAAGACACTCGAGGAAAATTCCAGAAGACTTCGCAGAAAAGTAAGCTCTGTGCGTAGAAAGTGGCAACTCACGCAGAATTATTGCTTAAATGATTAATTAATAAGTGAGTTCTGAAACTTATCTTGCCGAAATTATTTTTCCGTGTCTTACTATGAAAAGAATATTTGGCATTTTAGGGAAAGTTGGCAAAAAGAACGGAAATCTCATTGCTCGAGGGAAAAACCATCGCTCAGAGCGATGAAAGACGAATAAATTACTGCGACCTCCCGTAAGTTGTTATTATTATTAATGGCATTGAAAAGTCGAAAAAATGGCAAGTATTAGATAGAAATTCGATTGATATCTGTCTTCTGATTCTTGATGCCTCGAGATAAATATCCATATAATTATCCATTAAATTTAATTGAAAATATGTGGAAGATTCTAAAAGAGAAAAGTAGAGCAAACGAAGGTTCAGCTGTCATTGTGAAGATAACTGACTCATTGGAGCCATCGGCAGTCAATGAAATCATTGAAGAGGAATATGTGTTTCCTTGTGTGCTTTTATCAAGTATGTTATATCTATATAAATTAACAGTGATAGGTAATTTGCGCTAACTTTATTTTGCACGTTCTTTTATTACACTCTGGTATCGTTATCTGAATGTAATTCCATATGTAGATTATACATTGGTATACAAAAAATTTTAAAAAAATTCTCCAGATATAATTTCAAATTTTTATTTCGTCGAAGAATGTTACCTGCGTTGTCCCGGGAATGTATTTTAGCAATTTATTTCAGTTCATAGAAATATACCTTAATTACTATACTTACTACTTTATATGATCTTTATGACTGCTAAATAGATTTGTGTAATCCGATTAAACGGTCTCAATAAATTGAAAGAAGGAAGGGATGTCTTAAGGTTTCCCAATGCGTTTTCTGTTTCTTTATTGGCTGCATTTCTTCTCCACGTGCTTAGGGAATTCTGCCATTTGGCTTGCTGTCGAAGGCCACCCGAAATGCCGCCGGAGCATCCTCATTGAGGAAATTCTGCGCATGCGCGCTCTTTCGCGTCCTTTAAAAATATTTCGACAGGCCTTTTCCCCACTATTTCAAAACGCCATCAACTAATTCAGCGAATTGAAATTTCCGAGAAAGGAGCTTAAAAAGAAATTTTCCAAACGTGGATAGTTTCTTTTACGATGGTATTTAATTATCAGCTGATAAGAGGTTCATCTTCCTCCGATTACAGAAATAGAAAAACCGTAGATGGTCCTTTTTCATGCCACTGGTAAATGTTGCATATCTACGGAACCCGATTTTAGAAAGACGTCTACGTGAAAATATATTTGCAAATGTTTTCGTTATTACTCGCTGCCTTGAATTCATTTAAACACGCCTGCTTTCTGATTAGTGGGATGAATTTTACGTAATAAAAACATTAATTTTGCAGCCGGAATGATAAATAGGGAAGATGACAACTTGAAATTGCCATTGTGTAAGTATTTCTATCGGGTAACGTACTTGTAGAAAAAATAAGAAACTCTACGATCAGTCTGACGTCTGGTCTTCCCAAAGTGCTTTTATAACTTAAGGAGTTAAAATTTAAGCGGAAGTGTTCGCGTGGCAGATTCATCAGCATATTTTCGGCAAAGACATGGAAATAAATTCCTCATCCTGTATTTAGAAAGAAGATCGAGTCTCGGATATTCGTATGTTCGTTAATAAAGTGCATACTTAAAGAGTGGCATTAAATCTGATTCTATCTTTTGAAGAATTACTTGATGAAGGAACATTCAAATAAACGTATTAAATTTACTCAATACTCTTTCAAGATATATTAACTTGCTTATAATAAAATTGCGACGGATTGAATGAAACATTTTTCTGTCACTTATCGAATTCGCTGATGAGTAATGTAAATGGCTACCAACAGATGCCTGTAATCATAGACCAGTTTTCACCATAGAATAGGGAGCTTACGGAAGCTTACAGTGTGCTTGATACACTCACTTTGTATGAGAATGAAAGATGTTTTGAATCTGACTCATTAAAGCAAAACACTTCTCGTAAATGCCACGAGAAAGGTTTTTCCTACGGCAGTGTTTCTCGCAAGAACCACATCTCTACGTTTCCATTATTATGGAAAAGATTCCTTCTTAAAATTGATGAATTGTGACTATTCATTCCAGAAGCACCCCAGAACAATTCGCTGAAGTATTTTAATTTTTAAAGTATCTTTTGATTTATTTAGATACTAGCTGAAGTGCCTGATGATTCTTAAGAGTATAGGAGAGTATAAATATACAAGAAAATAGTAAGTTATATAAAATTTGATAGTCAAATTTGTAGAGAAAAGAACCCGTAATCTCACATCTTTACAATGTTTAATGGGAACTTTTATTGAAAAAGAAAATTCTCGGTGATAACTACAATACATAATCTTTGTATAATTTCTTCTTATAAAACTTGCCTCCAAATCGTACGATGCTTCTTTTAATTTAATTTTTCACATAAACAAAGAATGTATCCTATAAATATGAATTTTACATTTAATTTATTCTTTGTGGAAGTCTGGTTTGAGCAATCTTGTTTCAAACCTAGCGAAATTGGCGAACAAATATGCTACAGTCTTAGAAAGCCTCGTCTTAGAAAGCAGATATATAGAAGAAGATTACTATTTCATAGTAAGGAATTCCGAAGAAAATTAATTTTAAGAAGTAATCGAAAGTAACCAAAAGAAAGGTTTCGGAAAAGGGGATCAATATATGTTCGATTTTCATGTAACTTTCCTTAAATTTGATAAGCCTCGTTTCTGAATTTCTTTTCGTAATTCCTATCGTTAATAAATTACACTAGGTCGATAGAAGGTTCAAGTGGAATCTCAAATAGCACGTTAAATAACCTCAGTCAATGGCAAATCATTAAATCTCATCAATAACGATTGCCGCTATAAGTAGAGAAATAGGTTCCCAGTGCTAAATATTTCAAACATATAAGTTCATATACGTATATACAACCAGTAAGGTAAGCTTTCTTTTCTTATTAACCGAATTCTAAGTTGAGATTTACATCTCTAACTAGAGTCCTTGAAAATTATTGTGGTTGGGATTAATTCTTGATTCCGTAGCTTTATCATCTTTAGCTACACCTCTTATGTATAAAATTTATTCCCTTCTGATCCGCTGGTGGAATTGACTATAATTTTTCTTTGATTTCCAATTCGAATCTTATATTTACTTCTCGGATTTCTGTCACCCAAATATTTAGATGTTATTTGCATAAATTAGACGTTTTTTTTATTTCATGCTGTCAACGAACCGAGCTTTTTGCGTCTTAGTATTTTTTATATTTTCACTAGATTTTATAGATTATCATGTCTTCAAGTCCTTCGGTATCACTAGATGCTTCCATGCCGCTCATGTTAGTAATAATTATATATTTATCGGTGTTTGCAAGAAATTGTATTTATGAAGTGACTACCTTGTATTTTTCGGTTCTAGATGTATAGTTATTCGATAATTCCTTTTTAATTTTATATGTTTGTGCCGACAAATTCCCAGAATCTTTCGAAATGAAATTAAAAACAAGACTTGGCTAATTCTAATAATATTTATTTCACTACTTTCGGGGTTTCAGTCAACCTGAACATTAATGAGACTTTTACCTGAATAAGGCTCCAATTTTTTTCCGGGAGGGGAAGAGTTTAAGGAAGGATGAGAATACTGTGAATCTGTTGTTACATCAATGAATTTAGTATTAGTGATAGCTTCCATGACATGGTTCCTTCGATAGAAGAAATCTGCAACCTGGTTCCTTATGAGGGGATCTTATTGATATTGGAATGCACTTACTGACCTTTGTCCAATGAACGCCACTAAAGAGACCAAAATAGGCAAATGTCTGGCATCTTTCCACGGTCGGTCCATTAGTTGAAAGGGGCATATGGCCACTCGATTTGAATTTAATGTCAAAATCTGGCTCCCATTGTGAAAATATTCTTAAATTGTGTATTTTTTCAAATTTTGATTTGACTTCGAATTCCTTTTCTAAGGATTTTTAACGCTATTTAATGTGTGGGTATATTCTTCAAAACCCGGTTTTTAGCATTTATTGATAGATATTGGCAGGATTATGTAGGCTCATGTGGGCCTCTCTTCCAGCAAACATCGTACGTCATTATAATACGTACGTAGAAAGATTAAGTAGAACAAAAAGAAAGAGTTCAGTATAAGAAAAATTTCTAGCAACTGAAGGTCGACAGGAAAAATCCACGTTGCAGGGAAACACTACAAAAAAAGGGGCGAAAACACAGTTAGGTCATAATGCAGTGTAAGGCACAAAGCAGAAATAAAGAAATTGAGAATAAAGCACAGAAAAAGATGAGTTTAAATAGACGATAAATCAGAATTATAACAGGGTTTTCCAGGAACAATTAGTTTATGCGAAAAATATTTTGGAAAGTCATCAAGGGTAAATATATTACATATATTATTAGGTAATAAATGTATATTAAATGTATATTAAAGTGCAGATACACTTTAAAATCTAAAATTTGTATTCTCCATAAGTTATGAAAGTTCAAATATCAAACTGAGTGAAGGGATAATTGAATTTATTGATTTACTATTGATTTATTATTTAGAAGATTACTAAACACATGGCATCTTTTTCTTCGATGAGAATCAATAGAAGATTAATATTCGCAACGCATAGGTTCCGTATGATTCTTCGAATTTCGAATAAATCTTTTAGAGCGATGGTCTCGAATAATTTCCTTCACTTTGTCAAAATGTCGTTTTCCCGTCGCACTTCAATGAAATATTCGAATGAAAGATTGTTATAGATTTAAGTTATCTTCATGGCTGAGAAGGAGCAGCAAGACTTCTTTTCTGGCATGAGCGGAAGAACTCTAAGATATTAAAGCGACATCTGTTCTCTGGATGAAGCTCATTACCTATAATATTCTCCCTAGTGTTCCATGGGTAATCAATCACACAATTGTGGGCTGCTATGTGCGATATACATACTGCTTTTTCACTATTTTCAATCGACTCCCTGGGTTACAAATGACATTGCTAAGAGTGGATTCGAGATCTGGAGTCGATGGAAAATATAAATTAAAATTTCCTTGTAAAGCATTAAGAAAGAAAAGGGCAATTTACTGGCTCGTGCGACAAAGTTTTGAGAAATATCGATTTCTCATGGAACTCTAGTGATTCAATGAGCGTCTCCGAGTTAGCAGATAAATAGCTTTAATCTTTGGTTGGTCTCGCGCCCTAAAATATCACATTTCTCTTTCTAAACTGTGATGATAACTTTATAGAGTCTTCCGGAATTTGATCTTTCGAATTATTTCAAGCTATGAACAATGTTCTTTGATTAAATAAGAGTTTGATATCGATCATCTTTCCAATAGTATCGATCTCCGTTTCTGATTTAATTTTCCCAAAAACTAAACCATGGTCCGTTCGTACGGCGTATATTGAGGACAGTAACTTTGAGCGATGTTGTTTCGAACTCGGGAAAATTTTAAAGATAAAAAGTAGAATATTATCGACAACATTTCGAGATTTAATAGTAAATATTTAGTTCCTAAGATCCAGGCTAAGTGACAAGCGAACATATCCATAGGTATTGAAATTTGTCTGAGAATGTGAAACTCGCTTTACTCTCCCTTTTAACATGTTTCGAGTCTTCCACCTTTAACAGGCATTATTTTAAATACAGAGTAAAATCCGGTCATAATGCATGTGTTTTTGGATTGCTTTCACCATGTTCTGCAAAACGATTACATCGACTCTTTTCTTTGTTGGTAGTTTGTAACTCTTAATCGAATCTTAACTCGATTTGACTGTAGACGGCGCAAAAATAATTTACTGGAGTATTTCAGTCACCCCGTTGAAGTAGGGCGTGCATTTAAATCAGAAAATATCAATTTCTGTTGTATTCCACAAATAAATTAGTTATAAAATTAAGTTTTACAGGGTTCTCATTTTTTCTCATAATAACGCGGTTATTCCCGCCTTAAAGCCGAATTTTACTGTACTTAACGACCTCTTTAGCAGGAAAATTCTGTCCTAAATTAGTCGTCTGATATCCTCGCATTCAGCAGAAACCTCGGCTGACGACTTCTTTTGCGGATTTCGATTTCTGCGATTATCCGCAATCGATCTCTACCCGATTTTTTTTCGCGAAGAAGGACCTTCCTTATATACGCTGTCTATTTAAAGGCGAAGCATGAATGGAGATCTTCTCTTATTCTGGTGCCGGCGCATCATTGCTCTTACCAAGTCTCAGTTTGTTCCGCCTGACTGACGTTATATTTTCCTTCGGTCACTTTCGATATATTGCAGTGGGCTAAATGCGGAGCGACAGTTCGAAATGGGAATTTGTAGTGCCGAATTCAATATTTGCATGCTTATTCAATAGCTTTTTTCCCGTATGCTATTTTTCAATGTCGTTACGAGTAAAATTACCTTAAGTCCGTCTCGTAGTCAGTGAGGTCTCTGACAGTGAATCTAACTCCCATGTATTTTGCTGTGGAAATAGACTCCCCGGGTTCTAGGACAATTCACCGCCGGGACTGTTGCTCGCCTTACATTATTTATAACTACCACTATGGAGACGAATTTCTCTGTGCAGAATTTATTCACACTTGCAAGGAAAGAGTTAACCACTTCAAGCAAATGAGAGTATGTGAAAATTGAGAAATTTACGTTTATACAGATGAGACGGTGAATCGAGCAGAGGAAAAGATGGGAAGCTGAAACGGGTGTATTTAGTGTGTGTAGTGCAATCATAGTGGGCTAAAAGAGTTGGGTTGCGATCTGAATATTTTATTTCTGCCATGCTGGATTAAAAGATCATTGTGGCACTTATAAAGCTATGCATATAATAATAACAATTTACGTCTTTATTTGGCCGACATCGAAATTTCATCCAACCTATCCTCATATTTCGTACACTTCGATCAAGATTTGGCTCTATTGAGATTAATAAAGCTGTTTTTACTCCAGCTATTGATGAGGTCTCTTTTAATTTTATGCAGCAATTGAGGCAGTTATGAATAACTTAAGTCCAAGTAAATCTGTAGATCATCGGCGTAGAGGTGGTACGTACGGTGTTTAATTACTTTAATACAGTCATTGATATAAATAGAAAATAGCAAGAGACCCGAGATTGACCCCTGGGGAAGTCCACGATCGACCTCAATCTATTTAGACGACGATTCATCGGAAACTACTTTCTGCTGCCGGTTGTGAATGTAGAGAGAGAGAGAAGACCCGACATCCTAAGTTTGGTCATACGTACCTAGTGAAATCGAGGATCACTAACACGATTGATTACTCACTATCCATGAACTTACGGATATAATCTTTACAAGCGGTACATGTGTGAATGTTACTATTTTAAATACGAATTATTATTATTTACGCATGCCATCAATCATTTAAAAAGCAGATTCTTCAAATTCTGCCTGTAGAATAAAATATTACAGTAATTGGAGCGAAAAAGACCGCTTCAACGTAGGTTCGTAATGTAATATTTTTCGTTCATCGGAACCAAATCGATAATGGATTGTTTATGGTCATAGAACGAAAGCACAGAAACGAAAGGATTAGTAATTCCCCTGCTTCCCAACACGTAGACACTGTCGGTGAGAAAATTTAAGATGAGAAGTGATTGTAGTTCACGAGTCCTCCCTGTGGAAAATCTACGGAACAATGTTTAAATTTCTTAATCGTGTTTAGTGATACTAAATTTCATTTGATCTCTGTAAGAAAGGGTTTTTTCTTGTGCCTGGAGCAAGTTTGTGAATTCACCGTTATTTTGTCACATTAATGTATATTTTAGTGATATACTAATATTTCTCAAGTTATATGATTTTCAAATTGTATGTGAGTTTCGAATTGCCCTTTTTAGTGTATGTTAAATGGATTAACCGAGAATTAGTTTATTTCCTACCATCACGGACAATCAAGAGTCTCATATTGTATATGAGCTCAGCTAATGTATGCATTTACTAGTGTGGACATGGGCGTAATATTTCAGTAAAAGTATTAAATCAGGGCCTAAATGATTATTATTACCAATACATGTATACCTTTTTACGTCTGATTCAGTAAAAGCATTCACAATAGGAATTGCGAGAGTCAAGTTTTTCAGTAATAGTGTGAATCAGCACGAAAGGTACTATGTGCTTGGATCGTGGATAAAAAAACAACATTTTTCTGGTAAATGGCTCACCATTTATGAAAAATATCTACATTTTGAATTATTAAAAAGAAAAAGTGTTACAATTAGAAATATGAAAGTCGAGCCAGATTGTACCGTATTTTAACTTCAAAGAATTTCCTATTCAACAATATTTTCTATTCCATTGACGTAATGTAACCTATAAGTTTTGAGGGAGGATGCGCCATCCTGGTTATAATACGATTTTCTTTTGGATGAACGTCTAAACCAAGTTCTATTGTAAATAATTAACAGCATTGGTCAGACACGCGCACACAGAAGTACACACTTCTAAATGGTTCTGATTGGAGCAAACTGTTCAGTGATTGACTAAGATTTTCAGCGAAATTGCCCCCTGATTTCGGGAAATGGCGACTGGAAACAGCTGACGGCAGCGACTCGAGAGCAGTAGCACGCGAGTGAATCAGTTGAACTGTTGATTAGTCACCCTTCCGTGCTTAGTCACGCTACCTTTCCTCGAACTCTTTTTAGATTGAGATGACCTTCGCCAAGATCCGATATGCGAATTCTCCGAAAATCGACTTTTCAAAATATATTTTTCAGTGGCAACCGAGAATGCCAGATATTAAAAACATGGTTCATTTAATTGAGACTAATTGAACTCATTTCATGAAATTGATATTTTACGTTATTCCTCTGAAGCAATGACGTATTGGAAGATTGTCGGAGATACGTAGGCGAACCTTTGTTTTGCATTAGAAATAACATTGTCGTTGTAAATATATCGAAAGTATGTCGCTTCGGTGGAAGTGTACATACCTTGCTTTGGAAAATCATGGATTATTTTTCACGAGTATAAGCTGCTGAGGTGTAATTAATTTCTCGAAAGAAGGAAACGCCTGTTAAAAATTATAAATGAGAGCATTGAAAATATTGAGTTACTAGTAGTAAATTTATGTACTCCAACATTAATTTCATTTCGTAAAAATTGGCCCCAATCAGGAATCGAATCCCCAATTCCTAAGCTGAACGCTCGGCCCACTTGGTTATCCGGAAGCCAATCGACCATGTCGACCGTTTTTCAGAATCAGATCCGATCGTTTTTTGTAAATTACAGCGGCTGTTGAAAATTATTCTCTGGTGCACTGAAAATAATGATGTAGTAAATATGAGGGGCGTCCTAAAAGTAAGTTTCCCTGAGCTATAGAAGAAAAATCTCTATCCATGAATCATAAGAACAATTAATTTATTAATTTTCATCTTTTTTCTTACTCTCGACGTAATTTCCTTTTTGTATGCATTTTTGGTGCTTTGGTAACATTTTTAAAAGCTAAGATCCCGCCATTTTCCCGCCAGGGCCCATATTCTGTAACGCCAATCCAATCGGTAAGGTAGCCATCTAGTTGGTAGTGACGTCAAAAAATTGAAGGGAGTTATCAATGAGATTCTGGAAGCAGTTGGTCGGTTCTCCAGCGAGCCCCAGTCGGTAAATTTTACCGACAGGTTTAGATGTTGGTAACGCAGAGGGCCAGTCGATAAGCAGACGAAATACTTTGGCAACCGCCTGCTTATTTCGGTTTACTGTGGAAAATTTACCAATTTAAAGCTCGTAAATGCAAAATAATCAATCTGCCATAAAAAGAACGCAGTACAGGCAGTGATAATATCTCTTATAAAGATTAATAACTTTACCACGAGAATAAGAAATTACGAAGTGACTACATGCTCTTGTGTTCTACGACTCATCCGAGCACTTCGTACTTTCAGCTCGTTATTTATAATATTCAGTACCTTTGGCGTATCGTAACTTCAATAATATAATTGCCAGTTGGGAGAGAATTCTATATTACCTATAATTAAGTATATTTAGTGTCGTTTAGAAATATAATTTCGTTCGAAGAGGTCAAAATGGAATCACGAGAATTTATGCAATCTTACTTTCTCATATGTAAAGCTATAAGGATTTTTTAAATGGACAATTATGATGTAATATTTTCAATTTACCAACGTGTCATTTTCCGTGATTCTATCCGCTAACGCAAGCTACTTAATTCAGTTATACAATCAGACGTGGGAGGATTTCACTTCTACAGCAGATAAAAATATGCACAAATAAATTTATTTAGCAGAAAGTAGCTACACTTACACTATACTACACTTATTGATATGAAGACACCACTAGTAACAATAATGAGAAAATAATAGTGTGAGCGCATGCACTTATCATGAATGGTGTAATTTTGAAAAGTGGTTATATTAACATTCAGTGCTTGATATAATTGTAACACAGTATGTTATTAAACGTCACTGTAATTCTTAACAGAAATTTTACTAAATGTCCTGTTGAAAACGCAGGAAGTTTGTATCGTACAATGTATTTCGTATGAGTTTCACATTGAAGTTATTAGTTTTCGTCTGCTGCTATCCCTTAATGATGTGATCCACCCAATGGTTTCCTCTCATTAATATTTTTATTCTTTCATAACACAAAACCGTCTTATAGAAGAAAAATCTCCTTCAGCATGCAGATGTCACAATTGATAATCCCTTTACCATCATAAGGTGCTTCTAAGATCAAGTATGCACCATTCAAAATGTGAAGAAAAAACTTCAAAAAAGGATTTCTAAACTACTGTCACTACTACTACTACTGTTACTCGTAATTAGCCTATCGCTATACTCTTCATCACAAGCAGTTTGTCTTCCCTTTATGAACAATGTGCGCTAGCGACGAACCATTTCAATACATATTGCATTTTCATCGTTGACGACTGAGGATATCTTTCTATGAATTTACTCTTTTGTTTCGTTTTTTCTGTCAAAATACGAACAACAATCCGGATTTCACAGCTGGCGGGAACTGCTGTGCTAACATCCAGTGAGTTGAGCGTTACTCAGTACTATCACAACATCTATAGCAACACTCCACATACAAATGGCTCTCACCTACCTCAAAACTAGAACAAGCTGAAAAATAGGGAAACTTACTTAATTCTTAGGCTTTCGCTGCGTACAGGTTCCATTGATAAAAATTTACTTTTTGGATACCCCTCGTATAATATTATGTATATGTATCATAATAAATATATTTACATAGTAATTCGGGAAAGTCAACTATTTCAAATACTTATCGTATAATTACTTATTGTTTTCATCAATGAATTTATGTACACTATAATAAATTTAACAAAGCAGAGGCGATATCAGTTTCCAGTGTGTTTTACCTTCTAATTAGTTGGCTCTATGTTCCAAATAAGCGAAAAGGTAATTGAGCTTAATGTTTGAGTAAACATGCAGTGCCATTTTATTTATTGTGACAGTAATTGTCTCTGAGAAAAATTAATCTAGGAATTGATTCAAGAAGTTACTATGGATGTGTTAGGTGGAAATTGATAGTCTACCATGGAAATATACTCTGTGTTACATTAATTACAGTATCAGTTTTTCTAGTTTTGGTATATGCCCATCATACTGCAAGAATGCTATTCTAAGGTAACACATTATGTGCTATATTGGCTATATTGCTCCATATTCACTTCCTTTAACTTGAGGATTCCCAACTATTTTGATCACTGTACCCCTACAGGCTTTTAAGTGAGTTATCCCTCTATATGTTATAATGAGAAATAAATTCTTGAGTTTCATCCTAGTACCAGCATGGAGTAGTATGGTAAAATTTGCTGAAGAATGGAGTAGCTAGGATATGTACCCAAAACAAAAAAAAATTAAATACTTTTATGGCCTAGTATGTTTATTCAACCACTGTTCACCTTACTCCTTGTACAAGCTTCACCTACTCCCAGGGAGGATGTGTACCCCAGGTTGGGAACCTTAGCTTTTTTGTTGATAGTTTCTGATTAAGAACATTTATTTATAAAAATCCCTAAAACTGTGGCTTCAGGAGTGTTCTCCAAGGGTCTTCAAGGACGGCTGCTGCTGCTGGCGGCGCAGCCACTTCCGGGGAAGGCTCCACAGCAGCCGCATCGGAAGGGTCTGCATCTGGCGGAACAACCATTGGTAGTGCATCAACAGTGGCACCATCTTCTCCATCATCTTCGTCTGCTGCTTCGACATCATCAACAGCTGTCAATGCACACCATCTGCTTGGAAAATATGATGAAGACTTTCCTCTGAGAAAAACAGGTCCGTTTTCAACTGTGATATTATTTTCCAAGTGCATGAGTTGAGAGGTTTCTTTTAATCACTCTTTTTAAATTTTGCACGGAAACTTATTTTGATTTTAAGTTAACTGCTTGAATCACTATTTGTATTTATGTATTTACAAATCATATCCTGATATCCAAGAAATTGCATTTTCTGGTAGAATGACCTCTTCACCTGGTCCATTCTACTTACTATTTCCCTTGTACTAGTGATCTTGCTACCTAAATTGTAAAATTCTTCTACTAATTCAAGTGTGTCATTTGTTGAATTGTTAGATTGGAAGATTGTTTTCTTTTCTCTTTTGGCTGTAGACCATCGTCTTGTTTTTTATATTTTTCCTCATTCTTTTTTCCAATGAAAACATAATTAATTCTTCTTTCTTTTCAGTGGGTATCACTATATTGTCTACAATTGTAACATGATTCTTGTATTAATGCAATGCCTTATATATTCTACTTGAATTCATTTATTGCATTCATTGAAGTTGATAATGAGCAGCATCCCTGTTTTAGTGTTTTCTTCATTCAAGACTCTTCATTAACTTCATTTCATTTCATCATCGTTTTAGTTATTGAGAGCAAGAATCAATCACCTGTTGTGTTGATTTGTTTTCATTTTCTTAGGAGCCATAGCATTCTGATCCAGTGAACTTAGTGGAAAGCTTTCTCTATATCCACAAGTGAAATAAAAGTTGCTTGGTATTTCTGCATGAAATCTGATCTTTCTTCAACAGCCTCCATAATTTAGCACTACTTCTACAGATATTGGCAATATCATTCTTGCTTCATTCTCCTTGAGATTTTCTTTGTAGTGGAAGTGTTCCATTCTTGACTTTTCAGTTTCATAAATCTGTGCCAGCCCTTCATCAGGATAAATTTCAGATTATTGTTGATTTGATCTACCATCAAATAAGTATTGCAATTTCTTATTTGATTCCCAATCTATATTCAATCCCTAAACTGCATTAATATTTTGAAATTTTCATTTAAATTTGTTGAATTTTCCTTAGATTTGCTGTTGTTTAGCTGCAATAGATCCATTTTTTTCCTAAATGAAGGCGGTTCGATTTTTAGTTTCATGTTCATATTGGTTTGTGTGTCACATTTATAAACAAGACCTTTTATGATAAAAAGAAGAAATGGGTAAGTTGTTTGTGTGTGTGTGCATTCATGCGCTGTGTGGGTACACATACACACAGTAAGTATATATACAGTAAAACCTGTATCCACATGAAAATTAATTCATGAACCTTTGTCAAGCGGAATAGCATGACGTAACTTTTCTTATATATTCAGCTGGATGAAGACATTCATTATTGAATGATGTCAGAAGTTAAAAACCATACGAGGTAATATTAAAGAATTTAAAAATTTCGTTGATTCTAGTTTATGTAAAGGTAATTCAGCTTTGGGGTAATCTTTCTAAGTGCTTTGACAGTTAAGGTCAATTTGCTCGATTGGATTCCCTCTGGGCCGTTTTCACAAAAGTTGAACACATCGCCCACACGGCTCTGCAGAAGACTACATAATTAAAATTTGCTTAATATATTTTGATTGAGGCTATTGAGTATAAGGAGAATTACATACATTGGAAAATAAGATGAAACAGTGAAAAAATACGGGATATGTTCATATTTTGTAAATAAATTGCTATGTTACGTATTTAAAATGAAACAATTTTCAAGTAAAAAAAACATGATATTTGTTTGTTTATTCAAAATGCTTCCATCTAAGAAATGTCAGCCAAATATCCTCCGATCAAGCAGATGTGATTCACCTTTCCATCCTTTCAACAGCTGACCCTGCAGTCTTATCCAATGTCGGTCTCAATAGAGTCTCCTAAAGACAGGTTTTACTGTATATAGTGGGAGGAGTTATTGTTAACTAGGATGTAGTCTGTTTTCTTCTTCTGTGTCCATATATCTTCTAAGTGTATCTCTTCTACTTGTGATTCTGAAAGATCAAGTTTACCATCACCAGTGAAATTTCAATTATCACAAAACTCCATCTGCTTGCTTTATTGTTTGCTAAACTAAATCTACACATTACTTTCAATTCCTTGCCTTCAAAAAATAGCGTACCAACTGCCCAAAACAGTTAATTTTCCCCTCCTATGAGCTCTTGTATTACTTTTGAGTGTTCACAATAATGCTTGACCTTTTCCTTGCTACTTTTTGTTGTAGACGTATAAACCCATGGTACTGTAGTATCCTTGGGTTTCTTTGCTAATTGAAACATTATAATCATTTCATTGTATTATAGGAAACCTATTACCTATGGTACAACACATTGCTGCAGAATTATTGTGATTCAAGCATTTTCAGTTTTTCAATATATACTATGAGTGATCACATATTTACCATTCTAAAAGCTAATTTCTCAATTACTTTTTATTAAGATTCCTCTACAGTTTATATCAATTTACCCCTATCAGGATTGAAACCTGGGACTGCTTTCATCAGAATTGAACCCTTGTGGCTCTCCAGACGCATACATTCCCTCAGGATCTTTACATTGTTATACTTGAGCAACTGTCACCTGTTCTTAAGAATAAAACTGATGAGCTACAGTTTTCTAAAAATGAAATGTGTTAGTTTCCTGTTGCCTTCCACAATGCACAACATTTTTGTTTTAACAATTCCACAACACTTCTAGCCTTTTATGTAAATATATTAGTATGCTGGAGATTGAATGACTGTTGCTATACCAACCTATGTGGTCTTCACTCAAATGAAAAGTGGCTGCTGTCCCCTTTAGGTTTTGAGATATACAGTAAAACCTGGTTAAGATGCTCTTCAGAGGACTAGCTAAAGCCATAGAAAGATCGGATGCTTTCCCGGTGAATTATGCTGAGGAAGATTTCGCGGGTTTCCAACCAGGTCCATCTCACCCGGTTGGAAACCCGCGAAACCTTCCTAGCTAAAGCCATGTTATAAGTGGGATAGCATTATATCCAGATTATAGAATCTGGTTGCCTTTTTGTCTTATATTTTCAGAATTATCAACTTTTAGGATAAAGAATTTCCTTGTTACTTATTTTGGTTGTTGTTCATTCTAAAATGAAGCAATTTTCACAGACAACTCAGGAAGAATAACAATTCTTTTTTAACGGCTGTCATGAGAGGGCATCATACATCTCTCCAAGACTACACTCAACAGCTCACAAAAGAGCCCTTTCTGGATTTTTGATGTTTACTTTTTGAGAATACAAAGAAAAGAAACACTGCAAAGAGACTGAGATAAAGATTCCTTCAAAATGTCTTTATTTTACTCTCATACAATAGTAATTCCAAATAAGAGACTCACAAGGAACCCATTTAGAGACATGGTGAAGAAGGAGAGATTAGAGGAAAATGGCAGTGCAGATAATGTAAAGAATTTTTGGTTTATCGAAGGAGATAAAAGATTAGCTATAGCAGGTTACAGTATTTCTGGCAAAAGGAAATATCCTTGCTATATGCAGGTAGCTGAGCATCTTAAATGGAATCTTTATCAAGTGTTTTGTGTGAAGGGACTGGGAGAACCCTGCATGTTAAGCAGGATAATATCTTCAGCAGGAGTGTTGTAAACAGGTCTTACTGTACATATATTGTTTGGTTAGAAATATACACCAAGTCATGGCTCTTAGAATTTTTTAGCGTTTACAAGCCATCTTACCCAAGGATGGACCTACATCCTTGAATAACTGCAGCTTATTGACCAAAACTGCTTAAAAGTCAAATAAACTCACTTATTTTGCAGCTAAATTCTATATATAGTTGACAAACCAAAAGTTGGATGCCTTTGAGCTTAGCCACTAACAGATAAGAATAAATTTACAAAAAAAGGCTTTAGAAATAAATAGGTTATCATCATTTGTATTTCTCACTTACATGAAATTATTAAGTATGTTCTATCAGAGATCAGGAATCATCTGTGAACTGTTCCTTCCATTAAAACACTAATCAGTTGGAAGAGTAATTTGTTTGCCTACCATTTCTAAAATGCAATCATTTTCTGATATTAATGTGTTTCATTTGGAAGGAAAGAGATTTAACTAGAAATATGAATAAATTAATTATTTGTTATAATTTATTATGCTACTGGTTTCTTGCATGTGTTAAATTAATTTTGTCGTGGCATGTTTTTGTTGACTTTCTTCTATCTTTGCTGAACTTACACCGTGTATTATTGGGATGGTAATAACAATCTCAGTCTGATTAAATAGTAAATTAGAAGAATAACTGTTGAAAACTATAGTGTGTTCTTTCTATATATTACCATGTATCCTTAATGTTTCAGTTGCTGTTTGGTTGAAATATGCATAGCATATGATCTCATTTCTTTGAGGTTGTTTGAAAATTCTGAATCAGCACAATTGATACCAGCTTTTTCAAAATTGCATTCATAGCGTGATAATTCATAGAAGATGCATAGCATTGATAGAGGACTAGTTTGCTATTTGTGTTTGTTTACATTACATGCCAAAAATCTGTGTATGATTAGTAATAGTGTTTATTAAACAGTAGAACTTAGCAAGAGAGTATTAGTTGCTAACATTACTTAACTCTTTTTGTCCCTTCCTGGTCCAATTCCATCCTGACCAAATTTATTTATCCCATCATATCCTTCATTAACCATCCCACCACATACTGTTGTCTTCCTGTACTCTCCTCCTTCATTAACATGCAGCCTCCGAGCCAAACCTGCTGAAGGTCCGTCTTAAGCAAAGGGTCATAGAACGGCGCAATAGCCCCATCGTTCGACGCAAGGAACGTCTTCTCGGAAACTCCAAGAGGAGATCACAGCTTGCAAGTACGGATTTCTGAAAAAGTTCTGCTAAAAAGTCATGCCCTTTTATAATGGGGTGTGGTTCTTAAACTATTATTCTTGCAATAATACTAATGGATTAGAAACTTCCATTCTTTAGAAAAGTTAATTTTTCAGTATGTTAAGGAAGAACTTTTTAAAGATCGAGGAATTTCATTTAAAAGTTATTTTTCTCAGGAGAAATAGAAAGCATTGGTTTTCAGAAAGATGGAATGCTGGAGTGGCACTTTTTATAACCAACCTTTACAGATGATGGAATCATTTCAAAAATAAAAATCTGGCCTGCATAACATTATTCCATTAGGTGAAAAAGTTGTATTTCATCCTGTTTGTGTTGTGATTTGCATTTATAGTTATTTGAAATAATTAGCATGTGTGTTTTATCCAATGTGACATGATTGCTTTAACACTGTTTGAGATAACAGTAATACTAATGAAGCAGTCAGTTTTTATTCAAATGGTAAGTATGTATATGAAGACTCCTGATTTAATTTGATTTTAAACTTATTTCAATGACGAATACATCTTAATTCATGCATTGGGAGGTAGATCAAATTAATATTGATTATTTGATTTTCAAATGCATATTTTAAAAAATTAAGGCATATTTTTGAAGATTCTCTGACATTAATTTTTGATGTGCTATCTATCATTTGAGGTTTTTAGATTTCAATTTAATTTTCTATTTATACTTTATATTTTATCTTAAAAATAAAAAATATCAATCATGAGTTCAAATATCAAGCTCATAGTAATTCTTGCTAATCTTCGTAATTCACTTAATAAGTTAAAATTTCTTATGATATTTCCTTCTGTAAGCCACAAAAAGAATTTTAAGTTTGTTGGAGATCTAGCTGTGCCTCCTTATGTTTTACTTTGTGTGTGTGTGTGTGTGTGCTGATATTATTAAATTTAATTCAAGGTATCACTAATTTTCTCGATTTTGATAGCAACTAACATCTCTTTGTAACTAAACTTTGCAGGTGCTGCTAGTGGAGTACAAACCACTCAGCCTGGAAATGGGACCACTCCTATTATGGAGGTAAATAAAGTTGAGCTTTCTTTTTATGGTACAATTGACTATTGTTATAATGTGGCATTAGATGAGGGAAAAATGTGTTTAATTTAGAGAGATGGGAAATCGTCTGTTCATTTCCTTTTTTCTGATAAAGAAAGGGTTCAGCTGGACTATGAGACTCACATAGGTTTTAATAAGATATTTAGAGAAATTGATATGAAATACTAAATTTTTGGATGAGAATATTAATTTTTAGTTGTATATTTTACATATTTACTGTTTGATGTTTTGATTTTCCAGAGAATTTCAAAATTTGTAGTCTTTCTAAAAAAAAAGGAGAAGACACTCAGTCCATTTAAAGCTAAATTTTCTATTGCCTAGTTGTGGGATGCCAAACCATTCACTTGTCCAGTGCCATATTTGAGAAAATGAAAAGACTTGTGTGCCAATATTGTGTCAAACCATATTATTAAATGCACATATTATCCATGTTATTAGACCAGTGATGGTCTTAATCCTTTTACAGCAATTGGTTGATATATCAGCCCACTATTTCCTCACTCAGATGCAATGATCTATTAGAACCAGTTCTTATAGAACTTTTATCCCTAATTTCTGTTGATAATTTTCATTTAATAAAGATAATATTACAATAATTTCCTAATCTTAAAAGATATGTTCGTGTTTTTACCAGAAAAACAGTTTGTATTCCAAAGTAGCTCTGAGCTCTCAAAGCTCTGACAGTTTTCACATGTATCCCCTGATGGAGGTTAGCAGTATGGAGGTAATTTTGTCATTTACTAAAAGCTGTAGCTAACAAAACCAATTTTCATTTCATTTGGAGATTAGTTAATTTTACTGAAGAATCTACATCAAAGATAACCGTTTGAGTATGGAATGGCAAAATTGTTCTTTCTTGTGCCATTCTTTTTTTCCCTCAGCCTATTCTCTCTGCTAATGATGCTGTGAACTTCATAGCAAAAGATATGATGAGTGTATACAGGTGTAATAGAGTATAGCAGTCATATGTAATGTTTTCATTGTAGTTTTGCTTTTGATACAACATCACCTTGCTACAGTCTATTGATAATGCAATACCTGTTCAGTTTTGCTTTATTCAATGTCTTGTATTCTGCATACAGCATAATTTCATTAACTTTGCTCCTTCATTCACCTATTAAAGTCATCTTACTCTTTGGAAGGACCTCAGCTGATCTCCTACATCCCACATTTGGGATTCAACAGCCATTTCTGTATTCTCTCTTTATTCTTTTGGAGAAGTGTACTTAATTTTCCTCTCTGGTTTTTGACGTTATCCCTAAAATGGAAAGATCAGATTTATATCAGATGAGGTTAGGATCCTAATCAAATGTTCAAGCAACTGTGGAAATTTGACTTCATATATCCAGTTTTATATGTTAGAATTTTTAGTTATAAATTTTGTTTCAAAATACAAGATAAATAAGCTTATTTTTCATTTTAAAGTCTTTTTCTTGATTGTAGATAGGCTGAATGAGATAAATAACATTTTCAGAGTTTATAAAGATTCAAATGGGTTTGGTGTAATATTGATCCCATGGGACTAATTGATAGACTTTTTAAATCAATGGGCAAGGTTTAAATTTTGGATACTTACTAATTTGTGTGCATGTATGTATCAAAAATAACCATTTCCTAAACAAACCATAAATTAGATATTATCTAGTCATAACAAAATAAAACAAAATTATGGTTTTGGCCATAAGTGCCACTAATCTATTTATTTCATTCAACAAGAATATGTACTATTTGCAGAACTTAACAGCATCTTAAAAATTAAAAAAATAACTGATTAAAATTTCATCAATTAATTCTATGGCATTCATAAAATCTACAGATACTTACTGTAATAACTTATAATATTGATGAGTTGATTAATAAATCAGATTTTTAAAGTTTTGATCAATTAATTAACTAACTTCATTGCTGTGTAGTCTTTTTCACAAATAATCCTTCACTAAGCAATGTATCCAATTCTATATGCTACATTTATTTCCATCCCAGTTAAGCCAGTCCTGGGTAATCAGGAGTATACTGTATGTACACTCCTGATATGAGAGTAGAAACACAAGAATTGCATCTTTCCCAGGTATTTCTTGTGCATTGTGTGATACATTCTTATGTAAACAAGAGCTTAGCTATTCTGTAAATCTTCATATGCTTTATTTATTTATTTTATTCTCAAATCTATCCATATTATTCTGAATTTTACGTCCTGTATTTTTCTCAACACATTCCTCTTTATCTTCCAAATCATTTGCATGATCGAAATTTAAGTTGTAAACCTCTTCAATGTATGTTAACGATTTCCTTTGATTATTTACCTCTTTTGTAATTTCTCAATCCTTTTTTTATCTTTCTTGTTTCTCTTCTGTCTAGAATTATTGCTGTTTTGTTAACCTCCTCCAGTTTTCCTTTCCTTTTTAATTACTCTATTGCTTCATCTTGTATCAAACCCTTGCTGCCTTTATCTGTCATTCTTCTTAATTTATCTTTAAATTTCCCTTATTGTTTCTTTTCTTCCTTAGTGTTAGTTTTCCTCAAGTTATTCTCCTCTTTCTGTCCATACACTTTTTTCATATCTTCTTCCTCTTGTGAGATTGGGATATAGGCTTTGATGATAAAAGTATTGGTTCATATCTTATCTTTTATTACCACTATTATGTTTCTTACAAGTATAACTTTAGGGATACTCCTTTCCAGATCTCTGAAATTATTATTCAGTCTTGTCTCCCATCTTCTCATTTGTGCACTATTTTGAAATGTTCTGTTTAAAACTCTCCTTTACCTTCCCATCTTACTCTGTCATAGGATGTGTTGATCATTTAGTTTCATTTCATTTTTGTATTTTCAAATTTTCTTCTTTGATGCATAGTTTTCATGTTCCAGGTTTATATCCTTAAGTTGGATTGGGTCATTATCTTCTTTATCCCCATCTTCATAGAGAATACTTTTCCTGAAAAAAAGTATCACTCAAGGATCTTATTATGGACCAATTTTACCTCCACATCATTTCTCTACTAGAGCATTCATACTTGTAGATTCAACATGTTAAGCAGGAATATGAATACAAGGATCTTGGAATGTCCCTAGCATTTCCCAGTGTGATGAAGTCGGTCATAAGAGAGTTTTTGCTCATCTCTCGAACATTTCCCTCTAACCACTTATGTGCTCTCATACAAGTCCATTATCGTAGTACTTGGTATTGGGGAAGCCCCTTGTCCCAGAGTTATTTGGTCCCTGTTTTAGTTATTTTTATTGAAGTGTTGCTCCCTCTCTAGTAAAGGGAAAATCAATATATATTCTATTTATTTTCAAATTTAATATATACAGTAGAATGAGGTACTCATTATGTAGTATATAAGGAGTGAGATGGAATTACAAGAATGATATTGGGAAAACAAACTGGGTAGCTTCCTGGTGTTACACCTAGTCACTTTACAGTGTTACAGCATGAAGCAATCCCATATGTTTTCCAAGAATCATTCTTGCAGCAGTCTTTTCACTAGGAAAGCCTGGCTTCCTAAGTAATGTTTAATACGAATAACTGAGTGTTTTCTTTATTCAAGGAATCATCTCAATATGGGGGTCCTTTGGATGCAGGCAATCAGGGTAGCATCAGTGACCTCTCTCTGTATAGCAGTCCATCCATGCCGAACATATCACTTGGAAGACCTCCTGTTCCACACAGCTCAGCTGTAAGTCTCTCTCCTTTGTGATCAAGCATCATTCTTGCATTTTTTGTAATGTGAAAGCCTTTAATATAATGCATAATCTAGTCTTTCAAAAATTACTCTTTCTGAAATTTATTCTAGCTCATATATATTCAGTTGTTACTATTTTAAAATTATTCATTATTTTCCCCAATTTTCTATAATTTGAGAGACTATCTTCCTCACTTTTTGTGCAATCTTTAGTTCTGTATTTTTCTCTCTGAGATCTATCAAAATTAAAATCCCATTTTGAGTCATGCGAAATGGTGTGCATGGAAAATCTATCAGAGAGAAAAGTATTTCCATGTACCTTTGCTGAACTTAATGTTAATATATTTATTACTTTTATTTCCAAAAGGAGAGTATGAAGCTTGCTCCAGTATCAGAGGCAGAGGTTCGAGCAGCCTTCACAGCCAGATTGGGCATGCCTCTCACAGGCCAAATGATGCCAGGCACCATACCATTCTATCCAACGCTGCCTGGTGAGTATGGATTCCAGAAAGAGAAATAATTTTTTTGATTCCACCAAAATTTCACTCATTTAATCCATTTCTGAATCTAATTATAATCACCATTTCCTAATATTTTTATAATGATGATTCTGACATGATTTGGGTAAATTAGGCTTTTATGCACCTTTTACACCTATGCAAAAGGATACTTTTGTTTCCTAAGCTTATGTACTATCTCAGTACCAAAGGAGGAGTTGAAAAGAGCTGACAGCAAATGAGAAAAAATCAGTAAGGATGCTATCACCTTAAATTTACTTTCGGAGAATAAGAATGAATTGAAGCACTTTTAAGGTCCTATGATAAAGAATCCATCTACATCTAATATCAATTTCCATGTTATTGATATTCAAAGGTAATATGTTGATCCCTGCATTGAGGTGATGTTGAGACACTAGTAGGGAAGGATAGTGAGTGTAGTTCCAGTTTCTACAACTACCCTAACATCTTTTTGGTTTATTTAAACTATTCTTAAGCCTATATACCACACTAAACAATGAAATATTTTGAACCTGCTCTACCTAATTCAGAAGTTATCTTATAGTGTTCATGAATAAAATTTCTCAATTTACTGTGTATGTTAATATATTGTTGTGTTAGTAAATAGGAAATGTTGATAAGCATTTGGAGAAATATTCATTTGTGAAATGTCCTAAACATCAGAAGTAGTACCAAGCAACACAAAGTAAACTATCCTCTAGATAGATTTATAAGTTTAAATCTAATGATAAATAGAGATTGAAAATCCTCTTTTAGCCATTAGGTGGTTACTCCAAAGCTAATGTGGTAACCAGATAAAGAAAATGGTCAAACTGGAAAAAAATCATGGTTCCAAGAAGAAAACAATATATATTTTGTTCAAAGGCTAAGCAATCATCTTCAAAAGTAGAAGAATGATGAACTTCCTAACAGCTTAAGGTGGATATTTAATCTGTTTTAATAACAGCCATGTTCAATTTCCTCTAACAACAAAGGTGATTGTTTAAATACTTAGATTGTAAATGAAGTCGTGGAAAGAGAAATTTTCATTACCAATTTCAAAATTTTGTCTGTTAAATCACAAATTATTTTGTATATTTTAGAAGTTATTTTCTGATTTAGTGATATTTGATTTTATTTCATTTGGTAATCATTTTATCTTAGTGATTGAGGCAGAGTACAGCAGCCCAACATCACCCACTTACATTCATAAGCAGATGCAGTCGCTGGAGCAGGCCTCCAGGGTTCCTAGTATGCTGCCCTCTATGTACCAAGGTGTGCCTCCTATCACAGACACTCAAGTAAGTTATTTATTTCTATTTATATATTTCTTTTGAATTTTCTGATATACTTCTCCGAAGGAAGATACGAATAAACTTATTTGGAAACATTTATTATTTTGAAACATAAGGATATAATATTATAAAATGATGTAGTTGTCCAATAAATGATACCAATAATAATGCATGTAATAAGTTTTCAAATTAGTGCTTATGAACTAAGCTCTGAGAAAACATTATGACTGTAATTGAAGCTCACTTTGAATTGACAAACTTTGTATTTTTATTTACCATAAAAGACCTTTATATAAACCAGTAAGGGCAGAAACTTAATCCTGAATCCAGTATTTTCATAGAATCTAGAAGATTTTCATATAATGAAAATTGGGTCTAATACTATTTAATCTATTTCTTAAAAGATCATTTTTTGGAATTTTACTACCACAACTGCTATAGTTTTCTTCTAGTCTGTTTAACTATAAGTTATTTATGTTTTTATTAATGACACTGGCAATATGTCAGAATCTAAGCATGAGATGAAAAAATTTTTTGGTCTCTATTTAATCTCAATGAAGAACTGAATGATATTTTGTTGGACCAGGTGGCGCATGCTAGGCTTCATAAACAGGGCCACCGTCCTCTGGGGCGCACCCAGTCTGCCCCTTTGCCCCTTGGCCACCCAATGCTGCAGGGCAGCGGCAGTGGTGCTCCTCTTCCCCACTTGCACCCTCACAATCATGGGCACCCCTTGCACCACCATCATCAGATGCATCAACACCCTCACCTGCCCTCCATCCCCCATATGCACCCTATCTCTATGGGCCCTCCCCCACCCCTCTCTACCACTTCCTCTTCCACATCCTCATCACCATCCTCACACTATGAGGAGTACTTGTATGAGCGCCACCAGCTGCCACACCATGGACCTCCAACTGCAGCACAGCAAGAGGCTGCTCACAATTTCCTCAAACAGGCGAGTTTAGTTTGAGTTTATTTGTATTATTGCATGGGCTCACCCTCTCAATAGATTCATTTGCCCTGACATTCCATGCCCTTTACTTCTAGCTTTTCTCTTTATATCATTTTCATATTACTATACATTTGCTATACCTTCTTAACAGCATCCTTTACTTTAATTTCCCTTGCATACTCCTTCATTCCTTTTCTTAGCTTAAAAGGTCTGTGGTGCAACATACCTTTGAGGGATGAAGTCATAGCCAACATATGGTCAGCACAAAAACTTCCATACTGCTATATTTGTCTTTCCACAACCAAACTTGTCATCTCTTTATTTCAGATAGATACTCATATTTGTCATGATGCTGGGTGGGCACCAATAAATATTGGCCCCCGCCAGTATTAACTTAGTTGCTAACTGGGAGCCTTCTTTAACATCCTCCCTCCAAATTTGATATACTAATCTTATCTCTCTGTCCAGAACCCCTTCATCTAACCATATCTTATATTTCCTTGTTTCTATCTTTTCTATCAGTTTACTTTTGTACTCTAAGCCATACCCATCTACTAAATCTTTAAACATCCTTCTTTTTTTGGTAAACCACATCACATATTTTATATTACAAAACACAACATACAGGATTTGGCATGAATTTTTTCCAATGTATTTCTCATTGGCTTTCATTTTCTGCTTTATTTGCTTCATCATACCCCTTTACCGTTTTCTTCCTCAACCCACTAATTTCACTTCCATTTCCAGTAATTGCCTGTTGTTTGCTGGTTTCATATGATAAATCTGTCTTATGCATCTAGTTCTGCCCATTGTTAACTGTCTTAACAGAAGTAAATGAAAAGGATTTAGGATCACTTGTAGGTTGTGCAGTAATTTTTGCAACTAACAAGTATTTTTATTTTCTTCTCCAAGATCTCTCGCCAAGTAAAGCTAACTCACATTGACGACATTATTGTAGTTGTCACACATAATGGAACACACGAGTCTTTCCTTGCATTTTCTCTTTGCTGGCATCAAAACTTGTTGAAAATTTTGCAGAACACTCAGTGCTAGCCTAATGAAATCTTAATTTCATAATCCAAAAATGAAGAAAAGTGGCTCAAATGTTGGTAAAACTGCCAGATAAACATAATATAGTAAGAAGAAAAGCATCATTATTTAATTATACATTTTGTTTGCCAAATGTGGTAGAATAAGCTCCTAAGTATTTTAAATTAACCAAAGAAGTGGTGGAGTTCAAAATGAATGGATAAAACTGCTTGAACTGCACAATGATAATTGTTTTGAAATGTATTTCTTTAGCAAATCCGTCAGACCGTCCTTACCCGTGCTGGGACCAGGGGCCAGGCTGCAGGACAGCAGTCTCAGCCCCAAACACATCACCAACTGGATGAAGCAGAGGAGAGTGTAGCTGAGGTGAGGACTCTATTATATCTTACATCATATGTACTTCAGCTGAATGATAGACTAGTGATTGTCTGCCAATTGAAATATGCAATAATTATAAAATAGCTTTATTCAGTGATGCAGCCATTGAGCTATAACATTGCCTATTCAGCAGTTGATCCTGAAGAATCTGACATTAGTGCAAGCAAAACATAAATCTGCACTACAGACCACACTGTGTAACCTGAAAACATTGTGACATCTGTATGCAATTAAAAAGCCCACTATTCAAATCTTGATTTGAAATTTGTTAAAACTATTAATGCTTCTTGTCTTACAATCAGTATGCTTTAATTTGCTAGCAATCACATCAAAATAAGCAATAATAAGAGTTTTACTGAAAATGTAATTTTTATTCAATTGCTTTCAATATATTTGCATTATCCTGTGACAGGTTATTGATCTCACAGAAAGGAAAGGTGAGAGTGAAATAGTAAGACAGCAAAGAGACAGAGAGCAGTTTCTACAGCAGCAGAGGGACTTAATGATGAGACACACATTGCAAGTCAGTGAAGGTAAGAGCTTTTAATTCTTGATTTAATGAATAAATGTACTGTAGACATTCTTTACCCTTGTTACCTCTCATTTCTTTTTTACATTTTGTTTATGAGATTTTTAACTCTTTCTTTGATTATAAAGTTTAATATTAATGATAGTTGGTTTTGTCTAATTCAGAATTCAAGTTGACTTGGAGATATTAGTCATTAGAAAACTTTTAAATATTTCTCAGGACTAATGAGATACTATATTTACCTGAAAATAATGTTCCATTGAATGCAATGTGCATGCACACCACAAAACATGTGATCATGTCATTTGCAGTACTGTATATATGTATATAAACACAGTAGTCATCCATGCTGAACCCATTATCGTGTATGGGAAATGTATAGAAATGAACTTGATAAATGTACACTTAAGTGCATACATTAACCAAAAACTGATGAATTAAAATTTACTTGCATGCATCAAATTAATATTTTTATTAATCGACTCTATATATTAAGAAAGTAACTGTGTCTGTCTGAAAAAAGCGTTTTTCTCGCCATGGCCAAAAGCTAGAGCGATGCTGAAACGTGTGTTCGATGTAGAATGCTGCACCCTACAATGTGGCAAAATTTCATGACTTGCGGAGGTCATAGTGGCGAGAAATCGTGGAAAAACTGGAAATCATCAATTTATTAATCCGCTCCGAGGAAGTAGTTCTCTGATTCTCCGTCAGATGTCGGTAACTTGTGGCTACTGCAGCGCTCCGTCCGCGGCCACTGTGTGTAACTATCAAGAGGTGGCGGCACCGAAGCGAAACGTAGAGTGAAATTACAGAAGGACTTGGAGCTATTTTCGCGGCATCTTTCTCCACGGAATTTAAAACTCAATTACTCATACGCCTATAAAATGCGTCTGAATACTTCGAAAGCTTGAACTGGAAAAAGTCATGGTGGCGACTGCTCTATAATTGCATCTAGACGTGTGGGGGATATCTATGTAACAAAAACAATAGTAAACTCTGTCTGTTGAGCTGCGCCGCGCCGTGCCGTGCCGCACCGCATCGCGCCTCGCCACGCCGCGCCTCGGTTTGCTCTTGAGGCAGTTGAGCGACTGTTGCGAGACCTCAAGGGCCAGCAGCAGCCATTTGTAGGCACGGTGGTGCTTCTGGGTGGCGATTTCAGGCAGACTCTTCCAGTGGTTAGAGGTGGAACCAGCATGGATAGAATTGCTGCATCAATCACCCAGAGCAGGCTTTGGAAACATTTTCAAATCTTCAGACTCCAAACCAACATGCGAGCTGGCCCTGGCGAACAGTCCTTTGCAAGTTGGCTGCTCCAAGTTAGCAATGACACAGCAAATACTGGGCCTGGCACTATGCAGATCAATTTAAACCAGCCTCAAGAAGTCAAGACCATCACCCAGCTGATTGATGAAGTGTTTGGCAACAGCATCAACCAAGAGGAAGCCCAGCATCAGCAAAATGCAATCCTGTGCCCACATAATGAATATTCTAGGGTGGTCAACAGCATGGTTCTGCAGCGAGTTCAAGGTGTGCTGCACAGCTTCCTGAGTGCTGATGCACCAGTTGATGAGGCTGAGGCTCCAGATGCCATCTTTCCTGTGGAGTTTCTCAACACTTTGCAGCCCACTGGCATGCCTCCACACAACTTGCAGCTCAAGGTTGGTGTCTCCTGCAGGCCTTCTCACGGCGCCAATTTCCAGTCCAGCTTGGCTACAGCATGACAGTCAACAAAGCGCAAGGACAGACTCTGGAACGAGTTGGATTGCTGCTTGAGGCACCAGTATTATGGCCAGCTTTATGTAGCCCTCTCTAGGTGCAGGTCTCTGCAATCACTGTGCAGCTGCCCAGGTTACCAGACTGTGTGACCAAAAATGAGGTCTTCCCTGATGCATTGTTGTGAATAAATGTTTGGGGTGTTGCAATAAATATTGTGTTTGATGAACAAGAACAAAAAAGTCTACATAACAATACAAAAACAAACTCCAGACCAAACAACTGCACCCAGAGGGTGCATGCGCATGACTAGTCATTATATTATACCATCAATATAACTCACATGTGCACGTACGTCCATATAAAATTGACCAATTAAAAACTTCATTTGACTTGCTGATTTCCTTTTCAATTAAAAATTATTGGCTGACTGTTTACTCTGGAGTATGTGGGGGTTCTTACAGGAAAAACATAAATAGTGCATAGGTGAAATGTTCAGTGAGTGAGTCTGTGTTTGCAGGCCCCAACTCTGTTGACCTATGTAGTTTCCAGTCAAGGCTGTCTTTTACATTGGACAGGATAGAATTCACTTTTTGAATGGCTTGTAAGCTTCTAATATTATGCTTGACTGTACTGATTACCATTGAAACATTGGATGTTTTCGAAAGACATGAGTTGTTGCTCCTCAGCAGTTTTCTGTCTTATAAATGGATCTAAAAAACACATGATTAATGTCTATTCAATCTTGATTGAAAACCTGAGATTTACTGAGTGATCTACACCCAAGAAGTTTCAAGTTACACTGTGATTTTCTTCATCAAATCACTTTCTTGCTCTATTAGTGCCAAAAATAGCTTGAAATATCAGTGACTTGTCGGCAGCAATTTTCTGCATTTTTCCCAGAGGCTGTAAATAAAGTTCAATTAAAGTCATGTAACCTTAGTGTTACATGATAGCAGGAAGAATATTAACTAATAGCACATGTGCCATTATGTTAAAGAATATAATAGAAAAAAATTACTGCTTAACACATATAACTTGATCTCGTACAGGGTCAGCTTTCACCCCTCGTGGCACCCACATGCCGAGACCTCTCTCCAGGGCTCTGTCCAGCCCACTTGTGGCACTGACAGGCACAGGACAACCACAAGAAGCAGTGGGCAGCTCAACAGTGAAACCATCTGGTGGAGGTAGTGGAAGAGGAACAGGTATTGCCTTTGATGGGCTCATGCTCAAACATCAGTGCATTTGTGGGGATAATTCCACTCATCCAGAACATGGAGGACGGCTGCAGAGTATCTGGGCTCGCCTTCAAGAAACTGGATTGGCTGCTAGATGTGAACGTCTCCGATCTCGTAAGGCTACTCTGGAAGAACTGCAGTCATGCCATAGTGAGACACATGCTCTACTATTTGGTGAGTGTCTCAGATCTACTTAGCATTAACATTGTTAAAATTACTTTTACAGCTAAGGTCAATTTGTACATATGGACATCAGAAATGTTCTCATTTACTTTTTCCAAGTAATAACTTTTCCCTTTTGGTTGCACAAGGAATAGTAGGTACTAATACTGACTACAGTAATAGTCAGTATTAGTAACAATTTCTATCTGTTGTGATATGAGTTAAGGGAATTCTTAGTATTTTTGCATCCCTTGTTTCTTATTTTAGTATTTATTTAAATTATTGAGCTCAAATATTTATTTCCATCATAAGTGAAAGTTTTCACGATTAATTTTTTCCATCTTTATTTTATAGGTACAAATCCTCTTACACGTCAGAAGTTAGACATGAGCAAACTAGCCCAGCTGCCGCTGAGAAGTTTTGTGGCTCTACCTTGTGGTGGTGTAGGTGTGGATTCAGATACAACTTGGAATGAGCAACACACTTCTTCAGCTGCTAGGATGGCTGTGGGATGTGTCATTGATCTAGCATTCAAAGGTACTTCTACACGTACATCAATGCCCTGCAAGCTGCCTTTAAGTATGTTGCAGGGGATGTAAACACAGAAGCCTCTTCCTAAGCTTGTTGTTCAAAGAAAAAGTCCTTAAAATGACTTTCCCCAGTATGCAATTTGCTTATTTTATACTTTTTGGTTGGCCAAAGTAGAAGGGGTCTCACATAATACCAGTTATGTCTTATTATTTACATTTACATTTTACATATAGACCCTGCTAACCGCCACTGGCGCATGGCAGGGGGTGTGAAACACCGAAAACCCTATCTACCTTTGACTGCTGTTGGCTTCTCTAATACTTCGCGGAAAAAATGACCAGAAATAACTATCTGTCCTGGCAACTATTTCCCTGTAACGCTTCCTCGTTTTGTCTCGAAGATCACGTATGCTACTAACTGGTATAACAATATCAACTATCTTCTCCCCGAGATCTGTAGCGATAAATTTATTAAATAGCTTCCTACGGTAATCAAGTCTTCTATCACTAAGCAAATCCCAACCGAGGGGTTCTATCATAGCTGAAACACTGCTGTCAAATCTGAAATCTCCCTTAACAAATCTAGCTGCCCTACGTTGAACCATTTCAAGGCTGGAAGTTAATCCCACTTCGTGCGGATCCCAAATCGCGCAGCAGTACTCAAGGAGAGGTCGAATCAGGGAGAAGTACACTATTTCTTTTACTCTCCATGAGCAACCCCTTAGGATTCTACTAGCTAAACTTTGCATCCTATTCGCTTTACCTACTTCGTTTTGAATATGCTCTTTAAAGGAAAAATTACTACTGAGCGTAATACCAAGATATTTATGATGCTTCACGAACTGCAACGGATATCCTGAAATATTATACGGTATACGAGAAACATTAGTGGAACGTGAAAAATTCATGGCTATGCACTTCTTTACGTTCAAATCTAACTGCCAATCCCTGCACCAACCTGAAATAAGATTCAGATCGTTCTGTAAGCAAACAATGTCATCTGCGCTTGCAATATCTCTATAAATAACAGTATCATCTGCAAATAGCCTAACCTTACATCGAACATTATCCACCATATCGTTGATATAAATTAGGAACAGAAGAGGACCTAATACACTACCCTGCGGAACACCGGATGTGACGTAAACCTCATCAGAAAAAATTCCGTCCAACGCAACTCGCTGCGATCTGTTTCCTAAAAAACTTTTTATCCATTCAATAACTTGCTGATTAATCCCATAAGCCATCAATTTATGAATTATTTTTACATGTGAAACTCTATCAAAAGCTTTCCTAAAATCTAAAAATAAAAATCTAATTATACCAGTCATACAAATGTACTTTCTCTGAATTTAACTAGCAGTTGCAACATAGCTTCTGATCTCCTTTCTTGCAAGGATTCCCTAGCAGGAAGTGCTTCAATAACCACAGAATAATTAAGATGGATTCAATTTTTGAAACAGACGAAAATTCAGATGTTGTAAGATTGTAGTTCAATGCCTTACTCAGCTGATACTGTATTCTTTCATATTTTCTATTCTTAAATACTCTTATTCATACCCAATGGATAGTCTAACTCCAAATCTTACCAGTAAATCATCATATCATACATTATTCATCATAGTTTTCTATGCTGAGAATTGCATTAAAATACATTATTATTGGGATATTTCAAAGCTTCCAATTATAGCATTTGCAAAGAATTTTATATTTTCCGTTTGAACTTCAAAACAATTCTCAACAGCAGCAATATCTGCTTCAGACAGGGAATGATAATATCTGTAAGTTAATATTCAAGGGACACTTTAACCTAAAATAATATGAAAATCCTTGCACAAAAACCTACTCAACACAAAATAATCTCTTTGTAATCTTTCAGTTTATCATATTGTATCTGAAGTCTATTTCTTTTCCTCTATTATTATTCTATTGTTTGTAAAAATTGCAACCTCCAGTAAGAATGGTCATAATAAACACAAACTTAGAAAAATATTGTGCTGGCCGTAAGTGATTAAGATTTTAGATGGATGGTATACATTTAGTCCTGGCAGGACCTTTACTAATGTTATCAGAAAGGTCAGTGTTATGCAAAAAATCAATCAGTGAATAGCAGTAATACAAGGAGGAAAAGTGAAAGCAAGTATCAGTATACCTCATCAACATTTAAGGGCACAATATGAGCACGTGAATGAGTTTGAACGTTACAGAATGATTGGTCTCCAGAAATCAGGTGAGTCATGCTGTGACATATAGGCTTGTGAAGGGTATGCTGCTATGATATTGGTGCATATGTGGAACCATTCGATAGTGGACAGTCATACACAGCAGGCGCTGGACTACACATTTAACCTTAGTATGTCTGCTATCTTGTCCAGCTAGAAGCATTTATAATTAAATAAGATATAAGACATTTCTTGAATTAAATCATCCTAAATAAGTGTCAGATTAAGAACAATGTGTGAAGGAGCCCATACAAATTAGGTGAACTCAAAATTTCCAAATTTCTCAGTTGATCCTGCTACTACTTGTTTATCCTCTTTTTCCAATCTTTCTGAAGTTACATTTGCGTTGGTTACTCTAATATAAATTTGTTTGTAATTGGAAAAAATAAAGCATTTCATTCTGTCTTAATAATGGAGATTAAATTTCAATTATTTTTTACCAAATTTTTTAAGGATACCCCATAAAAAATTAACATTAGATAGCTTGATTTAATTTGTTTTTTTTGTGCAAAATTAAACTTTAATTTATTAACTTTGAAATTACTGCTTTGAAGGAATAAATTCAGAAAATGAGGTATACCTGTGCTATAGAATATAATACCAAATTTTGGTGGAGGAGAATGACATGGAAATATTGAGGCCGTGGCTCCACGGGTGGCGAATTGCCGCGCCTAGGCGCGTGTGTTTCGCTGTCGAAAATCTGCTGCTCAAGGGTGGCTCCACGGGACCGTAAATTACTGTCCCTAGGAGCAGCAGATTGTCGTTGGTTGCTGTGAAAAATAGACCCTAATCCATGCTGCGCGGCATGACCTTGAAGCCGCCGTACAAACGTGCCTATCGACAGCAAAATGTGACGTGTGGAGCCACCCTCATTCAATCCAATGGTTCTTACTTTCGGTCAGTAATTCTCTGCCTCTAGCGATGGCAAAACGCTGCCCGTGGAGCCACGGCCTTAGGTGTGAAAGATTAAGGAATAAGCATTGTAAGGTGTGTTTTATGATAACAATTTCATTTCAGCTGCATCTGGGGAGATTCGAAATGGATTTGCTGTTGTCAGACCTCCAGGGCATCATGCAGAGACTTCCCAGGCCATGGGGTTCTGCTTCTTTAATTCCATCGCTGTTGCTGCTAAGCAACTTCAGTTGAATTTTCATCTGGAAAAAATCCTCATTGTTGACTGGGTAATGCTTCAACCAGTACTGTTAAAGCTATAGAAACCTTGAAAGTCTTGTAAGGGTGTACATGTAAGGACATAGGTGGATGACTTAATGATTCTTTTCTTTTAATTTTCTATCTCTAGGATGTTCATCATGGTAACGGAACTCAGCAAATGTTCTACGATGATCCACGCATTCTCTACCTTTCTATCCATCGTCATGATGATGGAAACTTCTTCCCAGGAACTGGAGGGCCAACAGAGGTTGATATTTGATATTATTGTTACTTTTATTCTTACACAATACTTGGCTTGTTTTTATTAAACCTCATGTTTCTGAAACAAAACCAGCTATCCAGTAAAAATACATTACTGTTAATTTTAAATATTAATAACAATCAACAAATTAATATTTACAGTCTATCAATAGTATTGTTATGATACTATATGTATCTATAGCTAGTTTAATTATAATTTATATTCTATAATTGAGGTAGATGTTACTTGGTAGAACTCCATTACAGGAAATAATACAGGTAACTTTACCTAGTTATTGCATTATTTCCTAAATTATATTCTGTGTATGGCATTAAAATAATTATTTCTTTCTTTTTTGTGATGAATAAATAAAATAATAAAAGTAAATAAGTAAATTTTAAATAAATTAAAAGCTTCTCTATTGAAAATTATTATGATTGAAATATTCCATTACTTTAGTAGTACTTTATGTAAGACATACTCATGTCAACCATTTTCACAAGTTTGAGACAATCTTATATCATAAGAAGAAATTTTTAGTTTTCTCTAAAATTTTTGCTAAAATTCTCTGATTTTGTTATGTATTTTCTAGTATGTATTTCTATCATTCAATTTTCAAACTATTTGTCATTCCAATTTATGGAATATTTTAGATTGTATCTCTTATTATGAGGTTAGGTGGAAGAGAGGCCCACACGGGCCTAACCTCGCCAATAAAGGGTCTATCTATCTATCTTATTCATCATCACCTAGCCAGTTGGCTAACTCGCAGTGTTATATTTAATAATCCTATATATATTATTTTAAAACATGCATTTTTGGTGATCGGGACTTTTCTCCCTTAATATTCCGCCAATACATATAAATGAATGACCATTTGAAGGCAAAAATTGCCAGGTTCCTGCGAAAAATAGTCAGACAAATGAAAAATCCACCATTTGTTAGACAAATTAATATTTTAATCATTGCGTTGCGTCCTGGACGAAAAAATGCCCGGGTTGCTATATACAGATTAAATTTGTTTACTTAGTGACGAGTGTAAACAAGTTTTAAAATCGGATAACATTCTCGGTCATAAATTGATTGAAGCAGTGTTAGCAATTAAAATTATAGTCACCTCGACGTCGTACACATCCACAGCAGTTTAATAAACAAGCCACATTGCATCTTACGGGAGCAGAAAGACGGCCAAAGAAACATGAACATTGCCGAATATAAAAGTTTGCGTCACGGCTTTATCGTGTGGTATGTTTGAACAATTTTGTATAATATTACTTCCTGGTAGTTTTAATTTAAGATCGACCATATTACAATTAGATTTTGGAGCATTCATAGAATAATTAGAGATTTCAGTTACGAGTCATGCGATCAAAGTAATTAGGTCGTTTTCCGAGTAATCAAATTTACTTTGGTGAAACTTCCGTCTGTTGAAAATTTTCTATATACCCTATCAAATGATTTTTAGTGTGTATATTTTACTCACAGAATAAATAATATACAACATTTATTCATATCTTAGAGTAAATCATAGGATATCATACCTGCGATTCAAGAAAACTCACCTCTATAGAATACTAGCGTAACGAAAGCCCAAGCATGCATTCCCATTTGCTATGCCCAGGGTACAAAAAGATGCTCAACCAATTTAATAGTATGAGTAGTAGTAGACGTAAGAGTCGTATTTAAAATCTAAGTTTTATGAATGGGTTAAAATACCATGATTGACTACAATATTTGTGTGAGAGACATTCAAAAAATACGGGCAATGGGTTTGCTACTTTGCACTTTTACAATGTATCACAATGTATGGTCTTATGAAAGTGAGACTCACACCGCAGATGCTTCCCCCTCTTGCTTCCCTCTCCAAAATTAGTAACATTTTCTCTCATTCTACGCCGGCAGGACAAGCTTTCATCTAATTATTGCTGACTATATATCTTTCAGTAATTGAATAAATCTGATTCAGTGATTTATGAGATGCAATTTCACTGCAGATGAGTAGTGTAGTTATTTTTATATTTCGTGTATGAAGAGAAAAAATAGAAAATAAATAAGTAACGTGGATGCAGGAGGTATATTTGTTGCTTTATCTTGGTTATATCTATAGTTGATGCTTTCAGACGATATTTGGTGGAACATTTCCATAATCAATATGAAAGAAACAATATGTCTTCGTCCACAAATTTTATTTGAAAAAACACGACCGGTTTCGAGGTTAACTCATCTTCAGGTGACCGGAAAACATTTAGAAGCAGAGTAATATACAAAGTAAAGGCGATTGATGGGAAGGGCGTTAGTGGGATGAATGCGGGGGAGGGGGAGATTAACTCATCTTCAGGTGAAGATGAGTTAATAATACCTGAAGATGAGTTAATCTCCCCCTCCCCCGCATTCATCCCACTAACGCCCTTCCCATCAATCGCCTTTACTTTGTATATTACTCTGCTTCTAAATGTTTTCCGGTCACCTGAAGATGAGTTAACCTCGAAACCGGTCGTGTTTTTTCAAATAAAATTTGTGGACGAAGACATATTGTTTCTTTCATATTGATTGATGATTGATTGGTTATATCTGTTAAACACGAAGCCTTAAGTGACATATCATAAAAGGAAGTGGTATTTAGAAAAAAACAGAGTTTACCAAAATGTGATGGTGGCAATGTGGTAGTGATGTTTGTATTTTTGTCTAAATTTGTGATGTAAAAATACATTAAGTGAATTGAGGTATTCGGTATGGGATAATATATATACATCGTTATATCAATGATGCCTATAATTCGAGATTATAGTTCTAAAAGAATATTTTTAAAACATTCTATAAAATTTACATTCTCACACTCTCTAAGATATTAGGGACTTGGTTAAGGTTCAAGTGGTAAGAGATTAGAAAACGCAAGAGTTTGAATTTGCCCATAGACTTTCGTTACTGGATGTGTAGATACCGATACATACTTATCGATACTAACGAGGTATGTCGAAACTGACACAGTTATGGAATATGACGGTGCGATTTTTTTGGTATGTCTTAGTATTTGTGTATTCCTCTGTTGTGATTAGTGTTTGCTACTATAATGTAATTCGTTGGGGAAATTGAGTATCAAAGTCGTCTGCGAAATTTTCGCACAGGGCAACTAGTAATAATATTAATTGTAAGATTTGCTTTTTGAAACTTTAAGCTTTCAGAAGTAATTCAAAGCAAATTTACTATTTTTTCCAACAGTGTGGAGTTGATGATGGCATAGGTTTCAATGTGAACGTGCCTTGGTCAGGAGGACTAAATCCACCAATAGGTGATGCAGAATATTTGGCAGCCTTTCGAACTATAGTCATGCCAATAGCCAAGGTTAGTTAATTATCATAGAATACCTGCATGTTTTTAATGTATTATAGTTGTCAATATAATATTTTAGCTATATCTATTTCAAAGATACAGATGCTATTTAAAATAAATTAATATTTTAGTACAGGAGTCCCAATCTACTATACCCTTCCTCTGGTTGGGAACTTCTTGTACCTACATACACAAAGCACCATGTTCTATCCTGGTTCTTTGCTTTACTTTTACTTGTATTGCTGAAGTGCCCATCAATTCTCAACATGGAAATAATAATTTATACCAACCAAATCAATTATGCGTTGATATGACTCATTTTTAAGCTTAAAAGATCAGTATCCCCTCTTGATGAATTTCTTTCTCAGTTATTTTTGCTCTATATGCTTTTGGTCATGGCATATGTGAGGGGAAGATTCTCAACCGTTATTGCAGTCCTCAATTTGATTTTTCTTTAAAAGGGATTAGAGGTGCCTTCTATTTATTACTAGCTGAAGTGCCCATCAATTCTCAACAGGGAAATAATAATTTATACCAACCAAATCAATTATGCGTTGGATGTTGATATGACTCATTTTTAAACTTTAAAGATTAATATGTCCTCTTCATTAATTCTTATATGTAAGATAGAGAACATCATCCCTTGAATATTTCATCTATATACTTTGGGTCTATGATGTATGGGGTAAAGATTCTCAAATGTTACTGCAGTAACTTATCATTAATTTTACAATTCTTTAGAATATGTTAGAAACATATCTTGCCCTCTAATTTGTAGCTTCATTATATTAAAATAGCATCAGGAAAGTGGAGCTGATTAAGAGAAACTCCTAAATGATCATTCTATTTATTCACATCAAATCACTGCAAATTATACATGACTAAAAATGCTAGAATTTCAAAATATTTCCTCTTTTTCATATAGTTTATCACTCATTGTATTCCCTACTTTCATTATTTTGTATGCCTTCTTCCCATCACTTGGGGGTTGGCTGATGAACAATGAGGTTGGTTGATTAAGAAGATGAGGTTGGTTTTGACAATGGTTGATTTTTATGGCTGGACGCCCTTCCTGCCACCAACCCTGATTGGGAAAATCCGACAAGCACATATATCCACTCCTTGATCAGCCAGGATTTGAACCCAGGTCCTTTGGGGCTGGAGCAATAGTACTTAGCCTGCTAACCACTTGGCCACAAAGGCCAGTGTATCCATTACTTTCATATCGACCTAAATTCTCCGTATATTCTTTTGGTAAAATGCATAAGCTTGGCTTCAGCAGTCATATTGGTTGTGAAGGGGACCAGTTGTTTATAACATCAAAATTTCACTATAGTTTTCTTTATTTCATCAATATTCTCCAATTTTTTTTACCAAATAATGTTATTACATGACCAAAATAAGAATTATTATTTACTCTCCATTCTTTTGGTACCTATCTCAAATTCTTATGACTTTTATTTCTAATTTACTTCTGTAAAAGAAATAAAGCCTGCAACTAATAAATTTGAAGTTTGAAAGTCGTGCAACTTCTGGTGCCCAAGCCTTTAACAAACATTACTTTATGTATACCAACAACTATCATATATTGTGCTTTTGTGAACATTGGTTAACCAAAACTGAGTCTTCCTTTTATGGTTTTACTAACTATAGGTTAGCCAGTATATTCTGTCGCGATGTTATAAAAAATGGCGGTGTCTGTATTTATGTTGAGAATGAATGTTACTTTGAAGTGATAGATGTAACGGAATTTTGTGTTGAGTTGCATTGTGAGGCTTGTGCTGCTATGTTCCCAACGTTTTCTCTAATTGTTCTATCTCTCTATCGCTCGCCCAATGGAGACGTCAAGATCTTCTTAAATTCTGTTGAAAATATGCTACTTTACCTTTTTAAAATATGTAACTTAGGCAAACGTCAGTTTAAGCTTGTTATTTGTGGGGATTTTAATTTAGATATTCGCCTTTCCTCACCTGACGTGTTGAATTTCAAAAACTTACTTCTATCTTTTAATCTTTACCACTCTAATGAAAATCCAACTAGATTTGAAGCTTGTCTGGACAATATCTTCTTAAATCTTCACAAGTGCCTATATACAACATCTGTATTTGACCCTTTAATCTCTGATCATTCGGCCTTGACTACCAGCATCTGTTGTAACATTTCTGAAACTAAAACGTCTACCCAAGTGCATCCTTCACACAGGCCCATCACCACTTTTGAAACTAATACTTTCAGGTATCTCCTGAACAAAATATTTTCTGCTAACGGAATCAGTGATAAACTTTACACTTCCTTTGATGAATTCTGTGAATTTCTGAGAGAAGCGGTCCTTCACAGCTACAAAACCAAATATGTCAAAGTTGTACCAACTAAAAGAAACTTAACCACCAACAATTGGTTCACACCTGAGCTTTACTATTTGAAGAATGAATTATTAAAATTGTACAACATCCATAAAACAAATAGGGATTCTTCCAGCAAGGATCTCTATCTCCAATTCAAAAAACATTATAAAAAAGAAATACAGGAGGCCAAAATGAGAGCATTTGAGCTTTACATCAACAATTCTGACAATAAATGTAGGGCTGCTTGGGCTGTTATAAAGGATGAGACCTGTCAACTTAAACCTCTTGAGTTTCCTGACATCACCCCTGATGTCTTTAATAACAGTTACTTAGATTCAATTAACTCTATTATAAATAATATTCCTTTGTCCAATCATGATTTTAAAGGATATTTACCCTCCAATAATGGAATACCAAGTAACTTTTCTTGGAAGCCTATCCTTCCCTCCGATATTATTAATATTGTTTCCAAAATGTCTAATTCCAAATGTAAAGATATCTTTGAAATGACACCCAATCTTCTTAAATCGGTCTTGGATTTAATGGCTGTCCCACTGAGTTGTCTTATCAACGATGCTCTGAGGACCGGTCATTTCCCTGACTCCCTCAAAGTTGCCAAAGTATTACCTATCCACAAGAAGGGCCCAAAAGATGACCCACTTAACTATAGACCAATATCTATTCTACCTGTTATTTCTAAAGTCATTGAAACTGTGATGTCTACTCAACGTTATGACTATTTTGAATGTAATAGCCTGTTTGCTCCTTCTCAGTTTGGCTTCCGCAGGGGTAAATCCACATCACTAGCAATTGAATCCTTAGTTGATATTATCCACCAAGCCTTTGAGAAAAAAGAGTACACTTCTGCAATACTATGTGACCTCAGTAAGGCGTTTGACTGTGTCTCTCACAAGATTATCTTGTCTAAGTTAGAATTCTACGGAATAAGTGGTGATTCTTTGAAACTAATCAAGTCCTACTTGGACAAGAGGTATCAAATTGTCTCATTAAATGGTAGTACTTCTAAGAAAAGAGAAGTAAAATTTGGGGTACCCCAGGGATCGGTTCTCGGACCTTTACTTTTTCTCATTGTAATCAATGATTTTGAATTTTCTATGCCATGCAAATCCATTCTTTATGCTGATGATACTACCCTTGTCCATTGTGACAGGATTCTTAGCAATGCACAGTCCAACTCAGAGTCTTTCTTAGGTGTAGCTAAAGATTGGTTTAGTGCTAATGGCCTGGTTATCAATGACAATAAGACTCAAATCATTACCTTCTCTACAAGCCAGGTAATAACCAATAATGACACTGTGAAACTCCTTGGTTTTACCCTTGATCCCAAACTAACCTGGAATGAACACATTAATAATGTGTGTTGCAAATTATCTAGAGTTTTATTCCTGATACGCAGGCTCAAGTACTCTGTCTCTCCTGCTTATTTACGTACAGTATACTTTGCTTTCTTTCACCCTCATATTACTTATGGCATTAGAATATGGGGGCAATCTTCTCATGCCTGTAAACTACTTCTACTACAGAAAAAGGCTATTAGACTAATAACTGGTGTTCCCAATAGAGAACACTGTAAACCAATATTCAGACAACTAAAAATTATGACTGTCTTTTCTTGTTATGTATTTGACACCCTCATCTACATGAAAAAAAACATAAGTAAGTTTCAAACTCGTTCCACAATTCACACATATAATACTCGTCATGCCGAATGCATGGATATGCCCCGTCACCGGCTAGCAAAAACATCAAGTAGCCTAAACTACTCTGGTGTCAAATTCTTCAATAAATTACCAGCAAACTCCAACATTTGAGAAAATCCTCAAGGAATGGCTCTTAGCCAACCCTTTGTACTCTGTGGAAGAATATTTAAACATTGATGTAAAACTTATATAATTTGATTTTTATGACTTTTCTATTGACTATACCTCTACCTGTATAATGGTCTTTGGTAAATAAATTATTATTATTATTATTATAAAATTTTTTCAAATTGATAAATTAAAGTATAACCTTTTATGTTACGTTACACTTTGACTAAACAAGAAGTGAACTGGGGACCAACACTATTTATAGATAAAAAAATACTTTTCAGTTTAAGGTCATGAATTTTCATAATATGTATGTTTTAAGTTCTATAACTTGTGGTTCTTGAGTTTGAGATGAAAATAAACTCATATACAAAATTACTGTAGATAGATGAACTGCAACTGAATAATAAACGGGAAGTAAATGTTGATAAGTACTCTACCAATTGCGATTTACTCTACTGTTACAAAAACATAAGACAGCCAATGTAATAAATTAAAAGTAGGATTATGTCGTTATATACTCGACATACTACTATGATACGTGAAGATATCAGATTTGAGAGGAAGATTATGTACACCCCCTGCCTTATGCCAAAAGACAACTTGCAGGATACATATTAAGATGTAGATTTACCCAACATAAAGCACTCTTAGTAATTTCATAGTATTAAAATACCATTGGCAAAGATGAGCTAATTGAGAGAAACTCTTAGCTGTTGATTCTCTGCAAATCAATCCTGCAAATTTTTCATAACTATAAATTCTAAAAATTCAGAATATTGCCTCCTATTCAGATAGTCTACCATTCATTCTTACCACAGCTTTCATATAGGTCTAAACTTCCTGTGTATTCCTATGAGAAAATGTATAAGCTCAGCTTCAACAATCGAATTGGTCGTCAAGAAGCTGGTTGTTTACCGCCTGAAATTTCACAAAATTTTTGTTTATTTCATCAAAATTCTCAATTTTAAGATTCAATAATGATATTCCATGACCAAAATAGGACCCTTTATTCAATTTCCTTTCTTTTGGTGCTTGTCTAAATTTCATTTAACCATTCCTTCTAATTTAATTGAGCAAATTAAATTAAGCCTGCAACCAATAAAAGTGAAATTTATGTGTAATTCAATGAAAATGCTTAGACTCCTCTGAAATAAACTGGGATATTAAAGGTAAATAAAAATAGCATATTATCTGAGGAGAACTTTAAGGATGTGCCAATTTTGAAAGCTGAAAAATGTTTAGTTTTAGGGGAAAATAGAGCTAACCCCCTCCTCTACCAATCCTCCCCTATCCATTTTCCCTTCATCCATTATATTTTTTAACATCAAAAGATGCAATGTTGCAATAAAAAGTAACTTATACGTCACTCAAGCTCATAGCTCTCTTCTTGTCAATTATCATCAAAATCTGTTGGATAGTTTTTGCATGAAGCTGTAACAGACAGTCAGACAAAAAGTTAAAAAAGGGTGTTTTGGACTCAGGGTCACTTTTTGATTTCCAAGCAAACTACTTTTTCAAAAATTCCCTCAATCTACAGACACAATCCCCTTTACAGATTTATTATATGCAGAGATTACAACTTTTACTGCCAGATTATGTTTGGGATCTTTTACTAACTGCTGTTGTATTGTGCTGCTGGTAACTAATCTTATGTTGTTCTAACTCACACCCTTTTCAATTTAAATATGTAGCATTTCTCAGAAATGTATTTTTTAAACTTAAATTACATCATTTGTATCTCTTGTTCATATAACTTTAATCATCGCTCTCATTAACATAATATATTTCTCATTTTTTGTGTGGTTTTGTATTTGCTTTGCAATCCTTATTTCTTAATGAAGTATATTTCTAAGTATTGCTGAATTCCATTGTTACTGATCACTAATTCCAACTGTGAATGAACCTTATAAACTAGCATTTATTTTAAAATAAGAAGGAATTTCTGATAAATGGAGAGCTCAGTTATAACAAATTGAATAATATTGTAAATTTTTATCTTTTGAAGGACTTTGCTCCAGAAATTGTTCTTGTCTCTGCTGGATTTGATGCTGCAGCTGGTCATGCAGCTCCATTAGGTGGTTACAAAGTCAGTGCTGCTTGCTTTGGATACATGACCCAACAGCTCATGCAACTTGCTGGAGGCAAGGTAACAACAGTCAAACTTATTCTTGGTACCTTTTGTACTTTTTGTGTACTCTACTCATATTTTAGAATTGACAAAAAAAATTACAAAAACTTTCTCCAATCAAAATGTATAATTTGGCCTACTTCCTGGCAGCTGAAACTTGCAAGTATGCATGTAATAAGAGAACACATGTACAACATTCTTCTTTATATGGAAATTATTGTAAACATGAAATATTCAAAGCAATTTGTTAAAATACAGTTAAATTAGTTTATAACAGTCATTTCCATAATAATTTCCCCCCTACAATGAGGAGAGTTGTCAATCCCTTGGGTATTCCCATTGTCACAGATTTTTGACAAGAATAGGTGATAAAAATCCCTGCTCTTTGGTCCCTTGGCCTCTTTCATAACATAATTCTTGTCATATCTCTCACCTAACTGCCCATTTATATAATTGTAAGAGGTGAATGGGTTACTCTTCATTGATAACTCCTTGATGATCTGTGTTATTTTGTTTAATTTATAATGCACAAACTAATATTCTTTCAACAGCTAAATTGGCAAAGAAATGCTAAAACAGACTGCTGTTGCACACTAAAATGTAATCAACAAATGCTACAAAATTCTGCACTATAAAATTTATAAATCATTGTGGATCTCCAATTACCTTGTTAATCTAATTCTTACTTTAACATAAAAAGAAACTATTGTTAATTGGCATTTCTCAGAATCTCAGGCTGCATAAATAGCATTTGCTACAAATATCTAATACTAAATAAATAATTGCAGAACACTATGTTGCTAGAGGATATTGAGGGCATTTTCAATCTTTATTCATTAACATTCATATCAGAAGAAAAAATTATTGCTATATTTTATGAATGGTGAACTTGCATCTATAAATGCAATAATATATGTGTAAACATTGTTGAAATGAGAAATAATGTGTAGATAAAATAAAAACATGCTGTGGGATATTAGTAAATTGTTAATGATCTGCTGCATCAATGCAGACAATTATTGACAAAAAAGTCTGCAATCTTTTGAGGTGAATAGCAAAAAATTCTGTAGTTTGGATGTATCAAAATCCTGCTATTAATGAATTAAAAGAAAAGTCCCTAAATTTTGTTAAAAGAGAGTTTTATGAAATTGAAATATATTTAATTAGCTCTTATTACTTTAAAATGTGCTTTTTATGTTCCATTTTGTAAAGTAGAATTGATTTGCTGGAATTAGTTTTGAGGTGTTTAACCCTTTGCATGATTTGCCCATATCAGATACAGATATGCTCTTTTCCCATCAACAGATATGTCTATACCTGATAAAGACTGTGGCAAGGTAGTGATGCAAACTGATATTCCCTTATCTTTCTGTATAAAGTCTTGTGAGATGCCGCTAAATGTATTGACAGTAAGAATCAAAGACAAAATAATGCATCTTTGCTGCATTTTAGTTACAAATAATTTTATATAGGAATTAAGAAAATCATACTTTGAAATGTAATCATCTCAAATTCTTATCAAACAAAATTTTCATTATTTTTTTATGTGTAGGCTTGTTTCATTTATGAGATCTGTGAAAGATGGAATATTTTATTTGGCCAAAAAATATTCTTAATGAAAATTTAATTCTTGGAATAAATATTGGTATTGAAAATAAATGAGATGAAAGAGCTGGTTGAAGGTTTGAATGAAATCCTAAAGGAAATGACTTTAAAGTTCAGGGCTGTATTAAATATAGGTGTGAGAATGAAGAACAACAAATGGTAAGATTGTCATGAAGTATTGTTGGTAGATATGACTATTAATGTGCTCACTCTCATAGACTATAAAAGTTATGTGCACGTTTATATTTTCCATAATGATAGTTGAGTAGGTACTCTATGCCATTTGCTACATTTTTGTTCCAATTTTATGCTAATTAGTTTTACTCTATTCTAGGTAATCCTCTCCCTAGAAGGTGGTTATGATTTGCCAGCTATCTGTGATGCATCACAAGAATGTGTTAGAGCTCTGTTGGGTGATGAAATTGCCACTCTTTCTGAAGAGGAGTTGAGAAGGCCTCCTTGCCAGAATGCTGTGGACACTCTTCAGAAAACCATTGCCATTCAGGTATATAATAGCATCAAATAAGAGGACTTTTTGATGATTAACTTGCTTCAAATTATTATATAAGCCTTGAATTATTAGCATTGTATTCCATAAACATTTTATATACTCTTTAACTTAAATTCAAGCATCAAGTTCATTTCTCTTAGCACTATGCATTTGGTATTCTTAGTATAACCTTGTGTTATTATTTTTATATTTATTTGGCACAAATGTCAGTTTGACACACCTTATCTTTGAAGCCAAATGTAGTTTATAATAATAAAATAGCACAAACCATAGAATACATTCAAGTGTGGAGAAAACTCCTAAGTCAACGGCATTCAAAGTAAAACCTAGTGGGAGCACTCATTTTGGTTAGTTGATCAGCTGGCTTCTTTAGCCTTTCTTTAGTGACATGCAATTTTCATATCTCATGCATTTGATGAAAGTACTATGTCTGATGCTTTGAAAAATATTTCATCGTGTATTTCATTTAAAAATAAGATAAAACCTAAATAATAGTATAAAATATCATTGATTACTAGAACCCTGAAGTACTTGTGATAAAAAGACAGTTAAGGTGAAGATTTTGACTCACGCTGAAATGCAAATTCCTTAAACTATTCTAGATACTAAGCTACAAGGGCAACATACTCCAGGAAACAGTTATTTCCTTTGTCTGAAATTATGATTTTATCTTTAACAGATGTTGGTTTAGTTAGTGATGCATATCTAGGGGGTTTGATTGTTTTTATTTGCAAATCCTTTAATGCTTTATAGATTCCCCATTGGCCTTGCATCAAGAGGCATGCTCATACAGTCAGCTACTCAGCTATTGAAGCTGCCCAAAAAGAAAAAGAAGAGGCAGAAACAGTGACTGCAATGGCTGGGCTGTCAATGCAGCAGAGAGCTGCAGCTGCTGGCCCACAGGGAGCCAATCTTCGAAATGCCTCTTCTCCAAACAGCACATCCTGTGCTGCTTCTGGACAGATGTGAGTAAAATGCTTCTCATGCGATTTGGAAATATTTTAAATCAGCATGTAGGGTGAAGTCAGGCTGCTAATCTACTGGAGTTACTCATCCATACAGAAACAAAACTTCAATTTGAAATTAACATGATGGGAAAATACTTATGCCCTTGAGTGGTAATTATTTTTACAGTCAATTGGAAAGAATCGAGTTTCACAATAGTTAATTTCAATTTTGTTTCCAACTACCTGCCCTGAGGTAAAGTATCCCTTTTTGCATCTTGTAATCAATCTTTTCTCTCTTAGACAGTCCAAATATCAGCTGTTGCAAATCTTCCCTGAAGGACCATATGTTTCATTCAGGGAAGATTTGTTATTAAATATATTTTTTGCTCATAGTTTCACTGAGAAAATTAACATTAAAATGTGCATTCTATTTAAGAAAATTTTATAATTAAAATATTGCTCACTGTAGAGCCTTCAGGTCAGCAAAGTATTTCATGTTATCTAAAAATCTTAGTGCATCAAAAAATTGGTGTATTTATGAAATAAATTGATACAAATTATGAAATAAATTGAGGGTATCTAAAAATCGTTTTTACTTTAATTGATTTTTTCCTATTGTTAGACAACACATTTGTTCTATGCCTGCATCCCTTGCATTGCTGGTTTCTTCCATAGTCATCAAATTCACCACTCCTAATCTGTGAAACAGTATGAATTTGGGAACACTGTCATCCAGAAATTATCTTTCTTGGCTTTCTTTGCTTTTCTTTCCTAATTGTTAGTTATGCGGGAATCTTGCTTCCTCACATGTATCTTCTTCTTTAATTATCAAGCTTCGGGTTGGTTAGCAGCAGCTTGCCAGCTTTGTCTCAGTTGTGCTTTTTCTTTTATTTCTTTATATGTTTTACATTCCACATCTTCGATAATTTGTTTAATGTATGATAACCTTGGCCTTCCCTTATGCCTCTTTCCTTTAATATAACATTCTATTACCAGTTTTACTATACTTTCATGCCTCATTATAGGGCCAAGCAGCACATCTCTTCTTTTTGTTTGGCTTTTCCATTTCTACTTTCTTCTTCCTACTTCCTTTCCATTCCTACTTTCCTCGAAACTTCCTCATTTGTCATTCTATAATACCATCTTATTTTCATCATTCTTCATAAGTTTAAATGACTCCAGCCTTATTTTTCCTTTGAATCAACTGTCCAAGTTTTGCTTCCATACAAGAGCACACACTATACTAGACATTGAAGCAATCTTATCTGTGTTTGAAGAGATATTGCATTAGATGTAAATAGATTTTTCTTTGAATAGAAAGCCTTTTTGCTTGACCAATTCAAGCTTCTATATCTCCTTTACTCCTTCCATCTTTTGTTATTCTAATTCCTAAGTATTTTAACTCCTTTAAATCTTCTAACTCTTGTCCATTTAGTTTTTTCATTTTCCTACCATCTCCCTTCCTGCTACAGGTCATGACTTTAGCTTTCTTTTCATTAATGTTCATATTGTATTCCTTCTTCATGATGTCTTCCATCCTCTGTAGCATATTAGTGAGCTCTTCTTCACTTTCTGCCAATAACACTATATCATCTGCAAAGTGCATCATTGCTGATGTAAACATTCAACAACCTTATTTCTTCCTTTACTTGTTCTATTGCATCCTGAATATATGCATTAAATAAATAGGGAGACAAGTTACAACCTTGCTGCACACCTTTCCTTATTTCAGCTTCTTCACTCTCATTTCCATTCACAATTACAGCCTTTTCATCATTATATAATTCCCATATTATTCTACAATCTCTAAGTTTGATTCCTAATATTTTTTAGTATCTCAAAGAGTTTATACCACTGTATATTGTCAAATGCTTTCTCAATGTCAACAAAGGCTATATAGGTTGCTTTATTTTTCTCTATCCTTCTTTTAATTATTTTTCTTAGAGTTAAGATGGCTTCTCTTGTTCCTCTCCCTTTCCTAAATCCAAATTGATCTTCAGTTAACTTCAGTTGTACTATCAATTACCTTTTCTATTCTGTTCCTTATGATTGAAGTTAAGATTTTGGACACATGCACTACTAAACTCATGGTACGATACTGTTCACACTTATTTGCTTTGCTCTTTTCGGGCATAAGGATTAAAATATACTTTATAAAGTCCAGTGGTACTCTTCCTGTTTCATAAATAATATTGTATAATGCATAAATCCTTTCTTTTAACTTATTTCCCCAGATTTATAGAATTCTGCTGGAATGTTATCTAGCCCTGGAGCCTTGCTGTCCTTAAGGTTTCTCAATGCCATGTCATCCCATAATATTGAGTCTCCTACTTCCTCTTCATCCACACCCTCTTCTTCCTCAATCTGTGTTTTCTAAATTATAAAGGTTTTCTATGTAACCCTTCCATCTCTGTGTTATAAGTTTTTCGTCAACAATACCTCTCCATCCTCATCCACCACTGCACTGCCTGCTCTTTCTTTCACCAAAGAAAGATTTTTATTGGTGCATATCCTTTCTCTATGCTTACTTCTACTTCTTTTTCTCTTGCTTCTTTGACTCCCTAGCTGATGGCATTTCTCAGATTTTTATATTCTCTCTCATCTTCTAGTTTGTTTGATATCTTTAGCTTCCTTCTCTCCTCCATCATTTTTAATATGTCTTCAGTAATACATGGCTTTCGGTTGCCTCTAACCTTACTGCCAACAACTTTTTCTGCCACTTCCATAACATTATTCTAATTATTTTCCACTCTTCATTAATACTTCCAGTATTTCTACCTTGTTCCTCCATTTTTAGATCAGTTTGTTCTTGGTAAACTTTCAGAGTGTCATTTTCCTTTAACTTCTGCATATTCCGCATTTTTCTATTCTTTTTCTGTAATATCTTCAATTTCAATGAGCGCTTATACTAAATTATGGTCACTCTCAAGTTCAGATGGGCAAATCCGATCCGATCTACTTCAAGATCGATTCTTTTAATCCGATTCTCGATTATTTTGAATCGATCTTTTAGAACCAATCTTTCAATCCGATTCGATGCATCCAACCGATCTATGTGAATCAATTCGGACGTACACGATAGAGGTCTGTGTGGATCTGGCCTAAAGGCAGATGCTAGGAAATGCTTAGGCATATTGCACAGTTCTTCCAAGTTTATTTTCAAAGAAAAGGGCTGCTTTCATTATCACATATCTCGATGCTTAGGGGCAAGAACTATTCTAACACTAATCTCCCAAATTGCATTCTAAGTTAGTTAAATAAATTCAGCACATTGTAGAGAATACGAAGCTCATCATCTCCTAACTTTCAAATAAAGATTATAACAAAATTATAAGGATTATAATTATTTTCTCAAAAATGAAAAGGATAACTTAAGTAATTTACAGACGTAGATACTAAAAATCCAGCGCCATGTGGCCATTCCTGCCAACAGACATTATTGTAAATGATTCAAAACAACCAATAAGAGAGAGCACAACCGATCCGATCGATCTTTCAAATACGATCTCGTGCCTGGTCGATTCAAAGCAAACTATTTAATTCGATTCGGGAGATCGATCTTTTCATTGAAAACTCCCATCTCTACTTTGCAACTATATCTCCCTCTACTCTTACTCCAACAACTGCATTAAAATCACCTAATATAATTAGGTTTTCATCACGTTTAACTTTTTTTATTAATTCTTCCACTTCTTCATATATTCTTTCCACTTCCTCCTCTGAATGACTTGATGTAGGTGCATACAGCTGTACTATTACGATATCCTTTGGTTTTGTATGCAATTTTTTTAGCATAATTCGCTCACTATATTGTGCATATCCACTTACTCTAATTCCTAACTTTTTGTTAAGTATTATAGCCATTCCTGCTACTCCAGGATTATCTTCTGCAGTTCCTGTGTGTATGACTCTATTGTCTTCACTCCAAAATTCTCCATTTTGAAGCCATCTAATTTCTAATAATCCCAACATATATATGTCCATCCTTTTCATTTCTTGCTTCACATTTTCTAGCTTTCCACATTTTAAAAAAGATTGCACATTCCATGTTCCTATTTTAAATTTTCTGTTTCTAATTGATTTCCTTTCCTTAGTATGTCCCTCACATACATGTTGAATATAATATTTGTTGCAATACTGGATGCTTTGTCCATTTGTTTCTTGTAAAGTTTCTTAGCTGGAACTTGCCTTTTCTTTCTTGCTTATCGTCATCATTTACTGAAATAAAATTGTGATTTATAGTAAGTTAATGTTTTAGATTTGATGTAATTTCATGATTATAGTCATTTGATTAGTAAATCGATATTGGCTAGATGAATACATATGTAAAATTTCATGTGGCAAGTTGAAAAACTAAGCAAAGAAAAGAGTGTAATGAACATAATTTTCTGGTGCTTTGGATTTTGTTGATGTTGATATGTTGATTCGGCTCATAATTTTTGTTGAGCAAAATAATACAAGATGACTTTTTCTTGTCTGCTTCCCCTTGGGAATGGATTTTCAATTTTTATTACTTGTCTATGAGTATTTTAGATCATTTAGCAACTTCCAATTTTCATTGATTTACTTTTTGATTGCTTTGCAAAGAGAAAGTGTTCATGAGAATTGGAGGCTGATGTGTAACCTTCCAAGTATTCATTTTTGTCATTACAATTAATTGTCTATTCATTATCATTTCATTAGATTGATTGGCCATAACTTTCAAGCATATCAGACCGAATCTTTCTAATGTTTATGCCTTTTAGTTTTCTCTTAATTTACTTTGATAATTCAATAATTTAGAAATTTTTATCTTCATACTCTGAACTTGGTGAACATTTTGAGATCACGACAAAATATACAAAATGGCAATGATAAGTAATTTGTTTTGAGTTTATATGCTTCTTTACTTTCTTCATTAATAATATTCATTTAAATGACCCCTGAAATTCCCTCTGTAAAAGCCCCCATGATTCTTCATCAATAATCATCGTTTAAAATTTAATGCAGGAAAATGTGTGAGTTGAGGGTGAAAGGTCTGCTGCTTTCTTAGGGCTACAAACAAACACCAAGAAGAGTTGGTTCTTTATTTTTTATCTATATGTAATCCTTATTTTTCTTCAATTTGTGTATTTTTATTTACAGCAGCTTCTTGTGTCTATTATTTTGGCTTTATTTTTGTGATTCTTACTCTACTACCATTTTTAATGACTCTATGACTTTTAGGGTCAATAAACTAATTCTATTGTTATTGGTGTTATTATTTCATAGGCCCAGTAGTCCATCTGAAGGATCAGAGGAGCCAATGGATCAAGATGAAGTTAAGTGAGAACAACACAAAGTACAATCTGGCACTAACTGTGGAAGGAATGGTATCACATTTATGCACATTGCAAATTTGGTCACTTCTGACATAAAATGAAATACAGCCTCCAACTTGTTGTATCCCTTTGGGTCTAAATCAACCTCTCATTGTGTATAGAGGTGGTCTCATAAGCAGCAGCCGGTTGCACTCCTGGAAAGGTGTTCCGAAAGCCAACAATATGGTGCATGACCATTGCACTTGTACTGTTTAGAATACACCTCTGTATGTTTTTTCTCGTTCTCTCTCTTGATGACAGATTGTTTTGAAGACTTTTGTTTTCTTTTTTGTTGGAGTAAGGAAGGGAAACGATACTGAATAGTCCAAATAAGCACACTGTTGTATAAAAGAGAATCCAGTGAATTTGGTTTTGGTGATTGGAAAGGGCGTGGCCCTTTCAAATGACTTCATTAATGGGAGGAGATTATCATATTTATTTGTGCAAATTCCTTTTTCCATTGCCATTTTTTAGTTACTTTGTTTATTTTTAAGTTGTTTTAAGGTTTTCACTGTCAATTTTTTCTGGCAGGCAAGGAAATTCCTTTTATAAGTAACACTGGACCAAACTGGGTAGGTATTACCTCAGGTTCTAGTTAAAAAATGTGGATAAAAAATTAATGCCACAGTGTTGTAGCTGAAAATTGAGTTTGTTTTATCATTGCATAAAAGACAGCGTTAAATTTTCCTTTTACTATAAACCCTGAATGTTAAAACTGTGGTAAATTTAATATGAATTGTAAATGCATTGTAAATGCTACTCAGTAAATATTATTACAAATGCATATATCTATGTTAATCATGTACGTTAAAGTGCTGGACACTTTAAGTTTATAATGTTACAGTTCTGAAGTGTTATTGGGTTTACAATGAGGGTGCACATTAGGAACGTAATAGATAAGTCTTGATGGATTTCTTATGTTCCTAAGAGCTTCAGTCAGAAATGTGTAAGAACTTGGATGTATGTTTTATGTGTGCTAGTGTGCGTGTCACACACTTACATCCATACACACATATGTGTATTGTGTTAACTATATATCAAAGATACAAATGCTATATTTGATGCTAAGCCCTATGTATTTCTTTCTATTCCATTTTTTCTCTTAACATATGTTGTGATAACTGTTATAAGTGCAAATGATACAAAAAATGTAAGTGGTAATTGTCAGTATATATATATATATATATATATATATATATATATATATATATATATATATATATATATATATATATATATATATATATATATATATATATATATATATATATATATATATATAAAGTGGATTAACAGATATTTTAAAATAATGGAAAACAATGCATGTTGTGATACAAAGTTAAAGTATATGCAGTGGTAATCTTTTGAATGAATGTGAAGGAAACCTTTCTTTTGAGACATGTTAAGATAAAGTTTTTGAGTAAAGCATGGAGTTTGTATTTTGGCATATATGAACAGGATTCTTGGATTGATTTTAATATACTATAATAATGGAACTGTACAATTAGTAGATGTATAGTCATTGTGATATATGTCTGTGCACAGAGAAAAATATAAGCATTTATTTTTTGTCAAGCATTTTGAAAATAAAAAGGAAAAAACTTGCTATGGATAAGTGAATTTACATATTTTATGATCATAGAAGCTATGTTTCCATACATGTATGTCAGTCAACTGTTTTGCCACTTTTTATTTTAGATTTAATTTTCTACAGACCTTAAGAACTTTAAATTGTATTTCAGTTGACCTAACCAATAAACATGATGTAAAAATCTTCCTTCTAAAGAAATGTATAATATCTGTCTCATGAGAGGATGGTTGTGAAATGTTTTATAAACACTGATTCGCTGAAAGCACAATGTTTGTGGTCAAAATGTGGCACCAGTGTTTTGTTTATCTGAGATTGTGTTACTTATTGACATTCCTTACTGTATTGTATATGAAATAGAATCTACAATTTTTGGGTCTTGTCAAATTTAGGTAAAAATGTGCAATGTTGATTTTTGGGATATTATGTGGATAATACATCATCCCAGTGATATATGTAAATGTAATTTATAAATATGTGTTTTAGGGCTCTTCGTTGGATTAAATTTATCATTACCTTTGCCAAGAAAAATTTTTAATTTTCATATGCCAAATTTCAGTATTAAATGTTTCAAAAAGTATTAGACAGTAACCACAAGGCAATTGAGATTTTTTCTGGGTTGTTTGATTATATCCTGCTTAAAGAAAAGTCCCCATCTTGGTCTCAAGTTTTAAAATATTTTTTTCTCATTTTGTAATATTCAATTCACAGGTGTCAATATCATTTTCTCACCTTTAAAATGGTAATTACCTTTAGGATTCTCATTGTGCACGTAAAGATACTAGTTTTTGCGATTTTCAGATTCATTTTGGGCCATATATCTACAAATCTACCGAAAAAATGTATTGGAAGTTATTTTAATTGTATAGTACTCATTTTGTATAATTGAGATAGACTAGATTCACTGTTTATCATGTTTTACATGTAAATGACTTGATCCATGTGTTGAGATGGCAATGCTGGATAACCATGTGTTGGATTAGAATATGCTTCTAAAATACAGGAAAGTATATTTAAATGAACTTCATATCCAAGTAAGTATGACATCTTTCTTAAAAATTTATTTTGGTGCACCTGACTGGCTCTTAAAGCACATATGTGTATATATAGCTATTGTTATATGGATACTACATCATCCAATATTCTCATTTATCAGGCTATCATGTAATTTCTATTTTTCTCTTCAGCCAAATTTGATGTAAATGATGGTACCTATACATGATTAAATACAACTTTTCTAATGGTAGTGACGGTCACTCACTGAAATGAGTTGGTTGAGAATGCCTTTTTTTATAGAGATGCATTTGAGGAGAGGAAGTTCTCAGTTGGAAAGGAATTCTCAACTTTCCTAATCCAAAGAAAGAGATCAGTTGGAATTGTTGGACTTGAATGAAATTAGTAAAATTACTTAATGGATGAAAGCTTGGAAAAGTATACATTTCTTTAAGTTATGCACTTAATTACCCATTAACTGTTTTGTGAATTAACATTTAATTGAATATTGTGGATATTATGGATGTTGAAACTGTATTAGCTGTTGTGATTGAGATCTTATTTGATGTTCTAATCTATGTAAATTATTTCAGTTTATAGGAATCTTTGTATTTCCATTGGCCATGATGTGGGGTAATAGCATTCCTGGCATTTAGTACATTATCCATAACATTTATTTGGCACTTACATATATATATATATATATATATATATATATATACACACACACACATACATATACACACATACATATACACACACACATATACATACATAATAAACACACACTCATTCATATGTACATACATATAAATGAATGCTATGACTATGTCACTGTCGATGGATTTCTTATAATTGTGCAACGTTAATCTTTGAAGCTAAGTGATTATCTGTCATTCTCAGAATTTTTAAATGTTAACTATGCAGGGAATGAATTTGGTATCTGTTGCTTATGATATTTGCAAAGCATTTGGTATGAAATCCACTTTGTATTCATTTTGAGCCTTAGAATGGTCATATTTTGTGGTTTACTTTAGTGGCCACCTTTATAAGCTACATTGTAAAATCTTATTGGTTTTCTCACTTTAAGAATATTGTTAAAATTGTGTGTGCTTGAGTTTCCCTCTTTATATTACCTACTAATCTCTGTGTAATGTGGTATTAACATAATTTAGCTTTCCCTACTACCTGTAGGCCTATGCTTACTTCCAACCTTATTCATGTTATGTGAATAATGCTGAAACTTCAATTCTACTGATACTACATGTTGTGTTTAAATATGAAATTCATTAAAGAATGTTTACTAATAACAATAATCATTTCATTTAAATATAGAAATATCTATTTCTTTTCAGATTTTCACGGGTAGCATATTTCATTCTTTTAGTTAATTTTTCCATACTATCAATCAGCATGTACAGTTCTTGTAGCTTACATTATGAGATGGCATTGACAATTTTTATTGTTCTTTTTAGTCGACCTTGGTTTTACTAACACACTGACTTGGTTTTGAATAGCTATTAGGAAGCTCTTGTGTACTTTTAACAGAAGAATCTGCCTGAATCAATCTCTGAATCTACTCTCCTTCCTTTGTGGATATGTTTTTAATTATCTAAATACTCATCCAAGCTCCCTATAATGCATCAGAGCATCTACATGAAAATAGTACCATCTGAGAATGCTTAGTAACAGATCCAGAGGTACTATATTTTCTGGCTTATGAAATTCACTTTTTTACCAAGAAAAATCATGCTAAATCATTCTGCATGTAATTAACCATGTCTATGTCAGATTAACATTAAGACTAGCATCATTTTTGTTGACTGAGTGCTATTTATCCTTGTCCTAAACAGTACCCTTTATAATCTCCCCCTCTTTAAATAAAGATTTATCTTTAGAAATATACTCATTCAAATCAGTCAGTAAAAGATTCCTTCTTAGTTTTACTGTAAGCAGTATCAAAGGATAATAGAGGGGTTATTATTTTTTTCCAAAATATGCAGCCTAAGTTAAAGTATGTCTCATATGCACTTGCATCTTATTAGCCAGAAAATATGGTATATTTTTCCTTACCTACTAATGTAACTTTTGAAATTTTAATTGAAAATTATAGCTAGTAGGTTAATATTTAAAATTCTAAGTAAAGGGCATGTTCAAAAAACTTTTGACTGTTGGCACCCATGCCATAGTGACAGGCTAATTTCTTTTTTTTTGCTATACTACCACTGATGGCCCGAATTGGTTTAATTTGTCGCAATAAATTGCATGTAAGATGTACAGTTGAATTTACATTAGATGTATAATTTACTAGATTTTTAGACTTAGTTGATCAAATCTGAGAAAAAAATTAAAATCAAAACTTATACATTATGGAGAACTTATCCAACTCACTATGCATTTGATAAAGAATTAACTATAATTGTTATCAATTATATCAGAATTTAAGTGTTTTTTACTTGTATCTGTCCCTTATCCTTCCTTTTTATAAAATATATCTATAGATATCTATTATATATAGCTAACTCTCCGGATATATCTATATATATAGATATATATAGGGGATGCGAATTCTGACCATGTTCCACAAGCACCGTCCATGTCAGATTTTTACGACGAACTGGCCCCACCCTGTAGATTCCAGAATAATGCAGACATCGACGCTAGGTGTCATGGGTTCGATACCAGAATGTCCCAAAAATCGCAATTTTCCCATAAGAATGCATTGCGCGGATTTTTGAAAATTATTTTGAGGCACTTATCGGTAAGATTGTGGAACCAAAATCTCGGAGGTTAAAGTTGAGGTAGTCTTCTATGGTTATTATGGAAGAAATGTTGCCAAATGACCGTGAGTTCGACTCCAGGTGGGTGCGAAATTCTTCCATATGAAATGCATTGCTGCAATTTAAAAAAAATTTTTTAATGCCTTACCGATAAGCTGGAAAGATAAAACCAGGGATGGTGACGAAGGCGTTTGAAATCCTTCTTTCAAGAGGTGAACCATTTCTCCAGTGGTCCTTGTTTCGATGCAAGACGGTCATTCCGATTTTACCATGCATTTCAAACGGGGAAAACGGAATCTTATTTTGGGACCTTCCCGATAAGATATTGAATCGAAACTTTGGAACTAGTGAGAATGGCACTTCTCTAATATTAATTTGCTATTTTCTCTCACGGAAAGGTCCTGAGTTCGACGCTGTCTTTTGCGGGAATTTTTGCAATTTGTTTTGAGGCCGTTTTCGGTGCGATAGAGCAATCAAAATTACGGTGTTTGCAGATGAGATGGTCTTCTAAAGTACCAAAGGAAGAAATGTTCCCAAATGACCGTGTGTTAGACCCCAGGTGGCTTCGAAATGCTTCCGTAAGAAATGCATTGCTGAAATCTTTGACGATTTTTTTAAATGCCTTCCCGATGAGCTGGAAAGATAAAACCCGGAATGGTGAATGAGGCGTTTGAGAGCATTCATTCATGAGGTTCGCCGTTTCTCCAGTGGTCCTTGGTTCGATGCAAGTGTCATTCCTATTCTACCATGCATTTCAAACGGGAATACGGAATCTTATTTTAGGACCTTCCCGATAAGATACTGAATTGAAACTTTGAAACACGTCAGAGTGGCACTTATCTAACATTCCCATTGTCTCTCACGAACGGGTCCTGTGTTCGACGCCAGGAGGTCTTTTGCGCGAATTTTCGAAAATTGTTTTGAGTCCTTGCTTGGAGCAATAGAAAATTGAAAATCACGGAGGTCGTAGATGCTGTGGCTATCTATGGTACTAACTGAAGAAATGTTACCAAATGACCGTGAGTTCGACGCCAAGGGGGTGCAAAATTCTCCGGTATAAATGCATTACGGTCAATTTTGACAATTATTTTTAATGCTTATCCGATTACCGGGAATGATATAAAATGGAATGTAGATAGAGGTATTTCATATGTTTCATATACGCTTTTCGCCGTTCCTCTAACAGTTCTTGGTTCCATGCCTGAGCGTCATTTCTATTCTAACCATGTATTTCAAAGGGGGATAGCGTAATCTCATTTTAGGACCTTCCCGATAAGATATCGCATTGAAACTTTGGAACAGGTCAGAATGGTACTTATCTAATATTAATATGCAATTGTCATCTCTATAGATATTGCCTCACCTTCAGTTTTAGAAACTTGGCAACCATACTTATGTGTGATGGAAAGGTCCTATCAAAGGAAAAATAATCTTAAATAAATACAAAGATCTTCTTGTATTTTTACTGCTAGGAGGATTTAATTGAAATAAAATGCCCATATGATTGCAGAGGTTTTATGCTGCAAGAAAGGAATTAAAATCAAAAACATTAAAACTTATTACTGGAGAATGTGAAAATTTTTTAGAAAGAATTGAGCATGATAGAATTTTAGACAAAATGAGGGTTCCATTAGGAGAATATTACAGGAATGACCTCCTCCCCAAAATATGTGAGCAAATGCCTGTTTATAGTAAATAATTGCCTAAGAAAAGGTGACAGTATCACTCATGTTATTCTTATTTATCGTATCCTCAAATGTCATATTTAATGTGTCATATTTATTGCTATTTACAAATCGTTTGATGAACCTCATTGTTTGAATCTACAGGAACATTACTAGTATAGATCTAGTGGGCCAATGATACATGTTATCTTTCTTTTGTATACGGGGGCTCCCAGATAGCCGTGTGGGCAGCGCATTTGATTTCAATGAAAGCTGTCCTGGGTTCGATTCCCTGTGGGAACCCATGTGCGAAATGACCTCAGCCTTCGAAGCACTATTCACAATACTACTACTACTATTTCTTTTGTACGTACGTACTCACTCTATGCTTTGCAGCAAAACAAGTGAAATATACACATGAAGCTCTGGACCTGATAGCTCTCCCGATGCATATCCAACCTAGCTCTTACAGCTTTCTCCAGTGCAGTGATTAGTTTCAACAATAATGTTTACTAATAGATCACCATTTTTGGAAATCACAAGAAAATCATTGAATACTATTTGGAGCAATGTCAAAAGTTATTGACGTTTCTTCTTTACAAAACATAAATGACAGAGGTAGGGAACCTATGGCCTTTAGACCAAATGTGGCTTTTATGGGAGTTTATTGTGGCCTTTTAGTCATTCTGAAACAATTGTGTTTAAATAATTTCAATTTTTGAAGACCACTGATTCCTCACCTTTGTTCTAGATATTTTACTGAATCCTGCCATTCATTTGGAAGTTTAAGGTTGTGCATTACATTCCTCCCTTGGCTCCCTCCCTAATTATTGCTGAGTAGCTCACTTTCTAGACCCTTCCATGCTCTCTATCCTGCTATTAGTCAACTATTAGGCACTCATATTAGTGGAAATCTAATACAGTACAAGAGTTTGCAAGCTATGAAATTTCGTTGTTGCTTGATTTCATTACAATCAAGAGTAACATGATATAAGGGGTGAGAACCTACTCATCCATCTTGATACCAGCATTCTTAAGTATGTCACTTTGCTGATCCAGGTAACAATATTATTTCAAGATCCAATTTACAAATATGTGCAACCTTGAGTGGTTACTTTCCTGGTTCATTTACATTATCTGTAGCACCCTCCTCCTCCTCTGCCTTGCCTGACATTAAGGTGATTTCTTTTGACTTTCTTTTTTGGGATGACTAATTTTGTGAGAAGAAAATGAAATGCCGTAAAACAGAACAATCTTTATCCCACTCCCAAAGCCAATACTAAACAGAGCGGGAAATATCTAACTGTAGTGATTGAATGAGTGTGTAAATCATTGTAGTTTGGTGGGAGTGTTGAGGATAATATTGGAGAGGTCATACTCTATGATGATCTTTCACCATTGCTGTTAAAAATGTCGTTATTCATCCCAATTATCTATCTGGTAAAATTGCTTCATTGTAGGGTGAAAAAGGGCCCAAATTGAGTCGCAAAGGAAGATATTCTCTTTGTTAGAAAAGCAGACCATTCTTAAAAATGTATATTGAAAAGACAACCAGCATTACACAACAGTAGTTCGTAGACTCTATGAATAAACAATATAAACATCTGTAGTTGTGGGAAGAAGGAGATCCTTTTTGATTTTAAGATTAAATGCGCTTATTTAAAAATTAAAGTAATCATTAATTGTATACTAATTATATATTATTAATTATATAATATACTATACTAATTATAATCAATATTTATGTTGTAAAGAGATACTTTTCCTTAGGGAATAGAAGTAGCATTTATATCCGCATCAACATTTGGTTTAGTTATTTTAATTTAAATGCAGACGCATACATATTGTCAGAATATTAACTCTATTTAGGATACCGTAATCCAACGACAATAAACGTAATCCGAGTTAGGGTTTGACAGAAACGAAAGCTTCGCTAAATAAAGATAAACCGCGACGAAATATTATCATATTACGGCGGCTCGCGGTTATCGATAAAAATATAGATGCATATGTAAATGTAGTCTTTTCTTCGGGATTCCAGAAAGAAACGCCGTTCGTCACGAAGGAGACAGGGCATGATATCGCTCGAGCTCTTCATCTATCATGGCATCACACAGCGAGGGCATGTTCCTGAATTAAATAAATTTTTAAAAACCTGATGAATGAAAGCTAGAACCGGTTAGGCACAAGAGGTCGCGAGAGGTAATATTACGAGATAATTAAATTCACAAATATCAAATCACAAAAATTAAATTCGCAATACTTATAATAATTTGTAAGTCACAAAAAATTAAATTTACAAAAGTTAAACTCAAAAGAATCAAATCACAAACATTAAATTCGCATAATCTAAGCTCAAAAGAAAAAAATCACAAAAATTACTTACTGCGAACCACGTCCATTGGGTAAGCTATAAATGGATTCCGGCAAGTCAAACGTATAATAATAATGTATCATAAAGTCGCTCGATTGAGACTTTCATTAAAAGATTCCTATTAAAAGGCAGAGCGAATATTATGGTCATCTTTGCCTTGGTACAGCATACTTAGTGGCAGAAGAGAATAAATATCTTCACGACTGTGAGTGATTGACTTTTCTAGAAGTTTAAAAAAAAAGAAAAAGAAATCCAAGTGAAAACTCGTATATCAATTTAGCTCAAGACACCACAAGCAATGTATGAGTTCCTTTGGCATACTCCTAATATAATAATAATAATAACGTCTTTATATAGAGTGAAGTAATTATAGGTTAACTCCATTTTACTTGTATTCACCATGCTAACATTGTTACCGTTAGTGGAGAAAATCCTTCGGAGAATGTAAGTCGAACCCGCGACAGAAATATATACTCTGATGCCAAGAGGACTATTAATGTGAGGCCACTATGAAACAAAGATGCTCTATTTTCTATTCGTGTATTCTTCACATTAACTTAACGCCGGCGTATACAAATTTTCAGAAAAATGCCACGACTTTTTATAGGTATCCCTTATATATTTTTTCTTGTTAAGAATCTCTTCAAAGTGCGATTAAGCAAAATTAAGAGAGAGGGAAGGAGTGCGGTGACAGAGTCTTATAAGAAGAGAGAGTCATGAGCGTAAAAGAGTCGTGTGCGAAAAGTGAGCTGTGAGCGGGGAGGGAGTCATGGGCGCCTAGAGAGTCGCGATTCACCAAATACGACTGAAATGCCTCACAGCTCAGTTTACCGAGTCGCTCATTTAAACTGACTCGCTCACTTTTTGCCCATCACTAGTGTGGTCGTTTCCCACCTACGGGAAATAGATTCTGGGAGAGCTTCCGCGGAGGTTGATCATCCTACCTATTCTTCATAACTCCTATTATTCGACCGCAAGTAATTTTGATATTTTATTACAAAAGTATGATTTTTAATACAGAATTTATTCAATAAAAAGAGGTTAAAGTGTTTTTAGTTAATGAGGTTAAATGCCTCTTACTATATATTTGATTTGTAGTTAAAACGCTGCGATTTATCTCGGACTCTCTCCATTAATGATTTGATGATGGAACATGTTTATGCTATTTACTTTGTCGCTATTGTGCCGATTTTTGATAATCTCGTGGCGTTTGGTGGCTTGGGTGGTGGAGGGTGGCTCCGACTCTTGTTCACTATTTATACTGTGAGGTGCATGAATACAAAATTCTACGTGCACTTTTTGAATTCGCGGAATTACAGCCGGTATTGCATAGAATTGGCCCGACCGCTAGCCCTGAAGCTCAGCTCTCCTCTCAGCGGCCCGAAGGCGAGTTTGAGTGCGAGTCCCAAGTAGTCGGGTGATGGCATGCCGACCGCGAAAAGGGAATGACAGTCGTGTTTGTATTATGAAAACGAGAATATGGGTCTTGCCGAATCGACGTGCTGTAATCAGTGTTACTTGTGCCAACTTTTCTACGAGCAGCTCAATATTCCTTTGGTGATGTATTTGTGGTATGACATTTTTGTGTTTAATGAATAATATTAGTTATGCCTATTTTTTGAGTTATTTTGTAATTGTGCATTATTGTCGATATCCTGAGTTAGTTGCTGTTCAGAGGGTTTTTTTTTAAGTCGGCAAATGGTTTCCGAAATCTGTTTAAGTTTTGAAGCCTAGTTTGGCTCAATTGGTAGCAGAGCGTGGTTGATTCACAACTTTGTTCTAGCAAACTGGTGTTTATCGACAAATTTATGGCCACTGTTCGTGAACGACTTTCCTTAATGTTTCAACATTCGTCGTCTGTTATTTTTGTAATTTTGCTGTTCGCGAGTTTTCTAAGTGATGGTGCCACTGTAATTATTCTCTAGTGTTAATGCCTCCACCGAATTCCTACGCAAAAAGTTATCCAACTTCGGCAAAAGATCGTCATAATCGAGGTATTTATCGTAAGATTGGCAATATGAATACGATTGGAACACAAGTGTCGTTAGAAGGGGGTTCCGGTAATTCTATTATGTTAGATTCTGTCAAATTGCTAGTTTCGCAAATACCGCCCCTGGCCGATGTTGACTCGACACAGCTGTTCAATTTTTTGAGTTCCGTCGTTCAGGTCTCTGACTTAGCGCTGATACCGCTCAAATCCCTTATGATATATCTTATATCCAAATTACCGGCTAAATTCCGGACTTCTTGGTTTTCGGCAATTCAGAGGGAACTTTCGTTTGATTTGCTGGTTGGTGAAATTTGGCAGGAATTCGTAACTTCTAGGAAATACGAACATTTAATCGTGGCCAAAGTTAAACGTTACCAAATGCCATCAGAGCCTCCCTTGGAATTTTTAAATGCAGTCACTGTTTCGGCAAAAGTTTTGGGGTTATCTTTGTCCGAGAGTGAACTTGTGTCTATTGTTCTCGATGGTGTTAGTCCACTTACACGAAGTACATTCGTTTTTCAAAGTAAACCCGGAAGTGTGTCAGAATTGAAAGATTTGTTGTCTCACGCATCTAAGCAGCTAATGGATTTTGCCAATTATTCTGCTACTTTCAACTCCGAGTCGCCACGCGCGATCAGCTGTACTCATTGTAATAATCGAGGTCATATCATTGACAGTTGTCGTCAAAGGAGACATACCCGTTCCAATTCGATTCGGGCCATGTTTAGCACAGCGTATTCCCCGTCTCCTGTTTTGCCAATCGTTAATCTCTCAATGGCTAATCATTCCCTCAAAGCATTGATTGATTCTGGTTCTACGTACTCGCTAATTGATGTAAAAACTTGTAACAATTTACGATTACATTCTGTTAAAACACTTCCGTCTCCACTTCAAATTCGTGGCATTGGTGGAAACACGTTTATTTTGACTCAGCAAATTAAGGTTAAGATCAAGGTTGATTCTTTTTCCAGGTGCCTTGCAAACCTGCCGTTTGCGTTGCTGATTGGTAGGGATTTTATGTTAAAAACTAAAATGATATTAGGCCCTAATTATTTCGCTTTCGAGTCTAACCCCACTCAAATTTTCCCGTTCATTGATCGGCAGCTCGAAAACAGTTCACCTGATGACCTGCAGGTGGTCAGCCCATCAGTCAAAAGAGGAGCCTCTGTTTTACTTGTAGGTGTGGGGTCAAATAAGCAGGTAGTTTCAGGCAAAGATACTGCTAATCCTGATATTCCACAGGATGTGCTTCAACTTATTAAGGAATTTTCAGACGTAGTTACTTCAAAACTGGGATCCAGTAATCTTTTGGCCTATGAAATCCAGCAGACAGATTCCACTCCTGTGAGATCACATCCATTTTCTTTGCCTCCAGCCAAAGCCAAGATCCTGAAAGACTCTGTATCCTCTTTGATTCAGCAAGGTGTGGTTGAGCCATCCACATCACAATGGGCTTTTCTCATCCCAAAAAGGGATAAGGGTTGGAGATTAGTCGTTGACTATTGAATGTGAAGGTACAGACGACCCTTATCCCACCCCTTCTGTTGAACATGCATTCCAATATTTGTCTGATGCTAAAATATTTTCTATTCTTGATCTTAATTCTGCCTTTAATCAGATCCCTTTGAGTGAATCTTCTAAGAAATATACTGCTTTTGTTATTCCATTTGGTTTATTTCAGTACACAAGATTATCTTTTGGTTTTGTTAATTCCCCACAAGTTTTCACTTGACTAATGGACCTTGTTATTGGTGATTTGAAATATACCTGTATCTATCCATATATTGATGATCTCTGTATTTTTTCCAAGGATGTCAGCTCTCATTTAAGGCACCTGAGAGCTGTGCTTCAAAGGCTTCGGGAAGCTGGATTAACCCTTCATCTAGATAAAATGAAGCTCGGTCAAAGGTCCATTTTGTTTCTTGGGCACACTCTTCGAGATGGACATCTGGCCATTGACCGCGAAAGAGTTGGACCCATTCAGAATGTTCCTGTTCCAGAAAATCTCCAACAGGTATCCAGGTTTTTAGGTATGGCAGGCTTTTATTCTAAATTTATTCCTGGTTATGCCAAGATTGCTTATCCTTTGAATCAACTTAAGAGAAAAGCTGCCAGGTTTGTGTGGTCTAATGTTCATAACGAGGCTTTCAATAAATTTAAGAATGCTTTAGCTAATCTTCCACCCTTTTTTCACTCGTGATTTTCATTTATTTAATGAACAAGAACAATTTGTACTTTTTCCACAAAATTTTTTATTATAAACAATAAAAGACAGTAAAACACACATGACTAGTTTCGGAGATTGATTTTGATAACTTGATGATGGAGATCAATCTCCAAAACTAGTCGTGTTTGTGGACAAAGTACAAATTAAAATATGAAAAAAATCTTGTTCATTATGGCATATTTCCGCAAGACAATGCCTGAGACTGTGAATTTTTTTCATTTATTTGTTGATGCCAGTAATTTAGCCCTTAGAGCTGTTCTCAATCATCTCCTAGATGGTAAATTGTGTCCTGTAGCCGATGCTACGTTAAACCCACATGAACAGAAACTTACTGTTTATGAATTGGAAAGTATGGCATGTATTTGGGGTATTGAGAAATTTAAAGATTATTTGCAGTTTAAACCATTTCATTTATGTACAGACAATGGTGCCTTAACATGGCTGTTTCGTCACCCAAAGCAATTGGGAAAAATTGCTAGAATGGTTCTAAAGTTGTCTTCATATAAGTTTACTATTCATCACATTAAGGCAAATTTAAATAAACCGGCAGGCTGCCTCTCTAGAATTCAGTTCCAAGAGTCTGCGACTTCTTGTTTTTTTTTACATAAAGTGCCATTGTCCTTTGTTGATTTGAGAACTCATGAAAATGATGATCCTTTTTGTGCACAGTTAATTAATAAATTAAATAGTGCTGGGTCTGATGTTGTAAAAGTTAATGGGATCACTTATTCTCTAAAGAGAAATTTATTGTGTTCGAAGCTTACTAAAGCTAACAACTTTAGAGCTGTTGTTCCTGTTGTCATTAGACCAATGTTATTTCAATATTTTCATTGTTTACCTAGCTCAAGGCATTTAGGTGTATTTATGACTGTCCAAAAAATATCTCAGAGTTATTGGTGGCCAAATTTTAAGACTGAGATCTCTGAAATGGTGAAGCGGTGTTCAGTTTGTCAGATCACCAAGCCCAGAAATGTTCTTTCTTTGGGTTTATTGTCTTCTCAGCCTATCAATACCCCTTGGGAACAAATCTTTATTGATTTTGTGGGTCCATTTTGTCATTCCAAAGCTGGATATTGTTACATTTTTACAGTAATTGATGGCTTTTCAAAATTTGTTTTCCTCAAACCTGTAAGAGATGCTTCTTCTAAAAGTGCCATCCATGTCTTATTTCATAATTTGTTCCCAAAATTTGGTTATCCCAACTATATTGTGTCAGATAATGCTACTGCTTTTACATCTGCTGCATTTAAGGACGCTTGTTTCAAATTTGGGATTAAAATTGTACGTACTGCCCCTTATTATCCCAACCCTAATCCGGTGGAAAGGGTTCATAGCCATCTCCGTTTTGCTCTGTACGCCTATTGTACACATACTCACAAAATCTGGGATCAATTTTTGGGTGACTTAACATTTGCATTTAATACTGCCATCCATGAAAGTACTCTGTGTTCTCCTGCTAAGCTGTTTTTGGGAATACAAATACCACACCCCCTAAACAATGTTTGGGACCTGCCTGATTGTGTCCTTGATGTTTCCTGCTCTGAACACGATCTTAGGCAGCACTGGACAAAGGCAGTTCAAAATTTAGACAAGGTTCACAAACGATATGCTGCCAATAACAAATTGCATTCTGTTCCACAATTTAAAATAGGAGACTTAGTACTGGCCCAAAACCATTCAGTAAGCTCAAAACTTGAGAATTGGATGTCTAAGCTAGAACCTCTTTGGTCGGGACCCTATAAAATTATAAAATGTCTTACTCCTGTTACTGTGGTTTTGGAACTTGGGCCTAATAAGGAGAAAATATCTCATTTCTCAATTAAAAGCTCATCATTAAGGGAGTTTTGTTGGTTCAATCATTTGATACTGGCACTATTGGGTGCTTTGGTGTTGAGTGTGGGAACTTATCACCCAGAAGGAATTTCCCTCTGCAACTATCACCTAACTTCATGTTAGAAATATACTTTACACTTTTAATCTTATAATCCAAAGATGGTACCCTACACACCCAAATTGGGTACGCGGGCCATGTGAGTCTCTTCTTTGACCTAATAAGATAAACCTGTGTTCTTTATTTCTGGCATTTGCCCCTTAATATTTTTAATATTGAAAAGGCAGAGGAGAGACTCTATTTCCAAAGAAACAGTCCCATTTTTTTTGGCTTAATATGGGTTTCTGCACCCCTCAGGGAAATTGGTAGTTCTTTCTAAATTTTTGGTAGTTATTATATTGATTCAACATATTGTTATATATAAGGGAAAAGAAGGCAAACTCACTCACGAGCAGCAGAAGGCAACACACATCATCAATTAACTGTACTATACTATATAAGGCATTAATTACTATTAATTAACATTATTATTATTATTTACTACACTTCTTACTGGTTATTATTTGGAGGATTTGGCATTTAAGTAAATTTGGTATTGATACTGCTTCTTTATTGTTGTTTAAAAGCACCACTAGTTACTATCTGTAACTCTTATTAATTAAACTTAAGATATTTATAATTAAGAACAAATTCTCTATGTTTTCCAAGGCATCAATCTCTAAAATTTGTAAACTGGCAGTTCCTTTTGTGTGGAAACAGAATGGTTTTATCTTTTATTTGTCTGATTTTGTAAACTGGGTGTGTTTTGGGCAAAAACAAAATGGCCTTTTCTGTTATTTCTTGGCCGGTGGACTGTAAGTCACAGATCTTAAATTGTCTTAAGCCACTGAATCTTTCAATTAGTGTATTTCTGCTCTTAATTTCTGGCAAAAAGGCTTAAATAGCCAGTGAATATTCTTATGTTCCATAGTTACAAGAGTTTATTTTCTAATTGCATTACTGTCAACTAGAAAACTTCTGCCAGTGATATACTAAGTTGATATTTATGTTATAACTTTGAATTGTTTTTTGTCTAAATGAAATGACAAGAATATGATGTATGTAAAGCTTACTACTATTGTGTGAGCAAGTTAAGGATCATCATCGCTATCCAGTGAATCTTCGAACTTATTAATACTTTTGGGTCAACATAGACAGTGTTATTGTATTGATGCCTTGTGAACTTATCCCAAGTGGCCAAGCACAAACTGATCCCTTTGCTCCCATTGAGGAGACTGATGGACATAAATTTCCTAAAAGGGAGGGGGGATGTGCCGATTTTTGATAATCTCGTGGCGTTTGGTGGCTTGGGTGGTGGAGGGTGGCTCTGACTCTTGTTCACTATTTATACTGTGAGGTGCATGAATACAAAATTCTACGTGCACTTTTTGAATTCGCGAAATTATAGCCGGTATTGCATAGAATTGGCCCGACCGATAGCCTTGAAGCTCAGCTCTCCTCTCAGCGGCCCGAAGGCGAGTTTGAGTGCGAGTCCCAAGTAGTCGGGTGATGGCATGCCGACCGCGAAAAGGGAATGACAGTCGTGTTTGTATTATGATAACGAGAATATGGATCTTGCCGTTTTGTTTTGGAGCCTAGTTCGGCTCACTATGTTGCAGTTATGGGGGATGACGGGTTGGATGATATAGAAATCATTAGAAAATACTTATTTTCATAGTATTTTCGTAAGGTTAAGACGATGGGATTCTGCTCATGGTAGTAAAAGCCACGAAATTTACTATCGGTAATATTTTCTATTTATATCGATAGATTGAAATCTAATATCCATGAGATGAGGAAGATATATCGTCAGGATGATTTTGCTTCAAATCTTAATGTCCTCAAGAATGAAGAAAGGAAAAAAGAAGCAGCATCCTCATTTTAGTGTCATTATCTCCAGTCAGACATTATCTGTTGTGACAATGTTTTAGTGGAAACACATTCCTTTCCAGAGAAGGCTACAGTATTAACTTCAATCTGTAGAATTTAAACTTGGACCAGAAATAATAACAATGCCCTTGAATGCTGACAGTTAAGAGATGAGGGACAAACTCCAAGAACCAGAAAAAACAATCCTGATGAATGAGAATATCCTCCAGAACCCCCCTTCCTTATGAGCCTTGAAAATCTTTGTCCTCACTTTCATATCCTCTTATCTCAACTTTCATCTGTAATAATTACACTTCTCTATCTTTCCTTTATCATCATTGGCATTGCCTCTCAACAATTTATGATCACTTAATAAATCATACTTTTCCCTATCTTATGCTTCTCTCTTCCTCTCAAAATATATCAATATCTTTTGTACTGTATTTATTTATCTTAGCTCTTTTTCATGGCTGAAACTTTTTCCTGTTCCTTTGTCTTTTACCCACATTTCTATTCAATTTACTGTGAATCTTCCAATATCGGAATAAACCAGATTCATGGATTAAATCTGAAAATTACTTGCTAAAATGAAAAATATTACAATTTTTCACAGGGGCTGTAATTCACTACATATTTTGTAAGTTTTCATCTTCAGGAGAAGTTCAAAATTCTCTTATTTCTGCAATGTCTTTCCATGAAGTTACACTGTGAATATTGATTTCAATTTCTTGCTACTTTTTCAATGAAGTCCCAAATAGGAAGTAGATCCTAACTACAGCTACCAAAATTATTCCTATATTCTCTTGATAAATTATGCCACTCCTTTGAAGCTGTTGCCCAAGTGCAATACACTCATTGTGCCCATTGTACGCATGGATATTATGAACACAGTATAGTCTGTAATTGCTAATTTCAAAAACCTTTGAAACACTATATTACTCAGTGGTGTAAGATAATCGTTTTCATCTTCTTTCTTCTACTGAAAACCCCATTGTACATACTTATTATATATGGATACAGGTACCCCATTCTCAATATAAAGGACTTCATATAATATTGTGTAAACAAATATAAATAAAATATCAAGTTGTTTATAGATGGGCAACATAAGTGAAACAAAAGGAGATCGGATGGATATAAGAGAATATTCACTTTATTTCTATAAAATTATTTCAAGCATATTTAGAAATGAATAATTACATACACTAAGTTTGATAAGAAAGGATAGGAGATTTAGTAATTAAAAATGGAAATAATATGCATAACTTAGAGTGGATGGAAATAATGAAAACCTTACAACTAAGAATACCTAAACATAATTTATAATGTTTTGTGGTTCCCATAATAACTATTTCAAGTCAGATTTATCCTGCTGTCAATGTAGAGAAAAATAAAAAGATGTTTAGGCTGGAATTAATATTTACTGAGAGACATCATTCATTACTATAACTTTTATTGGCAAAATCAACAATCAACTTTGTACAATTTTTTCTAAAAATAGATTTCAAGCTGATGAATACATGATAATCTGCAGTAAATTCAATACAACAATAGTACTGACAGACTAGAAATATGTTCATAAGGAATTTCTTATTTCTGGAGATGAACAATTGTAGAGAACAGTATTATTTTATATCAACAAAGTATTCAGAAGTGAGTATATAATACTAGAGTTCATGCAACCCTAGATAATGAAATACACCTCCCGAAGTTAAAATTACTCAGATCTACAAAAATGTAATAACTCAGCATGAGAATGACTTTGGTAAATATTTTTGTTTTAAATATACTAGATAAATGAGATTATTTGCATATAAATAAAGCAAAGAGGAAAATACAACAATAAATAAAAAAAACAAGAAAAAAGAGAATTAAATGGACCTGGGGAAGCACGCTTAAAGATATTTGAGATTCCAGAAGGTGTGATCATCATGATGAGCCATTACCATAATTTTGTTCTACCTATGCATTTATTTCTATTAAAGAACAAAAGATTTTTCAGAATAGAAAAAGATGAAGATAAATTTTTTGTGACATTTAAATTCAAAGCTTTCAAGTGATTTAAGAAAGAATATGAAAGAGACAAAAATTTTTGTGCATCCAGAGATCAAGGACATAATTTAATCTTTGCAAAAGCAGTTTTTAATTGATCATTCAAAGGAAATTTTAGATAGAAAGCCAATAACTAGCGCAATATAGTGAATAAATATTATATATATTGGAATGATAATTTAGATCAACATTAGATATAGATCAATTTAGATAGGCAACAAATTCAGGAATATTAATAATTGCAAAGGACTGTGACTACTCATCACAAGAAAATTTTTAGTATCTCCCCATATCACTTATGAAACGATTAACATAGTCTGTCATTTACCAAAAGGGCCTCCAATGCAAGAAGCTCTCTCTGAATATATCATATGTAATTTTTAATAAATAAAGCATTATACTGAATATGGCAAATTTCTTACAGGTATAGTAAAACCTGGGTAAGATACTTTTCAGGAGACCAATGTAAACCATGTTATAAGTAGGATAGTGTATTTAACTGGGATATCACTGATAATAATTTATTTTAGAATGGAAAACAAAAGGGTTGGGTTCTTTGGCTCTTTAGTTTTTTAATGTGTAAAAAATTGAAATGTTCTTAAGTTTGTTTTATAAGCCATTGCGGATATCTAGATAGTCAGTGAAACATTGCCACGTAACACTGGTTGTCTTCTTCTCATACTTTTTAAGAACGGTCTGCTTTTTGTACAAAGAGAGCATTTACTTTGTTAATTAATTCTGGTCATTTTTTCTCTACAGCAATGCAATATTTAACGGATGGATAGTTAGGAAAGAATAATGTAATACAGTTTTCAGTCTATTCACTGAGGTGGAGGATTGGCTGTAGGTGGTGCATCTGGGAAAGGAAAATTTTCCTTAAAAGCAGTGCCTTCTTTGTAGTATTTTTACCATGTGTTTGGCATGAAAGGGACTGGAACGAAGAGAAAACTACATATTAAGTAGGGAGATTTTAAACAGGTTTCACTGCATATTGTTTGCAATCTACAATATATTAAAGTTGCCCTTGCAGAATGGGACCCCCTCATGCCCATCTTAGGAAAACCCCCTCTAACATATATATAAGAGGAAGAAAAATGCATAAAAATTGAGATCATGAAACTCTGTTAGAGAGAGTTCTAATGATTAACACCGAAATTTTTGTACTTTGGTGGTTTCTTAATTTCAAAAAAGTTCAACACACCAGAGAAAGGCAACACAAGTAAAGACAAACATGATTTAGTAGTTAGCTGAGAGACTTCTGTCATTGGCAAGCAAAGTGAAATTATATGGCTTACATCAGTTCAAATAAATAAATATACTGCTGGACATACAATGTAGAGAATTCCACAGTAAAGCTGTGAATGAAAAAAATGTAGCTTTTTCATGTATAATCCTTTGTTTTCATGGGTCTATGAATTTAATGAATCACCTCTCATATAAAATTGCTGATATAAGAAAAAAAAGTGAAGAAAGATTCCATGCTGATTAATTGGGATTATTTTTTCCCACAGTATAATTGTAAGCCCTGAATACCAAATCCAAATATGGAGGTATCTTTAGACTCCTCAAGAAATGGTAAGGATTAAGATGAAATAATGAATAACATTATACAATTGTATGATATAACATCACAGATTTTCAAGTAGAAGTGAAAGAATGTCGAGAAAAAGGCTGAAAAAGCTCAGAGGACTGGAATATGATGCAACACCTATGCTAGAGAGATGTTCAAGTCGAGCAAAAGGCTTCCTCTCAAAATACATCACTTGAGAAAAGCCATTGTCTAGTTTAAATTGAAACTTTTTGTTTATCCAGGAGCTATAAGTGTTGCTAGGTTAACTTTATAGAAAAATAACAATCGTAAAGCATTTGTCTCTATTTACAAACTTTTGATGAAAGATCTTCATCTATTGAACATAAATACTAGATCAAAAAGAGAAGAAATTATTGTTGCATTTAAAGTAATGTAAATAGAAAAAATGGATTAATTTTAAAGAACTAACATGATTAATAGAAGCAAATTTAGTCTCTTAGGATAGATATCCCAACCATCTATTTGTATAAAATGATTTAAAATGATAATTTCATTTGGTAAGAGTTTAGATAAAAGTGTTTTGATGTCTTAGGTCATTTTGCACATATGGGCACCCACTGGGAATCTAACTTGCGACTGCTTTCGCAAAAGGTGAATGTATTGCCCACTTGGGGTTTCATTTACATTCTCATGTAGACTTGATGTATTTTCCATGACATTTACTACTTTTTCTTATGCTAAAATGCATGGGTTAAGCAAGCTTGCATGATAACTGTGATGCATTACTACTAGCAATGCTTATGAAAATAACAAATTCGAACATATTACCCTAATGAGTTTTGTCATTGACATAATTTTTAACATGTTTGTATCCATAGAGTACTAAGTAAGGTATAATTTGCAGCATTTAAATTAAAGTGAGTTGTGATAATTTTTTAAAAATGGATATATAAATATTAACATTATTTAACAATAATTTTATTTGTTGTTACGATTTACTTGCTTGAGACATCTTTGATAATCATATGTTCAGAAAAAAACATAACTTTAGAGATAATGAATAAATAATGGTTTTTCATCATGACAGCTGCTTTGTATGAATATAAATACAACGATATCACTCAATATTACCAGGCAGGTAATGCCTTATAATAAGGAATAGTTTCTGCATGAATTTTATAGTATCTTAAACCGTAAAATACATGCAATCAGATAAAAATTAACAGTTAATTCATTCTTTTAAAGAATAAAAATTCAACAAAGAAAATAACTTTGAAATTTGATTCAAGATTATGCTTACCAATAATAATGTCTTTTAAGTAAATATTTTGGAAAGCAATTCAATTTCATATTTTAAAAATGGCAGTCATTGCTTGAAAAGCAGCCAGAAAAAAACTAAATTAAGAATTCATTACAAAAATTTTAAATTACAAAATGGTGTATGCCCACATACTCTTGGGCATTTTCCACAATCACAACACAAAAAAGGTAAATTAATATAATACATTAAAAGTGACGGTCAAACTTATTAATAGGATAAAGCCTTATCATGAAAGATATACATATTTCTTCCATCACTAAATTGATCATTAACAATAGGCTATTATCATTATTAATACTAATAGAAAAAGCAAAAATAGACTAGAAGCATAATTGAATTCAAAACTTCACTAAGCGATATAATAAGATTCTTAATATTTCACTTGAGTGGTATCTTGGCCACAAATTATTTCTGTTTTACTTTGTAAATACTATAGCTACAGCCACTTCTAGAAACAAAATGGGACTCAATAGCATCAACTATTCTAAAATCTATGAATCACCATTTACAAAATTCTTATCCCAAAGGACAGTGTATTTGTTCAGCAGTAGTGCTAACATTTCACATATCATAAAAAATCCTCATAATAAGTAAACTTACGAAATGTCATTCTAAGTATAAAATTATTGCATAGAATGATATGATTAACAGGTATTAGGTTTAACAACTTTCCACCAGTCATCAGGATAGTGGTACTTTTGGATCTCCAGTCCTTCAAATGGAACAGGAAAATGGAATCCCCCAAAGGGTGCCATTGGTAAATTAGCTTTCGGAGGATTACTGCTTCCAGGCCTGTAAATATAAATGGTATTCATTACTATAGCCCATAAGAATAAATATCAGAGTTCATTCATAGGTAAAGCAGGTTTTTACCATGTTTATTTAATTACCACTGATGGCTATAATATTAACAGAGTCACTAATCCTTCAGCCATCAAAAGAGTTTATGAAACCCAATGCACATTTCGATGCAACCCAAGTATCATCAAGAGTGACTGAAGCAGAATGTGTGCAATTCGATAAAAGAGAAACAAAAGAAGGTGCACTGAGTGTGGTCCAGTAAACTATATAGAGTTCTATCGAAATCTAAGTCATTGTTCATTAAACTGTTTCGAATATTGTATATATATAAATTTTCCCATGAATCCAAACCGTAGTTGATGTTACATAGTAAATAAATAGTTATATTATGTAAACTATCCGCCGTGTGTTTGGCAACAGCTGAACAAGTGAACCTCCCTTAAGATGAATGTGATAAATGTTCTTAAGTAGTTCCAAATAAAACTATAGAATGAATGCTCTTGTCATGTTGCCTATGCAAAGATGAGTCTTATCATATGGCTGGATAAGATTGATCAGGTTAGCTCATAAAATACTGAATCAAATCTAAAATAAAAATAACTTTCCAGTAGAAGAAAATTTGAGCTTTCTGATGACATAAAATACTTGCTAAACATATCTTTTTAATAATAATAATAACCTAACAAATAATTCTTATGGCATGGATTTACAATGAGTGCAAGCAATAAGCACTTTTGCTAATTTTTATCTTAGTCATAAACTGAAATTCATTTCATTGATATATACTCAATACTTTCTTTACAAGTATTGATTAATTGAATGATATAGATGACACATGGCATCAAAGAATAGACAAAGCAGAAAATCACCTGGTATATTCAAACAGTATCATCTAATAAGGGCTTTTAAATTTTTTCAATATTTGATAAAAATCATTAACTTGCATTTGCATAACCACTACATTATTTTAGGTTAAATGTTAGTATCCATAATCAATTCATCTTTAAATGCAAAAACATTTAGAGCATTGAATACATTTTACTGTATTTCTTCAAAATTTTTGTTAGAAATCATTATCTACAAAAAATGATATAAATTTACGAAAGAGGAGAAAAGTTGTGAAAGGAAGTGGAAATTACACGAATAACATTCTAATTCAAGAATTAAATAAAAATACTGTAATCTGCAATTTCTTACAAAATAGAAACTAATTCCTTTCATAAATTTTCCCCTAAGAGTGGAACTTACCGAGCAACACTCGTACATTATTTTAAAACAAAAAGCATTGTACTGGAAGTGGAAAAGATTTGAAGAAAAATTGAAGCATTAGCAGGATTAATTGAAAGAGAATTACACAGCATCAGGAGTAGTAGCAACAATCAGCCTTTCAGGAAAACAATTAAGTAGGTTGATTAGTCCAGCACAATCTGGAGGCAAGAGTCTCCTCTTCCAGCCAACACGTCTCCTCACTGGACCAGTCATTCCACCCTCCCATCCCCATCCAGCGCCCTGCATTCTTGTGTCTCTTTCGAATGCAAACAAGTGTACAGAGGGCTCCAGAATAATTTGGTCTGCAAAATAGAAATGCAATCCAATCAGAAAAACCAAAACACAGTATTATGATAGTAGAGAAGTATTAACAGTTAAAAGTGGCCAAATAATCGACAGAGGCCCCTTTATTCCCAATTCACATATTTCTATCAGTAATTTAAGTACCATTTTTCTTGGCCCATCTATTTGTATAAATGTCAAAAAATCTCAGCAGTTAAGTCAATTGCCTGCAATGCAGATGGCTGGGGTTCAATGCTAATTTACATTAATTCATCAACCAGCATTTTTCAATAAATTTGAGGCCACAGATTGACTCAACCAGTATATATGAATGCCAGAAGTAAAACTCAAGGTAATAATTGGTGGTAGAAGCATAGAGATAGCTACATAACCTTTGTGTCACATCCTTATGATCAAATATTATCACCCTTAAGTTGCTAACTTCTAAAGGAATTTTACCTATGCATAGGAAAATTTAAAAAATTAGAATGTGTTCATAGCTATTTCTTCAAAAAATTATCTTGGCTGAAATACCTGCAAAGCTTATCAGTCAGTAAGTAATTCATTTATAGAAGATAAAATCAAAATGATAATCATAAATTCTAATAACATTAGTTTTAAACTGTAAATGGCCAAAATATGATTAGTCTAACACTTGATTCATATCAAATTATTTGAAATAGAAGCACCAAAAGGTCCACAATGATTGCTATGCTGTGTTCATGCATCAAGGTGACCTTCTGCTGAGTCAATTGTAAACAATGGCACTGTGAACATAACCATATTATTTTGATGGTTTAGTTTTTCTGCTTACGATGCGGCGTAAATGAACCATTCACAGAAACTCCAATGCTAGTGGTAGCAAAAATTTAATCAATTAAATAGCAAATGATATGATCGCATATCTACAAGAAGGTTAGCTAAAAATCTATTTCATTGACTATTCTTCTAGGAGACCAACCCAGCGGTGGGATTCAGCCAGTTCACACAAACTGGTTCTTAGAAATTCTGAGTTTCCTGAACTGCTTCCAAAATTTATCAGATACAATAGTGGTAGAATTATGTACATAAAGTTACAACTATCCCACAGTTAAAAGAGGATAATGTTTAATCTTAAAGTACTTTTTTCTTATTTAATTTCACAGTTTTGCAAACAAATTTTTAAATTCAAATAATAGAGGAAAATTGTGCTCATGCTTGGTTGCATACATAGTAAGGATAAGAACCTGTTCACCTAAACTGAATCCTATCACTGGATCAAGATACCGATTTTGCATAATGAATTTTGTGCTGACCTGATTCTTTGCTAACACAAACCTGCTGCTTTAAGTGCCACAGATATTGCTATATATTGTCTCTTATATTGGAAAGCATCATAAGTTAACATTTATTGAAAATCCATTCTAAAAGATATGTAAAATTTTAACCAGTAAACATAATAAAACATCAAAATTTTAAACTCAGCTGTTTATGAAATAATCATGAGTTTTACAAACATAAAATCGAAATGTTGTTTAAAATACAGAATGATAAATTTTAATTGAAACCTCATCATATATGCAATTTAATTAATTTGGTGCAGAGGATATTTTTCCTCTGGACCCTTGAGTGTTTTCATGTTTCTTGAGTTTAAAGGAGACAGGAAAACTTATAGTAGAATAAATGGAACAATATGGCACTCTGTGTTTAGAAATATTTCATTTAATCTGCTTTCAACCTACACAATTTCCACTGTGGTATGATCTAATATTGAGATTGAACAACCAATTAATAACAATCATTGAATCAATATTTGCATTTTAAAAATTTACTTCCCCCAATTATTTATTTTGTAGGAATATTCAAGTGTGCATTTCCTATACTACATTAACCTACTAAAGACATGTTATGTAGCACTCTCATCAACACAATACAATTAATCTTCATTAGGGATGTCAATATTTGTAGAGTAATTACGTTATATTTATTATTGATAGTTCATCTGATACAAAGCTGCAAATTCAGCTGAAAGTTTGCTCTAGGTATTTCACTTGATGCATTTCCTTCACTATGTTGTAAGAACGCAGTAAGTAAAAAAAAGTACCGATGTATTAAATGAGCATTTTCTTGATTTAAATGAAGAAATGAACTGGAATGTTGAAATATCCACATTCCATATTATTTCATGATTTTGTGTGGAATGAACTCAGCTGTTGAAGTACTTATAAATACACTACCATACTATGTTGGTGGGATTGTATTGAAAAATACTCTACTTTTATAAAAAAACAACTTGGGGAAAATCTTGAACGTATTATCTTTTACATACTCCAAAGTGAAAAATACTGTAGCTAATGAAGTTGCATATAAATTTGAAAATTTCCATCTCTTTGGAGTAGCTAAAAATTCTTACAGAATATTTCTGAATTTAAATAATTTGTTAAAGTTGTCATACTGGTAACTAGCATTGTTAAATCCAATGGAAATATAGCTGTAAATGATTCATTCATCGGAAAATAAAACTATGAGGTTCCAAGCTGTATACCAGAATATCACCAAGAAATACAATGATTTGATTGAATACTATGATTCCCAGAATAGATATAGACTTATTTCTAGTAAGAAACCATACAAAAATGTAAAATAATACCTTTGTTGGCACCAGGTATTTCAAGGAAATCATTGATGGCAGTATATACCCCATCTGTTGGATCATAAGATAGATATATGCCACTGCGACGAAAAGCTCTTAGCAAAACAGCCTCTCCCAAATCTGCAAGTTCTTCATCCAGAAGGCATACTGTACCATGTGAAGACCAAGGGAATATCCTACCGATTCGTATCTATAATATGGAGGAATACTAACTTGAGGAAAATAGTATCAGCCATTAATTATTTCAAACCAATAGAAAATCATTTTCAACAATCTTCCAATTTTCATTTCAGAGAAAAATGTACACTTTCTGCTTAGGAGTTGAAGTATATGCTTGGCAGTAAATTAGATCTTAAAAAATAGTTTTGTTTTCTGTAATTTAATAAAATTTCTCTTTAGATATTCTAAGTGTATGCTTTTAAAAGGGAACTTCTTCCTTGCACTTATCTTTATATTATTTCTTACCTGACCCCAAAGGCTACCGTAACAGAGGAAATGAGTGAGAGCTAAGGAGGAAAGTACATTGTGGGTACGGTGCATGAGATCATGTAGGCGGTCTTGGAAGTCATCAGGGTACTTGCAAATAACTTTACTCTCTTTTCCAATACCTGCGACTCTTCTACGACCTACTCTCCAGCTATCAACTCCTCCAGTTAACTGTCGAATGATTCCCCATAGCACGGAGAGAATCAGAATCAGACACAAGGCCCATAGGATACGAGATGGAGTCAGACGCATTCTCTTTCACTATCTATGGAAATTTATAGTAATATTAAGCCATGAATTACGAAAGATATAATTAAGTAACGCAAAGGGGATAAAAAGGAATACGATTTGCTCATGAATAAGCACTGGAGATCACTGTATTAAATGCAGAATTATATTGACAAAAATTTACTTGCTGTGCTTAATTCGCTAACTTCATCAAAACTTGGCAGTTGCGTTGGATTCATAACATAGTTACATTACAGACACTCCCAACATCTCGACAACCCAGTAAAACATTCCTAAACAAACATCATGTCTGTAGTCGCATTGTAAACAAATACTTCATCCCCTTCACTCCTGCCATCGTCTGCTTCTTTCCGAGATGGTCAGCTTATGCCATCATGCGAGTAAAGGAAGAAACTCTCTTCTTTGGAGCGCCAATTTCAAAACTTTGATTTTGATGTAAGTGGGAAGAAGAAAATAGACATACTAATCTGATGAATATTTAAAATTATAATCGGTTTTTATTTTTAAAAATTAAGATTCTCCTTTCGTATGATTAAAAACCACAACAATTTCAGAAATAATTTAATTAACACATTTTTCTACAGCTTTTACAATAGATAACTTTTATTTACAATGTTTCCCAATGGTGAAATACTATTAACATATATTTAAGCATTACAATATAAATTCTTGAGATGGAGTGATATTTATTCCACTATCCAACTTAAAACCTCTTCGTGCAAATTAATTTAAATATATCTTTTAAAATTAATGAAGAAAAGACTAGTGCTTTGACTATCTATGGACAGACGTGCGTATTTGGGAAATCGTGCAGTTTTCGTCAAATTAAAAGTCATTAAATACTTCCACGAAATTCTAAAAGTAATCAAACTCCTTTCAACATTGTCTGCTTACAAAAAATACGAGTTATCTAAATACGATTATTGCCTTTAATGACGGTCTCCGTTAAATTTTTCATTTAAACATCTTCTTTCACAATGAAATATATTCTTCATCTCACAAGAACGATTTCAAAAGATATATAATGTCTTTTCTGTTGCTACTAACAGAGAAAATTAGAACAATGCGTTGAAACTTATATTTCTCTTGTCCCTAAGCTTCATTTCCACATCAAAATTTAGAAATTAGAGGCAATATTACAACACAACTTCTCTTATTTTCCCCACAATTTCGAATTATCACTTCAATTTTGATAAATCCATGACGTCAGGGGTCATGTGACTGAAAGGAGAAAGGTGATTGAGTAGGCAATGAGATGGCGAAGAAACGTCCTGAATGGCGATCGGTTGAATGTACTGCTGGGCTGGTGGCCATCCTTGGAGGTGCTCTTGAGCACTTGGTGAGTGCCTAAGAGAGCCATCGAATGTGCCTTGTGGTGGTACGACAAACTTCACAGGCATAGTGAGTGGAAACCGGGAGCAATAATACCTATAGTCACTGAAAGAAAAAATTAAAATTGTAATCTCAAATTAAAAAACGCCGTTCGCTGAAAACTCTTTAGATTATTAGTGGTTACCACGTTCTTATAAATCGTTAATTTGGGAGTGAGACCGAAAGTGGTCCTTAAACTCAGTCGACACTAATTTTCATTCTTGTGTGTGATTCATATCGTGAATTAACTGAATTTAATTTCAATTTTACGCGCAATATTTCGGTTATGTACTAGGTTAGTACTAGATATCGAGGGCTTCATATTTGATGAAACTTGTTGATATCATCGCTTGCGGAAAACGTAAGAGTAGTAATATTAAAAGTGCTTCGACATCTTAGGCTATTCCTTAAAATTCAGTCGGAGGTAATTTCATTTCGTTTTTCGTAGAAAATATTTACATTTTATAGCAATTAAAATGGTGTATCATTCAAGGATTCAGTTCATTTTAGGATACTCGTATATTATTGGATGAATAATTCCCGGATTTTTTTTTCGACGAGCGTCGACTCCTGACTCTGGGGCCATTTCCGAAGAAATAACCCAGTCGGAAGCTCGAAAAGTCTCCGTTGAAAGAGCTATCTCCTTAAAATGCTGTAATATTTATTTCTAGGTAGGAAGATTTATGTCTATGACTTCGAGGTTTACGAGAAAAGTTTTTCTACAATTTCTTTCATGCAATAATTTCGTGTCATCGTAACATATATTGCCATATCATCGGTTTCATTAACCAAACTCATTTCCGGCTTATCGGAGAGAAAGAAGTAAGTCGCATTTTTCAGCGACTCCTCTCACCTTGAGGATGAGTATCCCGGCATCTGGAGACGGTGGTGAACATCTGGGAAGTGAGCATAATGCAGAGGGGGAGGAGGTGGAGACGGGAAGGCCAGCGGACCCTGGCGGCATTCTTCCAGAACGTCCCTGAGGAATCGAACACATTATTTCTCACAGTTTTATTAGTTGCCACCATCATAAAAATTGAGGAAATTTATGCCATTTCGTGCATTATAATAACGCTTCACTTCATTTTAAGTAAAACTCCCATTCAGAAAATTTAGTCAATTTCAACGATTCGAGTTGAAGGCGGTGTCGTGCTAAGATTCCGGGAACATAACATAGTCGCGTGCCTGGCGACGCTATAACTAATATGGAAAGGGGCGAAAACTAATTCTGAGGGACGATGTGAAAAGTCATCCACCAAACACATTAAGATAGCTATTATGAATATAGCATGCGAAATCAGAGGAAAATGTTTGATTTTTCCGATTAGAGTCTAAAAGGAAGTATTTGATGCATTTAGAGATAAGCTGTCCAGCTTGTAGTTTAAACTGAGATGCGGGAAGAAAGAATATGAAGCGGATCAGAAATAAACTTTTTCCCACAATTATGTCCACGAAGTAGATTAAATGGGGGTTATTCAGTTCCTAATAGATTTTGCTTGGCTTCAAAGACAAAAAATAACAATATAAAAATTGCCGATCTGTTCTCTAAAATGGTTGCGCATTGATCAAAGACCACAAGGCATGATACATTAATTGGTTTCAAAGGAAAGAAAAAACTAACACTAAATGGTGAGATAGAATATGAGATATTGTCTCCAATGGAATGAATTCATATGATTGTAAAACAAAAACATCAATTCCGTGAGTGGAAAACTTTCTTAAGCTATAAATATTATAGGATGAAATGGTGATGAAAACCAATTTTGAAAAAGGTTTTAATTCTGTCGGTTGCATAAATATCTCCTCTTATGAAAATTAAAGTAGCAGTGTTGTTAAAAGTGCCTCGACAGCTGAAGTCATTTCGCACGCCATTGGAAATCGAACCCGAAACAAAGTTGAACGCGCTGCCCACATTTCTATCCGAGGAGATTGAATTAGTTCCTTTGACCGACAGCAATTCTTTCTGTATGGAGATAATGGTGATGTTTCAATTTGTGACTGAACGTTTATTACATCTTAAACTAGTATCCAGTGACCAAAACCTTGTATCCCCTTGTAGTAACCAAAACCTTACTCATCCCTAATAACATCCTAGTCAATAAAGATGGAAAATACAAGTGAAATATTTAAGGTAACTTTCGAAACTTTACAACTTTTAATATACAGAAAAATCTACTGATATATTACGCTGATAATAACACTCACCTGTTTCTAGAAGCTTCTCTAAATCCTTTGGCGAATGGGTTACTGGCGATCTTCAGCCGGGTTATCTAAAAGAAATTAACATAAATCTAATTAGCTCTTTCAAAACAAAGGTGAATACCGGAGATGGAATACTCCTCTTTAGCTCAGTTCCCTACCTTCCTTCCTTTTATTTATTTACCTTCCTCGTCTTTTTATTTTCAAATATATTAGTTTCTTTGATATATTTAATATTGTAATTTGATCTTCTGTTTGTTATGGTATCCAATACAAGTTACCAACCATGGCTGTTGTTTGATCAGATAATAAATACATTAACTCTTGATTCACTTGATTACATTTCATTATGTAGTGATGAGAACCCATGGAATCTAAGAAGTAAATAACTATCACCGTCAACACAAAAGAAATTTTCTTACGAAACTAATGATATGTGTATGATTATTTTTCTTTGCCATTATATTTTAAGCGAAAGAATTTGGAGATGAATATGAAAAGGCAAGTTGTTCTTCATTACAAATTTATCAGTAAGATACTGGGTTATCTGGAAAGTTCAGCGGGTTTTCAAAGTCGTGCGAGTAATTCGTTTCTAATTGAAGAATGCTCTAAAAACATTCATGGATGTTTTTTTACCAAATCTAGTTACCCCAAGATTGGCAAAAGGTAATCAACCAAAATTTAATATACTTAAGTGAATAAATCTATACACTTTTTCAAGCTCAGTAGAAAATTTAAGTGGTACGGGTGAAGTTGCTACTTTTTCAGTTCTTCAAGTTATAGAGTCATTTATCACTAAGTTTTGCTCGAAGCAATTGATAGTAGGAACTTCTATGAGATATAAGCATTTGCAGTTACCATCAAGTTGCATACGATTGTAATAAAAAACATACGACCATTTAGGTGCTCGTTGATCAGCTCTATTTTTCCGATGGGAGTAGAAAATAATGAAGTGACTAAATATGCGTGACGTCAAGTAAATCTTCCTCTTTCCGGCTTTCGGCAGGGAGTGCGCTTGATTGAATGACTCTATTTTCCAAATAGTTTACTGCCGTGTATCGTAGTAGTATGTTGAGTAAATAATTACATAATTCAAAGCCTCATTCTTTGCATTGGCTATTTACTGTTATCGCTAGTTTCACAATCAGTATAGCAAATTTTACTTCCCGTTAGAATTAAGGGGTATTTTAGTTCAAATAATAGACTTCTTTACATGTCTGTGACTGTAGTAATAGACTTCTTTACGCGTCTGATGGTCTCCGGTTCGATCCGAAGAGATTCAAAGCTCCCATAAAAATCTAAGTTAAATTTCATCGTTTGTAGGTTTTATTTTTATTGCGAAATTGAATTAAAAGGAATGAAACCTGCGAGCTTGAGGAAAGTTTCATAAGAAAGGAATTCTATAAATATTCATACCCTTACGGTTAATTATAAATTTTGGTTTTTAACCGTGAGGAATTCATAAATTTCTGTGGTTTTCACGGAAAATTTTCGTTTTCAATACTGTCCCTTTAAACCATGCTAATATGAGAGATGTTAGACCCATTTCTGTATTGAAAGGACCACTATGAAGTAATGCTCCAATTTAATATTACTTCCCTTTCCCAGTAGAGAATAAACGGGCTACCTTTATATAAGCACATTTCTAACCAAATCTAATTTACCAATCAAAATTATTATAAGCACGAAATCATGTGTGATCTAGATTATTTATTATAAATTTAAAGTGCTACTTTAGCGGATGACGAAGATAAGCAGGTGACAAAGAAATGCGAGCTCAAAAATTTATTCATTCGATTCGAAGTAAAAAAGCACACAAGTCAAAAATGATAATAATGGGAAAATATGAGCCATACTATGTAGAGCATATGGAAATTAGAGTATGGAAAGTGACTAATTCTTTCTAACGTTTTCTGGATCACAGGACAATTTTTTCACATAAAATGAGCAATGAAATGGTCGCAGAGGAGTTTGTTACACAGCAGTGGCGGTCGGTTTATCGAAAGACCTTTCTAAAGAATTGTTTCGAAGTTATGCGTTTTATTTAATTGAAAACTGTTTTCTCCACGTTGACAACAAAAATTCCTAGCTCTGCTTATGTGGAAGACGCTCCATAAGATTTCTCCAATAAGTTAACGTTTCTCAAACCATTGCAAGAGAATCACAAATGAATCAGTTTGATAAAAATTTCGATGACCTCATCTCTGTATCTTTATGATTTCTATACTTTATTATTTGTCTAATCTCTGGGTCGATTCAATGAAGAAATCCCTTCAGAAAATACTTCATTCTTTCTTCTGAACTAACTCAATCCCCTTATTCTGCGCAGGGAGAAAGAGTCATGTTAGCATGGAGGGAACCGCACGGTTTTGACACACGCTCACGACAACTCTCTCGCATATTTCATGCGCGATAAAAAAGGGGTGGAAATAAAAAAAATAGGTCTTCCCTGGATTTAGGGATGAAGATGAATTTGTTTTTGTTATTAATTCTTTCGGCTAGATGTCCTTTCTGGGACTCATTTTCTATCGCCAGCCCGTATCAGGAAAATTGGCCCCTTTTCTGGAGGGAATTAGGGTTCCACCAAAGGCGGACCAATTAAGTTGAAGCCTGTACATTAATGAAATAACAATAAAATATTTTCTTAGCAATAGCAGTTGCTGAGGAAGTAATTATGTCCTAATCATCTATGAAGGTATAGAGATTTCGATTTGAATAAGATTTTCATGCATTTTTTATCACACTTAAACGTTTACAAAAATATATTATTATTTCAAGCGATGGAGTATAACTTGCGACTCATATGTTTCATAAATATGTATAAATGCATGAGAAGAATCCAATGAGGTGATGAATACTCTATGAATCAAGAGCATGTTAGTTTGAATTAAATATTGTGGTTCGCCTTTTTCCTTGTTTTTGATGTAAATTGATTAAACAAGCTATTATTCAAAGAGCGAAAATTTGCTTGATCCTATGGAGTTGGCATATGAATAATGTGTAATTGTATCAAGAAATAGAAAGTTAATATTGGATGAAAAGAATCACAATTGTGTACCTGGATAAAACATTTAAACTTCGATTAAATTCTTTTTATTGGAGGAAAACAGTCCATCAATGTCTCATTAATACCCTGTGTATGATATAGATATGCAGATAGTAAAACATTGAAATGACGGGTTAGCTAGAAAAAGTACTACTTATATATTTATCGAATCAAGAGCAATGATTTCGATTTTAATAACAATTTTTCATCTTAAAGAGCAGATTTTTCATTAATTTTATTCTGTTCATGATATGAATCTAACAAGAAATAGACTCATACAACCGTTGCCTCCACTCGAAAATACTCTCAAAATTACGTTCTTTTCAAGATGTATCGCAGAACGTAATCACCGGAAACGATTGAGAAACATCAAAGATGTCGCTGCCCCATCTTCACTCTTACGCACTAATTTACCCATGTTTTTCAAGTGCTGAAATAAAAACAAGCCGCGAACGATCGGTTGGTGCATTTTACATGGCCGAGATCCGTGAAAAGATAAGGGTAATTGGCTTTGAAAACAAGGGAGGGAAAGGGTTGAGGGAAGGGAAAAAGCGGCTATTTTGAAGAGATGCATGAAATGGGTTTGGAAGAGCATAATTTTGTGTAGAGATAATCGCACTTGAGCCTGTCAGAGCAATCGCATATACGAAAATCTGTTTCGCTGTGTTTGCATCCGTTCAGCCGTCGTTTCGCAAGTCCTTGCTTCAATGCGCCGTTCGTAAAAGTTAGATTTATTACTAGGGAAATAGATGAATTAGAGCAGCTAATACGAGGAGGGATAATTATTATGAGCAACGAAGTAAAGAACTCCCGGTTTACAAAGGATTGCTGAGGGAGTACATACATACGCATCGAATCAGAGCCAAACGATATTTTTGTCGGAGTGAAAACCGAAGAAAAAATTCTAATTTTAGAGAAAAGTCCGACAAACAGAGAAAAAATCCAACAAACTATCTTGGGGAGAAAATATCTTAGCTTCATACGGATAGCAAGGGGCACGCCAAATTGGGGCGGCTGTTTTGAATGACCAGTCCTGCACATTCTTGCCAATCTCACATCAAAATCAGCCACTAATTGCTGTATATTCGGAGACACCTTCTGGTAACAGCTTATATAAGATTATTCTTTCGGCATTTCATTCTCATGACCTATTCAATATTTTTCTTTATTCGATAGACATTTATCGTTTGAATAAAAGTAATAAATACATAAATAGAGATTTAAACGCAATAAGAATCCTTTCGTTGTTTATGGATAACTAGCATAAGCTTCGCTGGGCGATGAATCAAGGTTGACATGAAGAGTAGAATGGAAATATTATAATTCGTCACATTTATAAAAATTAGTCATTCTAAAGAATTAACATTTCCTCAGTACTTTCCACATATTATAGTTTATTAGACAGGACTAGTTTCGTCTTCAAAAGTCCTAAGATGTTTAATTATAGACGAAACCAGTCGTGTCTAATAAACTATATTTTGTGGAGAGTAAAAGGTAATTTTTGTTCTTTAGTATGGCTCCCTTCCACAATTTTGAGCTTTGCCAAATCAGATTTAAAATTGATACCATTAAACAATAGAGAATAAACTGGTTCTTATTGCTGATTAATCAACTTGACCAAATATCGCTGGAACCAATCCAAAGCTGATGCTGAAGCATTGGCGATTCCTTCTCAATCCATCACTCAGAACTTTCTCTTCCGTGAAATAAATCCTCACCTCGCAAGAACACGATCGTAAGGGAGGGAATGTTTCCTTTTGTGGAAGATCCGGAAGGCCAATGTTAACACCCATTTGCCACTGGAGGCAACCACCAGCTGGGGAAATGGAGGTGCGGCGAATCTGACCAACCGAGCAATCATTTCCGCATCTCCTTCTCACAATGGCCATCTCTTGACGCGAGTGCGTCGGAACAAGTACGTGAAAAGTCGCAGCGATGCGTCATGCATAATTTGTCGAAGTGTCTCTTGGGGCGTGAAAGACGCCCTCGCATTGTGAGGAGAAATGGTGGACGCACTGTCAGAAGAAGATTAGTCGGAATGGAGGACCCTAGCCACAAAATCCAGCGTTAATATTCGATAAAACTGAGGCTTTCTAAATAAGAAACTTCGGATTTTAAAATAAATTCGCATACGGCGATCTCTTCAGGTATTCATGGAATGACTAAAATTAGATAACGTAAAAAGTCCACAATTGTAAGTATTTTTCTGTTTTTGCAGTTTTTCTTCGGATGAAGCAGCTTTTAAAATGGTCAACAGTCGCTGTTTTGTTTTTCCCCCCAGAGATGTGCGAATCTTGCTTTTTCTTTTCGAATTGAATTTGAATTGAATTGACTAAATCATTCGAATTTCGATTTGAATAGACTATAGATTCGTTCCGCTTCAATAGGCGAATCAATATCAATTTGTTTCTTGTAAATTTATTAAACTGGAGTTCACCTGTAAGTGCTGTATTCGCGAATTATAAGGGGTTCAAGGAAAGGCAATAAGTTTTGTAAAGGAGCGCTTTGATCAATTGGTGAGAGTTACTCAAAATCTCCAAGAACGGGAATAAAAGAAAGAAGATTCAAACAAAGATTAAATTTACTTGATAAATTCTGAGAGAATACATTATTAGCAGACGTAGCTGATATTATGTTTCCTCCCACTTATATAGCCGTCATGAAATTGTGAGGAATATCAACGAATGATGCCAGAACAATTCGATTCAAGAGTTCATATTTTCCATCAGCAATACGTGAAAATACTCCATTAGGGAAGCAGAGGCGACTTGTTCGCTTTGGGAAGCCGCTACATTGTGTGGAAGATATGGTGCATTTTGGGGAATAAGTATAGTCAGTAGCCCCAGGGACCGGCCTCCTGTTTGAGAAATATTTAAGGCCTATAATTTCTGATGTTAGACAGTACTTATTTATCTTTTTAATAATCGATAACCTGTTTATGAAATAAATCGGTCTCTGTAAGGCTGTGATGGCAAAGACGAAAGTAATCTTATCTATGAGGGACTCCCTCTGCCACACGCCAAAAGGTGGCTTTTAGGCTCATACGTGGATATACATTGATGATTGTGTAGTAACTCATCGCTAATATTGGCTATATTGAAAATGGAAATGAATGGGTTAGGAAATTCCCTTATTCTGCAGACATCCCACATTTTGTACTTTTCATGTAATATAAAAATGTAAACTAAATCCATCTATGCACAGTAACCACCGTACGAAATCAACAACTATATAATGTTCTAACTCATCCTCAAGAATGAAAATTGAAACATCTAATCGTTACATGAATTAGAAAGCATAAAAAAAACAAATACCGGGAATTGCATTCCTATTTATGTTCTGTTATCAATTACATAGCATCACGATTAGACATAAATTCCTCTAATACATCGCATTTATCTGAAAACACACAACAAAATCAATAAATAGGAATCTATAAATAAAATAAACACATAGACATGCGCCGGAAGATGATATGGTCACCATTAACTCGATGATTGTCTCATATCTTTAACCTTACAAGAGTTGTAAGCGAAGTAAATTTATCTGTTAAATAGATATCGAAAGCGGAATGATCCAATGTAAGCGATAATGGAAACATTGTGGAATCGAAAGAATCGATGTCCAAAAGCGATAAAGTACACGAAAGTAGATTGGATTTCCATCAAAGCAACTGTTGAAGAGTCCAAAGTCTTTCCTTTATGAAAGAAAATAAGCGCTGATAATATTATCTAAAGTAGCAGTGTGGCGATCTGTAACGAAATCTCGCTTTTTTATGACGAGTTCATCGGTAAATAAGTGAATAAACTGATTTCTTAAGAGGACCGGCTTCTCCTAGAGATTATCATCCTCTAGTTGATAATGACAACAAACACCGACGATACTTGAATTCGAAATGTTGTGAAAGATGTGTTTAAAATTATAGTCACACTGCTGAAATCCCCTGACGAAATGACGGAGATAACTTATTTAAAAATGTAGAAATTTTAATGTATAAATCTGATCCTTCTGATTAATCAAAGACAATCCTTTTCCTTTTATAAATATCAATCATAAAAAACATGAATAAAATGTTACTGAACAATATGTGATATATGAGCTGACATTACATAAACTTCCTAGTACATCTGTGTGGCTTATTTCCACTAAACATTTTCCAAAAAGTGTAACTTATTCTCTCCCACTATGATAAATATCTTGACGCTTTTTCGTCTCCTTGGTCGTGACAGTGCAACATATACTCTTCTTGAAAATCCTACTAATTAAAAGATATTTCCACTTGACTACTTGTTTTTGCAATTTGTTCTTTGTAACTGCCTGTATGCCTCCAAATAATCGTTTTCTCTTCAACAAATATCATCTTCCTACCATTCCTTTTAAATTGGCTTTTAGTGTATTCATATGGGAAAGTCGGACTGAACAACCGCCTTGATTGTCAGTGTGTCGGTTGTTTACAGCTATTAGATTTCATAACATGTTTGTTTGTTTTATTATAAATCTCGCACACTCAAAATGAAAACGATATTCCACGGCTAATGTTACAATCTTTGTGCAATTTAAATTCTTTTGGTAGTAAATATCTTGATTTTGTTGGGACATTATTTCCAATAATGTTTCTACAAAATCGAGATGGTTAAAATATTTCTAAAAATGTAAATTCTACGATGCAGAAAAAAATTGAGTACCTTAGCGAAAGAATCGTATGTATGTACATTTATGATATTTCTTCTTCCGTGGACAATTTTGTAATTAGAAAGCGGATTATTCAAGATTGGCAAACTGGGACTTATAACAGTTGTAGCGTTGCCCAAGTAAAAATTTCACCAAAAGAAGTATGCGAAATTGTACTCGTGGAGTTTTAATTACATTCAGGAAAGAATAAAAGTCTCTGTTTTTCCATCCATTACGTTAGATCAATGCAGTATTAATTTTAAAGCTTTCTTTATTGATATTTATGGAATAAAATTTATTCGCGTGGATTTCTGTTATTTCTGAAGGTTTGCTTACTCTGGAATTTATTTATTTATCAGAGCAAAATTATTCATTGCTTATTTATCTGGTTTACTTTTTATTTCTCTATATATAAGCTAAAATCTAGAAGGTACTTCTTCATGAGGTTTTTAAGGGTAGTTTTCTGAGAAGTCCCTTTGTGAACTTTTTTTTCTCTTGGTACGGCATGAAAGAAAATGTATTTCATTTACTCTTTGCCTCAGTCTAGTTCATGGCCGTGATAATATGAATTCCATCTAGGCATAAGTGATACCAAACGACGGAACTTTGGTCACTTCTCATTGAATGCAATATGCAATGACAAGTGTCATTCATAGGGTATGTTATAGAGGAGAAAGAAGTCTGAGAATAGGATAAAATACCACACTCATTTTATAATTAGTTAGTTTCTACATTCCCACTTAAGGCCATCTATCGAAACTCAGTAACCTAGCAACAGATTTTTCTCTCATCTGTCACGATTTATTCCAAATGCAGAAAGTGCATCGATTCGTTCGGCACTTTTATCTTCAAAAAGCGGTTTCTTTATCATCGCTAATCGAAACCTCACATTGGGCCGAAAAGATAAGAAATAGAACCCTGATTGTAAAACCGCTCTCAAAGGAGGGCTTTTCTCGATTTGCTCACCAAATCCAATCTCTTCTCACCTTCGCCTTGATTTTCCGATCGGAAAACTTGGCGTGTAACACGTTCTCCCCTCACCGATTCTCCTCTCACCGCCAACCACCGCTTTCATACTTATTTCCTCTTCAGCACGACCTACTAAGGCAACTAAACGCTTCTTACTGGTGAAGTTTCATTATGAAAGTAGAATATCGGGAGATGACTCAGATCGAATCATCAGAGTTTTGCATCTTTTAAAACAAAGTTTGTCATTCAACTTTAAATGCTGAAAAACGGTGATTTTGAACAATAGGATATATATTGACATATTTATATTTTATGTGATTGGGGAAATATTTTACTGCACAAACCCTTTTTCCCTATTTTAATATTCTTAACCTTTAAAACATAAAAATATGTAAAGATAACTGTCAGTAGTTTTGAGATGATGGCTTTGAAAGTTGAAAGTTGAATCATGTTGCCTGGATATTTGAATGATTGTACTGGTTCAATTTTCTCTAAAATTCTGGGGAATAATTTGCCATATAAAAATATTATAGTGTAGGTGAATTCATCAATGAATACATATGTATCTAACATTTACGTCTATAAGTATATGCGTTTGTATATTTTTCTAGATGTGTGTGAAAATGTTAAAAAATCTAATGTGTAACAAGTTAAATTTAATGTATGATTGTATTATAGTGGCAAATTTTTAGTCACTATTTTGACTTTTTACATACTTTATTATTTGTAGTACACTATATTTGCTAGTATTTGCTTCTTAGTATACGAATCTGTTGCCTTCAAAATTGTACTTTTCTAAATAACTTCTAGAAATAAGCGAGTAGTATTAAGTATTATTTTTGGAGTGCATACGTTCTTTTATGCATATTTTGTGGGCATAATGATTTTTTGTGCATTTCTATATACACGCTGAATGTATGACCATGACGGATGTTGGCTTTTACCTTTGACCCATCGCTACCAGACAATAGCCCATTTGTGACGTAATTTAATAATAATAATAATTTATTGCTATACTAAAAATTGACGGATTTTATTTATTTTCTCTGAATCGGATTTGCAGATCACCTTCAGCACCTCTTATGCTAAACGGTCGTTTATAATTATTTCAAGTCGAGATATTCTGGAAAATTTTCCATACCAATAGTTGCTGAAGGCCAGTTAGATGAGAAAAGAGTCTATCTTTCCGCAATTACATTTCAATAAACAGAAATTTAATTCTTGACTAGGAAAAAACACATCTCTCCCAAAATCATCCCTCTCAACATCTCATGTGCACTCACCCCTATTATTTCCTTCTTTCACTTTCTTTTCTCTCTGCCAAAGAAACTACTTTGCGCCGATAATTTGAATTTCCAGCCTTCCCTCGCGCCTCCCACTCTGACCCTTTCTTCTAATGTCCACTTCACACGCTTCTCCCGCAAACGCCTTCACACCCTCTGCAGAAGAAAGCTTCATCCCATCACCGAACAAACAATCAACAACATTGCTCAGGGCCGGTTAAATAACGCCTGAGGCGAACTCAATGTATGCCGCCCTTTTGAGGCATAAATATAAAAGTTAAAATCCATTGAAAAATAATTAAAATCAATATAAAATAATATAAATTACGATATGATGCTATAAGCATCGAACGATAAACCTCTTCGTCCTGTTGGCTATACTTGTTTTATACCATTTATTGCTGGCCACCTGTTTATCGACCTTGAAAATAAACCAATATCTTATTGGTTATTCTAATATAGATTTTCCTCCTACATCATTAACTGCTAGGTTAAGGAATTAGCGCAAGTAAGGAAAAAACAGCTGATCAAAGAGATACGTATAATGTAATTCGAGGGCCCAGAGAAAAACGAAAACTATCAGGTCGAACTTTTCGGATTGGAATATCTTGTTCTTTAGATAGGATATACCCTGGCACTGGAGTAGAAGCTATCCTACACAGAATAAAGAAATTCTATCATAAATGTCCACGGGCTCATTGTAAACTCCGTTTAAAGGGAAAAACACTTTTCGGTGCTGAACGGCCATGTTTCATCATCAGTTTCTCTGATGCAAATCGGATTTTAAAATGATGTAAACTATCGTCCCAAGATATGTACCGCCTGAGGTGATCTCCTTGCGTCGGCCCTGTTGTTACTTCTTGTTCAACCGGCATTTTAAATCGATTTTGGCTATTTTCAACACATCAAATCGTTTTCATCCGAAGCTTTCGCATATGTTAGTTTTTAGGATAAAATTATTTTTCCACCGTTTACCGATTCATCATCAATGTAAGATTCATCCCTGATTGTCTTACATTCCTTACAATAAGACAAAAAGTGTCGAAACTGAGTACGCAATCATTTATATGAGAACTAAATAAACGAGGGAATTAACTCTAATCTCTAAGCATTCAATCAACATCAGCGAAAAGTAGGTGATGACATGGGAGATAAGGATATGAAGATAAGGCGATGGAAGTGATTAATAAAATACAGTTTTAAGCCTACGAGGAGCATAACAACTTTTACTGTTCAACAATATTGTGTGGGAAACTAAAAGTTGTAAAACTCTTTGTTGTTTTACACTATTTTATTCAAACATTTCAACGTCATGTCGAATTTGCGCATAGTGACTACATCCTTCGTGAATTCATCATGAAGATACGTGATTCAATCTTCACGTTTGCATTTTGGACATTTAAATTCGGTTTAGCTTAATATTGCATTGCTGTATCATATAGAGTATTTGTAGTAATATTATTTTATCTTCGACACCTTCGCACTCATGGGCCCCCACCCATTACTCTCTGGATGAGAATCGAACCCGGGACTGCTTACAACAAAGACGAGAGAATTGTCTTGGTTACACTTATTTACACTTCGTTATTTGGGAGTCCCATTGCAGAATGTTAAACGCCATTAAAATTTACTTATTTAGCAACGTATACTTTGGTGGGTAATTAGAATTGATGTCGAATGAGAAAGCTGAGGAAAAATTGTTAAATAAAAAAATTAAAAATTTCGAGGGAGCGATGCTTTAAGACTTTCTCAGGATAAAAATTGAAATTCTACTTCCGCATTTGGAATTCAATACTTAATGGAAGCTAGGAGAAAATAAATTGCATTCATAATTAAATTCAAAATTAAAATTCATTATTTTCAAATGTGTATGATATGAAAGGATGAGTACTTTCACAATTAATTCCAGGAAAATACTTGAATCTAAGTTTTCAGACGATCAATCCCGTTTACTTATCTAAAATCTATTACCACAATCTTTAATGATCCATTGATTGGTTCGATCCAGAAAAATAAAAGATCTTACAAGCTTTGACAAAGATTTTATTGACTGAGTCCCGATAGGAAAGCCTTTCACGTGAGATAGAATGGGAGGGAACATAAGGTAAAGAGAAACTATAAAAATAAGAGGTGTTTAACTGTTAATTGAAAACAGGATAGTGGTATCATAATGCGAAGGAATTATCAGATTTAATTACGTGGAACATGTTCCTATCGCCGATGTGCTGAAGAAAGGCAGTCTTTTTTCATTTTGATTATCATCGGAAAAGAATTTACAGGAATCTTTCGAGATGTTATCTTGGGAGATTCATGAAATCTTTCCAGAGAAGATAATGAACACGACTGAAAAAATGCGACAATTGCGATCAAAAAAGAAAAACGATGAAAAGATCATATTATCAGAAGGAAAATCTATGACAGCGATAAGTTTATTTATTATTAAATACCTCAATTCTTTCACCAGCTACAGTAGATAATCCCCAAGGTATCATTAGCTTGAATGTCCCATTATTTATAGATACATGAAAAATAACAAAATACCTAAATCGATTTTATTTACTCTTAAGTACTGCGTTGACATAATATGGTTATCAGTATATTATTTTATGGATCTAAATGGAAAAAATCGATCTGAAGGTAGAACAATTTTGTATTTATATTAAACCCGATGATTTAACTGCTATAAATATAAAATACAATATTTCAAATCAAATTCCGTTACCCTAAATACCAATGCGTTTAACACAATGATATCGATAGAGGACCGAAAGTAATTCAAATAATTTCCAAAATTACTTCTTTCGCGTCTCTCAGAATAATTTTCATTTGTCAATTTAAAACTGCATTCATCTTATGCTCTATTTATTTTAAATCACCTTTCATTAGTACTCGTTAATATCAATTATTTTATTTTCACGATGAGTTAAATGCATTTAGAGACTTTATAGTCTATATATCGCCCAAAATAAAGGCGCAATTTATTTATTTATTATTCTGAGCTATCTGATATGGTTCATCATTATTCTAATTTTCTATAATTTGTAACTTCTCCTTATAACTATAGCTTGCACGTGCAAGTGAAATATTCCAAAAGTTTTTGTTTCAAATGTGCATTAAGATAGAAAACTCTTATGAGGATTTTTCCCGTTGCGATTGATGAAAGATTCCTCCATAAGAGGATATAAAGGATTCAATGGATTGAGTAAGGAAGAGATGAAATGAGAGTGTGTAAAGGATTAAGGTCAGAGGGATTATTCCTCACAGCGTGACTCCGGAACACGCCCTCTTTATTTCGGTGGACCTGAGGAAATCAGCGATAGCGACGGCAGTGGTGAAAACCTCGTCCAGGGAGGACGGAATAAATCACAGAGGGGGTGGAGTTCAAAAATGGTTTAATAGCCCCATTCAGAATAAAATGCACGCGTCTCCAGCGAAAGACACCGAAAACGAGGAGTGGCAATTGGCTCTCCCGAAAATTCGCCATATCAGAAAATCGATTTTTACGGCTTAATTTATAAGTATCGCCTTTATTTCACTATTATATACCCCCCAAAACATGGCAGATTGACATGAATGATTAACTGTTATAAATGATTAATTTCCGATGGATTTTTTATTTTAATTTTCAGGCAATTTTTTCAGAAAAAATCCATATTTTTGCTCCAAACTATGGGAATGTTATTTATCGTTACTTTTTAGGCCATGATTATTATATTATTTAAATTATTACTATAATATTAAAATTAAATACTTGCATATATATGAGCTTCTTTTTTCTTTGGGAAAATTTTGTTTTTATGCCCACCAAGTTTGAGAGTTCCTCAAAAATAGAGTAGCATAAGTTCATACGATGGAATTTTTTTAATTAGGAAAAGGAATATGCCTGTCTTACTATGAATGTGATTTTTCTTTTTTATTCAATGATACAGAATGAATTAAATTTTCATTATTATATCAAGAAAGAAGTTTTACACTTTTAACATGTGAGAAAAGAGAAATGGAAGAGACCGTTGAAATTAATACTTTACCAACAATATTAATTTTCATAGCTCGAAAACTACATTTACTGAATATTTTGACGTAGGAAGATATCTTTTAAATCTAAAGGGGTAAATATTCATTTGCTTAGTGCTGTATTTCGAGGCCTAAATGTTACCATACCTGTTTAGAAATCCCAATAAGGGAGTCAATGCACTGACTACGTGTCACCCACAATGAAGCCCGCCTGGTTAGGCCTTATCCCTCAAAGGGATGCCGCGTCATTTCGTAAACTGTTAGTAGACTTTAAAATGATTTAGAACGAACCTAATGCTAATATACGGTGATAAATGTAAGATTGATTATTATTATAATAATAAAACAACTTTTATTGTGGTATGATTGAGACTGATGAATCTTTTCTTACATCTTACCCATCGTCATATAGAATTTAAAAGAAAGAGATACCTAAAAAATTCACAGAAGAAAACTAATTCGTAAAAATAAGTTTGAAATTTTGAAAAAAGTACATCACAGCAGGAAAACACCCGCATGAATTGGGTGTGTGAAAAATCTGCGTAAATTACAGATAGTTAAGTAATTTTTTAAGATAAAGCAGGTTAAAGCCGATATGATTGATTAAAATTAATGATTATCTAAAGAAGCAAAAATATAACCCTATTTACGACTACGTTTTAGATTTACAAATAACTAACAAATTTAGTAACAAATCACTTTATACTTAGAGTTTTCTTAAATCGAAGTTCGCTATGTCAAATAGCGACTATTGTTCTCGAATGTTCAAGAGAACATCCTCAACAGGTTACGCCAAGATGGCGGATGAAAGCCGTGACCCCAAAAGGTCCTTCCGCTATCATTACCTTGTCCACTACTTAATCTGTCGAAAACATCAAACACGTTACCCTGCGAGAGTGGAAAATGTTTGCGGCAGCGCTGTGAATTGTGGGAGTTAATTTGGACTGACATTTTTTATGAACACGCCCACACTGCTGCGATAGATCGAATCGTTCGTGACACGGAAGAGTTAAGAGAGAGCGTGAAAAGCGTCTCAAAGTCGCAATCGATCACGTGGGCGCCGACAAAACACTAACTCGCGCGCACGCGGTGGTGATAAATCGGAGCCTCGTTACGGCTTCTGCTGGTGCCCAATGGGTTTCGGTTGCTAACACCAAAATTTAATCCAAATCGATCGCCATGGATTTTGATAGTAGCAGAAACAAAAAGGAGGATGAAAGAAAAATTTACATTGGTGTTCTATCTTTCGATAGGTTCATGTGCCCTAATATTCTCAAATCAATGTCATTTATTTTGTTTCTTGGTACCCCCACCCCTTATATCATCTTTTGCCTCTGTCTTTCTATTCCATTATACCTTCAATTAATTTATTTAGAAATCCATGTCTTCTCAATATTCGACCCACCCATTTCGTTTGTCGACTTTAATGCTTCAAACAATACCCTTTCCATCCCAACCATCTCTAACAACTCGTTTTCCTATTGCCAAAGTTACTTTTTCCATTCCACGCCACAACCGGACCTCCAAGGCCTTCGACCGTCTTCCTTCTTAAGGTCCACGTTTCACACCCATAGAGCAAAACTCTCCACACCAAGAATTTTAGTAATCTTTTCCTGAATCCCTAATATAAGCCATCTATTCCCTTTGGTTCTTGAAAGCATCCTGGCTAATGCTATCTACTTCAGCTATGCCTCTCCCACCAATTGCAAGAAGACTACCCCAGTAAGAAAACAACCAATTCTAGTTTTTCTCATCCATCCTGATCGTTAACTTAATCTTCTTTCCTTTGGTTACTTTAGTTTTCCTTACGTCTATTTTCTTTCTAAACTCCCTTTATTTATCCTTTAGTGCATTTACTAGAAATCGCAAACTCCTTTTGGAATTACAAAAGAAAAATTACCGGGAATAAATTAACAAAAATGGTGATGTATAGTAATTCACCGTACATGAATCATGAAGGATAGAAAAAAAACCCGAAATAATTCATTAATGTAAATAAGAAGTCAACGAAAATCTCTACTCATGTTCATGAAAACTCTTGGAGTCCCCCTACAAGTCGCTCGGTCGTAAATGTTACAATTTTGTTAATGATTTTCATAATTGGTAACATTAAAAGGTAAAAAATAGGATGTTACACACCATTTCGAGAGACAATTAAAGCCTAAGAGAGGGTTAAAACAAAAAAACCGGAATTAGGAAATAAGAATAGGTAGAAAGATAAATGAAAACGGGAATAAAATTTGAATAAGAAGAAAAAATATATGATGAAATATTTTTACGAGCAACCATAATTTTTCAATATAACACAGTGTTAGAACACACCAAAAGACTAGTTTCTATGTTTAAGTATCAACTTCCAGTGAAGAAGTGTCCAAGAAATAGCAGTTTTAAAAAGAGAGAAGATAGATCTTAGTTTTCAAAATTGCTTACTCTTAAACACTTTTTTACTTGAAGATTAAGCTTAGGAATCAAAACAAATCCTGTGTATGTGTACTTACAGTGTAGTATTTTGCAAATGTATTAACCAGGACAGTGAAAAACTTTCCTGATTTATAGAATTACTTAAAATTAAAACAAAAAGAAGTATAACTTTTTTATTAAAATGAATTTACCCATAAAAATTAGAACACGGCTGCTCTTCATGAACTAATTGATCGAAAAACGTGCAAAACCAATGAGTGAGACTTAATTCCAAAATTCGCTTGCAAATACGTTGGAATATCGGTACCTTACCTTATGTATTATGTATTGCACCCTATGCTTAATCGACACCAAGGGTGTGCAAGCTTTTACCCTCATTGGGCCTTATCAGGTTCATTCTTATGGGAAATAATTGATTTTTTCTACTTTTATAATATTTACAATATTCAAAAGTTATCAAGACTGACTGAGAAAATTGTGTGTAACATTCAGGAAAGAGTCTACGGATAGAGAGGATTTAACGAATACAACCGTCGTGGGTAGTAAACCCAGTTGATACGAGTTCATTTAGTACTGAAAGTGACTGGACGTCCCCCCGCAGTATATCAACTATTGATAAAGAGTCCGGGTATATCTTTGTGCCAAAATGGGGTTTTCCTTATAAGTTGTTCTATATTATATGGCAGAAGAATTTTTCGAAAGAATATAGATTCAAACACATAAGACTAATAATGTTCCTTAAAAATTTTTCAATAGAATTTTTAGATTAATTTTCTGTTTGGGAAATAATGAAAAACAGAAACCTAATATCACTGATGAAAAATGAAACCCTAAGGAGTATTTATGCCAAACTATCTTTCAGTTACAATGAAATGACAGAAATTAAACGAAGAAGTCGCTAAAGGGAATCAATACCAAGAAAGAGGTACAATTCATTCAAATGCGAATACATTATACATCTATTATATTACATTAATCATTTTAATGTGAATAAATTGACTATGATCCAAGTGAAGATCTGCAGAGACAGCATTAAAATTGCTTTCTCAGAAAATCGCTGTAGTTCTATAGCTAAACTCTGCATAATTCAAGGAATGGGTGATTTTGCACGTTAGGGCGTGCACCCAGGAAAAATCCAAAGGAAGAATAGACTTGAATAAAGTCCTACGGGACCGGGAATCGAACCCGGGTCTCCCGATTGCCAGTCGGGTGCTCTGTCCGTTGAGCTATCTCGCCGGAACATTCTCTCAAGCCATTCAGGAGACTTTGTGGGCAAGGACGTTGCGTTGCGGGTTCGATTCCCGGTCTCGTCGGACTTTATTCAAGTCTATTCTTCTGCATAATTCATTTATCCATCGGAATATAATCAATCAGTGAGATTTTGTTCACACTTTAAGGCGGTAATGGACGAACGATTTCTTTGGTCGTAATTATCCCGTGTCATTCATTAAAAGACTCTGGAATTGTTCTCTGTCATGAAATCGCCATCGTCAACAATATCGATTCTCTCGTCCCTTCATTTTCACTTGTTCAGATAAAGTCGTCACTCAACTGATAAACAGTTAAACTTAAATTAAAATAAAACAATCTCTGATGAGAGAATAAGAAATGGCGTTTTCTATCTAATCTGAATCGCAGACTAAATGGTGTGAATTGAACTTAGATTACGCAGTTTTAAATTGACAAATGAGTTGAACCTTTAATTTTATAGATCCTCTCTGTCAGACGTCAGACGTGGTTTCCAGAGAAATAAGTCCAATGCAATACGAGCAAGAATCTCCACCGTATATCTGATTAAATCTTAATTATTATATGAAGATAAAACGTCTTGCATTGAGAATATTAACGGAAAATTAAATCTGATTCTTATTACCAAAGTTGGTAAAAATAATGAAAAGAGAGCACCGAAAAATTATGACAAACAAACGCTAGCTGATCCATCAAAATATTCCAAATATCACACAGAAACGTCAGAGACGGAAAGCTAGAAACCACTTATCAGAATGGCTCATGAAATAGGTAATGAGAAAGGCAGTAAACACACAGGACTTGGTAAATGTGCTGATACACTGCGCTGATGTAGTCGTGCTGAAAGTCCGCAATGCGACTGTTGGTCACAAAGACATACTATTTGCCATAGACTGCACAAAACGTGCCTAACGTAGAGATTTTTACTAGACTTCGTTGAATGTTCTCAATTGATATTAAACTATGCTATTAAACGCTATATAATTTAGACATTTATGTTTAGTTTTTTTCAGAAAGTATACGCTGTGTCCTTAAAAAGTTCTATTTATTTGATTATTGTATTGAAAATTTTATTTTGAACAATTCTTGCGTTAAATAAAATTAATAAATAATAAAATTCCGTTGAATTCTTCTCTTATGTAAATTATTATTTATATCCGTGTCTAAAAAACCCAACACTTGAAAATACATGGAATGAAAGACGGCAGAGATACGGGTATAATTTTGAAAATCTTTATCAAATATGCGCTTTAATGTGAATTTAATGTATAGAGAAGTAGTTATAAAATTATCATTAAGTAATATTGTATTGATGATTCAATATGCATAATTAATTTTGACTGCAGACTTCACGTTGTAATAAAATGATTGAAATGAAATATGGAAATACGTGAAATGTGTGATACGAGAACATGGATAATTTAATCATTAGGATCGTATCTTGGGTTTCAATGAATGAGGTAAAAATAGAAGTTGGAATACGACTGTTAACCATTGGCCAAAAACACTGCGTTAGCCGTATGTCGAAGCCAGCGTCTTCCGAAGAACCGGGGAAGGCCACCGACGGGTCGGTGCGTCTAGGAATCACCCAATTTGCTTTTCAATAGCCATGCAATCTTCTTCAGCGGTTAAACATAGAATACAAAGAGGTGAAATGTGGATTCTAAATGCATTGCACCTAAAGGAGATGAGGGGGTGGGTTTTTTTGGTGAGACGTAGTGAAGGAGTGTGAGAATCTGTTACTGCCTGCTATTTGGAACAGCGTGTTATAGAGAATACATAACGGAATAGGGGACAGGTCCCTGGTTGCTATTCATGAGTCTTTTCATGTTTTGGTGAATTATGATGCTTTCTTAGACATCTAGCAGAAGTCGGTCGGTCACTTGTACCCAGAAGGCGATGGTCCCGAAAATCGTTTAAAGGAGTGTTTTTAAATTTCAACACCGAGGTAAAGATGTAATTCAATTAATTCATCGAACATTTTATGACGAATTTCGTAACTAAACAGTAGAATGAAATATCTCACTAGAACTACTATTATCTGGTTTGATATAAAATATTTTCCGTTGGTGGTGAAATCCAAAGTGGTACGCATAAGAAATGAAATATCACCGCAAGATTCTCAACTGTTGAAAGGAAAAAATATTAAATAAGAAGTCTGGGTTAAAAACCCAAAATATCGCAGCGGGAGATTGTCATCTCTTCTTCGGGATCGCTAAATGGCACTCCAAAAGAGTGTTATTGTTATGTTGCCTATTGGTCAGTCCTTTCACTGCCAACGGCTGATTACGTTGATGTTTTTTCCACACCGCCACTTCGCCGACATGTTTATAAGTATGAGATTATCATGTGGGTATATATATATATAACTATTATATATAGCTAACTCTCCGGATATACCTATATAGATATAGGGGATACGAATTCTGACCATGTTCCACAAGCGCCGTCGATTTTTTCGACGTACTGGCCCCACACTCTAGACGCCAGAATAATTCAGACATCGACGCTAGCTATCATGGGTTCGATACCAGAATGTCCCAAAAATCGCAATTTTCCCATAAGAATGCATTGCATGGATTTTTGAAAATTATTTTGAGGCACTTATCGGTAAGATAGTGGAACCAAAATCTCGGAGGTTGAAGTTGAGGTAGTCTTCTATACTACTAATGGAAGAAATGTTACAAAAAGACCGTGAGTTCGACGCCAGGTGGATGAAAAATTCTTCCATAAGAAATGCATTGCTGAAATCTTTGACGATTTTTTTAAATGCCTTCCCGATAAGCTGGAAAGATAAAACCCGGTGTGGAGACGGAGGCGTTTGAAAAAATTCTTTCATGAATTTCACCGTTCGTCCAGTGGTCCGTGGTTCGATGCAAGAGGGTCATTCCGATTCCACCATGCATTTCAAACGGGGAAAACGGAATCTTATTTTAGGACCTTCCCGATAAGATATTGAATCGAAACTTTGGAACTAGTGAGAATGGCACTTCTCTAATATTAATTTGCTATTTTCCTTCACGAAAGGGTCCTGAGTTCGACGCTAGGCTGTCTTTTGCGCGAATTTTTGCAATTTGTTTTGAGGCCGTTCTCGATGCGATAGAGCAATCAAATTCTTGGTGTTTGCAGATGAGATGGTCTTCCATCGTACCAAAGGAAGAAATGTTACCAAATGTCCGTGTGTTCGACGCCAGGTGGGTCCGAAATTCTTCCGTAAGAAATGCATTGGTGAAATCTTGGACGATTTTTTTAAATGCCTTCCCTATAAGCTGGAAAGATAAAACCCGGAACGGTGACAGAGGCGTTTGAGAACATTCTTTCATGACTGTCGACTTTTCTCCTGTGGTCCTTGGTTCGATGCAATAGTGTCATTCCGATTCTACCATGCATTTCAAACGGGAAGAACGGAATCTTATTTTAGGACCTTCCCGATAAGACACTGAATTGAAACTTTGAAACACGTCAGAGTGACACTTCTCTAACATTCGTATGCCATTGTCTCTCACAAACGGGTCCTGCGTTCGACGCCAGGCGGTCATTTACGCTATTTTTTTCAAAATTGTTTTGAGGCCATTCTCTATGCAGGAGACTATTCAAAATCACAGCGTTTGCGTTTGAAGTAGTTTTATATAGAACCAGTAGAAGAAAGGTTACATATGACCGTGAGTTCGACGCCAGATGGATGAAAAATTCTCACGTAAGAAATGCATTGCGGCAATTATTGGATCATCCAGCAAAAAGAATTTTCCTGGATAAGCCTCGAAGATGACAGCCGTAAGGGGAACATATTGTATATTATCACCTATTAGCTTGCAGTATGCAAGCAACTTTTACTCGTGTATATATATATATATATAATGTATGCATCGCGTATTTATTGTATAAATTCCATGCATCTGTGCATAAGACTGCCTCCATATATACACCTCATACACCTGCCGGCAGTTTGGTTATTATAATAATACATAGGGAAGATTACGAATGCATTTTGAGTTAAAGATATAAAATAGAGTAATTGAATGACTGCTAGGTTTTCATAGGACCGCATAAAAAGTTATAAATTTTAATGATACCAGGATCGTAATGACAGAGATGTTGAGGCATTTATTGATCAGAATCTTAGAGGGCATTTAAAATAACACACATTTAATAAAGTTAAGTGACAAAGGTAAACGTCGAGTTTCTTTTCTTTTCTTTCGGCACACACATTTAATAATTTACCTACTGAATGTTAATGTTTACTTCTATCCATATTAATAGAATATTTTGTTTACTAGTAATAAATGTAAACTTCAATTCCTACGTCTAATTTGATTTATATCGGACAGTATCATTTCCTTTTGATCTAGCATGATAAAATAAAAAGTTATCGTGAAGTATGTTGGAGGTAACAGATAGAATACAATCTGGACGCAAAAAATTCTGGTAAAAGATTTGATTTTTACTATGATGTTTCTTTAAAACTCAACATAGGCAATAAAATTACTGTATAATTAATCAGGAAGTAGGTCTTTAATCTATCTTAAGTTAACCGACTGCATCCGAAAATTACTTTACCCAAGAACGTCTTGAGGATAAGGACTCACTCGCAATAGAATTGAGGGGCATAATCTCGGAGCGCTATAAAATCTATAAAACAAAGAACTTACTTATTGCGAAGAGTGGTCCAGAATCGAGAGGAAAACACATTTTCAGCTTTTGAAAGAATATAAATTTTGAAATACAGATGATAGGTTGAGCCCCGCACCTTCATTCTCTCACCGTTCAATGCATCTAATAGAGTTAAATTTTTATCTTAATTTTATTTTTTTCCTTTCCTTAGCTCGTATGATACTCATTTGCGATTCTTCTGATTTTATGTGATGTTTCTCGATTAGGAATGTGCTCCGTATAACTAACTAAAATAATATGACACCGGCGATGAAAAGTCCCAATTAAGTGAGGAGAGAACGGCAAAAAGGTGACTGCAACTCCGTGGGTATTAGCGCGGACAACCCACATTTTGCCGTGATCGGAATCACGAATCCGTGACGAGCGAGCATTTTCCAAGCGGCGTTGACGGCAGTTTGCGTGATAAACGCACGGGCGTGTTCGAGGAATAAGTCTTCACCCGAACCTCCTCCCACAACCGACAAGTATTGTATCGCACCTAACCAGAGGCTCTCCATTGAAAGGCCTTCGAAAGAACTGCCTTGTGCTGAAGCTGTTACGGCTAAAAAATAATCACTGCCATGAAATTCCTTTTCACATAACTTTGTGAAATGTATGTGATGTTGTGGAAGTACTCCAAAAGAAGTAATGCTAAAGGTTATCAAATCCTCTTTTAAGCATCGCATCGACGATGTTCTGATAACAAGATCGTCTGGATGAAGGAGCGCGTTCTCTCACCATACTGTGTTTCATAGATCTTCTATTGTAAGAAAAATAACTTTAATAGTGAAATCAAGGAACGCCTCACACGGGCGAGCTGGCTCTTCTAGCAATACGGAGATAATTCGGTCCCCTATGACTTATCATTACAGACGCGCTACAGATCAATCAGTACATCATTTCATCGCTTCGATAGTATTCTTACAAAATGAAAAGTGCGTTTCAATCGATAGATCATAAGACAAATTACTGCACAGTGTTCTCTTAGCAATCTGTGTGCCAAGCAAGTTATCGTCAAACATGCTATATAAAATGTTTAAAATAAACTCAAGATTATGAACTATAGTAAACTTACATCTAATTACAAACGAAATATATTTAAATATAACTTTTTCCTTTAGAGTTCGAATCCCAACCAGTGAAAGGATTAATATCTTAATATTTACCTTAGAGATTGAAGAGATCATTTTTACGAGGCATTTATACAAAGCTTACGCCTTAAAGGAATATCAAGAAAAAGAAAAAAGTGATCGTGAAAAGATCAATCGGTAGTTAAATTGAGATTATGGGAACAATCGAAAATATTTAGCTTCGGCTAAATATTTGCGGTTAGAATGTTTTTTTTTCAACATCTTTCTTATTTGAATTCTTGAAGGCCGTTAAAAACCGTAGGCCATTGCAAATTAAAAGGTAAGGATGGGAAGTACTACATAAAGATCGAAGTGATGCGATAAAATTATGTACAGATTTTACCTATCGCTCTTTTCGAGAAGATGTTCACGACGTATTGAATGGGTTCATAGAGTATTGGAAGGAACAGAGAAATATTCCAACGCCTTCTATGTATTAAAAAGGTGTGCGTGACCTAGAGTACTAAAAAGTGACGAGTTGGCTAAGGACTTAAATGAACAAGAATAATAGCAGTTAAACTTCGTAATGTGGTTTCTTTACGACTGAAATGATTTTTTATTATTTGATTACTTCGTGATATAAACATATTTCTTAATATTTGGGCCATATTTTTTCTTAATGACCAAATAAAGGAAGATTTTTTTTACGTTCTTCGGATGAGGCAATCTGATTCCAAGCATGTTTTACTGAGGGAGAAAGAAGAGATCGTAATCAGACTACAAACGAGCATAAAAGCACGATTTTTTTCAAGTGGGTATTCAAGGGGAGGAAGACTGATATTTTTTGAGAAGTCGGATGTGCCTTTATCTCCATTCTAATAAAGCGAATCAGTTCCTAAGAACGAACCATAAATTATTAAATATAGCCTGCGAATGGTTCATTTGAGCCTGTAATTGAAGAAGAAATTATCAAACCCAGCATTATTCATCGGTGAGGGTAATAGAGCGAAATCTGATGTGGCCAAGCTCAACTTTATAAAGGTCATACTAAAGAAGTAAAAACTTTTCTTATTACATAATACTACTTTAGATGCCTAAAGATATCTACTTGTAGAAGAAATTATTCACATTGAATATTTTTATATTTTGTGAAAATTGAAAAGTAATTTTTTATTATTTAATGGCGAGAAAATAGTTTTTAGTTTAAGGATATTCACCATTCTGTTCTTAGATGGAAGATATAAAAACAAAATCTATTTTTACAATAGAAAATAGTTCCTAATTTGTTAAAAACAAAACTTTGAAAATGCCTCAGAACGAAAGGAATCAAAACTATGAAGATTATACGTCGAGAAATGTTGTTTTCGATTCTTCTGTAGTATTTTGCAGTTGTATTTTTAATAGACCTTATGATTGCGAAAAGTGTTTTTTTATTTATAATATCGTCATGGAATGGTCGTTATGAAAGTCATTCACCAATCTGTCGGATTTATTCTGTCCTTGGGTAATAACATAGGCCGTTCCACATTAAGTTGACAGTATTGTCCTTACGAAGAACGCTGTTGCCAAACGTACTCTCGGTCTACTCGCCTCGCGATTCCCGCGCCAAATTTGAATTTGCTAACGGATGTGTACAGAGAAAGCACATTAAAAAGTTCCTAAATAAATGTTTAAGAAAAGGACGGTATTTATACGCAATATTTTCGGTTTGCAAAAGATCAAAGTTATAAAAACCATGCGAATTTCTCGAAAATAGGCATTTCAAAGTATAATAATGGATTACTGGAAGGCGTTTAGCAGTTTACCATATCTCAAAAAACTTTCTAAAAGGAAAATGAAAATAAAATGATAGGAATATTAGCAGGTAAAGTTTGACAAATTATAAATTATTGGAATTGCGAGCTGCTTTACAGAAAGTATGAGGAGATATCTTGAATGTTCTCCTTTACAATGAGGACAAGAACAATTTTATTAGTATTTCCTTACAACGCATTCATACTGATCATATTTACACAAAGTTGCGAATTTTTGGCTGTAAATAAATATCTCATTAAACTAAAAATCCTTTTTGGCAGGGCAAAATGCCATGCTCATCACATAAATCAAGTATATCGCATAATTATATGGCTGTGTAACGTTTTTAGTGTCTCGTCGAGAAATTAAATTAAGAATGTGCCTGAGTGTGCATCTTTCCTTCTCCATTGATTTTTTATAATTCCATTTGTGGCCTCTTCGCAGAATTCGATAGCACCGAGAGACTTGCTGAAATAGGTAAAAAACGTAAACTGTTTACTTCACAGCTTGCCTCTTTTAGACTTCTTTTCTCTTTGGACACGATGATCGCACAAACTTAAAAATAAATCGCTTGGAAAAAATCTCCACAACAACGTTCGATAAGTTACGACGCCACTCCACTTCTATACTCCGAGAATCCAAAGACAAACTAAATAAGAACTCTAATCCTGAATTCCCAAAATTGAAGAGCCACTACGTTTGCTCAGATGTCTTATGGCTCAAGGGCCGTCCTATAACAGACTTATGTGGCCCCTCTCTCACAAACTATCCTATGAAGCTGCGCACCATATGAGATGAAGTGTTGCATCTTCCAAGCACGCTAATTTTTCTGCTGTATTAAACAATTAATTGAAAATTTTTGGGAATAACAAAGAATATTCGGAGCTTTAATGAATACATAAGATATGATAAATTCGATCCATATCAATAACTGAAAGATCCAGATTTCTTACTATGATCATAAGTAATGACCCTTCAAAAAAATCCACGTTCGCTGTATTTCGCGAAAATTACGAGAGTTGGAGTATAAATAACTAAACAAAAGTTGTTTCTGGGCTGCATAGTTGCCCGAAAGGTGGCTGAAGTGTTCTCATTTTAATCCTAAAAAGATAGGTTTTCTTTTCGATTCTCCATGACATGGCATATTCCTCCTTCACACCTATAACTCAAAGCGGGCATCTACGGGCAGTACTGTCAAATTTTGGCGCGCGGGAAAACTCTACAAATTGAAAAATTTATAAATCCCTTTGTCATCAAGATAGTCCTCATTCCTTCAAAAAAATATATTTACACTTTTCTTCAAATTTCTTACGCAGAATGTTGGTAGGTATCTTTTACAAAACGAGAGTTAGCTGGCGATGGATTTTTGGCTTGCATAATTCGAAAATTTCGGTTCAAAGAATCTTAAACATTTTATAAGAGGCGTTTAAACCAAGTAATGTAGAACTATAAGTTCACCGGTACGGAAGGTAGGGTATGAAGATATTTATGTGTTAATTTTGTGTTGAATGAAAGAGCGTTTTGCTCACAACAGCGTGATAAAAATAAAGTATGAAATTCGTCTTTCCGCGCGAAAATGTACAGAAATAGTTTGTATCAATTTTATTTTTAAAAATATTGAAAAATAAATTCCTACACTCGATGCGTCCTTTACTCCTGCATTAGTTAAGAATTTTTAAAAGAAAATAGCAATTTTTCGCAACGTTTGACAACATCGCGCCTTGCTCCTTACGGGGAAATACACGGGAAACGATTCTCCATAAGGACGCTGTACTGTCAACTAAACGTTGAACGTGCTATAGCTACGAACTTTTTTGTGAACAGTTCTGCACCGCTAGTGATTTTAGGGTTGATGAACCGTTAAAATAGATGTATAAAATAAATAGCAGTTGGTTAATTGTGCAGAAAATATCTCCTCTGCTTTTTTTGGTAATTACAACATCGCCTTAAGCTTTGTTTACAAAACGTTCCCAATATCGTCTCGAAGATTTAAGAGTAAGCATTTTATCGTAGTTGAGTTCAAAAATTTAATATTTGACTAACAAAATGATTTACGCTGAGCAGCAAACCTAAAATTATATTCAGTTGGGAAGAAATAGTTTGGCAGACACTCTTATAGACGTAAATGTTCGTAAATAAATAAGTTATCTTCAATGCTCGTCTTAATTTAAGAAGGAAACACAATACTGTGAAACCCTGTAAAGACATTTTCCAAACAAAGAACCAAGCCAAAAACCGTATTTTAAACTCGATAGCGTTATTACCGTGTTGCGTAATGCTAGTCACCTTTTCGTCATATTTTTTGAGGAATGATCTGCTTTTTGCACAAAGATTACTTAAATTTGGCCATTTTTCACTCTACGAAGAAATAGTTTTACTTCTGAAGTTACGCTCAATACATCCCTTATCTGTTCTTTTCAATGTGTTAACTTCTTAAGACAGTGACGAAAGGAAATACCGAAATGGGACTTTTTAATCTACGTTTCGCTCTGAGGAAAGAGCGCTAGAGATCTCAGAGTTTTCATCGGTGGAATATAGATTGCTCTACTCCGCGATATCTTGATGTTTTCTTGCAAAATTAGTCATTCGGTAGAAGAGACTCACAAGAGACCCTTTTAGAGACAAGAAAAGGGCGACGACACAGATAATAAAAAATGGTCTATCGGATGAGGCAGATGATTCGCTATAGGCAACATAGCGTCGTATCTAATCTATGAGTTTCATGTGAAAGGGAGAAAGCCGCGTATTAAGCGGGGTTGTGTCCAAAGCGTCTTAAAAGAAGTTTTACTGCATATTGGACGTAATTCGGAAGAAAAAAATCGAGTCCAGGGATAAAGAAAGAGTGACTCACCTGTTGGTTCTGGTAGGCGGTGACGGTAGTAAAGGTAGTTTCCGGGAATGAGAAAGTTAAGTGTCGTCTCTGGAGCCGTTTGTGGCGCACTTGGGGGCGTGGTCTATCCTCCCTCCTCATCTCCTCCACCTTCCCCTCCAGAGCCTCCAACGCCTGCAACTCAGCCGCCGTGTCCGTGTCATCCGTCCTCAGAATGTGTACTCGTGGGATGTACTTATGCATCGAATGCAGAGACACCTGCCGAGGAATTGAGTTCATACACGAGTAGCGAAACTTACCTGAAACTTAATGTAAACATGAATAACTTTATCCGCGTCATGAGGTAACAGATTGCATTGATGAAACTGTAATATTGAAATGAATAGGAACTCAGAGAGCATGTCTGATGAGTTTCAGATAAGACGTCGAACCAAAAACCGAAAAGACCGTAATTTTTGCCAAAGTAAAAACCGAGCCGAAGTACAATTGAACTTCTTAAACCCGAACCGAAACTGATCACCGATATCTATTTCGATTTCAGTCTCCCGATAGTGCAAATTTTACTTCGGTGTAATCGTACGAAGATTTACTAAACATAGGTAACTTCGACTTGCAATTACTCTCAATAAATGCATTCTAAAACTTAGCTTAAAGTGATTAAAATGAAAATAGAAATCATTAAATAAACTTTCAGAAGTATATAATGTTACAATGATCGGGGCGAAGGAAAGACGGTTCGAATTTTGTTGAAAGAGAGAAATCGGAACTGAATCGAAATATGTGTATATGAATATGTACCTGTTGAATATTTATGTGTTTAAATATGTATGCTTAATAATATGTATCCATGTAAATAAATATGTTTAATAATATGTATTCATGTAAATAAGTATGTGTGTGATTAAGTATGTATATAAATTAGTATGTTTATAAATATAAGTGATAATATAAATTTCTTACTAGTTCTTAATGTAAATCTGAGCAACATCGGAATGAAAAATATTGCGGTTTGGTACCCTGGTTTTAAATGTTTAGATTTCGATCAATACACTCACAGAACCTCGTAATAGAACTATAATCATACTCTACTATTGGATTATTGGAAATTTTATTGGCTGATTGTAAGTTTTAATTGATTTCATACTCTCTGAAGATGACAATATTATCAGTAAACAAGTCTCTATGGATCGGATGCAACATTGACTCAAATTCCGAAGCCTCTTAACGGGTACGAAGAGAAAAATACGTATTGGCAATGAGTTAAAGGCTATAAGAAAATTTCATGAAAATAAATATACTAATAACTAAACTTGGACATTGAATCTGAATTTAGAAGAGAAGAAAAACAGAGAGTTCCAGTTTTATCCATTATTTCAGGATAATTGCTAGAAACATTGGAGAAACTATCTCAACGGTGGATTATTTTCAACATGGAATCAAATCATCGTACAGCGTAGTCTGCAGCTCGCTCCTTTAACTAAAAAAACTTTTGTTGAAATATTTGTTTTAAAAGAAAATTTATTTAACCAAACTAGCATTTCTTTAATCTAAGTAGTCTTGGAACTATCATACGCCTTAAAGCGATATCCCAAGATTTTGGATCTACTTTATTTACTAATAGTACTCTTATCTATCTATCTACATTTCTCTATAATCTCTACCGACGCCTGTTGGAATATAATTATGACATTAATTATGGATGTTAACACATGATAACTGGGATCACAGTCTCGTTCTTTCTGATGGTTTCCCGGTAGAGTCGATTAAAATTTCAATTCAATAACCCTAGCGAAATATGGGTAGAATTTGGGTGTCATATACAACCCATATCTTTACTTATTTGGTTTATTTTTTTATTTCTATCTTCACTCTGACATATCTGGTAATTTATATTTTGATCTTTATAATGTTCGTTTTCCCTTTATTTTTCATATAAACGTATTTCTTTTTCTATTATCTGCGTAAAGTGTACAATGTGTTGATTTATGCTTTCAAATACTTCATGCTTAATCTACCTTTTTCGTAAAAATTTGATTTTTAACTATCTGTAGGTTTTGCAGATTTTTCAGACAGCCCTTCTTACGGATATTTTACTGCTATGGAATCTTATTTCCTAAGCACAAACTTATAAACTCACAAATTAGTTTTCATCTGTGCAATTTAAAGCTATTTCTTTCTTTGAAATGTTATATAACGAAGGGTTACGTGCAAGAAGAGACCATTCAGCTCAATTTCGCTCGAATAAGGACGCCTTATTACTATTATTATTTCTGAAGAAGTGTCTATATACGATAGACAAACTAATATTAACAGTACTGAATGCAAAAAATGATTAAAAAGGCCTCTTTAAGGTGAAATACGACGAGGAACACTGACTATTGAGACCGCTGAACGAAAAACGTCGTATAAGGGGAAATCGTAAATTTAAAACAATCCATCGGTTTGACGAATACCTACTCTTAGGCAGCATTAATGCAGCTATTCAGCCACAGTATAGTTTCACCATTCCATTGGAAAAGGGAACAAAAATGAAATTCCCTTTGACCTCAGCAAGTGGAATAAATAAGAGCACCGGAGTCAAGCGAGCGAGAATAATTGGCATTTTTCCGGTCCTCACAGACGATGCTTATTGGCCATTATGAGGAAAAAACAGAAGGCAGCACTGCTGTTCGCGCTATTATTTCTCGGAGGAAAATGGTTAAGGAAATGAGTTCCACATGTCGCTCTTTGATGAGGAATAAACGGCGGAAGGATATCGTAAACAATTGAAAGGGAAATTAAATGATTAAGGAACGGGAGAGTTGCTGCGTTTTATGGATTCGGTTAACACAACTTGCCTTAACAAGCTGTTAAGATATTCTTCTTAAATTCGTCCTCTTTGGATGTGTAAGGTGCATCAAAATTATTCGCAAGACAGAATTTTCCATTGACGATAAGTCAGATTCAAAAGTAACGCAAGAAACTTAAGTAAAATAGGCAAGTGGGAAGCGCGTTCGCCTTTCGTGAAGTTGGTCCTAGGTTCGATTCCCGGTTATGTGTGAAATTACCTCAGCTGTTGAAGAACTTTTAATAGAAATAGTACGGCATCTTCAATCGTTACACTTAGGGAAGTGTAACTATTGAAGTTATTGTAATAACAGCTGTAACAGCTTTATTACTTGAGTTGAAGTAATATAATATATAATTTCGAATAACAATGATTTTTAGCTCTGGTAGTACGAACCGTAAAGGATACTTTGAGAATTCCTTAGCTTACTAAGGGCGATTTCGATTAAAGACAACGAAGAAGATTCATAAATTCTTATTATTCAATAAAAACTGAATTCTGTAAATATTGATAAATTTGTTTCTGGTAGCGCCAAAAGAAAGAAAATTTTATTTTTATAAGTATTCAGAGAGCTTCTTTTGTGACTACAATATTCGCTTTTCCATTTGTGTTTTATATAAGTTTATTTAAGTTTTGTGTAAGTTATGAAAGAGTAAGATGAAAGGAAATTGAAAAGAACTCACAAAAGTGATTTTTTGTGTTGTGTTCTTTTAGAATGAATTTCTGATGTTTTCTTTCTTAGAAAATATGTTGTGGTTGAGATTTAATTAGAGAAACATTGAGACTTGAATTAAAAAATAACATAGAAATCCGATTTTATTTCAACGAAACGTTTTTTTAATTAATAATTAAGTATAAATACAGCTGTATGCAAGGAGCTTTATTTTACGAAATGCGGTAGTCACATGGTTAGGGAAGTTTTTTTTACGTTTTCAATTTTCTGGATAATTAGAAATGAAAAACGCTCGTTGTTTATTAAAGGATCGTAAGTAACTTTTCCTAAAGCCGCGTTATTCTTATTTATTGAAAATCTCATTTTATTTTTTTTGTTGAAAATCTTGTTTGCACTTGTTTGTTATTTATCTACAAAACTACGACTTTCATGTATAGTGAAAATGATTCCGAAGGTGTTCAGGTATTTGTAAATAGTCTTCAGCTGAAAACAAGAGAATTGGATATAAAAATCCGATTTCGCTCTCTACACACAGGAAGCGAGAACATTAAAGGGTAATAACTGAAAATCGAGCAAATAAAAATCAAGACATTCAGTATTCTAAGCAATGTTTTTGTTAGCCATCTATATTTGACTTGATCGCTATATAGTTCAAAAGAGTTTTGAAAGAAGTACAGGAGGCAATATTACACCTATCCATCTATAAGCAGTTCGTTTCGTTAACTGAGCCTAAATAGATTTTTATCTCTTCATAAAACTATACGTGATCTCGACAAGTTTAGTAGTTCAAACAGAATTATTAGATCAAAAAGAAACCTCATCACCATTCAAGAACTTTCAGCTCTCGAAAATTCAACCAACAATTTGCCAAACTTCAGTGATTACATGTTAAGGATCGTAAATATCAAGTTTTACAAAATTATTGAATGCTACGGCAATTACTTGGATGACTATATAGGCCCTCATGGGACATAAAATTATCGACTCAAGCGAATGAAGTGGAATCGATTTAACAAGGCGTTTTATCGCGATGCATAAAGACCACCTTTACGTCTTGGTAGCGACAGATGTTGAGAGATCGGCTGTATTCCCTAAGTAAGGTTCCTAAGGCAAAAGATGATTCCAATGGGAAGGGGCCCCCGATCAATTGGTGTCTCAATATGGCATCGATCATCACCCAATTCCTACGCCGGGATAATCATAATGATTATCGGGTATCTCGCAGATGCCAGGCGGCTACACTGAGAGCCCGATTAACCATGGGATGGATAACGGCGGCTCTGTTCTCTTTCTTTGCCCTTCCGTTCGTTTTAAGAAGAAATAGAAGCAGCCAAATATAAAAAAACGCATTAACTTAACGTTAATTCAAGAATTCTTTTTTTCCGAGAATTATACGCGAAAATAATCGACTAGGCAAATAGAGTCATGGTGCTTGCACCCCCTGCCACATGCCGAAAGGCGGCTTGCAGGGTACAGATGTAGATGTTAATGCGTTTAGAGCGACGATTTAGGAATAATCTGACGAAAAGAAACCCTTGCGTAATTAAACATCGAGTTCCTTAAAAGTCGTGGAAAGGGAAAAATCGTCGCTTCGGCAGTAGTCTTTCAGTGATGAATTTGCATGGAGTACAATGTAATCTGAATCGGTCGCCACATATGGCCAGTAACCGGTTTGGCCGATAAATTCAAAGAGTACCCACATACATTATGTATATACATAAATGTGTATATCCACCTTGGAAAAGATATTCCCAAGGTATTTGGTATTATACTATAGGAATGAAAAATGGAAACTTGTTCATTATATACATATTTATTCGTATTTCTAAAGCTTGCTTCTTGGAGAAAATATCTAAAAGAACGTATAAGGAAAATACCCTTTATTTCGAATCTAAGACACATTTTTTTACGTTTTAAAGCTTCCAAAAATCGGAGTCGGCTTTCAATCGAGATCTAAAACGCATTATCGTAAAACAGGTATCGAAAAAAAGTCTCTTTAACTATAATGTTTAAAACTATGATTCAGTTTCCTCCGTGACAGTAATCGTCCTCTTTATAAGCAATCATTAACGCATCAGAAAAAATATAAGGCAGAGGGAAAGAAAGAAAACAAAAAAAAACATAATAAATGTACAGATTCAGTTACGATAAAAATTACATAATTATTTAGTAAATCATCGCATATAGAGATCACGATAGTATCGTTTTCATTGAAAGGAAAGAAGAATCACAATCTAAGGAGTTTTTTACATAATTAAAGAAGACTTTGCTTCATTAAAGAATAATCAAATCCCGAGCATAATGTAACTTCTGTTTCATCGCAAGCGTGTTCGGTATCACGGCGAATAGTATGCGTCTTACAATCGCGTTTCTTTTTTTTTCTCCCTAAAAAACTTTTAAAAACTTGTATTCGTTTTATGATATTTTCTTTTTTAAGTTTTAATGGGAGAAAAATTGTAACAACAATGTAAATTACCAAGAAAATGATGGAAGACACAATCAAATATGTTTTTAGATAACTTTTAAGAAATAATGTTTTTAATAACCGGTAATTTTCACATATTTTTATAAGAACTTGTTCTAAATCGTTTAAACTATGCAATGAGCCACAGGGGAGACATTACATCCTTTCTCTTTCGAAAACTATTTCTAGAAATGTATTTTTAAATATTCAATAAACGATTTAATCTGCGGAGGATATGGTGCTCACCTGACCCCTAACGAGAGGTCTTCTGTTGTTTGTCAGCTTTAACTTGTCGAAGGACACTACGCCCTGGGCCATCCACAGCTGACCTGGTGCTGGTGAATCAGGGTGCACGAAGAGGCGAGTGGAACCTGCGTTGGCTGGCTGAGAGGATGGTTCTGAAGCACGGGTTGAGTTGAATGGTGGAAGAGGGGAAGGAGAAGATCTTCCACTAGAAGGCGACGTTGAGGGCGAGGCTGGAGTCGAAGGAGGATCGCCTGGTCCGGCTACCATCCATTGAGAGCTGAAATGATATGAAGAAAGAATTCATCTGAATCGATATTTATACTAAGAGAGTCGTCCATGTGTTCATGGGAACTAAAATGAGATTTGGATTGAAAAAATAATTTTAATCTACATTCATAAGCTTTTAGACAACAGATTTAAAGAACTGTTTTTAGATCAGTAACGGTGAGCTTACGCGATTACTCGAAATGTATAATCTCTAATGGCCCTTTACACAAGGTAGGGATTTCTCAGGGATGAGTACAGTTAGGAGGGGCACTTCTTGGACATCATGGCAAACATAGCTTAATTCATGCAATACATTATTGATATCAAAATGCATATAAAATTACTTCTCTATTGGGTATGCGATATGCATTTTATAAAACGACAGTTGATGGGTCACACGGCAGAATAACAGATGCTTTTGATGATGTTTGAATAAAAAGGTAATCCACGAAGCTAAGTTTCATTATTTCGAAAATTTTACAGCTTAAAAATCTTGCGTATAACTATAAATTACGATTTAGAGAATTATTATTCTCTAGACGAAATCAGCGCCTTACAATGTCCACGGTTTAATAGGAGTTGAATGAATTTAATAAGGAATTAAAGAATAAGGAACTCGATTCTGTGGGTCAATAGAAGAGAAAAATAAGAATGACTGGGTCAGAAATCCCATCTCACTGTAGATCAGCACAAGAAAGGAAATGATGAAAAAGGGTTTATTGGAATCACATAAGCAATAAAAATCAAACTTTGATAAACATTTCATTCGGAGATGATTAAATATCTCTATCTAGACTGCATCAATGCACGGGTGCGAAAAAAGTTATAAACTCATGAGGCACTTCAGTGATTAGATAAATCAAATTGGAAAGAATGGAAAACAAGAGAAATATTACGATGAGATAGAAATTGATAGAAATTAATTAATATCTCAAGAGCACGGATAGATAAAATAGATGATCATAGGTGAAGAGCTTTTTATCATTTACTTCAGGAAATAACATTGAAGTTATTGGAACGAGAGATCTGTCATAAAAGAACTTATAGTAGTAAGAAAACAATTAGTAATTAATCATATTTAGTTGATTTTAGCGAGTATTCATATAGATTTTCGATTAGGCATTCTGTTAAAATATGCTGATGAAGTCGATATTCCATCCAGAATGACTGCTATTTAGGAGCCGATGCATCTCTTTTTGAAACAATCCTTAATTGACACAAACTCGAACGAAGTTAATCCCTTTTTCTTTGACATCATTTCCTTTCATCCTACCTCTTCTGTCATCTATATTTAATTATTTTCATTTATTTTTATGATGAAATCATTCCTTAAATGTGATTCTCTTTTCATTTACTTCCGACACTATTATGATCTCAGTATGCGATGTTAAATTACATATTTATTTATTGTATTTACACAACTATTTATTGTTTATTTCTTCATTACAACTGAATTCGTATTCTAATTAAGTATTTCTCTCTCCACTCTCTTGATGATTTTAGTTTTCTTTATTATTTATACCTATAATTAACGAAGTAAACGTAAGACATGACTGTTGAGTTTCTCAATTCCTGAAGAAAAATCACGTAAATTGTAAGGCAATATTCATATTTCCTCAAGATTTCTTCCAGTTTCCTCTTATCTTTCTCTCCTAAGGTAATTAAATTCATCCAAATTGAAAATAGCCTTCATTATTCTGCTTTCATCTATCGTCCTAATAGTGATGTATAAGAATAAAATAGATTCACTGGCATTAACATAGTAATTTAGCTTACGATAAACATACCTCGACAATGTTATATTGAGACAAATGGCTATTTATTAGACCTTCCCCATCGAGATTTCCCTTCTTTGTTAATTAAACTGATTTGAAGATAAAAAACTGAATGTCTGTGGATAAGAAGCCTGATCAATGAGAGGAGATTGCTTCTGATCGAAAATTTTTCGAACAGAAGCAATATAAGAGGAAGGAAAAATGTCTTACGTTAGCGCTCATTTTTTAGAGACACTTCGAGTGGACAATGTTCTTCATTGATAGGAGTTTAATTTTTTAACAATATTTAAAGAAGATATGTATTATGATCTTTGTGTAAAAAAGTGGTCTATCAGCTTAAATCTAAATGACATATGGGCAGCTCGAAGGATGTATACTTTTTTAGTGAGACGGAGAAATAATGCCGCATATTTTAGCAATAATGAGGAGAACAAATAATCTTTCGATTACTTATTTAAAAGGCAACCAAACTACGTCTTGATATGGATATCTTGAAGTAATTTATAGCCTCTGACGATGAAAAACCTTAATTCATCAATGTCAGCGGAAAATTAGATAGAAATTGCTCCTAAGTTGTCGATTTGTTTTTGCTATTCTAAGTTAACCTGTAAGTTTAAAATAATTGCTCATAAGATATGAAGTATTTTATATGGATATAGCAACTTAAATGGATCAAGCCTACCTCGATATCGGAGACTGGATGTTTGTTTTCTTCTGACAAATACTATATAATTCTCAACATTTATAGAAAAGAAACAAATGAAATCCCCCTTCTCCTTTCATTTCCTCTTCTGTCAGAATCTTCTCTTGAACGTCTGAATAAAATTATCATTATTTTTCCAAAGAGATGCAAACGTGAAGAATATTTCAGGAATGCATGTAATTTTACCCATGAATATTCTTTATTCCCTTAGCCCTTCTCTTAGTTTATATTCACGGCTATAACTCAAATCTCTTGCTCCGTGACGCCAATCTAGTGGACTTTTCACCAGACTACATTCAAATCAAAGGCGTAGCAAAAAAGGAATTGAGCAATTCTTAATTTATTTAAAATATCCACTGAAAGATACATATTTATTTTTCTTCTGTAGGATTCCTGTTGGTTGCTATTTGGGCGGCCTAACGTATGATGCGCCGACCTTCCTTTAATTTCAGCCGACTCCTTTTACGACGCCTCTCTATGAGCATTTTTAAGACCCTTCGCTCAGAACATTATGCCTTTCTTTCCGGGAGGAGATTCTACAGCCACACACGTATTTTTAACATTCTTCTGCGTTGGAGGTCATGGCAGCGCGCGAAGATCGGTCATTCATATCTCCTTCAGCGGTGAGTTTTCCCTTTTCTTTCTCTCCTGTCCTGAGTAAGATTCCAAAGTAGAACTTGCTCCACCTATTCTATCACAGGGTTGGCTCACACATGTTAGGGTGTAATCGCCTTCGATGGACAACAATGTGAGCCTCAATAAAATCATATGAGATTACTTATTTCATTTCCTTATTTACTTTTTTCTTTTTATTCAACTTCCTTTTCAACGATAACATACTGATCAGTGCTCCTTTAAATACGGATTTAAACTAATAAATGTAAAAACTCTTTCAGTACGATTTTCAGGGGACCAAGTGAAAACAGCGTTACAACCGAGATAAAACAAAGTTTTCTATATTTTACATAAAAATCCAAAAGGGAAGGTTTTTTGGCTTTTGAGCTTTACATCTTTTCCTTAAATAGGAATCTTCTTTAGTTTACTTTAAAGAATTCTGCCGAGAGAGAGAAAAGACTAGCGATTTGCAGGGGGTGCATGACCTTGCCTCCATAATCGGTTATAAATAAAGAAGTTATAAATTCTTGAGTCGACATCTATTTCTCTTATCTTAGCATCCGATCAGCCTGTAACACCTTCCAACAACGTAATTTCCCTGAATTTATTAACTAAGTTAAGTTTAGTCTAAATTTTCCTTCCTTTAAAGAATACTGAGCCCTGAACCATCTGAGTACCGGTCATTGATTATACCCAATAATCCTTCAATAACCTTGTCTTTGAATTAAATAACATCGTGAAATACTCTTGTATTGGTTGGCATTTAATATTTACCTAAATATTATTTATTTCTTTCACGGTACCAATTAAGCAGCACAGAGTGCTTTTCTTACTCGCAATAACATTGGTGCTCATGTTCTATGAAAATATTCTTATTTCTGGAATAAATTTGCAAAAAATTGATGGGCTCGGAGACGGTACGTTGCTGACTGAAATTGTATTATACCTAGTTAGAATGTTTTCGTTGATTCTCCTTGGCAACGGTGGATTTCTGGAATCCGCTTTCGACGTCTTCTCGATTTGGCGGAGGCTTCTTTGCTTGGTCCACAATTCATCGTCCTCTTTTATAAATTATGGTCCAAACGAAGATGAGAGGTCAGGAGAAGCCCACAATAGTGTTGGTGGAACTTAGTCAATCGAGAAGACTTGAGCTCCTAATTCAAGATAACCGCCGTTGCCATGGATAAATCGTACTGCTCGTGCATTAAGGTCCAATCTTCTGAATTCTAGCGAGCACTCCTTAAATATTAAAAATCATACGCACTTAACTGCATCCATGGAACTTTATGCGGCACTTCACTGCATACTCTTAGAAATTTCTCCGATAGGAAAGGAGCGCATTTCGTGCTCAAGAATAGTGATTTACAGCCGATGACGGATATTTGAAGTTCCCTCGACGTGTCTTCTGTTTCGTAAGTGCGTGACCATCGGATGATAAATATGCTCTGGCTAGTTCTGAGCATTTAAGGAGATTACTTCAACCGCAAATTACTAACGACACCACTTAATAAATGCCCCACGCATTATGTATGCCAGCAGTTTACTAAGAGAGCAGGAACTGTCCTTTTCCTTTATTATATTCTTCTACGTTAGCCTTCCCTAAACAGTTGGTCTTTACTGTATATTTGATATTAGGTATCTAATTGTATTTCGAAGAATGCATAAAATCTCTAGCCCGTGTCATTGTCGTTGTATTGGAATGCATTGGAATTGGAAAGATACATCGCAATTTATTTCGACGACTTCAAAAAAGATTATACAGAATGATCTGGTTAAGATAATTTTCAGGGAAAACTACTCTCTAAGCGGGATAGCGTTATAACCAGAGTAATAAAAACGTTCATTTCCTTTAAATATGAACACTAAAGGGAAGGGTTTTATTGCTAGTTAATTTTTAATAAGTGCTCTAAACCATAAGAACCACTATCACGCAATGATAGTGGTTTTGCCGTATTTTTTAAAAGAATGGTCTTATTTTCAAACAAAGAGAGTGTTTTCCTTTATTTTGGTCATTTTCACCTCCAATGAAGCATTTTTAACCGATGGACAGATTAATATAAACAATTCTGTCGAGAAAGGGTTGGCTGTAGCGGGTTGCAGGGCCCTCTTGTAAGCGGCTAGCAAAGCGTCTTAAACGGTTTTGTTTACGATATATATTTAGCAAGAAAGGGACCGAATCGCGTATTAAGCGTGTCTTAAGCGTTTGAAACAGGATGTATCTTAAGGAGCTCAACATCGAAAATAAGTAGGCAAAGGAATATACAGTAAACAATAAAATATCCAAGGATTGAAGGGATCAAATAAATGTGCTCGAGCAGGTGTGTGTGACCGCTGCGGTCTCATTCACGCCAATGGAGGCAGGGTGTGCGGGGGAGGAGAAGCAGTAAAAATGTCTCTAGAGGTGTTGCTCTCGGAGACGTAACTCACCTCTTCATATTAACCGGCGGCAAAAAGAGTGCCGAACCGACGCTTCCTATCGCAACATTATAATGAGTCTCAGCGTCGCGTTTCTCTCTCTCCGTATCTCGAAGACGATGAAAAATCTTTCGTCACATGACGATGTATAAGATTTTGAACCTTCCGAGTGGTGGAGTTTTCTCCCTCCATTTCTTTCCTCTTTTTTCCTTCGAAGTGTGCAGCTGTGTCGAATTCGAACATGACATGACGCCGTCTTCCTTAGTGCGGACTATAACTTATCTTTTTGATGCTTCGTTTGTCGTAATGGTGTGGAAGTAGGATTTTTCCATTCCTTTTTGACTTCGGGAGATTGCTTCGGCAGTTATGCTTGAAGCACGAATAGAGCGTATTCTAGTATGATTAGCGTGGAGATTTCCAAGGGAAACTTCCTAATTTTTATTTCATCGCGAATAATATTACGTATCTGCGAGTAAGAGAGAAATTGTAAATGGATTGTCCAAGTTCTTTATCAGTCTATTACTGCGTATTCTTGAATGTAGGAACCTTTCTAAGCGCTAATGCGGACCACTTATAACGAGTGAATCATTGAAATCTCATCAAATTATTATGCCCTTATAAGTAGTGACGTCCGAATTTTTTCCCGAATCTTTCTTCGGATTGAATTAACTAAATATTATGTTTCATTCTGCCCGTTTGCATTATAAGATTCCCAAACTGGAGCTCGCATTATCTTCGCCTCTTGCTTATCACCATCATTCGCTGGTATAGCAGTGCGAATTTATAATTAGGAAAATTTTGATTTGTAATGACTTCTTAATTATAGTAATTTTGTTCGGTAGATCAGTTTTGGTTAGACTTGAAGTTATATAAAATGTGCCATACAAATTTCATGTAGAACATTAAATATTGGGATATAAAAAGGAGTAATGATAAAATAATTTTCTGCCACTTAAGTTCGTTTTGCATTTAAACATTTGCTGATGTTGATTCGGTTCGAAATGTTTCTCTAACAAAAAAGAATAATTTCATTAGAAACGAAATTTCGAATATTCGTTCACCTTTACTAATGAGTATTTACCTTCAACGTATTCCTTGAAATTCATACTCTCTGGCAGATCAATTCAGAAGCAAAGAAAATCTTAGCTCTCCCTCTTCCGTCGTTTGTGTATGAGGATCTTAGTTTTTGTCTATTCTCAATGATTTTCTTTTTAATCTTACTCTCATTCAAGAGATCTATTTTAATAAGTGTTACTCTTTATTTTCTGAAAAATAAAAGGAAAAATCTAAATTATTGTAAGTTCGATATATAGGAATACGCTTGCCTAGCACGAATCGAGCAAACTTCAGAGGGAATAAAATGAAAATTGGACTTCGTGAAGAAGTGACATCTCTTTCTGTCTGTGGCTTGGCTCACAACCGCCCTTTTCGCAAACTAAGGATAGCGCTTTCCTCTCAAGAAACTTTTTCAGAAAACTTCTCCTGCTCTCTGCAGATGGATACGCAAAATGTCTCCATCGTCACGGATGAGAGAGGCGAGAACCGCAAAGCGGAACGAGTATGCGACATCTCATTCGTGGACGGGAAGCTATGGTTTCGCGGAAGACGACGAGGGTTTGGCGAAAGAAAGGATTATCTTAGCCCGTCCATCATTATTAAGAAACTACTACCTACACCTGCTACTGTAGCGGCATGAAAAGTCCTCGCTTTCAAGTTCTATGCATGAATTACAAATCAACGGAACTTTTGAATCTACCTGGAAAATACACGTAGATCTTACAAGAGAATAGCAGTTAATGTGCATATTTTGAGGCATTGTAAACATAGCGCTGAATGTTGGCGACCTATGCCAACCGCATGCCATAATGTGAAGAGAAATAGATAGATTGACCCGTTATTGGCGAGGTGGGCCTCTCTTCCGCCTAACCTCGTATGTCATTATTCAAATATAAATACAAATTTAAGTAAAAAGAAAGAGTACGGTGTGGGAAACAATCTTTGCAACTGAAGGTTGACAAAGAACGTTGCGGGAAAACGCTCACAAGGAAGGGGAATGAAAAAACCGGGAAAGCACAGTAAATAAACAAGGTAAATACATTTGAGGAATACATTGAGTAAATGTAGTTAATACGAGCAGTACAAGTCACAGCGGTATAAATATTACTAAAAATTAAAATTAAAAAATCCATATAAAATGCCTAATTTTAGTAATACCCTATTGAAGGAGTATGAGGGAAAAGTGATTCCTATTTATTGGTAAAATACATGAATGTCCATTTCCTATTGCTATTGCATCGAGGAATATACTTGATGCCAGGGAAAATCCAAGCCTCTCCAGACTAATACAGCAACGAAAGGAGCTGAAGAAAAAAGACAACGGAGAGATCTGGTTGATCATTTAGGAGAAACGACTGCCAGTCTCACGTGCGGCGCTGAAAGACGTTTTTGAAAAGGAAAAAGGAGAACCGCAATTGAGAAAGGCGTTTATTGCCGACGTTCATTCGACTGTGCTTGAACGAAATCCAAAGTGCACATGCTCACCCTTTTCTTCAAAGAGATAACTACTTTTACTGGAACTATTGTGTTTCTCCTACATAGAAATTAACGAAATTATAAACAAAACAATAAAATACTTACATCCATATTATTTGGATATCCGTAGGAACGATGCTTTTCTTAAAATATTAGATAACTTATATACGTACAGACTTAAAAATTCCTCTATACATTATTTTGAAAGATGCTTTTTTGGTGACCGGGGCTTTTCTCCCTTATTACTAGACCAATACGTATAAATGAATCACCGTTTGAGAGGAAAAGTTTTCAGGTTCCTGCTAAAAATAGAAAATCCACCATTAAAAAAAATTGAATTAATATTTTAATCATCGCATTGCGTCCTGGACGAAAAGATACCCGGGTTGCTATATACAGATTAAATTTGTTTTCTTAGTGACGTTTGTAAACAATTTTTAAAATCGGATATATATGTCTATTCACGGTCTTAAAATGATTGAAACAAATTTCGCAAGTTATATTATAATCTCCATGAACGAAGACCTCGACATCGCACGAAACTATATTTTAATAAACCGGTATAAACTAGCAACTTTTGGGCGCAGAACGACAGTCACAGAAACATAAGCCCTGCTGAATACTAAGATTTGTGTCTCACTTTTGCCCGGTATTATAAATCTATGCTTAATATCCACTTCATCTAAATTGGAATTTAAACTAAAGTGATGTTCAGCGGAATGGTGTGTATTATAAAATTGTTTACATTCCTGTTTAGTTAGATAGCATTTTGAATATGAGATTCCTTGTATAAGAATAATTTTCATAGACGTCGTCCATTGTCCATCTTCCATTAATCGAATTACTCTGATTGAGTGAATGCATAAGATGTAATTACACTGCAGACGAGTTGTAGTTATTTTTATATTTTTGTGGGAAAAGAAAAAGCTAGGAAATAAATAAGTAACGTGGATGCAAAGATGCATTTTGTTGTTTTATCTTGGTTATACACGTTTAACCTGAAGCTTTAAGTGACATATCATTACCGGTATACAGACAGTTTCCGTAAAGTTGTTAGTGATGTTCTGATTTTTGTTTAAATTCGTTATATCCATCCATGATATAGTGATATATCCATCGAGTGAATAGAGGTATTCGTTATAAAATAAAATGCATACATCGTTATAGTGATGACGCGTACTGTTCATGATTATATTAATAAAAGAAAGTTTTTAAAGCATTTATCACAGTTAATATGACATAAAAATCTCTCTTATAAATTAGGGATTCGTTTAGGTTCAATTGGTAGGGCATTAGAAAACTCTCATAGAGTTTTGTTACTGGATGTGTAGATAACGATATCTAAGGCTAAAATAGAGGCATATCGAAACATACACAGAATATAAAGGAGTGTATTTTAGGTATGTTTTGGTGTGTTTTAGTTTTTGTGTATTCGTTTGTAGCGATTAGAGTGTTTGTCGAAATTTATTTGCGTGAGGAGATTGAGTATTCGTCTGCGAAAGTTTCGCACGGGGCAACTAGTAAAATATATTAATGTTCAAAATAAGAAAGAGTTTATTCTGGCGAACAATTATTCCCTAGAAATAGAGGTAGATTACTTAGCCTTTTCTTACCTTTACTGTAACCCTTCTTACCCCTAATACCTACCAATAATTAAGCAAATTCTAGGAAAGTGTAGGACAACAGTAAGATGGTGTGAGATTCAACTGTGTATCTGTCAACAGTTACATAACACTGAAAGATTATTTGACATATATTTATAAGTTGATTTTAAGGTGTCTGTGTGTGAAGTTCAACCTTTCCAGCTGAACTATCTTCAGATTGCAAGATATAACAATATTAATATAATAATATTATTTACAGATTTACCAACTTGAAAATATTTTCAATATAGGTCATGCGATTTTTAAGTTCTCCATCATTCATTACTAACTCTATTTTTCCTATATATTTCCTCCTTTAGCTCCTCAGCATATCCTCATTCGGTCTCGTCGTATTAAGGACTGTGAATTCTTATCCTATTCCTTATCAATGTGTTATTTGTTAGTGTTATTCTTATCCTAATTCCTTCGAAACTTTAGTATTGAGTCCAGTTAACGTCCAAATAATTGGTTAAAAGCATCCAAATCCGAGAGAGATCGGAAAATATTAGCATGGAAGAAAGCATTACCTGTGGTATACGTATCTGTATCTCTTGTCATCCACTGGAACTACGTCGAGGAACAAGATGTAAGAGGCGTCAGGCTCTAGACCGGAGATACGGACCTTGACCGTAGGGAACATCCTCCTGTAGAAAAATCAATTATCACATTCGAGAAACCACTTATACCATACGCAGAACATTTATCTTATTCATATTAAAATTTGACATTGCAGAAAGTATGGATTTTTGAATGTTAATTCAACTAGTAAGCAATAATTCTAGGAAAGGAATTACCCAACTTTTACTACAGGGAAGTGAGTTAGTTGGATAATTGAGGTTAAATGAGATCTTTCCTATATTGATGAAAGGGCTATAAATTTCCCTTTGTAGTTAACGCATGTCTACATACAGAGGGCTATTTTTAAGCTCTTCCTTATATAGATTTTCAAACTCACTCTAAACCATACTTAAAGTATTATATTTAATAAAAATTTAAGAGTTGTAAAAACCAATTTTAATAATGATTATACGCAGATAATTAAATGTACAATCAGATAATTAAATATGTTTCATAAGCAATTCAAATTTTGGTTGCCACATATGCTCAAAAGTAACTTTCATAATTATTTTTCTTTAACTATGTAAATTTCGACAGCCATGCAGCACGACACGTTCTTATATATATATATATATATATATATATATATATATATATATATATATATATATATATATATATATATTCGAATTTCATCTCAGACAGTTACCAGGAGGCAGCTTTTGTGTGTTATAGAATATAGTGTTCATTACAGTCACAGTGTTGTGTACCTTTGTGTACCACAGTACATTTTTGTATTTATATAGATTGAAAATTTAAATTTCTTTTCGAACCTTTATGTCATCGTTATTTAGTCTGATTCTAAGTAAAAGGTACAATTATAAATTTTCTTTATAATACTCTATAATACATACTATACTCTTATACTTAATACATACTATACTCTTTTGAGTAAAAATAATCGAACGTTAAGTACACAGACACCCGGATAACCACAGTATAAATAATCAAGTTTGATGGAATAGAAGTTGGCAGTAATTTTATCACATAACAAACTCTACGGATTCATTGGATGCTCTGTCACATTTTCAGTTATAATTTTGGTCGTATAGTTTTATTTTCTTCTGACTTTTGATATCTATCCTCAGTTAGTGTTTTCGTAAGCTTTTTTTTCCATTGACTTGGATTCTCCATTTTCTCCATTGACTCCATTAACCTGGTTAGATGTTTCTTCGCCTTTCTTGCTCTTGTAAGAAAGCGAGTCTATCACGTTGAAATACACTATTTGGGAAAATCGGAAACTGCGATTTTTTTGTGGTTTATCTACTGACCAGTATACAAATGTGTACACAATCCGAGCATAAAAATTTTACGCAAAAGCTTTCGTTATCCGATTCGTTAGGTTTCAGAAGTATTCGCAAACAGATCACTCTTTGTAATTTATATTTGTATGATGTAAGAGGAAAATGAAGGAATGCTTGATGAGATGGAAGAATATTTCTGAACGGTAATATCGATGATGCAGGCGTTGGTTCTAACTGGTGATATTCCATGACTCGAGGGACTGGAATCAAAAGATTTGATTGTTCCAGACCACAAATTAAATAAATAAAAATTAAATATAACAATAAATTAATCTATCAATTTAACTAAATAATTATTATAACTAAGCTGCAGGTAGGATGTTTGCCTAGTAGCATATACGTATATGGGTAGTCTGAAAAGTTTCCGACATTTCGCCATTTCTCGACATGTTTTCTGAAAATTTCTGAAAATTTTTTGAAGATTTCTGAAAAATCTGGGATCGGAAACTTTTCAGACCACCCTCGTATGTACATACACAATGACATTTACACGATAAATATAAACCTTATACCTACGTAATAATTATTTACTTATATGTACAATTAACATACAAATTATTAAAAATTGAAAATGATTCTTGACATGTTCTAAATACTTTCCCTGGATTTTTCGGGTTTCGTGGTAGCGATGCAGGTAACCTATTCCATTCCCTTGTTGAGAACAAAATACTTGTACTTTGCTGTATCCGTTTTCTGCCGCCTAAGCTTAATTTTAAACTCGTGATCATAAGAAATTCCAGTTTCCCAATTGAATTTTTAAATCCATCCCTTCCATCATCTACTGAAATAATATTGAAAATGCGATGACCTCCATTTTTTGTCATTCCAATTCATCACACCCAAGAATCTCTAACATTAATATTGCATCAAATTGCATTAAATCCTCAATATTTTTACCGCCCATCAATATCAATCGTTTAGATCTCCTATCGATGTTTCTTTCTCATTCTTCTCTACATCTACGAGTATAACAACAAGCCATCCTCCAACCATAAACACAGTCCTTTCCCAAACTAGCTCACGCTGCGGCTTCGGAAAGAGATCTTCTCGGGTAATTGAGTCTGAAATTTTCATTTCCAACACATTTCTTTCCTTTGACTCGCACCGCTTCTCCTTTCCGGACTGACCACCCTGCACACCTCACACTTACACCAAAGGCGTCTTCATTAGCGCTCTGCTGACACTTGAGATTCATGGCCTAGCCGAAGGGGCCGCCGCTCCTCACGCACGCTCCTTATCTCTCATTTTAAAACAGTCCTATAATTACTAAGCATTTATTATGCAAATGCGTTCTCTCTGCGATTGCCACTGCTCTCTTTCTGTTTTTTCCTCGAAATAAAAATCTTTCCTTTTCCCTCATTTCGCTTCCTCCACCCGCGCTTTTATCTCAGAGTCTCTCTCCATTCCTCTTCGCATTCTATTTTCGAACTGCACCTTGGCTTGCAGTATGTAGGGGAGGGTTTACGACGAGAGAAGACATTCCCATATAAAAGCGTATTATCCGAAATTTTAAAGCACAGAGTTTCACCTGAATATTGGCATTTTGAAAGTTAAACGTCTAATGTTAGTATACATTACTCACATTAAAATCGACCCTTAATGAACATTTATGCGCATTGCTGAAAACACTGGTTATTTTGCAGACATTGTACAAGTATCGTTGAAAGTGTTCCTAATGCTGAGATATTTTTACACATTTGGATCTCCTCCGTGAATCGAGACCGGGACCGCTTTCGCAAGTAAGTTACCCATATGTCTATACAATTGAATTTTTCCGATATATTTCTATATTTGAGTTTAAATTTGTAGAGTTAAGTTCATTTAAGCGGTAGAGTAAAGCCCTCCCCCCATCTCACAGTCTGCTTCTTGAGTCATGCTTACATTAAGTATAATATCAAAAGAAGCTTTTAAACGATTCATATTGCCAGAATCCACTTATAATTAAAATAATCGGGAGCTGAGGACTGAAATCTTGAATATACCTCTTCTCCATTTCCATTATTGCTACTTAATTTTGCAGATTTTCTGCTCCTATTAGATCCTACACTCTTATTTTGTCTTCTTACTGCTTTCCTTTTAACGATAATTGATAAAAATATGAATCGGCCCGCAATGGGTTTTATAGCTGGCAGAGATAAACTAATGATGCAAAAATCGCTCCCATATAAGGAAGGGAAAAGTTTGACATTAAAATTTGATATATAATTTTTTGTATCGTTGGAAATGTGAGTAAATATAAAATAATATTAAAATAAGCTCATTAAACTCTAAGAATTATATTACGCCGCACTATTAATTTTAATCGCCTCAAATACAGTCAACTAAGAATTACTCTGTTGTTGTTACGTTTCGCTGATTTTTTAATTTCATTGTAATTCACCCTCCAAGAAGTATTATTATATATTACTGTGCAGAAGTTACTCAAACATGTTAAATGCGAATTAAAGAGGGTTGAGATCCTTAGTATAAAAACGAAAATCGCCCTAGAAAGAGTATAGAGTGGAGAGACAAAAAGTATAATATTGAACTATGAGTATCATGACTTCTTTTCAAGATTTTCCCTGAAAATTAAACTGCCTTGTTTAATCGTCTATCTTCGAAATTCTACGAATTATTACATGAAATATTAGTGTATAATACCAACATTATACGAAAAATTATCAGTATATTCCAATGGAGATGATTGCTGTGGGTATGAAATTACTGCTTACAAAATCAGACCATAAGATGTTTTTATTCCCTTTAAATTTTTCTCTAAAAATGAATTCTTGTTATCGAAGATAAATAATAGCAAAGCTACAAATGTTCCACATGAGATTTGAACTGCAAATGGTGAATAGGAATTTAAATCCTAAGATTTTCTTTGAGAGAACGGCCTACCTTTCGAAATAATTGGTGCAATATATTTCTTCGCCGTAAATTAGGCGTTTTAAAATGCAGCGGATGCCGTGAGATAATTTTGATCCAATGTCGTCGAGGAGCGAAAACATAGTTGCGGTATTGCAATGCGAAGAGAAAGGCGTGGGGAATGAAGCGAGGGAGTTTTACGAGGCATTGGAAAAGAGGCCCTCGGGCGCCGGTGCGATGAAAGCTACAACAAAGGAAAGAGAGACGTTAAAAAAAGACAGCCAGCAAAGTGACACTAAGTAATTCTCTCCTTTCCTTTCATTTCTCTTACTAACCCTCAATTCCTTTGCCTGCTTCTATCTCCACTGCATGAAAATGATTTCGGAAAATACATCCCTGCTAGATAATAGAGGCAGTCTGTGAAATAAGGATGCATTTGCACAAACTCTCAGCTCTCGTGAACATTATGTAAGCTTTTCTTCTTTGTACCTATACATTCTAGGTATTCCTGCTACCATATCATCATGATAGAAATATTTTTACTTGTCCTTGGTTCAGTTCTCTTTGTCGGAAATCCTGTTTGCATTTCCTTTAGTTTGTTCATGTCTACAATCATAGGAAACTTTGAGTGACGCTGAAAAAGGAAATTCATTCTATAGTATTATATTTATTCTGTTCCATTCTGTTATATCCTGGAAGTCACCTATAGGCGTGGGGCAGTGGGTTTAAAAGCGTTCGAGCTACTTCTTTAACTTGTCATGGCATATATATCGTTCTTAGAAACAATGAGTCCTTAAAACCACTTGTCTTAGCATGATTATTTACATGATTTTGTAATATCCCTTACCACTCCTTACTTTGATTCATAAGATTATTTTTCAGCGGAGTTATTCCACTGATCGCACTCAGTGAGGAAAAAATCAACTCATTCCTCATCTTGCTTACCAAGGCTCGTTCTTTCTCCAAGGCTTACACAGCTAATGGTGGGGCCTGAAGAACCGACCACTTTTGCGTTTGATGATGAGACAGGCATATACACTATTCTCGAATAGCCTTTTTACTTCAAACATCTTCAGTTAGCTGATTTTTTTCTTCGATATATTTTGCAAATGCATACTAGACGCTCAAAGATGAAATCATGTGAATATTTTTGCTATTGTTACTTATGAAAACTCACGTGTTTGCGGGAATGATATAATTTATATACTGCTGAAGACTTTAAAATTTAAAATAAAATTCTATTTTAAATCTAAGAGACCAGAGCTGCATTTACATTGCGTTAAACTCACTCAATTTTTATAGTGATATGTACTCATTGGTACAATTACGATTTTTGGAAATCGTAAGGCAGCATTATATTTTTTTAGCAATGGGAACAAATATTAAGTCGAAGAAAGTCAAAATATTCTTTCTAAAAGCGTGTGTGTAACAGATTTCTCTTTTGCGTGTACACCTTTGTACGGAAACAAGCTGTTTAACAAACTTTCATATCATTTAATGCCCTCCTTTCAACAGTTATACGCTCCCTTATAATTTTTTTAATGGTTTTTCCCTTTTTTGGTCCTATTTTCCCTCTTTAAGGCACCTCATCATCCCATTCTACTCCCGTATCCCTTTCCCGGTCCTAATAATCTTTGTAGCCAATTATTTCTTCTCCGCCGACTCTCTGCTACCTAAGAATGTTACCACTTCAACGCACGCAAGTTTCACACCTACACAAAGACCCACACAAATTGCCCTCGCCTCCTTTCAAATTCCCTTCTTTTCTTTTTTTCTGAGATTTATAGTGCTTCTGCTCGGCGGACGATCACGATCTGTTATGGTTCCTTTTCGATGAAAACGAAAAGTCTTTCGAAGTAGATTTATGCGAACTTTCTTGTTTCGTACTCTTTATTCGCCGCGATCTGAAAACCGAAGAGAATTTATGGCGACCGATTGTTAACGAAGCGGAGGAAAGAAAGTTGCGAGATAAAATCGCTTTGCCTGTGGCTTTACGTTTGAATCTGGTCCGTGAGAAAAGACTCGTAAAGTTGTGTTTTTTTTGCTTACTTTATCTCTCTTTATTGTAATAAGCGCATGGTTGAGCCTCGAATTCGTCGAAATTAAATACCTCTTCATTAAGCGAAAGATGTAGCCTCTGAAGAGAAAGAGAGAAAATTACAGTGAATTCCCCTTCGAACGTCTCTTGTTGAAACAGGGAAATCGAATTTAAATGGAGATCTGTATGAATATTCACAGAATATACCACCACATCTTTACTACATACGTACAAAGTGCACACTAGGGTTTGAAAGTTGATTAATGAAAGTGAATCTAGTAGCTGCATTTTATGTATGTAGCAATACTATGTAAAGTAGGGCTCAAGCCAATGTATTCCAAACTGCGTGCCATCAGAGGCGGTGAGTGTGCCGCGAAAATTTTGAAGTTTGGGTTGATGAGAAACTTTGAGTGAGCCTTCGCGTTTTAAATGTTTCTGCGTCATATTTTTGTGGAATGCGAAACAGAACTATTGGTGCTTGCAAATTTCAGCACATTATCGATTCTTCAGTTGGCTGCAAAGTTGCAGTATATGTATGGAAAAGTAGTTGCATCGCAAAGACTCGTACATTGAATAGAAAATTTTCCAGTATTTCGTTGATTTTCGTTCGCTTGAACTTTTCTTCGAATACATCACATTAACCTATTCATAATGACGTTTCAAATAGCTTCTCCAATAAGAGAATTTGACATTAAGTATTTATCTTTGATGATAATTCCATTATTTAAAATTGTATATATCATTAACTCAATTGACAGGAAACTTTTCGTCGTAAAACGAATTCCTAACCTCCAGACCGCTGTGGTTTTGCTGATACACTTGTGCCTTTATTGATACCACATTCAAGAGGAAAAGTGTATTTTCTTGTGAATTTCTTTTTTAGAATGACTAATTTTGAGAGAATTAAATTATGATATTGCGAAACAGAACAATCTGGAATTCCCTGTCTCAGCTAATACGATATCTGAGAATAGTTACAACGCTATCCCGCTTAAGATGCGGTTTTTGATTGGTCTCCTGAAAGGTGTCTTAACCGGGGTTTTGACTCGGATGAGGGAGCTAAAATTATAAGATAATATATTATTATTATTATTAAGTACATTGTGATAGACTGCTAGTCTGGTGGCAACATTACAATCAACTACGGTAACTTTCACAAACATATTTAAACAACCCAGAACAAATTATATAAAACCCTCACAAGATTAAACACTTACATACAACTACTTTACATGATACAAAACTCCAATATAACACAATTCCCAACTCCATTACTATTTCCCTTGCAAAAAAAATGTTCTTTGGTATTCGGTATATTTGGTATTGAGTTCACTAAATATGTTAGTAATGTAAAGCCATTATAACTTCTGTTTCTTACAAACAATTGCGTTTGACTTTCTTTTGAACACGGTCAAATTGTGATGGGAATCTCTAAAACAAAATCAAAACATGAAGACATTCTGAGGAGGAAGCCCTTTGCTGTAATCACTGTAAGTGAGATTGATATAAACATTTGAGTGTCCGTATGTTTCTTTCAATATAGTTCTCGCAAATTCCGTTTAAATTATTATTTAATAAAACCGATAAATTGAGATTTCTTGACCAGTCATTGTATTCAACTTCCTTTTTCGAAGGAGTTGATTTTTGAAATAGTGTTGTACGAATCACCAAAATGCACCATATATGCCACCCTTTAGGAGAAGAAACGGTTTTGATAAATAAATAATTATAAATCTAAATAAAACACAGAAGAGCGAATTTTCGTTGATATTCCCTTCAAAATATGTTTAATAGATTTTTAGTCGCTTTTACATGAATAAAGTTGCGAAATATTTTAGCAGGTTACTCGTAATTACGTTACTCCCTTTTTATTGCTATCTATGGAGTTGGAAAGCGTGTTTTATGTAGATATTAACTTAATATGAGTTATAAAATTTTGAGGTATTCTAAAATGCTGAATATACGCTATTGATTCTATATAAGGAGTATATCTCTTTGCTGTTGCAGCTCCCAAACATGTAAATCAATTATAAGCGCCTGCACGTATGTACTGAAGAAAGCTCTACGGTAGAATTCCATTACAATCTGCGGTCTTCCCTTTAGTAAAGTTTAAAACATAACCGACATGATTTACGTGCGAAAAGTGGATAATTATCGCGATCTATTTCCTCTGTTTCGTTGGAATCGTGGATATAACGTTTTTCTCACCTCTTTCGTGCCATAATCAAGATGAAGTCGCACGATTTAACTCGGCAAAAAAAAGAGTTCTACCTTCCCTTCGAAGCGCGTTTTTTTCCAAATCCCGATCGCGTATAAATCGCACCTCCTGTCCAGAGCAAATCCCTTCCAAATAATCACCGCTCCCTTTCATCCCATCTCATATCTTTTCATTCCGAATCTTTTTCACACCCACTTCCCCTCCCTCATTATCTCCGCTCCCTTCTTTCTTATCGCTACCCTCTTCAATCTTTCTGTCTCTTAAGAAGCTTCATATTTCTTTCCATTATCTTGCGTTTTTTCAAAATATTTAGTAATGAGGCTATAAAAGGCGTCCGATAGTGATTTAATGGAAAAAATAAACTTAGTATCCGCATCTTTCCGATAAGCAAATGAGTAGTTTTGCTACGTATATTATGCTAATGACTGCATTTTGTTCCTATTTCGTTCAGTAATACTATACGTAAAGCAGTTACATTAAAACAATGCAAAAATTTTCAAGCGGATTCATGACGAGATTTTATTAAATAATTATTCCAGGAATTTAAAGCTAATTGTAGAATTATCATCGTGGCTCCAGACAGTCAAATTAAAAGAAAAGTGCAACGTATTGCTGTGATTTAATTCGCAAATCGAATTTACCGTGGGCGATAACGATCCTGTAATTCGGTCATATCTGATGGACGAAATCGTTTCTTCGACAGCAAAGTTAATAAAATTGAAATGAAATATGGTTATTTCGCGTCTATTCGTGGCACCAATTTCAGAATATCCTTATCTTCTCATTTCTGGTTACAAATGTTAAATCAATCTGTTCTGGAGATTTTTATGCAAATTTTTCGGCCCGCTTCAGACTTTCACCAATAAATATGGGAATTCGTCGTATAAAACGATGAAGAATTCCCTTCGCAGCCAAGCGAGTGGAACGTCCATTTCTTTTAATATACAACTTTTCGTTTCTCATTTTTTTTCTCGCGCTCTGTTCGTTCCTTATTGGTATCGGCCGTTGAAATCTCCGGGGAGAACAGAACTTCACAAATTACGTCAGAAGAGACCACGCCCACACAACCACCATCATCACCTCCGACTTCCTCTTCGATCTCAGCAGTGTTTCTCCACAAAGTGCCCTTTTCCTCCCCCATTACATTCCTCCTTTCTCATTTGCACCTTCCTCTCTGTTTCCTTTCAACTTCTGCCGACACCAGCGCCTCTTCATTGCATTCGAACGCTTGCTTATGCCGATGTTCCGTTACTTCCCCATAAACAGATCATCCGGCCAATGAATTTTATTTGACGTGCCCGCGAATGTCGATTGATATTCCTCATTAATTGGCACAACGTGACGCAATGCATAAATAGTGTGCTTTCATCGAAAAACGGGACCTCTATCGATCTTTGAGAATATCTGAGAAGGCGTATCGAGGGAAAGAAACGCCACTTACGGTCAAGGTTAAGGTACTACATATATGAGATTCAATGATAAAATTTTATTTATGGATACATTTAGAATGAGGCATTTAACGTATCTGACAGCAAAGTAAAGATAGACGATCATCGTAATTGGTATACGAAAATACAAAATGTACCGTATACTTAAAGTTTTAGGAAAACTTAGCAATAAAAGCCCATAACTAATTGCTACTGATTGTGAGATAAGAATACCTCGCATTATTGGGTCAGTATTCTGAAAATGTTTTAAACGATAGCGAATCGAATAAAACTATATATGCTGCTTCTAAGAAGAAGTATTTTCTCTACCATTGACACAATTATAACAACTGTAAGCCGCGTTAAGATGATAAGCAGAATTATTTTATCACCGTGAGAAATTGACATAAAATGAATAACAGCCATTCTCTTTCATGGTTTCATACAAGTCAAGGAATAGCAAATGTATCTAAAAAAAGCGCTTCATCTCAAGACTGTTATATATAATGAAAGAAAAATATAAATCTGTAAAATTTTTGATTTGTTAATTTTGTCTAGCAAAAAGCGGAGAATCAGAGCATAATATTCTTCGTTCCGGTTTTCTCTACGGTTAAAGGATAAAAGTTAAACATTGATTCAGTTCAGGTTTTGCTCCTTCCACCGTCGAACCGGTTCCAATCGTTTCATTTCGCTTCGACCTTTGTAACATTATATCCTTACGAAATTTTTATTTATAGTTTCTAAGTTTTTCCATTTACACAATTTTAGTCTACATTTTAGAACAACGCTTAGTATTAATTATTTGCAAGTCGAACTGACACAAATGAAAAAAAGACTTTTACCCGTACCACAAAGGATTTTTTTATTTCGCTACCAGGTTTCGACGCGTCATCATTTTCATTTGTGTCAGTCATGACCACTAAGTCTTGCCAGAATCAATTGATAGTATTGCAAGTCGAAGTTGGTAAATCTTTCTCGGAACGGTATTGATATCAGCTTCCAGTACCGGTTCGGGCTCAAGAATTTCAAACTTTCCGGTTAGGATTCGATTTTCATTTAAGGTAAAATAACGGTTCTTTTCGGGTTTCGATTCCTTTTTGGTTCGACACCCTGCTAGAGAGGTAATAGATGGAGATTAACTGAGGCATATTGTTAATTTTTTGAGCTATTCCTGTTGAGGCTATCAAGTGAGTTGTCATCGCCAAGAAACAAAGCTTGTGTTACTCACAGAGGATGAACAACATAACACCATTGTCCTTTCGGTTTCATTTTATCTAAAGCGCCAGTTGCGGATGAAGTAGCACAGATGTAAAGGACCGTCCAATGGTGAAGCTCCACTTGAAACGTGTTAAAGTTACAATCATTACCCACTATCACATCATTAATCATGCGAAATGAGGGATACAGCCGATCGCATCTGATTGCTCTGAGCCTCGGGCTACCTTTCAAAGAATCTAGATGCCGATGCGTTCTCGCCGTTTAAAAATTCATCCTTCAAATTCATTTGCATCGTCATCTACATCTCCATCTTCTACCCTTAGGACATGATTGGATAATTCGGCTTAATTTTATCGTTAAACGTGTATAATTATCACCCTGGGAAACAACCTCAACACCATCATTGGCATAAAAAAGGGTCAGCGTTACTTTAGTAGGATATAATTAAACCGGTGCTGCCGGTCTTTTACTTTGTAGGAACCACAAGGTGATGCTGGTAATATATTGTACAGCTGAACGGAAATACACGGAGATTAGAGGACAAATACAAGGATTTAATGACGCCCGGATACATTTGCCTTTTAAAGCAGTATTGCACCTTTCTTTTATTTCGGAAAATTTCTCATGCCTATGAGAAAGGATAGCGGTGCTAATCAAGAACGGTATAGCTTTCATGTAACAGGGATTTATCATGGGACTTCAACGTAAAGAATGGAAAGGAGCTGTGTTTTTACAAAATTCATTAAAAACTCACGACTAATTTCAACGATAAATCGCCATTGCACACATTATATCTTTATTATTTTAATCCTTGCAGTCATATTAGATCACTATTTTAGAGATAAAATGGTTACATAAGTTACATCAGACTGTTTTCTGGGAGGACCAGCTGGAATATCAAGCTAAAGAACAAGCTAAGGATCAAGCTAAATCAAGGTATCTTATCTGTATCTACAAAAATGGGAATTACGTGCCGAGCATAAGATTCTAACGTAGGTGCTAGTAGCGAATAGACTAAAATGTATTCATGATAGGCTGGTATCAGGAGGTTAATTTTAAAACCGAAAGAGTCCTGGTGAATTCAAAATGGTTCTCGGAGAAGCTCACAATCAGTCCTGTCTTCCGTATTACTTGTTGTGCAAGGGAAATTATGGAATGCTATTAGAAGAATTCAAAGTATTGGAAGCTACTTTTTGCTAGGTCATAAGAAATTCAAAAAGAAGATTGTTGGATAACTTCAACCGAAGTGATGGCAAAGAAAGAAAGATCCGACCAAGCGATAAGGCAATGAAATGTTTTGTAATGAAAGCAAGTTAAAAATTTCCGCCGTATCTTAGAGGGCGTGCAATAAATTCTCTTGGTTCTTTCGACGACCATTTACTTGACAGGTGCCGAGGGGAACGCCCGACAATTAAACCTTAAAAGATGGGGTTGTCGAAACGTTCATTCTGAGAGGATGGCTGCGGAGGTCCATTTGTAATCGATTATAATACGCTTTAAAGACAGAGAATGATTTCATTTTGACCGAACCCGATTTGCTCTGTTAATCACAAATTCTTGAGAATATGAGTAGATTACGTTTTGAACATATATGCACCGTCAGGGCTGGATCGACGTTACAAGCGGACTTTGTATTGCTTGAGGCGGTAAAATTTTGGGGATCTGTATTTGAAAGAATATAATTCTATTCGATATATTGCGCTACAAAGTTGACGAAAATCAAGATTTCTATAAGATTGAGCTCAGTGCGTCTATATTCCTCGAACTGGCCCTATCCATGGAAGGCAACCATGAGTGAAGAACTTTTTGCCAGGAATAGCTGTGGCGAACGAGTAAGACGCTGTCTCACTCGAGATTGTCATGCTATCCGATGAAACTCGCTGAAAGTAGCAGAGACAGTTGTGGCAGATGACCTTAAAGTTAACTTCAGTTGAGTAGCGTTTTTAGGCTATGGGGGCTGCGTCATCCATCGGCCGTTACACGGAGTCTCTTTATTGAGAGAGTGAAAATTAAGAAGTGCGATACAATTCACACACGAAGTGGGTAAATAACGAGGAAATGGAGGTGAGAGAGTGGTCACGGCAATTCATTTGTTTTTTCCCTTCTAACGCATTCCTTTTCTCGAATAAACAGAAACGACGAGTGTACATCATGAGCTTTTATCATGATACCTTCGAATGAGTCAGGACGAAGAGGATAAAAAGGGTGAGAATAAAATGTTAATACAATTAACTTTGCAATTTCAGTACTGTAAGAACCTCATGCTGACAACACTGTTAAGTAGACATCTTTTTCAACAGTATTAATCCTTAGTTGATGGCGTTAAAAAAGTTCTTTAATTAGTTGCGTGGGGTTCATATGACCCAAAATCCATTCAGTTTTTACGTCCTTTTAAAATATCGAAGCAGTTAAAATAAACGTTCCAATATCAAGAAAAGTATGGTATTTGTACTGAAAATTTCCAATCGGGAGTTTCCAGCTAAGCCAAATCGATCAATGAAATTTTTTAGTATGTAAAATCAAGTGGAAGCAGTCAAATCATTAATGAAAATAGATGAGGATTTGATATTTAAATCAAAGTTTTGTTGACTCAGGAATCTAACTTTTTGGAAGAGACTTTGAGGTGTATTGTAACATTCGGTAGTTTAAATTCAATAAATGTCGTACAGTAGTAGGTCATCAGCTGGCCTTCATTTACCTTTTCCTAATTCATAAGCTATCAGGAAAGTCTATGAATTAATTTATTAAAGGAGATAAAAGTAACGGAAGTCCAATAGGAAAATCAGTATTTTATTTAATAAGAAATTGAGACTTTTGAATTTCCTTATTAAGTCGGTGTTAAAAAGAATATGTAATAGTACTGATTGATTAAAAATATATCAATGCAAATAAAAAACCTAGCTAGCCAAAAGAATTGTCATGATATCGAAATATATCGCATTACCCGTTTTGATGGGAACATGGCACGCGTGCTATGCCTTAGTAAATTGAGACACGTGTGATACTTACGACTCAATATGTTCCATGCAAGTCTCGTATATTAAATTAATGATATTTCACTCTAAATCCTCGCTTCTTTGAAATGAAAGAGGTGTCCATCATGGCAGAGCATGACTGGTGCCACAACTCAACCTTTTTATATGCGCAAGTTGCGCTATGGAAATTGCAGAGCGGCACGAAACTCTTGGCCATCTGATAGTCGAGACGAAATAATTACTTCCATAGTTCCTCCTTCCGGTGGCAATTCATCCTGTTAAAATTTATAATTACATCATTTTTCCCTCTTATCTGAAACATTTCTTTGAATATCTTTTAGTAAAATTTTACCGAATGTCGTAACCACAAAAACATCGATTTTTTTCCTTCACTTGAGTTCAATAAATACAAAAACAAGGACAAATGTCGATACTATTTTCGATCGGTCAATTTGCTGCAATTAAAAGATTCTGGAAGGCGTAAATGTGACCTAAATTGCCCAAGTTTTAAAAGGAATTCAAGAGGAGAAATAAAGAACTTGATCCTATGAAGTTGAGGAATCTATTCCAAATGAATTGGAAGTCAAGAAAATTGAAATTATTTTAAAACTCCAGAATCATTTTGGAATGGCTGAATGAGGGAATGAAGAGAAGCTCTGAAAAAGAAAAGAAAAAAAACTGTGAGAGTACTTTAAACTGACATAAAATTTTTCTATAAGAAATTTAGTGTTGTTTTTTTCACAACGATATCAATTGCGGTCGGTCTCAGCTTATAATTGGAGAAAACGAAGACAATTAAATTGTCATTACTTTTAACAAGCATTTAATCTATTAATGTAAACGGCTCCACTCTTGGCATGTTTTCGAGATCAGCCTCTGGCAGTTTCTAATCAATTGCATTTAACTATCGATGTTGTGTATTCCATTAGGAATTATCACCCTTCTAAGATTTGTAAGTGAAAGCAAATCCTAACATGTAAAGAGTGTGAGAAGTACTTAATTCTTCTCTACAATTCACAATATCTTATCACAAGGTAAAGAATTGTTTTGGTACTCAGCAGCGGAGGACTTTTGATTGACAACGTTTCGCATATTCCACTGTCTCCGGAAAGCCATCGGGTTGAAGTGCTCGTGGACTGTGTTATTCCCCAATTAAAATCAGAAAGATAGAGTTAGTGAAGCTTTGTCAATTATCTGTTTTCCATTTACAGTGATAACTCGAGATACCAGTTTAATTCGTTCCGTTACCTTGCTCGTATGTCAAAATGCTCGTATCTCAAAGCAATTTTCCCCATTGAAATTAATTGAAATGCCATTAATTCGTTCCAGACCCCAAAATGCCACCCCAGTTGTTCTTGTTACGTGTTTTTGAATAGGAAAAATGTATTTATAAATGACAAATATTGTATAAAAACATAATAAAAGATTACGTAAAGAAATAAACTGGCTTTATAACGTGTATTTGTATTTTGGTCACTAAAATGCAACTTACACACAACTTAAATGCTGCTTTATGCTTAATTTTAGTTACTGCTTTTTTCTTCACTGGTCTTTGCCTTTTTTCGCCGGATTAAAAAAAAAATGTCCAAGGAGGTTTGTTCCTTCTTCCTTTTAAGAATGTTGCAGAAATGAGTTAGGCGATTAATCTTCTCCTCTGCCGTTATGTAAGTCCTATTCGGCATCTTCTTCCAGAAAAGCTCCGCCTCGTCACAGTTGAAGACTTGCTGGGGGATGTGTCCTTTAGCTTCTATCGCTTCGGAAAAAGTTTTGAGATAATCCGCAGCTGCCTTCAGATCCGAACTTGCAGCCTCACCATGCCTGACAACGGAGTAAATGCCGGTCCTTTTCCTAAAGTTGTCAAATTTACCTCGACTGGCTTTAAACGAGTCTTACGATGCCTCGTCCGTGGAAGTGCGCGGGGTCTGATTCAGCAAATCACCGTAAATTACTCGTGCTTTCTCGCATATGATGCCCTGTGTTAAAATATCGCCTTTTAGCTGCTTCTCCGTCACTCAAACCATCAGCAGTTTCTCCGTCTTTTCATGGAGAGAGCTCCGGAGCTTAGAAATTATTGTAACGCCCTTAGCTGGCGTTATACCCTTTATTGACTCCTTCTGTTTAAGCACAGTACATATCGTTGAAGTACTACGCCCGTACTACCTCGCCAAGTCAGCTACTCGCACATCTCGCTCATTTTTTCTATGATTTCACGCTTTAATTCAATAGACGTCATCTTCTTTTGAGCATTGACCTTTCCACTCACTTTCTTCGGACCCAAGGTTATAAAAAGAAATGTGATAATGTATTTAATTGCACAAAAAGCACAAAGCCCTAGAAAAACTTATCAAAGATGCTTCGACAGCAAGGTAAACAAGTATACTGGGGTATGCGTGGGATAATGCGAGACGCACGAGGCACAGTAAACTGGTGGGTTGTGTGTAGCCGTTCCTCGTATCTCAAAATGTTGCTCGTATCTCAAATGTTGCTCGTATTTCAAAGCAAAACTTCGCTCGCTCGACGGCTCGTATCTCAAAAAACTCGTATGTTAGGGCACTCGTATCTCGAGGTACCACTGTATATGTAAAGTATATTCCCAGACTTCTCGTGGTTGCATTCACCACATCCTCCCGCTCTCGGCTCCTCTTCTAAAAAAATTCACTTCCTGTTCTGTGTCCATCCATGCTTTCTCACATTACTTTCCTCACTCATCTCTCTTTGTAATATTATTCCTTCTCTTCACACATATTCCCAAAGCAGGGTTCTTATCGGAGGTCTCTTATTGGAGGGTTTCACTGTTCAAATGCGGAAAGAACATCTTTCATTATCAAATCTATTATTGTTATCTATTTTTCGTGAGGATATCTGACATCGTTCAAAAAATAAATCATGTAATAGTATCATTTATTCTGAAACTCGCTTTAATTTTCAAGGAATTTCTCATGATGCCACAAATGAGCTTGGTTCTTATTAGTACGTGCGTACTATAAATACATCTGCGGAAAGGATAGTCTTAAAATATGTACTTTCTCTTATGGTGAACGACATTAACGACGACAAAATGCGGTAATTACATATAAAATATGTAGAATATGTGTCAAATAAATACTTATAATTATGTACTCAACGAATGTTAGTTATTTCTGTGAGCACGTTCTTTTATCATCACCAGAGGACCGAAAACATCACTAAGAAGATATTATCTGAAAATTTAGAAAATTATTATTTACTGGAATTCAATTATGACCTGAACTTGAAAAAAACATGCAAAATCAGAATTTTATCTATTTCATAGACTTGAAAACTATTAAATTTTATAATTTAGGATTTAATTATATGCTATGGTTGTAGAATCAATTCATCATGAAAATCCTAAAAATAATTATCAAATCATAATTTGCTCCTTTATTGAGTTGAGGTAACAAAAATATTTTAAATCTGGACGACCTTTTCGTGAATCGTTAGAGAGAGGGGCGCCTTGTTGTCTCGCTATTTTAAAAGCACAAGAAGATACTATAAAGCAGTCATACATAAACATGGCAATACAGTAAAACACTTTTAAAAGGCTCCCACTTAAGACGCTATCCCTCTTAAAAAGCGGTTTTTATTCGGTCCCATTCACGCTAGATATAGTACATGGTAAAAAGACCCCCGCCTTCAAGGTGGATTTTTTCGCTTTCTTGATGCACTAATACAGGCAATCCTCCGCATCAGTCTATAGACCGATAATTATTTACATTAATCTTCCCCAATCGTCCGTCTGGTAAAATTGCTTCATTTTGAAGTGAAAAATGACCAAACCTAAGTAACAAAGAGGACGCTTTCTTTAAACTAAAGAAGATTCTTTTTCGTTTTTAAGATGCAGAGCTAATAATTAAAATTTATGGAGCCAAACCCCTTTTTTGCTGATGTAAATATTCCGGTTATAACGCAATCCGGCTTATAAAGCGGTTTATATTCCTGAGAAACGGTTTAATGGGTTTTACTGAAAATGCTGCTCTTCTATACGTACGTTGCCTAATGAGGAGAATGCGATGAAAAGAATGGGAAGGGAATGCAATCGGAATATGGGTTTACATTGCGCAATGTATAACATTCATCTTTGAAAGCTAGTAAAATGCATACTGAAATGTTATCATTCATCATTGCTATAATTCTTTTGGAAACTTGGTACCATCTATTATAACACATTAATCTCCCATCAATTTTCTATGCTGACTTATGCAAGCTTAACACTGGGAGACTTCAACGCGTGTGTGCGCGGAAAAGGCCACGTGAACATGGGACGGAGGCAGGTATGCGTGTTTAATTCAGGGCGGATATGTGGGTTGGACGGCGGTGTGTGCTTTTATCTCCATAGAAACTCTTTCGGAAAGATTAACCATGGAGGTCACACGTCTTCCAAACCTATTCCAAGAGCCCCTCGTACACAGAACAGGGTGTGACGACTATTAGGAGGAATTTATTTCACAGTGAAACGACTCGCAATAGTCGTTTATATCCCTCCCCATTTCTCTAATCCCTCCAATTCGCCCTTCTCACTTTAGCCACTCCCCATTAAGTACACTCTGACACCCGTTCCAGCTTCCATCGTTACGGTTTATACTGTGACGATTCGCCAGACGAAATCCCATTAATGATTTCCAAACTTCCACAACAGAAATCGATTAGCGATGGGGGCAAACTTAAATTATAAGATATTATTGCTAATTGGATGCACACACCGTCAGATACTTTCCTGATATTAAAGGTTAAGCAAATCCATAGTAGCAGAAACACATATTTGATCTCACATAGAACCTATTCGCAATTTTACGTTTATGAGGAACTTTTTAATATTTATATTTTTCCAGGAAATTGCTAGGAAAAATAAATATATGAGAATAATCGCTTTTGAATTTCATATCCCACAAAATCTCGGGATTACAATCCCCAAAATTTAAAATTTTGCGTATACATTGCTTTTTGTTTCATAGGAAACTTAAAATTTAATTTTAATTGTGAGCCGAAAAATCAACTTCCCTACCTCAGGTGTGGCATGGAGTAAAATGGTTATGTTAATAATTATCTTCTTAATTATTGAAATACCTAGTTACAGAGAGAGTTGATTGGACTAAATTATGAAATTCTTTTAAATTATCACAAAATAAAAAATAATTTAAACGTTTTCATGAAATATTACTAAGCCTGATCTCATTGAGTTTATTTGGCATGATAAGTCGGCATACGCTAATTCTATTCTGGAAAAAGAATATTTTTAAATAACGTAATGTTTAAATGAGACAAAATCTTCGATTTATAATTCACACTTTAAATAAGAGACATTTATTAGATATTCATTAATTTCTTCTCCGTAAATTCATCGGAGAGAAGTTGAACGAGAAGCGAAACTATGCCAAATGATCGAAAATCTTTAACTTGAAAATAGTTAAACGCTAAATGGAGAGAAAATCAATACTCGAAAGAAAATAGAACTGTGTTAAATCATTTATCTTCCAGTTGCATTCTGGGGTCGTTCTCAAAAGGGGTCAGTAAATGCCTCTTTCCCACTTTAACTAAAACGGTTACGCAACAGTAGAGAATTAGATTGTCTAATATGAGGAAGGGTAATTGGGGAAATGCGTAAATAGCAGGATGGGCTGTAAAACAATGGAAAGAGGAGATCGATGGCGATGTGGGGAGGAGAGGCAGGTGTGGTTGGCGTCGAAAGCATTCTTCCCTCAAACAATGGACGCCGCGTCAATCTTACCTACACCACCTTCCGCCATTTTTGAGGCTTCTTACATAGCTGGAGGGTTTGATGATATTGCTACTGCTATTACACTACTCTTACAAAATACTATCTTGAACTACTCAGAGAAGAAATAACAAATTTTGTATTTTAGTTTACGTTTAGTTCGTACGTTGTTTTTCTGTAATGATCGCAATTACTGAACTGAATAACAGAGTCAGAAACTTTGGGATATCTGTCTTATAAATTCTACATACATAGTACTTTCCACGAATATTCAAAGAGAAAGTTGGAAATCGAGAATCAACCCGAAAATAGGAAAGGTAAAACGGTTAATGAATTCATATGACTGAAATTTTTAAATTCAATAGACATATAGCACTTGGTCGGCATCATCCATAGCATTTACAGTATTTAGAGGTATCATCGCAAACAGATTATTTTTTCATTCTTTATTCGCAAACGGAAGCGAACGCTAGGAAGAAAAATAACGGAGTCTTATAAAATTTATCATGATTAATCCATTATAAAATCTTTTGTATTTCTTTGCGGAAAAGCTAAGAAGGACACGTTTAAGAAACCCACGGCGTATGAATTTTATTGACTTTTTATTTTATTGAGCGTCTTCGAAGTTGAATAAGTGTTGAAATTGCTCTCAGTCGTGGGTGAATGTATTATTATTGCGTTATTCAAGGACTTAAACCTTAATGATTTAAATTCTCTTTCGCTTTCAAAGTAAACTAAACTGAAATGCGCCCAACCCAAATCACTGATAAATGACATCATTCATGCTCTGAGAGCTTATTTGGCTCTGTACCCTTTTCTTCTTCGTATAAAATTTATTCCCTTATTACGATATGAATACAAATCTGTAGAATGATGGGAAAGCAATCGAACTCCATCTTACCTCGAGAATCTGTTCCTCAGATGGCATAATGTTCGGGGCGCTTCCTCTTAGAGGAGAGGTCTTTGAAGGAGATGAGTATCGTCACGTAGCGATTGACCCCATTCATATCGAACAATAAGCAATAAGCGAGAAGCTGTCTGCAGCCTCTGTGGGAAGGCCAAGTTGGCTGCAGAGCGGATGTCGCGTCGTATATCGAGACTTTTAATTTCGTGCTCGAGTGCACCTTCTGGAGACACGCCCGTCCCTAAATCGCCTAAGGAGCTAAGGCTTGCGAGTGCTATGTAAAATTAGAGCGACTGGTTTCTGCTGATAGTTCCCACACGGACTGGTCCGCCGGGAGGAATTGTCCGCACTCGTCCCAGGAGTGTATTGAGGTTGAGATGAAGACACCACTGAACAGGAATAGCCTCATGAGACTATCCGAAATACTAAAACCATAAATTTGGAGTCCGGAAGTTCCCGACAATGGATATTTGAAAGGAGACAAAACGACTCAATTCTAAAAGGTAGATAGTGAGGACATTTTTCAAGAGAACTAGCTTCAGAGGCCACTAAACATATCCAAACTGAAGGTGAATCCCGATCCTAATGACCAATGAAAAATGCATGAAAAAATACGTGCTTACACGTTCTGTAATCTTTTCACACCCAAATAATTAAGAATTGTATGATTATTGTGTTGTCACATCTTTAAATTTCTACCAAGCTAACACAATCCACTGGCTCTTCATATTCTTATGAAGGTTTACTTTACCACAAGAAGGAGCAAAACGACCCATGATTATGGCTCACGTGTATATTTTTCCTAAAGGTTTAGATAACCTGTGTGATTCCACTATCAATTACATTGATTTATGACATTTATGGTATTCTGTCATCATTGTATGAAACGCTGCTACAAGATTGCCGCTGGGATGTCAACTCATAATTTAATTATATATAATTCAGACCGCGCCTGTTACCGTATTGAAGATGATGGAGGAAAGTATGAGGAAAGAATCAAATATGAAGCTCAATATAGATCAAAACAAACTAATGGTATGACACCGACAAGAAAAGGCTAAAGTTACGGTAATAATGATGAGGAAACGTTGGATTTGGTTATTAAATTTACGTATGTAGGAAGCAAAAGATGGGAGGAGTAAGAAGGAAATAAAAGGTAGAATAAGATAACAAATATAGCTTATAACCAAAAGAACCGATTCTAATGCAAAACATCAAATTAATTTACAAGTAGGATATTAGTAATTAAATGATGCATGACGTGTTACAGCAAATAAATGCGAGAAACGTACAAAACAAAGAGAAGAGAAAAAGAGGCTGATGTCCAAAAGAGTTGATGAATGATCAGTTTGACGGATTAAAATAGAGTAAAGAGGGTTATCGGAGGATAAGGATAGCATTGCCATCTGGAAATGGTCAAGACATGCCGTGAGAGCTTGATGGAGGGTATGACGGATTAGAAGAGATGTAGAAGAAAGCTACGTCTTAGATAAATAAAACAATAAATGGTTAACTGCACCAATTGCACGAAATTGAAAAGAAGAATGGGAAATATAGTAGAGCAGAATGAATGATTGCGGAACACTCCAAGGACTGAACACTGTAGAGCTTAATCTCACAGGCCGGACTTCGTGGAACGACATTATTAAGTGCAAAGAATATCTTAGAAATTTTCGTACTATTACAGAAATACTTTTTTGTTAAAACCGCCATATTCATCCCTGAAGATGGCGATCTAAATTAAATAAATAAAATAAATGTAATCAAAACGTGTGGAAACTTCTAAGTTATGGTTTACTTTAAAAAAAAAGATTCAGTTGAAAACGTTTCAGGGTACACCTTTACTGCTTGAGGACCGTAAATCAGAATGAATACTATAAAACGGGGAAAGCCTAATAAAAATCAATTTTCGTGATATTTTCAGAAGAATCAAATCTTCTTTGCACCTCATTAAGGAATTAGCTAGCTGTAACCAGAGCTATAGTAGCTCTTTAACCCTCGTCCACGTGTCATTAAGATAAAGAGCGACACTGATTAGGAGGAAAAAGCGAATGTTGGATAATCATAATTTAAGAGAACTCGTATATTATTTCTGATATTATTCTGATAAGGTATATATACCTTATCAGAAAATAGTAAAGCTAATTCATCAAACTCGTTCTTCGCAAATGATCACTGCCGCTTCGTAAAAGGAATTTTCGCTGCTTTTATGAGGTGCTAAAATGAAATCAAAGACAAAAATATAGTTTGAGTTGATAAAAGTACAAAGACCAGAGTGCTGGAACTATTTTACATCGGAGAACTGTCTGTACAACTAAGAATATGAAACCATTATGTTTCCAACGATAGTATACTTAAAAAAATGCACAGCATATTCATTAAAATAGACTATAATGGAAATCGTACGTTAAAAAACAACCTAATTCGTAAATTGTGGTGTTAGGAGTCGAGCAAGGTATGACCCTGTTGATTAAAGTGAACGACATCCCTCTTAACTGATACTGTTTCTACGCTGCATTATTCTGGTGCTTGCTGTAGGAAATACACATTTTACTAGGAGAAGCTGTCAGCAAGTCTTCTGGCTTAAAATTCATCTAGCAAATTAACAATCTCGGTTTAGCGATATATCATTAAATCGAGATTTCGATCAATTAAGATACCGTGCGACCGAGCTGTCGGTCAAACGAGCTGTCTGTCAAACGAACTGTTAGTCAGTTATAGGAACTGTAGATAAAGTTAGCGTCGGTCTAAGGAAATAGAAAAATCTCTATTCTCTACTCTCTTCTCTCTACTCTCTGCGGAAAATCTCTATTCTTTGTGGAGTATAAATATAAAATCTATATTTCCCCTTTCTCCGCATCGCATCTTTGGTAGAAATAGCCTCATAATATCAGAAAATCTAATGATATAATAAGGAGGGAACTAACCTTCCGGCTTTGGTGATAATCATCTCGGTGCCAAGAGCATGGAACTTCCTCCAGAGGTCTCTGGAACAGAGATCGACTCGGACACTGCAGTCTGGCCATCCGTCATCCTCTTGCCTCTCACTGCTGCCTGAGACCGCCTCTGCCACTGCATAACAATTTACGATGAACCATAAGAAAACGCATTTTTGAATTTTTGGAAATTCATTGCGTTTTTCATTAATTATATTTTTAGAATAATTATAATATAATTAATACATTTTTCCGGATGAAACTAACTATTTGTTACCTAATCTTAGAGTCTAAAAAGTTTGCACCTCCTTCATATTTAGAAGCAAGATTAAAGCACTAAAACAAAGAATGTTTGGTCTTTGTATTTACATCTTTTATGAGATATAAATAATAAAGTAAAAAATATAAGAACTTTCCATTAATTTTTAAGGAGTAATAAAGAGTCATAACATACCGTACGAATAGCAACTTTTCTCTAGAAAACAGTAGATAGTTTTATAACACATGAGACGTGAATTTTCTATATAAATTACTCGAAATATTTCTACGATACGCGTTAGTTGCCGATTGATGGAATTAGAGTTATGGTGCATGAATGCCGTACATCAGAATGTGGCTTGCAAGGCATAGATGCAGAATTACCCAACGAAAAGCAAATTTATGGCCGGTTTCTGCAAACTCCACCTTACCTCTGTGGAACTAACCATAGTATAAAATCTATCCGCTACTTTAATTTGATCTCAAAAATTTCAAGTGATGTAGCAACATAAAAGATAGATAAGATAATAACTTTATTTTACCTCGATAATGTTCAAATATTTGTTCCTTTAGCTATTAGAATCATGCAAATTATAACATAAGTAAAATTTAAAAAATTCTATTTACCTGTTGAAGCTTTAATCATTACTCTCAAGTAGTTGCTTTATTATTTTTAAATCTATTCTTGTACTTTCATTAGATAGCTGCTTTTTATTTTGCGTTTTTTGCATTTGTTTTACCTCAAAGGATTCTTTGGCTAATTATTTTCTTTTCCTTGTATGCGTTCAGTCTATTGGAAAATGAGACCAAGAACTTCCTTTCTCAAAATATATTGAGTTAATTTAGTCTTTGCGTAAAACTTCTAAGTTCTAAAGTATGCCATTCTGAAGCATCTGATTGTGAGTGACGTTCAAAGTTTTGTCGTAGCAAGTCTTGAAAAAATATTTCCCAGATACACTACATAAATAGCCAAGGTGAAGCCTAACTAGCGCAAAGTAACATATATTGTAGAATCCGTCTTTGCTACCACGGACTATTTTCTCGACAAATTCGAGTTTGTTAAATGCTCGTTATTATATACTATGGCAATTGGTATCCCAAAATGTTGTTTAGTTCAACATTAATGTTAAACTAATGAAGTTATAAGGCTCTTCAGTAGGTTTAGATATTCAGATTTTTATTTTTGACCCAAAGAGATCAATGAAAGATCAATGGAGAATTGTTGTATTTGTAAAGAGAAAAATCATTTTCCATAATTCAAAGGTGTTTTCCCAACTTTTTCTAGCAATATCGCAATTTTATTGCTTTATAGAACACAGTGAAATTCAGTTGAGAAAGAAGGATGATCGGAATGGGATAAAAGTTCTTTTTCATTGCCTACTTTTAGCATCACTGGTATACAGCAACCTTAGCCATTCTTCCTCAGTCTTTAAAGCTTTTTTGAAGCATTCTCTTTGACCCGCCGCAAAAACTGTTATATATGTTTATTTCCACCTAGAATATGCAATCAGGAAGTTGTCTTTGTAATGCTTGCCAGTTGCAGCCAATGAAATAATTTTACCGCAACCGTCATGTTTATAAAAAAATACCGTTAGCATAATTTGTAAATAAAATGCAGACAAATCAGAGAATTTAACACGAGTTTAACAGCTGATAATTCACTGCTTTTATCCAACTCTTATCGATAAGCTTCAATAACATAGATACAAATGCCTTGAGTGTCGGTTTTATTCCGATTAAAGTCTTATCGACAAGGTGCAAAGCTACGAAAATAGGAACACTCCAAACACAGCTTTTGAGGATATCAGTCAAGTGCTTGATAAACAGAAAAGACGATGTCGGTAAATTAAGAAAACCAAGTGATAAATCCTTGTTTCAGAGAAAGCTTTTAATTCAAATTTGAGCATCGGACTAAAAATTCGACAGGTATCGCATATAGATTAAAATTTTATTGCACCGATGGTCGGCAGATATTCTTTGCATGGAGATGAAAATGGAGTTTTATTTAGTAAGGAAAAATAAATGACGAAATTGAATTACAAGAATGAGCTAAAAGTGGATTGAATGGAATATTGTGAAAATTCTAAAAAAATACGCCCTCGACTTGAGTTGGATAGCGAAAAATTATTATTGTCGTAATCGTTGCAGTGGACGCTAAGAAATGTGAAGAAGATGAAAGAACCGATGGAGATGATCGAATACTTGGCAGAGAAAAGCTCAGAATAAAGAAAATTAGGTAGGTTTACATCTGACGTCAGATTGAAAATGGCACAGATTGATGATGATTGTATAAGTTGTAAGGCGAAAGCCAGGTATCATACAATTTACAAACAAAAGTTTCTACTAACATTAGAGCAATTCTTATGTACATCATACTACTTAGAATACAACAACATTTGCAAAATACTGATACCATTTAATATTAAAATGAACATTACGCATATTTCTAGAAATTATCAGGACTAAAATATACAGATCATTACTCTCAATATTTTACTACAATACTGAATGTAACCAGTAGCACCATTGCAATATATGCTGTATCACATGGCAACCCCATCATCAATCATTAGCTATACACCCGTAATATATAACGGATGCATCATTTTAACCATTAGTGCCAATTCATCTTTATTCATCGCTATCGTATATCTTTAATATCGTATCAATAATACTTCGTTATCAAAACAAAATAAAATTCACCAAAATCTATAAACTCTCTAACAACACTCAATAGTTTCCTTTAAGCAAAATTCGAGAGAGTAAAGCCATAAATGGATCGATTCGATTCGATCGACTCTTTGGTCATAATCACGGAATAATTATGTTTTTAGTATCTAATATTCGTAAATTCGTTTGTAAATTTATCGTTGTCAATTTGAAAACCCTATCACTTCCTTCGTGTGTGATAAATAATAACCCGCAATTCCTTAAATTCCCTATTTCTGTTGAATTTTCGGATCACCGATTCGGAATCCATAAAAGTTGACACTACGAAATCAAAATGATAGGTAACACAAATCATCACAATGTATTATCTTTTGATTAGAGAATTCTTCAATCAAGATACAGGTTTCCTTTGTTAAAATTTCCGAAATAATCCCCTCTAAGAGTGATATAAAATGTTCTTTCTAACGACATTTCATAATATTTAAGTGAAGTGGGATTAAACTTATACGGAAATATCTTCAATAAAAGAGAAATCTCTCCATGAAAAATTTTATACGTCATTACATAGAGAGAATCTCTTAGAAAGGATAAGAAACAGAAAAATAGTTATACTTACGGAATACGTTCAATACTGAACCATTTACTTAGAAAATAAATCTTTAGACCCTTATTTTTCTTTGAGTAAAACCCTTAGTGCATTCAAAGCGAATTGCTTTGAGAGCTACTCCTGCCAATGCGATATGTTAAAGAAATATTTAACAGGATGATTGCTGACCTCACACATTATCTGTCAATGAATTATAGATGTTCGAATACATGCAAGATGACATATCTGAAATGTATTCCTTTACTCAGAGGCTAAATTTGTTGAATGATCTAATCCTGTGACAAATTTTGAAGGTAGAAATCGGAATCAATATATATTAGGGCTACAATACAAGAGTGATGCAACATTCGTTAACCTTGGCTGCTTATCCGTATAATTTGCTAAATGTAATTTAGTATGTTTCGGGCATTTTGCAACTAACACAAAAATTCTACATCTCCTCATCTATAATATCACGCTGCGATCGGCGTGTGGCAGGGATTATATACACAGAGCCTTCGAGATACTTTAGTTGTTAAAGCGTATCGTTCTCGGAAAGAATGGGTACACTGATGTGTACTTTTCATTTTGCGTACGTTCAGAAGACACTAGAAAGTTTACATAATCACTAACTTTGAAATCGTGGATACATTTAGAAGCGACCTAACAAAAGTCATACAGGGCGTCTCAGTACCACGTTTCAAAATTACTGAGGGTGACCCAATGAATCGGAATCACATAGCAATGCAGGGTCGGAAATGCATTCGTGACGCGATGGTGCACACAAAAACATCAAATTGTAGAAGCATTCTGTTTAGAATCGTCATCTCCCACTAGGATAGGGAGTTAGTGGGATGACGATTATTCGATTGACGGTATGCATTTGGCATACGGGGCTGCAGATTGTCTAGCCTCAGCGTTTCTAAGCGAAACAATATCCTATGAGGCGTACTCCCAATCATAATTTCTTCACAAAGCTGTACCTGGAGTTAGCTGAAACAGTTTTCTTTCAAAGAGTTGCCATGAATCGGTCACGATCAGTATCCATTTCACGTGCAGTTCAACCAGATGATTATGCACCTCGAATTGCTTTTGCCGGATTGTATCTTACCAAGTGTTCTACACATCATTTACATGGTGTAGTTTTATTTCTGATTTTTCTAAGTGCGTCAATAAAGCATATACGACCTTGCATTGCTATATGATTCCGAGACATAGGGGTGCACCCTACCCCTCCCAGAAGTTCTGAAACGTGGCACTGAAACACCCTGTACATTTAGACTTACTTGAGTCGCCTGTCGTAACTAAATGTATAAATTTCTGTTCCAGTAGGTGCTCATGACCTCAGCTGTCGAAGCAATGTTAAGATTTTATCTACTAGGATATCTGTTTCTTTGAGTATTGGTTGACCGTTGATAATTATTTGTGTATATTATCAATTTTTCACATTTGTAGACGTTGGTTGATAATATTATAAGTTAAAAAACTACCAAATGAATATTTCAATTTTACACACCCTTTGATTTGGAAGTTTCAAAGACAAAATACTGAGAAATATTACTTCATACATTTGATTGTGGTTTTTGTTTATTTATGATTGATCGTACGTTTTCTTTTAATATCTGAACCTTTTATAAGTTAAATGCTAAGTATAGCAAAGAATAAGGTTTTTTGGCAGCAAGAAAATCTTATACGATCAATCTACGTTTATGTTAATTATATTAATTATATTATAGAAAAAGATCTCTTAAAACCGTAATAAATGTTGGATGAACCTTGGTGAAGTTTATCCGGAATTCTAATCATTATGTAGGATATATATTCTACAATTTGAGATCGCCATAGATTAAAAAAGTGAGCTTGATTAACCCCAACTAATTTCACAAAGTAAAACTTCTTCATAACTGCTGTTTAACAATTTTTTAAATACATTTCTTAAAAGGGGTTTTGAATTTTAGGAAAGGACTTAAACAGTGATCCAGGAAACTTGTTCCACTCCGGTATGCTTCTATTCAAAGAAGCATATTTTGCAATATTATATCTTTGCGTACATTAGTGACAGTACGTTTTATTTTGTGATTATGACTCCTAAAGAAAGTGACTTTACCATCAAATTTTAAAAACCTCCCATCTCTTACTGCCTGCTATTACTTGGTAAACACAACCTAGCCTCATTCTCCTCTTCTCAAGCGATTCTAATCTTTAAAGTTTCCGAGACGCTGACCTACTCATAATATAACGAGCTTTTTCTAACATCTTTATGCGACAATTTCATAAGGATTCTACACTGTCCTAGCATCTTCTAAAATCGACTTCAATAAGGTTAAATACCCCAATTACTTTGTTTTCTTACTGCCGCACTTCAACTTCCTGATGAAATGATGTAATGTCCTATACTTTCTTGCTACCAAATGATCTGTATATTTTCTCAATTCATTGAAGTTTCTATTCCATGTAACTCCCAAATTGAATCTTGCTAAGCCAATAGTTTAGTTTCCCTAAGGTCTAAGGAAATGTTTTCCATAATTTGATGAAAAATAGAAATTAAGTAAACCAGCCTATAATATTTATCTTTCTATCATTTTCATGCGTGTAAATAGTTGTTAGTTATTACGGGTATTTCGAGTTCGAAGGAAAGAAAGTAATTTTTTAGACTTGCGCTGGATGTAAAGTTCGAGTGAGAATTAATTTCCTCAGTTATTGTCATCAATATATGCCTATTTTAGATCTCGTCGCTCATATTCCTCGATCCCGCCTCCTTCCCTTGCTACGCATCAGTATGTTAAAACCTAATATTTCTTCATGTAAATTTACATCTAAACGTACTTTAAATATGAATTTTGATAGAATCATAATCGTATCTCGAAGCTTGAATATTGAATCTAAAATGAATTGGGATGATAGAAGCTATTAGGTATACAGCGACCGGTTTATACTTCAACCCCTCCACGAATAATAACCTAATTGGGGAATTGAGCTTACTAGGCAAGATGAGGAGTGTAATAGTTTGCCCCAATTTCTTCATCCAACTCGAATGCTAAAAGTGGAAGTAAGTGCGATATATAAACCATACAAATAACTCTTTCCCTAGAATTCAATAAGAAGTAGACAAAATGCATGCCATTGAATAAAATCGCTCATACCTCAGTAGATTTCATATCATCACAGCCGTAAATAAAACAGAGAATATTTTTTCAGCAAAGTATTCCAATATACGAATGATTGAATTCTATTCATCAAAGCAAGAACAACTATCGGATTGCAATCTCTCAATTGAGTCGTCTGCTACTTCTGCTGTTTACTGTTTATATTTTTTTTTCAAGCAAAACTCGACATTTTACGCGTTAATTTTTACGAGAAGGTTTTTATACATACTGTGTCGAGCTTGCTTCTTGAAATTGGTAAAAAATATTGCACTAGTTTAGTTTTGACTTCATAAATAATTCTTTTCACCAGAATTGTCTAATACTCAACGGAAAGAGGAGAATATATTCACCGAACTGGCATTGCCCACGTGATTCTAACCTTTGCTCTCCGTGGCTGTTTCTCGAGGACTGCTCAGAGTTCCAGTGTCTTCGGTTCCGTTGCCGATGAGGGCCTCAACGCAGAAGGCCCTGGCCCTGCTGCTCATCGACTCAGGAACCTCACGCTTCAAAGTCATGTCCGTCGACGCTCAAATAACAGCTCTACCAATTTCACTCATCAGAAGTGGACCTTCGCTTTGTCGAGCGTGTGTTACTTGCGGAGGCACGGTGCGGACTATGAAGCCTCAACACCGCCCCTTCCCCACCGCCTATGAAGGTGCTGAGGGAGGGGATCCCCGACCCACCCACGCGCAAATTGAGGACTGGTGCTTCTCAGCCAATCAAAGGGAGGAAACGCCTCCTTCCGAAGCAACTGGGAGGAGCCGCAAACTGCTATGGCGCCTCCAACGTCAAATACGTTGGGTGCATTCTACACAACGTATAGGAGGTTTTCCCTTTCTGAGAAGTTAAAATATTATTTCCTACGGCTTGTTTAAGATCATAGACCGTCTGTGGTTGTCCCCCTCTATAGTAACGATGATAAATTGCTTTGAAGAAGCATGACAGGATCCCGATCAACCGTGCTCTGCGAAGCTAGAATAAGTAATCGAATAAGCTAATTGACAGTTTGTAAAATATTTAGTCAATAATCCGATTAATTGAATGAGAACTTCCATAGGGTTTATACTGACTACTGTTTGAAAGGTTCCTGCTTCCATATCTTGAGGAATGGTACATTTTAAATTTGTTCCTTGGTGCAGAAGAGAGAAAAATGTGTGTTTCATTTACTTATGTCACATAAGGATGATTTATTGTGATCAGACAACCCGCAAATACAAGTAAACTAAGCAATACTTGCGGAGGCAGAAATTGATTGCAAAAATTTTGATTCGAAAGATAATATCATTATTAAATTTTATCGACCAAGTTCGGGAAAAGTAAGTATGAGAAAGTTTAGAAGATTATAAAAGGGTAGAAAAATCAATTTGGAATTTCTGTCGAAAAAGAGTTTGATAAAATCGAGATAGTTAGGAATCCTGAGAAAAATTTTAATTAAATACAGAGTAGAAACCTATTTTGAATTTGTACGGAAATGAAGCAGCTGTAGTTAAAATAGGAGATAAACAACAACAAGCAGTAATAAGAAATGAAGCAAAACAAAGAAGTGCTCTTTCTCCAATAAGGTTTAATGTTTATATTCAAGCCTTATTTTACAATTTTAGAGGAGAAATAGTTTTGGAGATTCAAAATTAAAGGGGATAGGTGAAATATGATTTGGTTTTTCGGGTGAGTATGTAGAGATAGCTGAAAATGGGGGAATCGTAAACCCTGTTAAAATTTTTGAAAAAAAAAGAAGAGGGAATGTAATGTGAATCTCAATGAAGCTCAAACAAAACAGACCGTATGGGGCAGACAAGAAAATAATAAAGTTACGGTAATAATAAATGAGTAAACATTGGAGAAGGTTAATTAATATACGATTCCAGGAAGCAGAACAACCGAAGATGAAAAAAGCAAGATAGAATAAGACAAATATTGCTTCTAGCTAAAGGAGACGACATTTTATTGCAAAGAAAACCAGACTGTTTACAAGAAAGAGATAAGGTAAGACATACAAACGGAGTTTTGCCCCATTTAAGTATGACGAATGGGTGGTAGAAAGGAAGAGAAAAAGATTCTAGATTTCTACATCTACATCTACATACGTTTCCTGCTAGCCGCCATTCGGAAGGTGGGTGGTGCAAGGGGTGTAGGCACCATGACTCTACTTTCCTAGTACATTATTTCCCGGAAAAAATGAATTCTTGAATCGACTAGTTCTAGCGTCTATGTATCTGATCTTTATCGCTGTATCAGAACAGCCTATGTAGCAAGGGCGCATAATATCGGTTACATCTTCTAACGGTTACATCTCTCTGAATTTATCAAGTAAATTAAATCTTTGATTGAGCTTTCTTTCTTCTGAAGATTCCCTTCCTGCCACCTGAAGCATCTTAGAATCGCTAACCGATTTATCGTAGCAATTCTTTACAAAACGTATAGCCCTTCGTTGTAGAACCTTCTCTAATTCGCGAATACAACACTTATCCGCAGGGTCCCGTAAACTACATGCATACTCGAGGTGAGGCCTAATTAGTGAAAAGTAACATCGCTCGCGGACTATTTCTTCGCTCTTATCGACTGTTCTCTTGACGAAGCCGAGTTTCTTAAGAAAACCTTGCTCACAGATACTATGGATAAAAGTACCCCAAGCTATGATTTTCGTTAGGGTTATTCCAAGATGTTTTACTAATTCGACTGTTGATATTTATTTCCTCTTACGACAAGGTCGATTTTTTAACTCGACTTTCATTGTTTTGAACGGGAATATTTAGAATTTAATGATACAAAATGTCAAAGGAAAAGAATTCGTAAAGTGCATTTATGTACTTTCCTACACAGGGCGTCGAACTCACGGTCATTTGGTAGCATTTCTTCCTATGGTACGGTGGAAGACCATCTCATCCGTTTTCGATTCCGTTTTTCCCGTTTGAAATGCACGGTGGAATCGGAATGACACTGTTGCATCGAACCAAGGACCACTGGAGGAACGGCGAACCCCATGAAAGAATGTCCTCAAACCACTCTGTGACCATTCCGGGTTTTATCTTTCCAGCTTATCGAGAAGCCATTTAAAAGAATCGTCAAAAATTCGGAAAGGCATTGAAAAAATTTTCAATTTGAGTTCGACTCCAGGTGGATCCGAAATACTTCCATAAGAAATGCATTGCTGCAATTTTTGAAAATTTTTTTCAATGCCTTTCCGATAACCTGGAAAGATCAAACCCCGTGTGGCGACGGAGGCGTTTGAAACCATTCTTTCACGAATTTCACCGTTCGTCTAGTGGTCCTTGGTTCGATGCAAGAGGGTCATTCCGATTCCACCATGCATTTCAAACGGGGAAAACGGAATCTTATTTTAGGACCTTCCCGATAAGATATTGAATCGAAACTTTGGAATTAGTGAGAATGGCACTCATCTAATATTATTTTGCTATCTTCTCTCACGGAAGAGTCCTGAGTTCGACGCTAGGCGGTCTTATGCGCGAATTTTTGCAATCTGTTTTGAAGCCGTTCTCGATGCGATAGAGCAATCAAAATCTCGGTGTTTGCTGATGAGATGGTCTTCCATCGTACCAAAGGAAGAAATGTTACCAAATGACTGTGAGTTCGACGCCAGGTGGGTCCGAAATGCATTGGAGAAATCTTGGACGATTTTTTTAAATGCCTTCCCGATAAGCAGGAAAGATAAAACCCGGAATGGTGACAGAAGCCTTTAAGAACATTCTTTCATGACGTTCACCATTTCTCTAGTGGTCCTTGGTTCGATGCAAGAGCGTCATTCCGATTCCACCATGCATTTTAAAGGGGGAAAACGGAATCTTATTTTAGGACCTTCTCGATAAGATATTGAATCGAACCTTTGGAACTAGTGAGAATGGCACTTCTTTAATGTTAATTTGTTATTTTACCTCTCGGAAGGGTCCTGAGTTCGACGCTAGGTGGTCTTTGCGCGAATTTTTGCAAAATGTTTTGAGGCCGTTCTCGATGCGATAGAGCATTCAAAATCACGGTGTTTGCAGATGAGATGGTCTTCCATAGTAGCAAATGAAGAAATGTTACCAAATGACCGTGTGTTAGACGCCAGGTGGGTTCGAAATGCTTCCGTAAGAAATGCATTGGAGAAATCTTGGACGATTTTTTAAAATGCCTTCCCGATAAGCTGGAAAGATAAAACCCGGAATGGTGACATAGGCGTTTGAGAACATTCTTTCATGAGGTTCGCCGTTTCTTCAGTGGTCCATGGTTCGATGCAAGAGTGTCATTCCGATTCTACCATGCATTTAACGGGAATAACGGAATCTTATTTAAGGACCTTCCTGATAAGATACTGAATTGAAACTTTGAAACAAGTCAGAGTTGCACTTCTCTAACATTCGTATGCCATTGTCTCTCACAAATGGGTCTTGTGTTCGACGCCAGGCGGTCATTTACACTAATTTTAAAAAATTTTTTTGAGGCCTTTCTCTATGCAGGAGACTTCAAAATCACAGCGTTTGCGTTTGAAGTAATTTTCTATAGAACCAGAGGAAGAAAGGTTATATTTGACCGTGAGTTCGATGCCAGATGGATGAATGTTTCTCACGTACGAAATGCATTGCGGAAATTGTTAAGAATTTTGCTGGATAAGCTTCGAAGATGATACCCGTAAGGGGAACTTATTGTTAAATATGTACCAATTAGCTTGCACTATGCAAGCAACTTTTACTCGTATATCTATATATCTATTATATATAGCTAACTCTCCGGATATACCTATATATAGGGGATACGAATTCTAACCATTTTCCATAAGCGCCGTCGACTTAAGATTTTTTCGACGTACTGGCCCTACACTCTAGATGCCAGAATAATTCAGACATCGACGCTAGCTATCATGGGTTCGATTCTAGAATGTCCCAAATATCGCAATTTTCCCATAAGAATGCATTGCGCGGATATTTGAAAATTTTTTTGAGGCACTTATTATTATTATTATTAGACACTTTTGGCGGGGTTAGGCCGGTATGGCCTCTCTTCCACCCAACCTTTACAATTCATATAAGAAAATACAGTTAACTATATTAAGCTTAAATCTACAAAACTACAGACTAATTAAGGAACAAATCAGGTAAATATCGGTATGGTAGTGGAACCAAAATCTCGGAGGTTGAAGTTGAGGTAGTCTTCTATATTACGAATGGAAGAAATGTTACAAAATGACCGTGAGATCGACGCCAGGTGGATGCAAAATTCTTCCATAAGAAATGCATTGCTGAATTCTTTGACGATTTTTTAAAATGCTTTCCCGATTAGATGGAAGGATATAACCCGGAATGGTGAGAGAGGCGTTTGAACACATTCTTCCATGAATTTCACCGTTCGTCTGGTGGTCCTTGGTTCGATGCAAGACGGTCATTCCGATTCCACCATGCATTTCAAACGGGGAAAACGGAATCTTATTTTGGGACCTTCTCGATAAGATATTGCATCGAAACTTTGGAATAAGTCAGAGTGGCACTTATCTAATATTAATATGCTAATTTCTGTAACCAAAAGATCCTGAGTTCGACGCTAGGCGATCTTCTGCGCATGCTTTGCAAACTGTTTTGTGGCCGTTTCAGGTGCGATAGAGCAATCAAAATCACGGTGTTTGCAGATGAGATGATTATTATCTATTGTACCAACTGAAGAAATTTTACCAAAGACCGTGAGTTCGACGCCAAGTGGGTGCAAAATTCTCCGGTATAAAATTCATGGCGGGCAATTATGACATTTACTTTTAATGCTTTTCCGAAAACCGGGAATGATATAAAATGGAATATACATAGAGGCAATTCATATGTTTCATATACGCTGTCCGCCGTTCCTCTGACGATTATTGGACCGATGCCTAAATGTCATTTCTATTCTACCATGTATTTCAAAGTGGGATAGCGTAATCTTATTTTAGGAACTTCCTCATAAGATATTGAATCGAAACTTTGGAACAGCTCAGAATGGCACTTATCTAATATTAATATGCAATTGTTTTGCACGATCGGGTCCTTCGTTCTACGCCAGGCGGTCTTTTGCGCGAAGTTTCCAAAATTGATTTCAGGCATTACTTGGTACGATACTGATTTCAACTGATAGCTTGCAGTATGCAAGCAACTTTTACTTGTGTATATATATATATATATATATATATATATATATATATATACAATTCTTTATTTGAATAGAAGTTTCACCAGTTAAGATTAAGCTAACTGAGGTTCAATCGATGGCTGAACCTTCGGCGTTCTTTCCCTTCGACACGATTTGATTCTAATAGTATATTTATGTTATATATATATATATATATATATATATATATATATATATATATATATATATATAATCAATTGCTGTTCGTTAGCCTCGCTAAAACTCAAAAACGGCTCAACCGATTCGAATACTTATTTTGTTTTGTTTGGTCTAATACAGGGGTGGTTTATACAGTGAGAAACCCCAAAAGAACAGCTGAAAATTTGGTAAAATTCAAAATTGAGAATCGCCATTTTTATCGGTTTCAGGCTAATTTCTTTTGTCTGAAGATAGTAAAGAGTATAGACGCAGAGTTAAGTAACGTAGGTATCGAAGTCTTTACTTAAGCTAATATTTTTTACCGGAAGAACTCAGGATGTGAAGACGACTGGCATTGAAGCATTGAAGTCCAGAAAGGAGAAGGAGGATTATCTTTTGAGAATTCTTTGCTCTTTTTCGAACCCTTATTATATCCGTCTACATCGTTGCCATTCTGTCTACATTGTTGCTATAATCAACAACTCTTTTCTCATGTTCTTTTTTTCTTATTTAATGTATCATTTTCACATGCATGCTTTCCAGTAAGCGATGACGCATTTTATAATAATTATACGTCGAAACCCAGTATGACCTTTTTATCGAGGTTAAATCAGTTTACTAAATGTAAAAGAAATATTTCTCAGCGAATCTGAACTCCATTCCCCCTTGTGCGGATCCCAATTATCTATAATTGTAAAAGAAACCGAGGTAATTATTATATATTTTCCTGATCCAGATACCTGATTGCCTCCAACTTAATCAACCCTTAATGTACAGCTAGTTCCAAAAAAAACTTACCACCTAAGCCGCAACCCGCATAACAGACCTGAAGCTCGATGAGAGCGAGTCTAGAGTTTTCCACGCATTCTATTGGCTCTTGGAAGGAGGAGCACTGTGATGGCGCCTTTTTAAACCCTTGGGAAACGCGTATTTGTATCGTCTTTACTAGCACGAAATCTTGTTTAAATTTAGTGTTACTTTTTACTATGTCAGCAGCATAGTATTAAAAAATGAATAAACATCGGATCTCCTTATTTCGGCCTGAAACTTCTGCGTAATTCACCTTTTTCTGGAGACATCGGGTAAACTTACTTTAGCTGCTTCAATTATCCAATAAAAAATTATGTCATTGCAAGATTGAAAAGGATTATATTATTACGTTTTTTATGCTCTTGACGCCTACAGGAGGAACTTTTAAATTTATTTAGAGGAAATTCACGACTATGACGCAAATAGAAACATGAACGAAAACTCTGCAAGGAGATAAAGAATACTTAGGTATATGAACACAATCAACTGTATTTCAACTAATTTATGTTGCAGAAGAAATGCTATCGAGAAGGGGAGCATGAAAAAACTGCGAAACCTACTAATGAAAGCAAAGATGAAAAGAAACTTAATCTGGACGAATACACTGAGAAAGAATCATTTTAAGTCAACGTGGTAAAGAACTCTGAAAATTAGACCCAAAACATATTACAATAAAGTAAACCAAGTAAATTACGATCAACTACATCAGATAATTACATCAAATATTATAAAAATTTTAAATACCACCAAATCATATGATAGAAAGTAAAATATTAATTGCCGTGATATCATCATTTTCTAAGGTAATCGCTTAAAATTCAAATTGCTAATTTAGTATTTTAGAAAATAACATAGATATTAGAATAGTAGTACTCTTAATTTAAATACTGAGGACTACAATTTTTTTTCAAATATCGAATAAAAAATTAATTTACGACGAAATTAACGCCAGCATTTCGTAACACTTTTCCGAACATATTGTTCATTGCCAGTCCCAGAAAAACCATCCCTTTAATTAAATCAAGTTCATGTTCCTTGCAAAATTATGCTGTCCCAACTTTTATCTGATGATAAATCTCTTTCTTGCCCCGTGGTGCAAATTTTGACTAGATTTCATTGCTGTTGAATTATTCTGCGATACAGAGAAGTATAAAATTTGCTTGATACGACAAATAACGGAGCATTAGGTATTTTAGAATATATGTGTCAACACGTCATTCTGTTCCTCCACCAGGCATTCGTGATGATGGTATCAGATGAAGCATTATGATTTTGAGATGATATTTGGCTGTTTCTGACAAATTCGCGTCTGAGGTTTTACTAAGTCTTTCAGAGAGAGCGGAGGACCTCCACCCTGGCCCTAGGAGTATCCCCTATTCATTCCTTTGTTGTTTCTTTTTCTTTTGTTTCGTCCATCGAAAGGTATTGTCTATTTTCTCAAAGGAACCATAAAACGGCCGATGGGTGAAGGTGAACTCCGCTCTGAGAAAGAAAACCCCCTTTTCGGCATATTGTGGATGGTCGTATGTATCCGTGGTAGCGAATTTGAAAGCGCTAATGAGGATTACCGACCGCACCCCTGCTGAGCAGGTATCTAAGGTTAGGGTATGGTGGCGGCGACCGATCACAAGTAAGGTGGGAAATGGTGGATCCGCTATTTGTTATCTTCGCCGCGGGTATTCCCTTAGGGAATGAAAATATTCAACTCTATTTTTGAGGTAGACGACCTTTCAGGACTTCTTGCAAGGAATCCAGATGGTTAAGAAACAACCGTTAGTATGGCAAATCAGAACCTTAAGACTGATTTGCATATTGCAGATAAATACCAGGTTTTTGTATACTTGCATATTGTAGGTTTACACGTTAACATCTGGTTTATTTACATTTACATTAATACCCCGCGAGCCGCCGTATGACGTATGTCAGGGGGTGTGAAAACACCCACAACACGATTTCTATTGTTATACTGAAATGATTTTCAGAACTATGCGCTAGGTGAAAGTGAGACTAATGATTAATGATCGCTGCTTCGGTTTCTGAATGCCTCAAGTAAACTATATAACCCGAATTGTTTGAATGGTGTATAATGATTAAAAGAGAAATCACCGTCAAAATTTTGAATGATGGGTAATATGAGTCATGGAAGAATACGCTAAAAATAGAAACCAACGGATGGTAATCAGACTTACATAAGAATATTCCTCTAATTCTCATAATTCATACCTTAGCTGTTAAAATATTCTTGGTTCTATATGTAATCCATTATTCCAACATTCACTCCAAGGACCTTCGTAGCATCATCCTTCATCCTAGGCACATCATAATTCCCTACGAATTTTGCGAAGATGTTAATTTTTTAATGGTAATGCAAGGAAGATCATTCTAGTTGAAATAGGACCTTCGGAAAATCTGAATGATAACATAAAGTTGAAAATGTTTGGGTGCATCATATCTGTATTAGTATCTCTATATTCTGCTTTTAAAGTGAATGGCATAAACTGTATTAGCTTATTCTAAATAACTAATTCAACAACAAAAACGAAAAAATAAGTAATGTGCCTATCGTCAATTTATATAAATCAAGCTCCTCGTCAATCTATCTATCTATATATTATTTTAAAACATGCTTTTTTAGTGATCGGGACTTTTCTCCCTTATTACTCCTTCAGTATAAATAAATGAATGACCGTTTGATGGCAAAAGTTGTCAGGTTCCTGCGAAAAATAGTCAGACAAATCAAAAATGCACCATTTGTTAAACAAATTGAAATAAAATTTTAATCATCCCATTTTGTACTGGACGAAAAAAGGCCCGGGTTGCTATATACAGATTCAATTTGTTTACTTAGTGACGAGTGTAAACAAATTTTTAAATCGGATAATGCATCTATTCTCGGGCATAAAGTGACTGAAGCAGTCTCGCAATTATTATTATAGTCTCCATGAACGAAAACTTCAACGTCGTACGCAACCACAGTTTTATAAGTAAGCCATATTCCATCTTGCTGGAGCAGAACGACAGCCAAAGAAACATAAACATTGACGAATATGAAAGTTTGCGTCACGGTTTTACCGTGTGGTATGTTTGAAAAATTTTACATCATATTACTTCCCGGTAGTTTTAATATAAGATCGACCATATCACAAATATATTTTGGAGTATTTATAGAAAAATTAGAGATTTTAATTACGAGTCATGCGATCAAAATAATTAAGTCGTTTTCCGAGTATTCAAATTTATTTTGGGGAAACTTTCATCTGCTGAAAATTTTCTATATACCCTATCAAATGATTTTTAGTGTTTCTATTTTACTCACAGAATAAATAATATACTCTGAATCTTAAGAAATGCGTTGCTATGAGTTTCACGCGTTCTACAAACGTTATTCCCACACTGTACAAAATTTCAGGACATCCCTTAGAGTTCGTGCGTCATAATAAATATCTAGGAGTCACGTTCAGTAGTAGTTTATCTTTTAAAGAACACATTCGAGATGTAATAGGTAAGGCGAACAAAATACAGAGACTAACAGGTAGAACGCTGAAGGGATGCTCATCAAGAGTAAAAGAAATAGCTTATTTTTCACTCATTCGACCTAATCTCGAATATTGCTGCGCGATTTGGGATCCACACGAGGTAGGTTTGGTCTCAGATTTAGAAATGGCCCAACGTAGAGCAGCTCGTTTCGTTACAGGAGATTTCAGGTTCGACAGTAGCGTTACGTCCATGATAGAATCCCTCGGTTGGAATTCACTTCAGGAGAGAAGAAACGATTACCGAAGGAAACTTTTCGAAAAGTTCCTCGGTTCCGAATTTAGGGACGAGGTGAATGAAACTTTGATTCCGGTTAGTAGTGAGCGCGATCTCCGAGAGGCATCAACCAAGCGTTATAAGGAGGAAATAGACAGGACAAATAGTTATTTCTGGTCGTTCTTCCCGCGAGCTATTAGAGAAGCTAATAGGGTCGATTAGAATACTAAGATGGTGTCATTACACCCCCTGCCATACGCCACTGGCGGCTTGCGGGGTACTCATCTAAATCTAAATCTAAACACGAAGCCCTCGTGACACATCATAAAAGGAAGTGGTATTTAGAAAAGAACAGTTTACCAAAATCTGATGGTGGCAATGTGGTAGTGAAGTTTGTATTTTTGTCTAAATTCGTGATGTAAAAATACATTAAGTGAATTGAGGTATTCGGTTTAGGATGAATTATATATATAAAGTGTTCTGCCTTTCGGTACGTTCATGTGCCCCCACATTCCCTATTTAATTCCTTCTCCTTCAATTCCAGGTAACATACATCGTTATACTGACGCGTACTATTCGTGATTATAGTGCTAAAAGAAAATTTTTAAAACATTCTATAACATTTACATTCTCACACTCTCTAAGATATTAGGGACTTCGTTAAGGTTCAAGTGGTAAGGGATTAGAAAACGCAAGAGTTTAAATTTACCCATAGATTTTCGTTACTGGATGTGTAGATACCGATACCTATCCCTACTAACGAGGTATGTCGAAACTGACACTGACATGGAATTTATGGTACGATGTTTTTGGCATGTCTTATTGTTTGTGTATTCGTCTGTTGTGATTAGAGTAGTTGCTGTAATGTATTTGGTAGGGGAAATTGAGTATTACTGATCGTCTGCGAAATTTTCGCACGGGGCAACTAGTGATTGTTTATTTATAAATATTGTTTTTTATGCTTTATTTTGTCTCTATATTGAGCTCAAAATTTCGTAGTTTGAAATTACTTGAGAAATGAAAAATTAATTAGAGAAATACCACCTAATATGTATTCTTTACGCTTACGAGAACCAAATCGTTTAACTTCTCTTACAACATCTATGATACAAAGTAGATAGAGCATTGAAGATGATCTTACTAGATCGACTAAATTTTCTATTATAATGTCACTAAAATATGAATTGAAACGTAAATACGGAATTGTAGACACTCCGCATATTCAATGTCGCAGAAACTTGAAGTTTATACGCCGAATACCGATAAATTATATCTCTAAAGTTATTTAGAAGAAAACATTGGCTTGCATAGGTAGTAATACTAATGTTAGCGATTTCTATTGGTTTAAAAAAAACTCGAAATCTCTTTCCAAAATAAGTTGCTGATAAGAAGATGGTTTAGTTACTGGCTTAGTGAACTACTCGAACTTTCTTATAGAATTAAGAGAAGGTTGCTATAAAACATTGAACATCGATATAGTATACAATTTCGGAGATCCTGGGAATAAACTGATGCATGAGAAGGAAATTTCTGAAAGTATGAGCCATCGACGTTATATCTTGTATATTTGAATGTTAATCATTTTTGACTAAGATATGACTTAAATTGGATAAATGAGTAGTTTCTCTGGAGGCAGTTGAGAAGGTGAGTGAGTGCGTTATACTTTTGAAAGAGGTCGTTGCTCCTACTCAAAGTAATCAATTGGTCGACGAGGAACGCAAGAAATGCCATTACCTATTGTGATTCATCCAAAAATCTGGAATTAACATATCTCTTACACTTTTGGTTGTTAAATTCATGTGAGTGTATGTATTACTGTTGCCGTCACTTCTCACTTCCCTATCTCTATTAAAACAGTCCCCCTCTTGAAATACTGGTGAATTCATCGCTTTATTCACTTCTTCCAATCACTCCTGTATCTTGCTCTTCAAATTTGTCACGGAATGTGGAGGTATGAAAAGTTTCTCATAGACAATACATTTTAAATACGAAGGAATATTTTCAATATCACCAATCGATAAATATGTAGATAGACTAGCCATACCAAACCACCACCCATTCATCTCAATCATTTAAATTCTGTCGAAAAATATGGGAGTTACGCAGGGCCAGCCATCAACCGAGAGGAGCAAAATTTCAACATGAGCCTCATATGCGCTTCCCCATGTGATATTACAGGGTTGGAATTACAGGTAAAAAGGCCCTGGGAAAAACTATTTCACCAAGTCCCTATTATTTTGCGTATTTTTAACGTTTTCTACATTATAATAATTGTAAACGTTATAATAAACAATTGAAATATAAATAATGTAGGTAGTTTTGTATACATTCAAAATTAATTGAAAATTTTACATTCATAGCTAACAGTAGCATTCAATGAGCATTATGACCAAACCTCATTCGCACTATCTTTTTGTGTATTTTAGAACTTTTAAAGGTGATAAATATAGCGAGAAGAATGTTTAAGAACGTAATGGTTTGTGACTGCAACCATTTCAAGAGGAATCCACAGAAGTAATCAAGTTTATTCGATTCACACTTCAATGACATATACATAAATATAGCGAGAAGAATGTTTAAGAACGTAATGGTTTGTGACTGCAACCATTTCAAGAGGAATCCACAGAAGTAATCACGTTTATTCGATTCACACTTCAATGACACCGAAAAAATTAATTAATTCAAAATTAATGTGAAAGATGGTTGTCTCGTATCCGTCATCTTTATTCATTGAGGAAAATCGATTCTAGCACATTTTCTCTCAATTGATTTGGACGGTATAGTAAAAATTCCAACTGCATAGATGATAAAATTTACTGATTTTTTACCGATCGAATTTTAATTTCGATGCTTATCAAATGAAACAAAATGTATCTAAAATACGCAGAGAATGCCTCAAGACTTCATAATATATATTTACTTATTGTTTTTTAATGTAGCATATTAATGTAATAGCCTAGATATGGCCATGAGTGTGCCTTACTTTACTTGTGTAGATTGCATTCACACAGGCTGTGATAAAACTGGTGATCGATATAGACTCCTTTGGTATATAATTTTAAAGGCTAATAACTGCTCTCTTGAACGATGCATAATATTAGCTAGTATTATATTATATAATACCACCAATTATAACCGCAGAGTTTTGCAAGCGAAAGCGTCGAATTCGAGGTCTATACATTTCTGGTCCGACACCGATTCAAACTGCGCGGAAATTTTCTTCCTCCCATCTCAGTCCTAAACATAAGCTCAGAGCGGCTCAGAGGCAGATTTTGCGAAAATTTCCTTCGACTTGCTCGTGCCTTTCGCCCTCAGACTCAAATTTTATGAGGGGAAGGGGGTTTGCCTCGGAATAACAGGACCTCGTGTGCGACGTTTCCCTCTGCGCGAGAAGCAATGCTAGAATATATACTGAATCGTTATAACCATTTTATAATAACTGAATTCTTGCATTACGACATCCGTATTGTTATAATACTATTCTGCTAGGCCAATGCCACCAAACTCAGGATACTAATAAATCTTTGCAATATTAACAAAGCAAATAAATCCATTTCAACTCTGCAGGCGGAGTTATGACTCAAGCAGACCATCTCCGCCATGTTTTTCGTCTCTCTCTCTCTCTCTCACTTCTTAAGGCTCGCTCGGAGGAAATTCACTGCTTGTTATGCGGGTTGCGGCTTAGGTGGTAAGTTTTTTTTGGAACTAGCTGTACTTAAAAGAATAGCATTCAGCCCAAATCATTCGCTTACTTTCACTAAGAGATAACATTAAGAATGCAGGTAACTGCAGCTGGGGATGCACAAATGTTATTGCATTGCCGTAAATGTTTTGACAGGCTTCACTGGCACCAAAAACACAATAAGAATAAGCTCCAAAACGGAGCTCTGAACGGCTAAGCCAAAACGGATGTTCTCAAAATCCCCATTCAGTAAAGTGATTCGATTTCAAATTTTTATCGACAAACTATAAGTATTGCAAGAATTCTTTCCTGTGACTTTATTTAAAAAGATACGTAAATGCATATCTCAGGAGAAAATTAACACCACTGAAAAGGTAATTGTATTCCTGACTGCCAACCTTTCCTTAAGCTTTCTAACAGTTCCTGATTCTTCCTGGATCGAGTCGTACGCTCTGTACCTTTACCACACCAAAACTTACTCCTGAGCGCTGCAGACCGGCGCTCTTGGCGGTTCTCTGATGAATCAGCCGATGGGGGAGGGAAGGGGGGGGGATTGGGGGGGACAACCTATAAACCCTAAGAAGTGGACCCTCCAGGCCGTTGTGACGTGCTATAGGGTTCACCTCTATGCCTAGAGGGCCCCCTGCCACAACTTCAAGGACAAGCTCCGACCTCATAGACAGAAAGAACGAGCAGGTGAGAAGTGAGTGCTTAGTTACCTCACCCCTGCAGAAGAAGGTGAAAGAAAGGCCCCTGAAATAGATGCCTGCGTCTGTAGGCCCACAAGTAGGCTAGGTTTGTAGGGAATGCCTTCCCCACGCCCCCTACAGGGCAGGTGGTTAATACATTTATAGTGCACTTCTTAAGAAAACTACTGCCAACTGTTGACAAACTGATTGCAGCATTTAATTCTGATCTGGCTGCAGTAATCCACCGTTCTTGCTTAGTTAAAGAAATGATTGAACATGAAATGTATTACTAAATTGGTGGTTAACTTTTTGTCTTTTTCTAAAGTGCAGAGGATAATAAAATCAGAGTATGAATGCTAGCTTTTAGAAGCAAAGATAAATAAGCAACTATTATTGAAGGCGCACTATACTCTTGAACATACTTTTGAATAAAGATTGATTTGATAGCTAGACGAACTTAAGACTTGAATCATATGATCAGAAAAAATACAGAGTACTCACGTTTGATTCAGGAGTTGATGATGCTGAATTTTCCTGTGGGAAAAGAATAAATATATTATTAATTACTATTATATATTATATAATCAATTATACTCTCACGAATCTATCATAATTTTAAACATTAAAAATAAATTTGCAATATACTTAAGCTATACGAAGATATTTAGAGCATCTTTTCAATGATGCATTTTGTGAGGAATTCTACTGTGTCTGATTCTTTGAGTTGCACACTTCCTTTCTGTCTAAATTTCACAGATCGCAAAGCTGACTAAAAACTCAGTAAATGACAAATCATCATCTGCTAAACTTCAAATAGAAAACAAATAAAATTTTTGAACATTCAAATTTGAGATTACTATTTTTAGTTTGGCTTACATAAGTACACATACTACCGTTTTAACTGGAAGCAAGAATATAACTGTGACAGAAATGATGAATAAAAATGAAATATTCTAAGAGCGGAACATCAGAGGAATGTTGGTTTAATAATTTCAACACGAATCTTGAGATTCCTTTCTAAGGCATATGTAGAAGAAAAAATAACATTGCTTCCAACACAAAATTTAAAATTTCCAGGTGAAAATATTCCAGTGGATGGATGTAATAAAAAATTATATTTAGTTAGTGTCGCTGGTGGAGGAGTCGTTAGTGATAATACATTAATTCGAAGGAGGAAATTTTGCAACGACGTATCTCCTGTGTGAGGTTAGTCATGTTTGGAATGAGATAGTATCATACTACATTCGATTTCTATTCGAGGTGGAAAATCTTGCTATAGCATTCCGGTGTATACATGAAATATTTACGTTTAATTTAGAAGACCTTAAGAACCTTAAATATTGACATGCGGACTCTCTGCAGCATTATAAGCGTGCAAATGATCAGTCTGCGTCACCAGATTAAACGCAATGAATGGCTCATGAAAATACTGGAGAATCAAGGATGGTAATAAAGGTAATTCTACTGTATTTGTTCGTGAAAATGAGAGGGAACATAAACGTCGGCATACCCTCGAAGGTCAGGGAAAACAAGGCCATTTCAGTATATAATACCTTAAGAGTGAAGGAACAGGAAAACCTGTCCTTGGGATAATAGCAAAGTCGTTGCCCTAAACTATCTATGTATATACGTACACTTCATTATCCTCTCATTTTCATTGAATGTAAACAAGGGCAAAAAGGAAAGTTCCTCGTATCTAGGACAAAATAAATAAGAGGAAAAGTGACTGGCAGGTTACTCAAAAAGCTAACAAAAGAAACGAAAGGAAAGTCGATATGACGCCGAAACAGTTATCGCGAATACCCGTGTATAAGGAAGTTTATTTTTCTGATGATTACCTTCTCGAATATATATACATTTGAAGATTGATAGATTTATTCATCTCATGTCTATATAAACAAGGAATGGGTGAAGGTGAAAGTTAATCAAGTCTATTCTTCCTTGGGATCATGTCTATTATTTCCAAGAGATGACCAACTTAAGACAGCACGTTCTTTGTACTGCTTTAGACTTTAATTTCTCACGTGATTTTAATTATAGAAATAAGAGTTGCGACATTAGAAGAGGATCAGTTATAGTCTGAAATTCATGCAGGTCCTGATATACATCGTACAGCGTTACTTTAGATAAAATTATAAAAAATTGATTAAAGTTATCGAATTTTCACGGAATTGAAGACGAAAATGTAGTGAATGTTTAGATTGTTTTGAAATTTGATGGCTACTGAACATGCTCCGAAGGTTTAAATGTTTAAGGGTTTATTCATACGATTTGTAGAATCAGTGGTTACAATAAATGTTCCTCACGTAATAACAAACGAAAGATTTTAAATTGGCGCTATGTAGTGGATCAATGTGATTAATGAAATGATTTCGTATTCAGCGAAAAATTTAAAAGTGTGTTATTAATTACATTAAACAGAAATATTTAACGAAATTCAAAATACATAGGATCGTAAGTGGATATTGATTGAATGAATTTGGAAACTGAACTCACAAATGCTGATTATAATATATAATTGAGCAATGATGAACAAAATTAAACGATATTCAAATACGAAATGATAAATTATTTCTTGATTAAAATCCCATTAATAATGCATTTTTTCTTTTGTATAATAAATCTGTGAAAATTATTTTTTTAATATTGCTTAACGCAACAATTCACTTTGTGTAGCATACTCTTTATTAGGATCTCTCTTCCTCTTTCATATCGTAAAGGAAGATATTTTGAGTAATGATTTAAGTTTTCACCAGTGGAGTGATAAATGGTCTTAATTTTCTTCCTATAAAGTAAAAGAATACAAACGCTACTCAAAATACTTAAATGTAGATTGAATGGGAATTATGTGTTCTGCTACCCGATATGGTTTTGCGAGAGAAATTTCCTGCTGGAACAAAACATTAGCATCTCCACCGTTGTTCGTGCTAAGTGTATTGCCTAAAACGAATTAATATGCGATGAAACCGACGCACAGTGGGCTAGAATCGAAAAAAGCTGGCCAAGAGGCCAAAAATGGATTTTTTGAGTGCGGGTTTTGAAACTTCGCATATGTATTAAGAAAAGATTGAATTTTATGTTCCCGTTTGTCGTTTTTCGATATCTTTATGCGTTAAAAAGATACATGGCGTCAAACTTGAACCATTTTCACAGAAATGGACAGTCGCGAATTTTTCGGATAAACATTCAAGTTTGCGTTTTTATGGAGGGTTTAAATAGATACTTTTGGAAGAAACAACGATGCAATGATCTACAACAATACTTTATCTTTTGACTGGCTGCTATCACCGCGTACAAAAATGAGTTTATGCTCATTTAAAGCAACAAAATGGCGGACAGCTTTTTCGGACAATTTTCGAGATAAAGTAAGGAATATAAATAGGAAAACGGCCCTAATGTATCAAGTCTCTTATACCACGTCATAGTCAGAAGTGTCTATATGTGGAATCCGAAGAAATTGTTTCAATTCAGGTGCTGTTTTGGGAGTTAAGTCGATTTTTCGTAAGCGCGGCGCGTTCCGACTCACCACCGTGGAATCCCAGAATGCAGTTTCACTGTCCTTTTGGTGATACGAAGTCTAACGATTGGTCTCTTTCATGTTAAATTCTGGTTAATTATCCTTAAAACATATGTGAAGACAGTTTTAGAGAGGAATTAGATACCTCTACTTTACACAACGGACATGGAATTAAGGAAAGTTTAACATTCAGGTAAAATTCAATCTTTTCTTAATACATATGCGAAGTTTCAAAACCCGCACTCAAAAAAACCATTTTTGGCCTCTTGGCCAGCTTTTTTCGATTCTAGCCCACTGTGCGACGTGTTTCATTATAACCGAATTCCATGATAATGATAGATAAAGATATCCGTCGCTTTGTGTTACAGAAAGGGATATTTATCGTCTATTATATAAGGGAAAGAAATTCATATTTATGTAATGAAAAAACGTTTCAAGAATTAATTGACTGTAGGTCAACTAAGCTACCTTAAAAAGAAATAGAGTATTATTTGAAACTTTTTAAACTCATTTGAAATACGATATTATCATTTTTAAAGGTGGGTTGAATTCGCATTATAAATATCATTATTTATTATCAGGAGAATTTAGTGGGAATGTATTTCTTGCGGAAAAGATGTTTCCCTTGTCCGTTCTTTCACATCTAAGGTTATTTTCTGAAACGAATTAAAATACATTGCCTATACGAGAAGTAACAGACAAATAATGCATTTCGGGCCAGCCGAGATTTCATGTCATACGTTTTAATAAACGAGTTATGCATTAAGTTTTAGCATTAATACTGTACTATCCGTAGACGATATTCAAAAGTGAAAAAATTGGTAACTGCTTACCTTTAGCGTTTCTCCGGCTAGCCTTGGTCCTGCTTATGCCTCTTTATTGCCCTTCCACGATAACACGGTAGAAATTCCAAGATAATACAAGTGCCAAGGAGGGAAGGATGTCACAAGCTGGAAAAAAAGAAGCACCACATTAATTCACAAATGAATAGCATGTATAATTTAGGGTAATATTGTATTATGGATATATAAGAGCGAGTAGTTTCCAATGATGATGATTCAGATTAGGATTTTGGTTAGGAATATATTTTAAAAATATCCTATTATACATCATAAATAATACAGTAGAATAATTTTTATATTTAATTCAAAATTCAAAAAGGCATATAGAAAAATGGTAGTACATCTAATACACACTATCTAACAAGCACAAAGAAAAAATATATCCAAACTGACTTAATAGGAACTAATAGTAGATATAGAACTGAGACTGCTTTTAAAATGAACATCTTTTGCAACAATTGTGAAATTTGATTTACAATTCATATAAAATTACTGTTGACTATTTCTACTGAATAGTGATTACAATTAAATAATTTTTAAGATTCCTACAAATTTCAATTCGACTCAGTTCGAGCCTCGGTTACAAGCAACTTTAAAGAATTATTTCGTGAAAACTAACCACAGAATGTGAGACTATGAAACTCATTTATTGTAAATAAGTAAGAATTCAAAATTCGCGAATCACATCTAAGACATACTTGAATCGATAATGAAATTGAAGGTTCAAGTGATTCAGAAAGACAAAAATCTGCAAGATAATTCTTAAATTTATAAGCTCAATTTCTGTTAAAAATTTTCGTTTATGCTAATTGCATAAAATCTAGAAACAAGTCCAAAGAACATAAATACTAATTGTATTCATGTAGTCAATATCAATCGGGAAAATTAAATTATTTAAATTGGAGTTCAGTATAATATCAGTAAGCGTGTCCTCAGCAGCTAAAAAATTGAATGTAAATTAGAATCTAATAAATAATTAAAAGGAAATACATGCATAATTTCGAAGTATAATATTTAAAATATTGGAAAGAAACTTGAAAAATTGTATTTCTACTATACATCTCCTGATTCTGTAATGTTCATTTAAAATAATATTTAAAAATCCAAATGCAATAACCGTGAAACAACACTTTGTATACATTACCTTAATGTTACAGAATTATACTAATTTAATTCTATACTAAAATTATTATTGTGAACAATAAAACAATTATTACTCATTAATTAGTATGAGAAAACTGACTATAAAAACGTTTTATTCAACATAAAGTAGAACCTTGGCTTTTGAAGGCAAGGCAAGTAAAAGGCACTCAAATTTGAATTAATTTAGAATAAATCATGGAAAAGCAGGAAAATTACGAGAAAAAGATTCATCGATATAAAGGAAAGAATTCGTAAGAGAGATTAATTTTTTTATTATAGCTTTTGTTGAAATAGTCTTACATAGCGAGTGTATTGAAGGTCGAAATTTTAAATATCCACTACGTTACGAAATTAGTCAATCGTAAGCGATGAAACCAACAAATAGTATTACTTTAAAATAATTTACGAGATTATAATCCACCAACGCAGTTCAACACGAAAAAAAATTAAAGCTACTGAGATAATCCTTTAAAAGATGAACCACGCAGACATTGGTTAAATATAGTAGTTAATCATAAGTGTCTTACGTAACGAAAAAAATTCTTCACGAACGGCTGTCACATAAATAACATTTTAAGAACCAATAAATCAACGACTATCTTAAAACTCAGAAGTAACTCAAGTAACTTAAATACAATAGACTTATTACGCTTACCACATCTGAAGAAATTCCAACGATGCACCAGAGATGCCATGAAGCCAGAAATACTGTATTTCCGTTTATATACTTTTTATAAAGTTATGATTTTTAAACGTTGTAAATTGATTGCGTTACGCTAAAAGTACATTCCAGTCAATTAGTCAATTTTGAATCTACTACAAATCGAGAAATTTAAATTTTAACGGTTTACTCGAAAATTTCATCATGGCGTCTTCACTCGATCGGAAAGCGGCGTAATAACTCAGTCAACACAAAATCAACATCTTCTAAACAACAAGCACATACGAATAATACTGCCGGATATTTTCGTTTGAGGTTACCCTAATTTGTTTTGTTGTTCAATGTTTTACAAATCGCCGTTCGAACTTCATCTAGAATAATCGTTAGTCGAATATGGGGAATAGTTTGTTTGGGAAATGTTTCACATTCCTCATGTGGATCATGTATATTTCGTTTAATAATTAGATCACAAATTTCGAAACTCTCTGCCCCCTCTCTGCCATTTATCTAGAACTGCATAGAATTTCCAACAAAAAGTATTCTCTAGGAAGATATATCTAGCGAATGAAGGTATCAGCTCATTAGATGTGAGTTGTTGGTAAAAAATATATTTACGAAGCATTATATTTAGCTCCGAAATTTTGCAGCGATACCATGCGTGAGAAAAGTAGGGTAGTAGCTTCAGAAATACTTTTGTCCATAAATTTTTTTGGCTATATTAAAATTTCTCTTCAATGTAAGAATCTACTAACCAAAACCTGTTTACTCTTGTAAACGACTGCAAGTACAAAAGTATATCTAATCTAAAAATTTGCTCAGTATACATTTCAAAATGCACGCAGCAAATGACAGTGATAAGCAAGAGAATATCCAAACTCCTATTCGTGATTTTACGAGTACAAACAGACAAAGGATATCGTGTTTGGAATACGCTAGTAGCGTACTACAGTCGAATTATATTCGAGGTGAAAAAGCTTGCTATAGCATTCCGGTGTGTTCACGAAATATTTACGTTTAATTTAGATGACCTTAACACCCTTAAATATTGACTTGCGGACTCTCTGCAGCATTTATAAGCGTGCAAATGATCAGTCTGCGTCACCAGATTAAACCCAATGAAAGACTCATGAAAATACTGGAGGATGGTAATAAAGGTAATTCTACTGTATTTGTTCACGAAAATGAGAAGGAATTTAAACGTCGCCATACACTTGAAGGTCAAAGAAAACAAGGCCAATTCTATTTATACTACCTTAAGAATGAAGGAACGGAAAACCATCTGTCCCTGGAATAATAGCGAAGTCGTTGCCATAACCTTTCTATGTACGTACACTTCATTATCCTCTCATTTTTATTGAATGTAAACAAAGGCAAAAAGGAAAGTTCCTCTTGTCTAGGACGAAATGAATGAGAGGAAAAGTAACTGGCAGGTGATACAAAAATCGAACTAAACAAAGGAAAGGAAATTCAAAATTACTCCGAAACATTTGTTGCATATAAGCAAAGTCAACGTGTGAATACCCGATAAAATAGAATTTATTTACCTTTTAGAATGTATTTATGCAGTTAATAATTGATATATAATATAATGTTTTTGTTATCGGAGAGATGATTGGGGTAAAGAAGGCGCATAGATGTTGCATTGTCCTTTGCATAGATGCAGAATTTATTTTTTCACATGATTTTTATCAAAAAATAAAAGGTCCGGTATTCATATTGTCGAGTTTTATTTTGGTTTAAAGATCAAAACAAAAAATCGATACAAGTTACAGATTTTTCATGATTGCGACTATTCATTCAATTTTCCGATTTATTTTGAAGCATGGTTGCTACAATAGGTGCTTAATGTTTAACGTTTTCCGGGTTTATTTAAACATTTTGTAAAATGAGTGGCTAAAGTAAAGTTCTCCTGAATATTATCATATAAGTTTTGAAATTGGTTAACGCGCATCTACTGGACCGAGCTAAAAAGATCGCGGTAACCGAATTTCATGTTCAGTTAATCACTTGATGAAGTGATTTCAGTTCCTTCAATAAGATTCTTTCTAGAATAGATCTTTTTCTATTTTTCAATAGATTTTTTCTTCTTTAAGAAGAGTATCATCAGTTGATATTCATTAATTCATTGGGAAGCTGAACTCATAAATGTTGATTATAAAATGATGGGGAAGGGGAAATGACGAAGAAGAAATAAATATTAAACCCTCGTGGAATAACTTATTAATTATGATCCCACAAATAATAAAATCACTGATCTAGAAAAGGAACAAGTTGTGATTTATTTATTTTAGAAAGTAATTGGTAAAGGAATATTTTCTTCATTTTCAGATAACCATTTTAAGGTTGAGCGTGCTCTCGTCTTAATGATTGATACGAATTAATATACGTTGAAAGTTATAGGAGACATAAGAGACTAATGCAATTGCTCGTTTTATCCTTTTAAGGTTAAACTTAATCCAATCTACTCAGATTTTTGAATTTAATATAAGGCTCACTAAATGAAGATTATTTATTGTTCAATAAATTATTATTAATTGTTTCTGAACAACTTACAACTTGTTTTTCTCCCATTATCCTTGATCTCTTCAGTGCCCTTCTACGATTACTCCGGAGAAACTCACAGGTAAAGAAGTGCCGATAAGGGAAGGAAGTCACAATCTGGAAAAATAGAAACACAATTTTAATTCATTGCTGTATAGTAAGGATAAGTTGGGGTGATGTTCTATTGTATATATATAAGAGCAAGGAGTTGTCAATATCAATTCGGAATTTGACTACGATGATATAAAGAATATCCTAATCCGCATCGTTATTCTTTTCAATAAATTTATTTGTATTTTATTTAATTAATTGTAAAACACAAAATTCGTAAAGAAAAATAGTAATTCTTGTAATAAATACAGTTACCGGAAATTTTGAACTAAAATGAGAAGGGAAACTCGATCTAATAGTGTATGAAGAATAAATAGGGACCAGCTTGTAAATCAAGAAAGGAATTTGAAATATTCAGTTAAATTTAAAAATAAATACCCAACTCCTATAAGAGTGCCATTAATTACTGAATTAAACCGTTAATTTAACCCTTAAATCAATTAAATCAAATGAAATACCTGAATATTAGTTATGAGAAGCTTTTTACTGACTTGGTTACTGATAGCTTTTGAAAATGAACGCATTTTAGTGAGGACGAAAATTTGTGGGAACTCAAATTTGAAAAACCAGATGCACTTTATGCATGAATCAACTATTATAAGAAATTAAAATGCTAAAAGCTGATCCTAAATTCTATTTTCAAATTCCAATGTTCATTCAATCAATTCGAATTTGAAAATAGAAATCCATCAATGAATTAAATCTATCGGTTTAAAATCATCTTACTTAAAAATTTTTACTAAAATATTACTAGCACAATAAATTCTACAGAAAATTAGTTTGTTTTATTCAATTCATAGCGAAATTAAATCTTTTTATGGTTATTTAAGGAAGTATATCTGATCGTTTAGTGATAGCGATATTTTTAAACTGCGAATAAAAGGTCGTATTAATTGAAAATGAGTTCCCAATCAAAATTAGATCAAAACTACATGTTCATCTGATGGGAAATCACATTGAAGATAAGGAAATTATCCAATTAATGTAATTAATAGCAGATCGCAAAGTTAAACTTAAAATTTCAAACGTAAATTTCCGTTAAAATTCCAGATGGCAGGAAAGGCTACAAGTAGAAAAATAACGGAATGTCTATTCTAAATCAGAAATTGGATAAAGTAAGGCGTAACTGGAGTTGATTGCTCAATTATACGACTTTAGATAATCATATAAAAATAAGTGATACAGAAGTATTAGTCGCAGCTATTCAGAAGAATATCATACTTCACAAATAAATATATTCCTTAAGTTTACGCCCTGAAAATAATTACATATATAAGAAACAACAGTTCACTATATTAACAATTTCGTTGAAATGCAAAATTATTTTAGAAAATTAAAAAAAATACGATTCATGTTACTTACCAAACCTTAGGAAATCCTTAAGAAGTCCTATGGTCATCAATTACTTAGGAAAATGTCTTCTTTTTCCTTAATTAATTATAAATCACGTAAAAACTGCAAATTTATTACGATATACTTAAATTATACTTTACGATTACTGAATTTTGAATCTACCTAACACCAAGAAATTCAAATTTTAACGGATTTCTCGAAAAATTCTTCAACACTTCTACACCCGGCGAGGTTTCCAAATCAACTAAGAATTTTGCCGAAATTCAACGGTTTTAATAACCGTGAGAGGCTGTTCAATTTTCTGTCACCCCCCCTCTTATCCCCCTACTGGAGAAAGTTGTAACTGATTCATATGTATATACTAGCATTTAAATAAATTTTCATTAATTTAAACAAAATTTAAATTTAACCCCACATTTAACAGAAAAATAATAAAGTTTCGTGCTTTTTCGATGTTTCCTTTCGTACTTTTACTCGTTTCGTCGTAAAATAAATGATCATGTGACGTCATCATGGCGTTTGTTCTACGAATTGTATGCGAAAATGAAAGAATTTCAATTATATGATTATTGTAACAAGTCCATCGAATTTAAAAATAATTAACATTATATCTACGTTTAATTAATATATAAATATTATAGGGCGTAATTGTATTGTAATACTTTCTTTGTTACATCATAAGCATAACAGATGAGATTTTATAAATGCTAATAAAATGCAAATCGTTATATTTTTACTAATAAAGTAATAATTAAGATAAATAATATTTAAACATTCTCATAATCATCTCACGGAATATTGCAAATAAACGGCATTTGATGTTAATTATAACTTTCCCACGCTGTTATCGATACCTTTCGACCCATTCTTTCACACATATTATGGTTAAGACTTTATCGCGTATTATGACTTTAGCGAGCAAAGTATTTCTTTCGGCCGAAAAACCTATATTGACAGCCTACACGGAAAATAAGTGCTGAAGATGTATGAGTAAATTAAGGGAATTGAGCGGCGGCAAAGGAAAACAGATTTAAGATGTATCATTTTGTGAGAATCTAGAGATATATCTTTGTTGATCATATGGTATTGGATAGCTTTGCCTATGAAACATTAAAAGTTCGAAAATGATGTCTAAGTTGACAAATAAAGTGAATGATTTGCAACAATTCAATTCCCTCAATAGTACGTTCAACGATGTTCGCCGTGCTCTTATTAACACGCCATACACAAGTCTTTCAACGAAATTTCCCAGGAATATTGAAATAAATTTCTAACCATTAGATGTTTTCCTGATAAATTCTCATTATATTCGAAATGTGACGACGGAATATACAAATACTTTCTAACTAACATATAATTGAATAGCTTACGTTATTGTCCAACTAACAAGTCCAACGGCGAACGGCGAAATCTTCTTTTCGAGCTTCTATGATGTCTTCCTTAGACATCTTTTCCTTCCTTGTCTCGTACAAACGTTTTGCAGGTGGCGAAGAACTACTTCGTGTCACCATTACAAGTGCTCCATACTTGGAAAAAGTAGGTGACTACAGACACCTTAATCCTTCGATTCCTACTCACGCTATTTTCAAGGAAATCACTGAATGTAACGCTGAATACACACTACACAAACTCCATTTCACTTCTCATTATATTTGGAATTCAGAGAAAAATGTGAAAGACACCATCTTGAACACAATCCACTCAGTGAGACAAAGAACAAAGAAGGTTATGTGGCGCGACGAATGTTTCGTTAGTCACGATTTTGTATACCATAATTCCTTTCAAAAGCGCGGAAACACGTCAAGACCTCATGCCATCCTCAAGAAGAGCTTTCCCATGCTTCTACGAACTTCAAATCTTAATTATTTGTCATCGGTAAGTTATATTTGAAGTCTTAGGACAGTGTTATCTGGTGGAATATCAATCGCAATATGTTTAGCAAGTGCTCCGAGTGTATGTGGAAACCATGATAAGGTGTGTCTGTGCATTAGAAACTCATTACTTACTCGTTGCTTAGTGTTACGATCGGTGATTTTTCAAAGGGTGTGTCAAAGCATAGCAGTGAGAACAGCCTTTGGTTGAATACTTATTTCATCCTTTGGAGTTCTTATGAAGGCAGGTGTTGACACAAGAGTGCAGTATTTCTGTAAAATTATAAGTCTGTAACTCAACTGTGTTGTTCAAGATGCCATCGCAACCAAACTGGATGGATTTCTTGGTAGAGATTAATGGATACGGATTCGTCGTGTCGTTCGTCGTCAAATATTGTAATTTACTTCAATTGCAATCTGAATTGGGTAAGTGGGCTAATAAGCAGAAATTATTGTGAATCATACGCCATGAATTTGAATTTGAACCACATAATTTATTTCAAAATACCAAATTCAGCTTGTAGATTGCCATTCATATAATTTTAAGCTAATTTAAAAGACGTAGAAATATGAATATCAATTTGGGAATCTTTTGATTCCACATTTCTTTCACTCATTGGCATAAGAGTAGCATTGAGGTTTCTCTGTAACTTTATTTGTATAAGGGCTGGGTAGAAGTTCCTTTTCAAGCTATGGAAGTATTTGGAGAAGAGATGAGGCTTACCAGGCATGGGATGAGGGATGAGGTAGCTTTCTGCTGCATTATTCACTGAGCCTGAATGCAACATGTGGTCGGTTCTCATGAAAGTGTACTGTAGCGTAGAAGTTTTCTCCAAATACTTCCATAGCTTGAAAAGGAACTTCTACCCAGCCCTTATACAAATAAAGTTACAGAGAAACCTCAATGCTACTCTTATGCCAATGAGTGAAAGAAATGTGGAATCAAAAGATTCCCAAATTGATATTCATATTTCTACGTCTTTTAAATTAGCTTAAAATTATATGAATGGCAATCTACAAGCTGAATTTGGTATTTTGAAATAAATTATGTGGTTCAAATTCAAATTCATGGCGTATGATTCACAATAATTTCTGCTTATTAGCCCACTTACCCAATTCAGATTGCAATTGAAGTAAATTACAATATTTGACGACGAACGACACGACGAATCCGTATCCATTAATCTCTACCAAGAAATCCATCCAGTTTGGTTGCGATGGCATCTTGAACAACACAGTTGAGTTACAGACTTATAATTTTACAGAAATACTGCACTCTTGTGTCAACACCTGCCTTCATAAGAACTCCAAAGGATGAAATAAGTATTCAACCAAAGGCTGTTCTCACTGCTATGCTTTGACACACCCTTTGAAAAATCACCGATCGTAACACTAAGCAACGAGTAAGTAATGAGTTTCTAATGCACAGACACACCTTATCATGGTTTCCACATACACTCGGAGCACTTGCTAAACATATTGCGATTGATATTCCACCAGATAACACTGTCCTAAGACTTCAAATATAACTTACCGATGACAAATAATTAAGATTTGAAGTTCGTAGAAGCATGGGAAAGCTCTTCTTGAGGATGGCATGAGGTCTTGACGTGTTTCCGCGCTTTTGAAAGGAATTATGGTATACAAAATCGTGACTAACGAAACATTCGTCGCGCCACATAACCTTCTTTGTTCTTTGTCTCACTGAGTGGATTGTGTTCAAGATGGTGTCTTTCACATTTTTCTCTGAATTCCAAATATAATGAGAAGTGAAATGGAGTTTGTGTAGTGTGTATTCAGCGTTACATTCAGTGATTTCCTTGAAAATAGCGTGAGTAGGAATCGAAGGATTAAGGTGTCTGTAGTCACCTACTTTTTCCAAGTATGGAGCACTTGTAATGGTGACACGAAGTAGTTCTTCGCCACCTGCAAAACGTTTGTACGAGACAAGGAAGGAAAAGATGTCTAAGGAAGACATCATAGAAGCTCGAAAAGAAGATTTCGCCGTTCGCCGTTGGACTTGTTAGTTGGACAATAACGTAAGCTATTCAATTATATGTTAGTTAGAAAGTATTTGTATATTCCGTCGTCACATTTCGAATATAATGAGAATTTATCAGGAAAACATCTAATGGTTAGAAATTTATTTCAATATTCCTGGGAAATTTCGTTGAAAGACTTGTGTATGGCGTGTTAATAAGAGCACGGCGAACATCGTTGAACGTACTATTGAGGGAATTGAATTGTTGCAAATCATTCACTTTATTTGTCAACTTAGACATCATTTTCGAACTTTTAATGTTTCATAGGCAAAGCTATCCAATACCATATGATCAACAAAGATATATCTCTAGATTCTCACAAAATGATACATCTTAAATCTGTTTTCCTTTGCCGCCGCTCAATTCCCTTAATTTACTCATACATCTTCAGCACTTATTTTCCGTGTAGGCTGTCAATATAGGTTTTTCGGCCGAAAGAAATACTTTGCTCGCTAAAGTCATAATACGCGATAAAGTCTTAACCATAATATGTGTGAAAGAATGGGTCGAAAGGTATCGATAACAGCGTGGGAAAGTTATAATTAACATCAAATGCCGTTTATTTGCAATATTCCGTGAGATGATTATGAGAATGTTTAAATATTATTTATCTTAATTATTACTTTATTAGTAAAAATATAACGATTTGCATTTTATTAGCATTTATAAAATCTCATCTGTTATGCTTATGATGTAACAAAGAAAGTATTACAATACAATTACGCCCTATAATATTTATATATTAATTAAACGTAGATATAATGTTAATTATTTTTAAATTCGATGGACTTGTTACAATAATCATATAATTGAAATTCTTTCATTTTCGCATACAATTCGTAGAACAAACGCCATGATGACGTCACATGATCATTTATTTTACGACGAAACGAGTAAAAGTACGAAAGGAAACATCGAAAAAGCACGAAACTTTATTATTTTTCTGTTAAATGTGGGGTTAAATTTAAATTTTGTTTAAATTAATGAAAATTTATTTAAATGCTAGTATATACATATGAATCAGTTACAACTTTCTCCAGTAGGGGGATAAGAGGGGGGGTGACAGAAAATTGAACAGCCTCTCACGGTTATTAAAACCGTTGAATTTCGGCAAAATTCTTAGTTGATTTGGAAACCTCGCCGGGTGTAGAAGTGTTGAAGAATTTTTCGAGAAATCCGTTAAAATTTGAATTTCTTGGTGTTAGGTAGATTCAAAATTCAGTAATCGTAAAGTATAATTTAAGTATATCGTAATAAATTTGCAGTTTTTACGTGATTTATAATTAATTAAGGAAAAAGAAGACATTTTCCTAAGTAATTGATGACCATAGGACTTCTTAAGGATTTCCTAAGGTTTGGTAAGTAACATGAATCGTATTTTTTTTAATTTTCTAAAATAATTTTGCATTTCAACGAAATTGTTAATATAGTGAACTGTTGTTTCTTATATATGTAATTATTTTCAGGGCGTAAACTTAAGGAATATATTTATTTGTGAAGTATGATATTCTTCTGAATAGCTGCGACTAATACTTCTGTATCACTTATTTTTATATGATTATCTAAAGTCGTATAATTGAGCAATCAACTCCAGTTACGCCTTACTTTATCCAATTTCTGATTTAGAATAGACATTCCGTTATTTTTCTACTTGTAGCCTTTCCTGCCATCTGGAATTTTAACGGAAATTTACGTTTGAAATTTTAAGTTTAACTTTGCGATCTGCTATTAATTACATTAATTGGATAATTTCCTTATCTTCAATGTGATTTCCCATCAGATGAACATGTAGTTTTGATCTAATTTTGATTGGGAACTCATTTTCAATTAATACGACCTTTTATTCGCAGTTTAAAAATATCGCTATCACTAAACGATCAGATATACTTCCTTAAATAACCATAAAAAGATTTAATTTCGCTATGAATTGAATAAAACAAACTAATTTTCTGTAGAATTTATTGTGCTAGTAATATTTTAGTAAAAATTTTTAAGTAAGATGATTTTAAACCGATAGATTTAATTCATTGATGGATTTCTATTTTCAAATTCGAATTGATTGAATGAACATTGGAATTTGAAAATAGAATTTAGGATCAGCTTTTAGCATTTTAATTTCTTATAATAGTTGATTCATGCATAAAGTGCATCTGGTTTTTCAAATTTGAGTTCCCACAAATTTTCGTCCTCACTAAAATGCGTTCATTTTCAAAAGCTATCAGTAACCAAGTCAGTAAAAAGCTTCTCATAACTAATATTCAGGTATTTCATTTGATTTAATTGATTTAAGGGTTAAATTAACGGTTTAATTCAGTAATTAATGGCACTCTTATAGGAGTTGGGTATTTATTTTTAAATTTAACTGAATATTTCAAATTCCTTTCTTGATTTACAAGCTGGTCCCTATTTATTCTTCATACACTATTAGATCGAGTTTCCCTTCTCATTTTAGTTCAAAATTTCCGGTAACTGTATTTATTACAAGAATTACTATTTTTCTTTACGAATTTTGTGTTTTACAATTAATTAAATAAAATACAAATAAATTTATTGAAAAGAATAACGATGCGGATTAGGATATTCTTTATATCATCGTAGTCAAATTCCGAATTGATATTGACAACTCCTTGCTCTTATATATATACAATAGAACATCACCCCAACTTATCCTTACTATACAGCAATGAATTAAAATTGTGTTTCTATTTTTCCAGATTGTGACTTCCTTCCCTTATCGGCACTTCTTTACCTGTGAGTTTCTCCGGAGTAATCGTAGAAGGGCACTGAAGAGATCAAGGATAATGGGAGAAAAACAAGTTGTAAGTTGTTCAGAAACAATTAATAATAATTTATTGAACAATAAATAATCTTCATTTAGTGAGCCTTATATTAAATTCAAAAATCTGAGTAGATTGGATTAAGTTTAACCTTAAAAGGATAAAACGAGCAATTGCATTAGTCTCTTATGTCTCCTATAACTTTCAACGTATATTAATTCGTATCAATCATTAAGACGAGAGCACGCTCAACCTTAAAATGGTTATCTGAAAATGAAGAAAATATTCCTTTACCAATTACTTTCTAAAATAAATAAATCACAACTTGTTCCTTTTCTAGATCAGTGATTTTATTATTTGTGGGATCATAATTAATAAGTTATTCCACGAGGGTTTAATATTTATTTCTTCTTCGTCATTTCCCCATCATTTTATAATCAACATTTATGAGTTCAGCTTCCCAATGAATTAATGAATATCAACTGATGATACTCTTCTTAAAGAAGAAAAAATCTATTGAAAAATAGAAAAAGATCTATTCTAGAAAGAATCTTATTGAAGGAACTGAAATCACTTCATCAAGTGATTAACTGAACATGAAATTCGGTTACCGCGATCTTTTTAGCTCGGTCCAGTAGATGCGCGTTAACCAATTTCAAAACTTATATGATAATATTCAGGAGAACTTTACTTTAGCCACTCATTTTACAAAATGTTTAAATAAACCCGGAAAACGTTAAACATTAAGCACCTATTGTAGCAACCATGCTTCAAAATAAATCGGAAAATTGAATGAATAGTCGCAATCATGAAAAATCTGTAACTTGTATCGATTTTTTGTTTTGATCTTTAAACCAAAATAAAACTCGACAATATGAATACCGGACCTTTTATTTTTTGATAAAAATCATGTGAAAAAATAAATTCTGCATCTATGCAAAGGACAATGCAACATCTATGCGCCTTCTTTACCCCAATCATCTCTCCGATAACAAAAACATTATATTATATATCAATTATTAACTGCATAAATACATTCTAAAAGGTAAATAAATTCTATTTTATCGGGTATTCACACGTTGACTTTGCTTATATGCAACAAATGTTTCGGAGTAATTTTGAATTTCCTTTCCTTTGTTTAGTTCGATTTTTGTATCACCTGCCAGTTACTTTTCCTCTCATTCATTTCGTCCTAGACAAGAGGAACTTTCCTTTTTGCCTTTGTTTACATTCAATAAAAATGAGAGGATAATGAAGTGTACGTACATAGAAAGGTTATGGCAACGACTTCGCTATTATTCCAGGGACAGATGGTTTTCCGTTCCTTCATTCTTAAGGTAGTATAAATAGAATTGGCCTTGTTTTCTTTGACCTTCAAGTGTATGGCGACGTTTAAATTCCTTCTCATTTTCGTGAACAAATACAGTAGAATTACCTTTATTACCATCCTCCAGTATTTTCATGAGTCTTTCATTGGGTTTAATCTGGTGACGCAGACTGATCATTTGCACGCTTATAAATGCTGCAGAGAGTCCGCAAGTCAATATTTAAGGGTGTTAAGGTCATCTAAATTAAACGTAAATATTTCGTGAACACACCGGAATGCTATAGCAAGCTTTTTCACCTCGAATATAATTCGACTGTAGTACGCTACTAGCGTATTCCAAACACGATATCCTTTGTCTGTTTGTACTCGTAAAATCACGAATAGGAGTTTGGATATTCTCTTGCTTATCACTGTCATTTGCTGCGTGCATTTTGAAATGTATACTGAGCAAATTTTTAGATTAGATATACTTTTGTACTTGCAGTCGTTTACAAGAGTAAACAGGTTTTGGTTAGTAGATTCTTACATTGAAGAGAAATTTTAATATAGCCAAAAAAATTTATGGACAAAAGTATTTCTGAAGCTACTACCCTACTTTTCTCACGCATGGTATCGCTGCAAAATTTCGGAGCTAAATATAATGCTTCGTAAATATATTTTTTACCAACAACTCACATCTAATGAGCTGATACCTTCATTCGCTAGATATATCTTCCTAGAGAATACTTTTTGTTGGAAATTCTATGCAGTTCTAGATAAATGGCAGAGAGGGGGCAGAGAGTTTCGAAATTTGTGATCTAATTATTAAACGAAATATACATGATCCACATGAGGAATGTGAAACATTTCCCAAACAAACTATTCCCCATATTCGACTAACGATTATTCTAGATGAAGTTCGAACGGCGATTTGTAAAACATTGAACAACAAAACAAATTAGGGTAACCTCAAACGAAAATATCCGGCAGTATTATTCGTATGTGCTTGTTGTTTAGAAGATGTTGATTTTGTGTTGACTGAGTTATTACGCCGCTTTCCGATCGAGTGAAGACGCCATGATGAAATTTTCGAGTAAACCGTTAAAATTTAAATTTCTCGATTTGTAGTAGATTCAAAATTGACTAATTGACTGGAATGTACTTTTAGCGTAACGCAATCAATTTACAACGTTTAAAAATCATAACTTTATAAAAAGTATATAAACGGAAATACAGTATTTCTGGCTTCATGGCATCTCTGGTGCATCGTTGGAATTTCTTCAGATGTGGTAAGCGTAATAAGTCTATTGTATTTAAGTTACTTGAGTTACTTCTGAGTTTTAAGATAGTCGTTGATTTATTGGTTCTTAAAATGTTATTTATGTGACAGCCGTTCGTGAAGAATTTTTTTCGTTACGTAAGACACTTATGATTAACTACTATATTTAACCAATGTCTGCGTGGTTCATCTTTTAAAGGATTATCTCAGTAGCTTTAATTTTTTTTCGTGTTGAACTGCGTTGGTGGATTATAATCTCGTAAATTATTTTAAAGTAATACTATTTGTTGGTTTCATCGCTTACGATTGACTAATTTCGTAACGTAGTGGATATTTAAAATTTCGACCTTCAATACACTCGCTATGTAAGACTATTTCAACAAAAGCTATGATAAAAAAATTAATCTCTCTTACGAATTCTTTCCTTTATATCGATGAATCTTTTTCTCGTAATTTTCCTGCTTTTCCATGATTTATTCTAAATTAATTCAAATTTGAGTGCCTTTTACTTGCCTTGCCTTCAAAAGCCAAGGTTCTACTTTATGTTGAATAAAACGTTTTTATAGTCAGTTTTCTCATACTAATTAATGAGTAATAATTGTTTTATTGTTCACAATAATAATTTTAGTATAGAATTAAATTAGTATAATTCTGTAACATTAAGGTAATGTATACAAAGTGTTGTTTCACGGTTATTGCATTTGGATTTTTAAATATTATTTTAAATGAACATTACAGAATCAGGAGATGTATAGTAGAAATACAATTTTTCAAGTTTCTTTCCAATATTTTAAATATTATACTTCGAAATTATGCATGTATTTCCTTTTAATTATTTATTAGATTCTAATTTACATTCAATTTTTTAGCTGCTGAGGACACGCTTACTGATATTATACTGAACTCCAATTTAAATAATTTAATTTTCCCGATTGATATTGACTACATGAATACAATTAGTATTTATGTTCTTTGGACTTGTTTCTAGATTTTATGCAATTAGCATAAACGAAAATTTTTAACAGAAATTGAGCTTATAAATTTAAGAATTATCTTGCAGATTTTTGTCTTTCTGAATCACTTGAACCTTCAATTTCATTATCGATTCAAGTATGTCTTAGATGTGATTCGCGAATTTTGAATTCTTACTTATTTACAATAAATGAGTTTCATAGTCTCACATTCTGTGGTTAGTTTTCACGAAATAATTCTTTAAAGTTGCTTGTAACCGAGGCTCGAACTGAGTCGAATTGAAATTTGTAGGAATCTTAAAAATTATTTAATTGTAATCACTATTCAGTAGAAATAGTCAACAGTAATTTTATATGAATTGTAAATCAAATTTCACAATTGTTGCAAAAGATGTTCATTTTAAAAGCAGTCTCAGTTCTATATCTACTATTAGTTCCTATTAAGTCAGTTTGGATATATTTTTTCTTTGTGCTTGTTAGATAGTGTGTATTAGATGTACTACCATTTTTCTATATGCCTTTTTGAATTTTGAATTAAATATAAAAATTATTCTACTGTATTATTTATGATGTATAATAGGATATTTTTAAAATATATTCCTAACCAAAATCCTAATCTGAATCATCATCATTGGAAACTACTCGCTCTTATATATCCATAATACAATATTACCCTAAATTATACATGCTATTCATTTGTGAATTAATGTGGTGCTTCTTTTTTTCCAGCTTGTGACATCCTTCCCTCCTTGGCACTTGTATTATCTTGGAATTTCTACCGTGTTATCGTGGAAGGGCAATAAAGAGGCATAAGCAGGACCAAGGCTAGCCGGAGAAACGCTAAAGGTAAGCAGTTACCAATTTTTTCACTTTTGAATATCGTCTACGGATAGTACAGTATTAATGCTAAAACTTAATGCATAACTCGTTTATTAAAACGTATGACATGAAATCTCGGCTGGCCCGAAATGCATTATTTGTCTGTTACTTCTCGTATAGGCAATGTATTTTAATTCGTTTCAGAAAATAACCTTAGATGTGAAAGAACGGACAAGGGAAACATCTTTTCCGCAAGAAATACATTCCCACTAAATTCTCCTGATAATAAATAATGATATTTATAATGCGAATTCAACCCACCTTTAAAAATGATAATATCGTATTTCAAATGAGTTTAAAAAGTTTCAAATAATACTCTATTTCTTTTTAAGGTAGCTTAGTTGACCTACAGTCAATTAATTCTTGAAACGTTTTTTCATTACATAAATATGAATTTCTTTCCCTTATATAATAGACGATAAATATCCCTTTCTGTAACACAAAGCGACGGATATCTTTATCTATCATTATCATGGAATTCGGTTATAATGAAACACGTCGCACAGTGGGCTAGAATCGAAAAAAGCTGGCCAAGAGGCCAAAAATGGTTTTTTTGAGTGCGGGTTTTGAAACTTCGCATATGTATTAAGAAAAGATTGAATTTTACCTGAATGTTAAACTTTCCTTAATTCCATGTCCGTTGTGTAAAGTAGAGGTATCTAATTCCTCTCTAAAACTGTCTTCACATATGTTTTAAGGATAATTAACCAGAATTTAACATGAAAGAGACCAATCGTTAGACTTCGTATCACCAAAAGGACAGTGAAACTGCATTCTGGGATTCCACGGTGGTGAGTCGGAACGCGCCGCGCTTACGAAAAATCGACTTAACTCCCAAAACAGCACCTGAATTGAAACAATTTCTTCGGATTCCACATATAGACACTTCTGACTATGACGTGGTATAAGAGACTTGATACATTAGGGCCGTTTTCCTATTTATATTCCTTACTTTATCTCGAAAATTGTCCGAAAAAGCTGTCCGCCATTTTGTTGCTTTAAATGAGCATAAACTCATTTTTGTACGCGGTGATAGCAGCCAGTCAAAAGATAAAGTATTGTTGTAGATCATTGCATCGTTGTTTCTTCCAAAAGTATCTATTTAAACCCTCCATAAAAACGCAAACTTGAATGTTTATCCGAAAAATTCGCGACTGTCCATTTCTGTGAAAATGGTTCAAGTTTGACGCCATGTATCTTTTTAACGCATAAAGATATCGAAAAACGACAAACGGGAACATAAAATTCAATCTTTTCTTAATACATATGCGAAGTTTCAAAACCCGCACTCAAAAAATCCATTTTTGGCCTCTTGGCCAGCTTTTTTCGATTCTAGCCCACTGTGCGTCGGTTTCATCGCATATTAATTCGTTTTAGGCAATACACTTAGCACGAACAACGGTGGAGATGCTAATGTTTTGTTCCAGCAGGAAATTTCTCTCGCAAAACCATATCGGGTAGCAGAACACATAATTCCCATTCAATCTACATTTAAGTATTTTGAGTAGCGTTTGTATTCTTTTACTTTATAGGAAGAAAATTAAGACCATTTATCACTCCACTGGTGAAAACTTAAATCATTACTCAAAATATCTTCCTTTACGATATGAAAGAGGAAGAGAGATCCTAATAAAGAGTATGCTACACAAAGTGAATTGTTGCGTTAAGCAATATTAAAAAAATAATTTTCACAGATTTATTATACAAAAGAAAAAATGCATTATTAATGGGATTTTAATCAAGAAATAATTTATCATTTCGTATTTGAATATCGTTTAATTTTGTTCATCATTGCTCAATTATATATTATAATCAGCATTTGTGAGTTCAGTTTCCAAATTCATTCAATCAATATCCACTTACGATCCTATGTATTTTGAATTTCGTTAAATATTTCTGTTTAATGTAATTAATAACACACTTTTAAATTTTTCGCTGAATACGAAATCATTTCATTAATCACATTGATCCACTACATAGCGCCAATTTAAAATCTTTCGTTTGTTATTACGTGAGGAACATTTATTGTAACCACTGATTCTACAAATCGTATGAATAAACCCTTAAACATTTAAACCTTCGGAGCATGTTCAGTAGCCATCAAATTTCAAAACAATCTAAACATTCACTACATTTTCGTCTTCAATTCCGTGAAAATTCGATAACTTTAATCAATTTTTTATAATTTTATCTAAAGTAACGCTGTACGATGTATATCAGGACCTGCATGAATTTCAGACTATAACTGATCCTCTTCTAATGTCGCAACTCTTATTTCTATAATTAAAATCACGTGAGAAATTAAAGTCTAAAGCAGTACAAAGAACGTGCTGTCTTAAGTTGGTCATCTCTTGGAAATAATAGACATGATCCCAAGGAAGAATAGACTTGATTAACTTTCACCTTCACCCATTCCTTGTTTATATAGACATGAGATGAATAAATCTATCAATCTTCAAATGTATATATATTCGAGAAGGTAATCATCAGAAAAATAAACTTCCTTATACACGGGTATTCGCGATAACTGTTTCGGCGTCATATCGACTTTCCTTTCGTTTCTTTTGTTAGCTTTTTGAGTAACCTGCCAGTCACTTTTCCTCTTATTTATTTTGTCCTAGATACGAGGAACTTTCCTTTTTGCCCTTGTTTACATTCAATGAAAATGAGAGGATAATGAAGTGTACGTATATACATAGATAGTTTAGGGCAACGACTTTGCTATTATCCCAAGGACAGGTTTTCCTGTTCCTTCACTCTTAAGGTATTATATACTGAAATGGCCTTGTTTTCCCTGACCTTCGAGGGTATGCCGACGTTTATGTTCCCTCTCATTTTCACGAACAAATACAGTAGAATTACCTTTATTACCATCCTTGATTCTCCAGTATTTTCATGAGCCATTCATTGCGTTTAATCTGGTGACGCAGACTGATCATTTGCACGCTTATAATGCTGCAGAGAGTCCGCATGTCAATATTTAAGGTTCTTAAGGTCTTCTAAATTAAACGTAAATATTTCATGTATACACCGGAATGCTATAGCAAGATTTTCCACCTCGAATAGAAATCGAATGTAGTATGATACTATCTCATTCCAAACATGACTAACCTCACACAGGAGATACGTCGTTGCAAAATTTCCTCCTTCGAATTAATGTATTATCACTAACGACTCCTCCACCAGCGACACTAACTAAATATAATTTTTTATTACATCCATCCACTGGAATATTTTCACCTGGAAATTTTAAATTTTGTGTTGGAAGCAATGTTATTTTTTCTTCTACATATGCCTTAGAAAGGAATCTCAAGATTCGTGTTGAAATTATTAAACCAACATTCCTCTGATGTTCCGCTCTTAGAATATTTCATTTTTATTCATCATTTCTGTCACAGTTATATTCTTGCTTCCAGTTAAAACGGTAGTATGTGTACTTATGTAAGCCAAACTAAAAATAGTAATCTCAAATTTGAATGTTCAAAAATTTTATTTGTTTTCTATTTGAAGTTTAGCAGATGATGATTTGTCATTTACTGAGTTTTTAGTCAGCTTTGCGATCTGTGAAATTTAGACAGAAAGGAAGTGTGCAACTCAAAGAATCAGACACAGTAGAATTCCTCACAAAATGCATCATTGAAAAGATGCTCTAAATATCTTCGTATAGCTTAAGTATATTGCAAATTTATTTTTAATGTTTAAAATTATGATAGATTCGTGAGAGTATAATTGATTATATAATATATAATAGTAATTAATAATATATTTATTCTTTTCCCACAGGAAAATTCAGCATCATCAACTCCTGAATCAAACGTGAGTACTCTGTATTTTTTCTGATCATATGATTCAAGTCTTAAGTTCGTCTAGCTATCAAATCAATCTTTATTCAAAAGTATGTTCAAGAGTATAGTGCGCCTTCAATAATAGTTGCTTATTTATCTTTGCTTCTAAAAGCTAGCATTCATACTCTGATTTTATTATCCTCTGCACTTTAGAAAAAGACAAAAAGTTAACCACCAATTTAGTAATACATTTCATGTTCAATCATTTCTTTAACTAAGCAAGAACGGTGGATTACTGCAGCCAGATCAGAATTAAATGCTGCAATCAGTTTGTCAACAGTTGGCAGTAGTTTTCTTAAGAAGTGCACTATAAATGTATTAACCACCTGCCCTGTAGGGGGCGTGGGGAAGGCATTCCCTACAAACCTAGCCTACTTGTGGGCCTACAGACGCAGGCATCTATTTCAGGGGCCTTTCTTTCACCTTCTTCTGCAGGGGTGAGGTAACTAAGCACTCACTTCTCACCTGCTCGTTCTTTCTGTCTATGAGGTCGGAGCTTGTCCTTGAAGTTGTGGCAGGGGGCCCTCTAGGCATAGAGGTGAACCCTATAGCACGTCACAACGGCCTGGAGGGTCCACTTCTTAGGGTTTATAGGTTGTCCCCCCCAATCCCCCCCCTTCCCTCCCCCATCGGCTGATTCATCAGAGAACCGCCAAGAGCGCCGGTCTGCAGCGCTCAGGAGTAAGTTTTGGTGTGGTAAAGGTACAGAGCGTACGACTCGATCCAGGAAGAATCAGGAACTGTTAGAAAGCTTAAGGAAAGGTTGGCAGTCAGGAATACAATTACCTTTTCAGTGGTGTTAATTTTCTCCTGAGATATGCATTTACGTATCTTTTTAAATAAAGTCACAGGAAAGAATTCTTGCAATACTTATAGTTTGTCGATAAAAATTTGAAATCGAATCACTTTACTGAATGGGGATTTTGAGAACATTTTGAGAAGTTTTCGCGATATAGTAATTCGCCTTATCGTAAAAACTCTCTCAGATTTACCAATAGACCTCTTGAAAATTTTTAATATTTCTTAAGAGAATATCATACACTTATTTGCACACACTGCGCGCTTATGAATACAGATTTTACAATACAATCATCAGTTAAGTACTCCAAGATAAATTCATACGAAATTTTTTTTTCGATATACCTTATGCTTTGGAACTTATTTCTATTGTGTATTTGGAGCCAGTTTAGGCTTTCAAATCATATAATACCAATTAATAACATTTGCATTCTCCCTAACTGCAGTTACTCGCATTCACAACGTAAGACATGATTTCTCTTAGTTAAAGTAAGCGAATCGTTTGTGCTGAATGTTATTCTTTTGAATATATCATAATGCTTAAGATAAATAATGTTGAGGGATTGAGTAATTGAGGGATTTAATCTCAAAAATATTATAGACTTTTTATAACTGTATGATATAAACCTCCCTATGAGGAATACAACGATTTTAAATTTTCATATATTTCCGCCTTAGAAGATGCTCCATTCAACTAGAAGTATCTTTAATGGTATTCCGTAATATTTTTTGTCCGACATGTATTACAATGATACACTTCAAGGGACCATCCGTCCTCACTGTTAAAAATAACTGCAAATCTAGAAACGTGCCGGAACCGGAATATTTTTAAGCTTTTGGGTAGGATTTTTCAAACGTGATAAATACTATGGATTCTACACGTTAGTATAAATTAAAAAATGACTAGAATGTATACTATGAGAATTTTGTTGACTAAAAGTGAAAAAAGGGCGTTGAGTAGGGAAATTTAAGGTACATAAACCTATCCGAAGGTATAAGATGCAAGTATTTTTTTGTTTTAAATACTATTTTTTATAAATATTTGTTTTAAGTACTTAGCGTTTGGACTCTGATTTTTAAATTTAAAGCCAATCTCTGATTTATCTCACCATGGTAATAAGCCGGTTTAAATTGCGTCGCATATTTCGAGAACCTATGACACCGTTCTGTGAGATCGAAGAAATATCAAGAACGAAACAGTCCGATATGACTGGTACTTGAGCTCACGTCTCTCAGGGGGCGTAAGTACCAAGTTTATCTAATCGTATCGATGCAAGTATTTTCAGGCGTTTTAAAATGTTTATCATTATTGTTATCACATAACTCTTATAACTATTTTTACCGTACGAATTATGCTATAACACTCAGTGTTACTGAATATCGCTATCGGTCTTATTGTTTGACAAACTTTTTTTAAATGTTTTTAAGTAGTTTTAGACGACATACGTTCTGCAATTTATTAAAACGTATCGATGCACGTACATTCTTACTAGTACGTTTCTATAATATCCAACACTATTTTTATTTTAATATTGTTCATATTGTAATCGTATTAGTTTATCAGCCGTACTTTATAACTCGTAATATATACGAATATCCTTATCCTAAGGGTATAACTCAAGGGAAGAGGTAGCACATAAATGTGTTCAACATTAATACCACATTGTTTCTCTCTGTCTCTCTCTTCTCCGCTTTGTATCCATCTTGGTCTCCCTCTTATAAGGTTTAAATTAAGACCGGCACCTCTTAGTCTGGTCCAAATTAATCCCTCTCTCTCCCCAATCCAAAGACTCTTTTGCCTTCGACTCCCGCTGTACGACTCTTCGCTCCATCACTTCGAAGTCTTCCGTAAACTCGGTGCCAATAATAGACTAAAACAGTTCCCTCTCTGTGATGGGCACTCGCACTGGACCTTGAAAGCTCCTCAAGCAATCCCACCACGTTGCCACGGCATGTTTGTTTGCCTGTCTCGAATTTCCGCCCTTCTAATTCGCCCCCAAATAATATACGATCCATACCGAAATTATATCTTGTCCGTAAAACTTCATTAACAAAAGTAAAGAAATAATATCTTCGAAATCTCTCCTCACATATGATTGAGTAGGTTTAAAATTTCTTGTACGAACGTGATAGATAAGAAATAAAATATATTGTAGTTTCCAAAGAACAGTTTTTTTTAATAATCCGACCGGTTCCGATTTACGTAATCTTGAGATGAGTTCGTAACACTGTGGAAACTACGGAGTATTTTATTTCTTATCTCTTCATATAGTTTTGGAATATTCGTTCCCGGTATATGCAGCTCTATTATTTGAAGTATCTCGAAAGATTCTGTGAAAATATAATCGAAATCAACACTTGCACATACGAGTACCTTTAATGAACGCATAGAGATTTGATAATTATGAATGTACAGCTAGTTCCAAAAAAAAACTTACCACCTAAGCCGCAACCCGCATAACAGACGTGAAGCTCGATGAGAGCGAGTCTAGAGTTTTCCACGCATTCTATTGGCTCTTGGAAGGAAGGCGCCTTTTTAAACCGTTTTGAAACGCGTTGAACGTATTTGTACCGTCTTTATTAGCATCTAGTTAAACTATATTTAGTGCTACTTTTTACTATGTCTGCAACATAGTATTAAAAAATGAATGAAAATCGGATTTCCTTATTTCGGCCAGAGATTTCTGCGTAATTCACCTTTCTCTGGAGGCGTCGGGTAAGCTTACTTTAGCTGCTTCAATTATCCAATAAAAAATTATGTCATTGCAAGATTAAAAAGGATTATATTATTACGTTTTTTATGCTCTTGTCGCCTACAGGAGGAACTTTTAAATTTATTTAGAGGAAATTCACGACTATGACTCAAATAGAAACATGAACGAAAACTCTGCAAGGAGATAAAGAATACTTAGGTATATGAACACAATCAACTGTATTTCAACTAATTTATGTTGCAGAAAAATGCTATCGAGAAGGGGAGCATGAAAACATTGCGAAACCTACTAAGGAAAGCAAAGATGAAAAGAAACTTTATCTGGGCGAATACAATGAGAAAGAATCATTTTAAGTCGACCTGGTAAAGAGCTCTGAAAATTAGACCCAAAATTAATTACAATTAAGTAAACCAAGTAAATTACGATCAACTACATCAGATAATCACATCAAATAGTATAAAAATTTTAAATACCACCAAATCAATTGATAGACAGCAAAATATTAATTGGTGTGCTATCATCATTTTCTAAGGCAATTGTTTAAAATTCAACTTGCTAATTTAGTATTTTAGAAAATAACATAGATATTAGAATAGTAGCACTCCTAATATTAATACTGAGGACTACAAAGTTTTTTCACGTATCGAATTAAAAATTAGTTTACGACGAAATTAACGCCAGCATCTCGTAACACTTATCCGAAAATATTGTTCATTGCCAGTCCCAGAAAAACTATCCCTTTAATTAAATCAAGTTCATGTTCCTTGCAAAATTATGCTGTCCCAACTTTTATCTGATGATAAATCTCTTTCTTGCCCCGTGGTGCAAATTTTGACTAGATTTCATTGCTGTTGAATTATTCTGCGATACAGAGAAGTATAAAATTTGCTTGATACGACAAATAACGGAGCATTAGGTATTTTAGAATATATGTGTCAACACGTCATTCTGTTCCTCCACCAGGCATTCGTGATGATGGTATCAGATGAAGCATTATGATTTTGAGATGATATTTGGCTGTTTCTGACAAATTCGCGTCTGAGGTTTTACTAAGTCTTTCAGAGAGAGGGGAGGCCCTCCACACTGGCCCTAGGAGTATCCCCTATTCATTCCTTTGTTACTTCTTTTTCTCTTGTTTCGTCCATCGAAAGGTATTGTCTATTTTCTCAAAGGAACCATAAAACGGCCGATGGGTGAAGGTGAACTCCACTCTGAGAAGAAAAACCCCCTTTTCGGCATATTGTGGATGGTCGTATGTATCCGTGGTAGCGAATTTGAAAGCGCTAATGAGGATTCCCGACCGCATCCCTGCTGAGCAGGTATCTAAGGTTAGGGTATGGTGGCGGCGACCGATCACAAGTAAGGTGGGAAATGGTGGATCCGCGATTTGTAATCTTCGCCGCGGGTATTCCCTTAGGGAATGAAGATATTCATCTCTATTTTTGAGGTAGACGACCTTTCAGGACTTCTTGCAAGGAATACAGTTTAAGATGGTTAAGAAACAACAGTTAGTATGGAAAATCAGAACCTTAAGACTGATTTGCATATTGCGTATAAATTCCAGGTTTTCTATACTTGCATATTGCAGGTTTATACGTTAACACCTGGTTTATTTACATTTTCATTTATACCCGGCGAGCCGCCGTATGACGTATGTCAGGGGGTGTGAAAACACCCACAACACGATTTCCATTGTTATACTGAAATGATTTTCAGAACTATGCGCTAGGTGAAAGTGAGACTAATGATTAATGATCGCTGCTTCGGTTTCTGAATGCCTCAAATGAACCCGAATTGTTTGAATGGTGCATAATATCTATAATAATTAAAAGAAAAATTACCGTCAATAATTATGAATGATGGGTAAAATGAGTTATGGAAGAATACGTTAAAAATAGAAACCAATGGATTGTAAACAGACTTACATGAAAATATTCCTCTAATTCTCATGATTCATACCTTAGCTGTTAAAATATTCTTGGTTCTATATGTAATCCATTATTCCAACATTCACTCCAAGGACCTTCGTAACATCCTTCATCCTAGGCACATCATAATTCTCTACGATCTTTGCCAAGATATTTCGAATTTTTTAAAATAGTAATGCAAGGAAGATCATTCTAGTTGAAATAGGATCTTCGGAAAATCTGAACGATAACATAAAGTTAACAATTTTTGGGTGTATCATATCAGAATTATAGTATCTCTATATTCTGCTTTTAAAGTGAATGGCATAAACTGTATTAGCTTATACTAAATAACTAATTTAACAACAAAAATGAAAAAATAGCTCCTCGTCAATGATTGTTTATTTATAAATTATTTTTTATGCTTTATTTTGTCTCTATATTGAGCTCAAAATTTCGTAGTTTGAAATAACTTGAGAAATGAACAATGGACTAGAGAAATGCCATCTAATATCTATTCCTTACGCTTACGAGAACCAAATCGTTTCACTTCTCTTACAACATCTATGATACAAAGTTGATAGAGCGTGGAAGATGATCACACTAGATCGACTAAAGTTTCTATTATAATGTCACTAAAATATGAATTGAAATGTAAATACGGAATTGTAGACACTCCGCATATTCAACGTCGCAGAAACTTGAAGTTTATACGCCGATTACCGATAAATTATATCTCTAAAGTTATTTAGAATAAACCATTGGCTTGCATAGATAGTAATACTAATGTTAGCAATTTCTATCGGTTTGGAAAGACCACGGAATCTCTTTCCAAAATAAATTGCTGATAAGAAGATGGTTTAGGTACTGGCTTAGTGAACTACTCGAACTTTCTTATAGAATTAAAAGAAGGTTGCTACAAAACATTGAACATCGCTATTGTATACAATTTCGGAATCCTGGGAATAAACTGATGCATCAGAAGGAAATTTCTGAAAGTATGGTAAGCCATCGACGTTATATCCTGTATATTTGAATGTTAACCATGTTTGACTGAGATATTACTTAAATTGGATAAATGAGTAGTTTCTCTGGAGGCAGTCATAAACGGAAAAAATATATGTTGGATGAGAAAATTGCGGTGAGTGAGTGCGTTATACTTTTGAAAGAGGTCGTTGCTCCTACTCAAAGTAATCAATTGGTCGACGAGGAACGCAAGAAATGCCATTACCTATTGTGATTCATCCAAAAATCTGGAATTAACATATCTCTTACACTTTCGGTTGTTAAAGTCATGTGAGTGTATGTATTACTGTTGCCGTTGCTTCTCACTTTCCTATCTCTATTAAAACAGTCCCCCTCTTGAAATACTGGTGAATTCATTGCTTTATTCACTTCTTCCAATCACTCCTGTATCTTGTTTTTCAAATTTGTCACGGAATGTGGAGAGATGAAAAGTTTCTCATAGACAATACATTTTAAATACGATGGAATATTTTCAATATCACCAAGCGATAAATATGTAGATAGACCAGCCATACCAAACCACCACCCATTCATCTCAATCATTAAAATTCTGTCGAAAAATATGAGTTACGCAGGGTCAGCCATCAACCGAGGGAAGCAAAATTTCAACATGAGCCTCATATGCGCTTCCCCATGTGATATTACAGGGTTGGAATTACAGGTAAAAAGGCCCTGGGAAAAACTATTTCACCAAGTCCCTATTATTTTGCGTATTTTTAACGTTTTCTACATTATAATAATTGTAAACGTTATAATAAACAATTGAAATATAAATAATGTAGGTAGTCTTGTATACATTCAAAATTAATTGAAAATTTTACATTTATAGCTAACAGTAGCATTCAATGAGCATTATGACCAAACCTCATTCGCACTATCTTTTTGTGTATTTTAGAACTTTTAAAGGTGATAAATATAGCGAGAAGAATGTTTAAGAACGTAATGGTTTGTGACTGCAACCATTTCAAGAGGAATCCACAGAAGTAATCACGTTTATTCGATTCACACTTCAATGACACCGAAAAAATTAATTAATTCAAAATTAATGTGAAAGATGGTTGTCTCGTATCCGTCATCTTTATTCATTGAGGAAAATCGATTCTAGCACATTTTCTCTCAATTGATTTGGACGGTATAGTAAAAATTCCAACTGCATAGATGATAAAATTTACTGATTTTTTACCGATCGAATTTTAATTTCGATGCTTATCAAATGAAACAAAATGTATCTAAAATACGCAGAGAATGCCTCAAGACTTCATAATATATATTTACTTATTGTTTTTTAATGTAGCATATTAATGTAATAGCCTAGATATGGCCATGAGTGTGCCTTACTTTACTTGTGTAGATTGCATTCACACAGGCTGTGATAAAACTGGTGATCGATATAGACTCCTTTGGTATATAATTTTAAAGGCTAATAACTGCTCTCTTGAACGATGCATAATATTAGCTAGTATTATATTATATAATACCACCAATTATAACCGCAGAGTTTTGCAAGCGAAAGCGTCGAATTCGAGGTCTATACATTTCTGGTCCGACACCGATTCAAACTGCGCGGAAATTTTCTTCCTCCCATCTCAGTCCTAAACATAAGCTCAGAGCGGCTCAGAGGCAGATTTTGCGAAAATTTCCTTCGACTTGCTCGTGCCTTTCGCCCTCAGACTCAAATTTTATGAGGGGAAGGGGGTTTGCCTCGGAATAACAGGACCTCGTGTGCGACGTTTCCCTCTGCGCGAGAAGCAATGCTAGAATATATACTGAATCGTTATAACCATTTTATAATAACTGAATTCTTGCATTACGACATCCGTATTGTTATAATACTATTCTGCTAGGCCAATGCCACCAAACTCAGGATACTAATAAATCTTTGCAATATTAACAAAGCAAATAAATCCATTTCAACTCTGCAGGCGGAGTTATGACTCAAGCAGACCATCTCCGCCATGTTTTTCGTCTCTCTCTCTCTCTCTCACTTCTTAAGGCTCGCTCGGAGGAAATTCACTACCTGTTATGCGGGTTGCGGCTTAGGTGGTAAGTTTTTTTTGGAACTAGCTGTACAAAAGAGTTTCGGTGAGGCACAGAAATCCACAATTCCATATCTCAATCCTTTTACAGGGATTTACCCCTTTTTTCTATACTTGCCACAGCCAAAAATTTACGTGCTCTCTTCATGTTGGTTCAACTTCTACATCGAGAAAGATAGTTAAAAATATCAAAAGAAATGCACGTTAAGTCATTTTGATCAACCACAGAGATTCTTTCGTTAGAACAATTAATTAAGTAATTAAATTGTGCTGCGAAATGGAGACTAGATCTATCTAGATAAAGGAAATTGAATAGTGATTTTTAATTTGGCCGTAACATCGGATTAAGGGCGGAGGAACACAAAAGAGCCTATAATAACAATTCCAATTCATCGCATTTCGCCAATCATTTAACCGATAATGGTCACTCTTCAAATTTCTCTCCCGAAATGCTGAAAAATCATCAAAATGGCATAAAGTTAGACCGCTTAGAAGAGTTTTTTATCCTGTTTAACAAATTTAACTCTGTCCCTCTTGCCAATGAGGTGTTGTTTACTAATAACTCTTCCCCCCTCATCAAGACTCTTCTTCGGCTTTTACCTTCCCCTCAATGAATCACTGCAGTCCGTCAGTGACCCCCCCTTTCCTCTCCTTTCACTTCCCCCACCTAAAATCCTTCCTGTCTTCTTCATTTATATGGTGTCGCTCCCAACATCAACGTTAGTTCTGATGATGATGCTCTGACATCGAAACCGGTCAACTACTGTATACTGTATAGTCTTGTGGAATCTTGTACTAGTTGTTTCTTCCTCTGTGTTGTAAATTGAAGATGAAGTTCCACCAAGTTAATCTTGAATCGATTTCTTTAAAATTTACTGATTTTTTACCGATCGAGTTTTAATTTTGATGCTTATCAAATGAAACAAAATTTATCTAAAATACGCAGAAAATGCCTCAAGACTTCATACTACATATTTACCTATAGATTTTTTATGTATTTAAAGTAATAGCCTAGATATGGCCATGAGTTCGCCTTACTTTACTTTTGTAGATTGCATTCACACAGGCTGTGATAAAACAGGTGATCGATATGGACTCCTTAGGTATATAATTTTAAAGCCTAATAACTCTTCTCTTGAACGATGTATAATATTATCTACTATTATAATATATAATACGACCCATTATAACCACAGAGTTTTGCAAGCGAAGGCGTCGAATTCGAGGTCTATACATTTTGGGTCCGACACTGATTCAAACTGCGCGGAAATTTTCTTCCATCTCAGTCCTAAACATAAGCTCAGAGCGGCTCAGAGGCAGATTTTGCAAAAATTTCCTTCGTCCTGCTCGTGCCTTTCGCCCTCAGACTCAAATTTTATGAGGGGAAGGGGGTTTGCCTCGGAATAACAGGACCTCGTGTGCGACGTTTCCCTCTGCGCGAGAAGCAAAGCTAGAATATATACTGATTTGTAATAGCCATTTTATAATAACTGAATTCTTGCATTACAACATCCATATTGTTATAATACTATTCTGCTACGCCAATGCCACCAAACTAAGGATACTAATAAATCTTTGCAATATCAATAATGCAAATAAATCCATTTCAACTCTGCAAGCGGAGCCAGGACAGAAGCAGACAATCTCCTCCATGTTTTCCCTCTCTCTCTCTCACTTCTTAAGGCTCGCTCGGAGGAAATTCACTGCTTGTTATACGGGTTGCGGCTTAGGTGGTAAGTTTTTTTTGGAACTAGCTGTACATACAATTGTAATAAATTAAAACAATGGATTACTTTAGAGTCCATTATTTCCTAGTAATTACGTGGGAGCAGATATCTCATCTGAAACTTTTGAGTGGATTTAAAAGTAGTATAGAATCAAATGCATGATAGGTTCATTAGTTACTCTAACGAATTTTCTAAATATTCTTTTTTATCGCTTGTAGGATTTAATTCTAAATTATATTTTGAATTCAAAAACAGAAGAAATTAAAATGACTAGCAACAACATTAGAGTCCTTTACAAACTTGATTAATTTCAATTCTAACCCATACATAACGAGATGATCTTTTTTCCTAATTCAGCAGAAGTTCGACGTTAGAAGTTAATTATTTTTTTCACATTTAAAGTAAAATTTTTCGAAAAAGATGACAGAAGCACTTTTTTAAAAAACATTGATATAAATTAGTTTTATTAGTTAAATTTCCAAGTATTTTTAATGTAGCTATTTTCCGTAGTCTATTAAGGTATTCCCAAGGGAAAACGGACACGAATAAGGCTAACAGGACCAGAACTCAAGCCCGGATCTCCCACTTCCCTAGGGGGTACTTTATCCAATCTAGCTACTGCTAGCTACCGAGCCTGCACAGGTAACATGCCGTTTTAAGGGATACTTTGCTGGCAAGGGCGCGTGATTTCGTTCGACTGAGTATCAACAAAGAACAAAAAACAACTGTCAGTCTTTTTTCATATCCGTTTCCCCTTAAGAATATCCCTAGGTGCACCTTATAACGTGTGATTCTCCTTCTTCTATTGAGGTACTCTATAATATTGCATACCATATACGTGTATTTCAATCGTCTCTTTAGGCCGGGATCAAAGTTGAGGAACTGATTTCTTTGCTTACTTTTAGGAAATGAAATTATCATTTTGTAACTCTTGGTATAAACTGTTAGAAACAGATTCTGTACAGCATCTCGTTCTTAAGATGAAGTTTGAGTCTAGAAATCGCCAGTACTTAGATAAAATATATTGTGTAAATTCTCGAGCAATATCAATGGAAATAATCACTGCTCTGTATTCTTAAGCAATTAAAAGGAGTTTCCACTCACAGTTTCACAGATACGCACAATTTTATCTTTCTCGATAAGTACAGAATCCTATGGTTGGTATTTTGTTTAACATGAATAGTCAATCAGTCGTCGCGTTTCGATTTTTTAGGCAATAGCTATATCTATCGCATAGTAATGAAATGGTGAGGGTAAGTCAATTGAATTATGAACTCCACTTTGTCTATGTTTTATAATTTGCGTTTATATACTGTTTATTGTTTTGATTCAGAAGTTCTAAGACAACTGTATTCTATAGAAGGTATTCGACTTGCTCCGTCTGCTATTTACGACTGAATTTGGGCGAAGAGGTTGTGGTCAGCATTCGGATTCTGCAGTTACGTTATTTATACTGTGACTGGCTGTTTTTTTCGCGATTTGCTTGTACTATTGGTAGAAAAGCAGAGCTGTGCGCAACTGCCTATGTGGGTATGAATGGTATCTTGATGCACATGGGTATACCATATTTCCGAGTAGACACAATGTCCTTGGGAACGAAATCTGATTAAGGTGAAGAAAGAAAAACCCAAAAATTAAGTTTTTCTAACAATAAGTGAATATGATTCCACGTTGTGTAATTGACTTGGGAGATTAATTAAGGGCGACTTCGAAATCGCTTACAAGTTTTTGGAGTTAGGATACGGAAAACTTGCGCGGAGTAGCTGTATGTAACTGTGATGCATTACATGTAAGGTATTTTTTTTAGATGCTCAGATTCTTCAGCAATATGAATTGATGTGCCGCATAGCGGGAAATAGTATTTCATTTGTCTCAGTCTTGATCATAGCCGATTTAATGTGAAGATTTGGGTGATGCTGTGTATCGTTATGATTCTTCCTTTTCGAATACGCTGAAAAGTGTCATTCTCAGGCTCATTATTAGGCGCTGTACTAAATTAGTTTGGTTGCTTCGGTATTTTGCGTTTTAAGTTGATCAGTAGAGGTTGGTTCCATTATAGTTGGAATGTAGCCTGAGTTGTAGCAAAGATACTGTGGAAATCTGTGGCAAAGAGACGGGAAACAATGTCTAATATTTCACTAAAACTTATCGTAGATATTTTCTGTTTGATAAATTTTAGAAATTATACAATTACATTACCTATTATAAATGTAAAAAAAATCTATGGAAAACTGTATCATTTCTAATTTCGGTGTTGGGTAATAATCTGAATCCTAGATTAATTTGGAAAAATCGAAGCTTAATTGCTAATAGAATACTATAAATGTTGCTTCCCTGATATTTAAGATATGAAATTCATAGCTAATGCATTTAGTCTCTAGCAACAATTTTTCTTTTATCTCTTGCAGCTTCTTAGAGCAGGATATCTTGGATAGGATCAATGCTTTTGTTCACTTTCATGGATCTTCTTATAGGAAATCCTGATAAAGCCTCTCCATATATCAGTATCATTCCAAAAGTGTCTTCTACATATGGTACTATTGACAACTGTTGAAATAAACAGATCTTTCTCTAATATATACAAAGAACTAACATCTGAAATCAACCATTCGGTTTAGAAATGGTAGGTTTCATTGAATGTTTGAGAGAGGAGTAAGCAAACAAATAGAAGTAGGTAAAAATTGCTTCAATACATACAACTGGTTGTGGAAACTCACAATGTTTGCTGCACCTTAACAAGATTGATGCTATAGGACAAGTTGTATAGATAAGAAATCAGCTGTTTTGTTGCTAGATGTAACCGCATTTTTTTCTTTTAGCAATGTATTCCACTCCATGTAGCAATTTATCTTATGTATACCCTTCTCAATGTTCTCATAGCACAAGATTTTCACTTATACATAAATCAAAATAACAATAAATTTACTCGGCATAATCATATCACGTGTTTGATTCATTTAATATCCGAATAGATATAATATTAGTAGAAGAAACTCAAAGCCATTATCCTCTATGTATTATTTTAAAACATGCTTTTTTGGTGATCGGGACTTTTCTCCCTTATTACTCCACCAATACATATAAATGAATGACCGTTTGAAAGAAAAGTTTTTAGGTTCCTGCTAAAAATAGTCAGACAAATGAAAAACGCACCATTTTTACCAAAAAAATTGAATCGATATTTTAATCATCGCGTTATGTACTGGACGAAAAAAGGCCCGGGTTACTATATACAGATTAAATTTGTATACTTAGTGATGAGTGTAAACAATTTTTAAAATTGGATAACATTCTCGGTCGTAAATCGATTGAAGAAGTGTTAGCAATTAATATTACGAGTAAAAGTTGCTTGCATACTGCAAGCTATCAGTTGAAGTCAGTACCGTACCAAGAAAGGCCTCAAAACAATGTTCAAAACTTCGCGCAAAAGACCGCCTGGCGTCGAACTAAGGACCCGATCGTGCGAAACAATTGCATATTAATATTATATACGTGCCATTCTGACCTGTTCCAAAGTTTCACATCAATATCTTATAAGGAAGTTCCTAAAATAAGATTACGCTATACCCCTTTGAAATACATGGCAGAATAGAAATGACGCTCAGGCATCGAACCAAGAACCGTCAGAGGAACGGCGAATAGCGTATATGAATTACCTCTATGTATATTACAATTTATATGATTCCCGGTTTTCGGATAAGCATTAAAAGTAAATGTCATAATTGCCCGCCATGCATTTTATACCGTAGAACTTTGCACCCACTTGGCGTCGAACCCACGGTCATTTGGTAAAATTTCTTCAGTTGGTACAATAGACAACCATCTCATCTGCATACACCGTGATTTTGATTGCTCTATCGCACCTAGAACGGCCCCATAACAGTTTGCAAAAAATGCGCAAATGACCGCCTAGCGTCGAATTCAGGACCCTTTGGTGAAAGAAAATAGCAAATTAATGTTAGATAAGTGCCATTCTGACTTATTCCAAAGTTTCGATTCAATATCTTATCGGGAAGGCTCTAAAATAAGATTCCGTTTTCCCCGTTTAAAATGCATGGTGGAATCGGAATGACGCCCCTGCATCGAACCAAGGACCATAAGAGGAACGGTGAACGTCAAGAAAGAATTTTCTCAAACGCCTTTGTCACCATTCCGAGTTTTATCCTTCCAGCTTATCGGGAAGGCATTGAAAAAAAATTTAAGAAATTGCAGCAATGCATTTCTTATGGAAGAATTTCGCACCCACCTGGCGTCGAACTCACGGTCATTTGGCAACATTTCTTCCATAAGAACCATAGAAGGCTACCTCAAATTCATCCTCCGGGATTTTGGTTCCTCTATCTTAACGATAAGTGCCTCAAAATAATTTTCAAAAATCCGCGCAATGCATTCTTATAGGAAAATTGCGATTTTTGGGACATTCTGGTATCGAACCCATGATAGCTGGCGTCGATGTATGAATTATTCTGGCGTCTACTGGGTGGGGCCAGTACGTCGTAAAAATCTGACGTGGATGGCGCTTGTGGAACATGGTCAGAATTCGTATCCCCTATAAATATATATATAGGTATATCCGGAGAGTTTAGATTTAGATTTAGATGAGTACCCCGCAAGCCGCCAGTGGCGTATGGCAGGGGGTGTAATGACACCATCTTAGTATTCTAATCGACCCTATTAGCTTCTCTAATAGCTCGCGGGAAGAACGACCAGAAATAACTATCTGTCCTTGCTATTTCCTCCTTATAACGCTTGGTTGATGCCTCTCGGAGATCGCGCTCACTACTAACCGGAATCAAAGTTTCATTCACCTCGTCCCTAAATTCGGAACCGAGGAACTTTTCGAAAAGTTTCCTTCGGTAATCGTTTCTTCTCTCCTGAAGTGAATTCCAACCGAGGAATTCTATCATGGACGTAACGCTACTGTCGAACCTGAAATCTCCTGTAACGAAACGAGCTGCTCTACGTTGGGCCGTTTCTAAGTCTGAGACCAAACCTACCTCGTGTGGATCCCAAATCGCGCAGCAATATTCGAGATTAGGTCGAATGAGTGTAAAATAAGCTATTTCTTTTACTCTTGATGAGCATCCCTTCAGCGTTCTACCTGTTAGTCTCTGTATTTTGTTCGCCTTACCTATTACATCTCGAATGTGTTCTTTAAAAGATAAACTACTACTGAACGTGACTCCTAGATATTTATTATGACGCACGAACTCTAAGGGATGTCCTGAAATTTTGTACAGTGCGGGAATAACGTTTGTAGAACGCGTGAAACTCATAGCAACGCATTTCTTAAGATTCAGATGAAGCTGCCAATCCTTACACCATCCTGCTATAACGTCCAAGTCATTCTGTAGTATATGTATATAATTTTCTGACGAAATCTCTCTGTATATGAGGGTATCATCGGCGAACAATCTAACTTTGCTCTTTACTTTATCCGCTAGGTCGTTAATGTATATTAGGAATAAAATCGGCCCTAGGACACTTCCTTGCGGAACACCTGATGTGATACTGATTTCGTTGGATTATATTCCGAGCTATATATAATAGATAGTCACCATGAACGAAGACCTCGACGTAGTACACATCCACAGCAGTTTAATAAGCAAACCACATTGCATTTTACGGAAGCAGAAAGACAGCCAAAGAAACATGAACATTGCCGAATATGAAAGTTTGCGTCACGGTTTTATCGTGTGGTATGTTTGAACAATTTTGCATCATATTACTTCCCGGTAGTTTTAATTTAAGATCGACCATATTACAATCAGATTTTGGAGTATTCATAGAATAATTAGAGATTTCATTTACGAGTCATGCGATCAAAATACTCAGGTCGTTTTCCGACTATTCAAATTTATTTTGGTGAAACTTTCGTCTGTTGCAAATTTTCTATATATCTAAACCTGATATCAAATGATTCTCAATGTTTATATTTCACTCACTGAATAGATAATATTCAACATTTAATCATATTTCTGAGTAAAGAAAAGGATGTCCTGCGATTTCAGAAAACTCACCAGCATGGAGTACAAGCTTAACGAAAGCCCAAGCTTTTATTCCCAATCGCTATCTCCGAAGCACAAAAATGTATTATTTTGCCACATTAACGATGTTCGAGACTTTCAATACGGGGACAATTCTATGCGCTTTGACAATGTAACACAATGTATGTTCGTATGAAAGTGCGACATTTAGTTTCCCCTCTAGCTCTCCTCTCCCAGATCTGATCACTGCAGACGAGTAGTAGTTATTTTTATATTTCATGTGTGAAGAGAAGAACGTAGAAAATAAATAAATAACGTGGATGCAGAAGGTATGTTTCGTTGTTTTATCTTTGTTATTTAACTGACACATCATTGCCGGTATAAAAGGAAGTGGTATTTATAACGACAGAGTTTAGGTAAAGCTGCCAGTGATATTTTGTATCTTTACCATAATTCATTTAGTCATAAATGCACTGCGTGAATTGAGATATTCGGTATAGGATAAGATACATGTATCGTTATAGTGATGACGTGCACTATTCGTGATTATACTACTATAAGAAAATTTTTAAAACATTCGATAACATTGATACTCTCACGTTCTCTAATATAATAGGAATTTTGTTTGGGTTCATGTGGTAAGGCGTTAGAAAACGCAAGACTTTTCATTTGGCCATTCAGTATCGTAGCGATAGATAGATCTATCGCTACAAACGAGGTATATCGAAACAGACGCTGATCAAGAATATGAAGGTGTGTATTTTTAGGTATGTTTTAGTTTTTGTGTATTTGGGTGGGAAATTGAGTATCACTGTCGTCAGTGCGAAAGTTTCGCACGGGGCCACTAGTAATATTTAATTGTTTTTAGCAACATTTCAGTGAGTTTAAAAGGATTTACAGCTATGTTTTGGGATGCATATAGCAACAATAACGCATGTTAATTAGACTTCCATTCTGCTTCACTTCAAACAAGTCCAATTTTCTTGTAATTGTTTGCTTTCCTTTCATCTGCTTCTCACTCTACTCTTCCAAGTCCCTGCAAATATTTGATGAAAATTCCATCCTTCCTACATTCTTACCTCTCTGATGACGATTTTCCATTTAAACTAGAGGTAGTTTTAGTGTTGCTTTTTCTTAAGGGCTGTAATTTCCCTTTCCCTGTTTTACTTATCTGGTATAGTGTTTTACAGGAAACCAAACATAACTTCCAGCCAAAAATCATGAGAAATATTATGTGCTTGGTAAAATTTTGCAGCTTTGATAAAGCGTCACTGTGATTAAAACTACTTTATAATTGAAAAATGGTCCTATGAATACAAGGGCAATGAATGAGTTTGGAATTAAGGGGATTAATTACCATATCCATAAACCTGTTTGGCATTTCCCTTGTTATGGGGACATGCTAATAGTGAAAATTTTATTTCTTCACCATAAGATACATAAGGGATCTATTTAGAGCTTCTATATTTGAATTTTAAATTTATTTAGTCATGTCAAAGAAAAATTTAGCGAATTTAGATATAGAATGACAATTTTCTTTCCTTTGATACTTGATTGATACTGATATGCATAAATTAAATGAAAACCAAATTATGTATCTTTTATCTTTGAACCCAGTATTCTATGTATCATGAAATTAAAATAATCAGGGAAAGTGTGAAGAATGTGAAGCTCTTTTTTCATCAGCCTAGAACTAACAGGGCTGAAAGGATGCCTTTACTCCTGCTAACTGCTTCCCTCTTTCCTCAACCATACTGCATAGATGATTGGAGGTGGTAACACAGCCAGGTACGTGTCCTATCATCTTACTGGGTGAATCAATTTTAGTCATTCAATTGCTTTAAGAGAGGAAAGGTGGGTGATTAGGATCAGTATTAGCCAATTTTTGTTATATCCTAAGGAAGATGGAATTTGTAATGAATGGATGGCTATGTGAAGTGGAGAGAGAAATAAAGAAGAGATTTTCTTTTCTTCCATCAAAGGAAAAAGATATATTTTTGGAATTGAATTCATGCACATCAGTAACATCTAATGTCATTATCACCGATATGTATAATTTTATTTTTCTGATGTCCCATAAGAAATACATCATCAGATATCTGATGGAAACCTGTTGATATTTGTCTGTCAGAAGTATCCTTGGTTCGACTCCAGACAACTCGAAAAACTTACATAAGAAACGCATGTATAGTTCATTTTGATCTATCACTGCCTTTTTTTGGCATAATTAAATCAGAAATGATTGTTCTTAAAAAATCAAGACTAGCACCGAATGAAAGGAGCTGGAATGGAAATTCTTATTTTGGTTATAGAATGTTGTTTTCAAGGCAAAATTGAGAAAATTACAACAAAATGATGAAAAATGTGTAATTTTGCAGGTATAAAAATATCCTATCCCTGACGACAAAGGAGATTGTTGCACTCAACTCTAATATAAATGGGAAAGAAAGGCTCATGTGAAATTTATGTGGAAGGAGAGCCGACATTTCAGGGTAAGGCAAACATTAAAAAACTCAGGAAGTGGTAATTTAGCAGTATATTCATACGAATAATGTAATCTTCTTGTATGCTGTAAATGGTTTGAAATGGCACGCTGTGCATAAAAGTCCAAAGAATTTCTTTCCTAAATTGTGGATGATGATTGTTGAAACAATTCTGATGGTAACAATGTAAATAAAAGGTGATATTGTTTAAGTCATGAAGTAGACAAATACTCTTCATGTTGATATTTTGTGTATAAGCTATGAGCACATATTTAAATTAATCAATGCGATGAGCGATGGATTTCATCAATGTTTGTCTGATTGCTTCGATGGATTATCGATTCTTGATGAATTTAAGAACAGACTCTTGGTTAGTGTACTGTTTAACAAGATGGCTACTGTTGTATATACAACTAGTTCCATCTCCATGATTCTTTAAACTCTGCTGAAATTTAAATCATTGCATCCTTTGTGTTTGTCAATTGTTGCATTGTAAATACATTATATTCCCATTGGTAATTGCCATTTACTCCCTTTCTATGAGGTTATGGATATTAACTTTTGAATGACCCACCACTGTCATCAAAGCCATAGGAAATTCATCGGGTATTAAAGGTGTAAAAGTTGACATCAATGGAAAGCATCAGAGATCCATTGGTGAATAAAAAAACAGTTTGATGGATCCAGCAATGAATTAAAAAATGGATTTATGGATGTTTCTTACCATTGATGAATTTAAGAACATAACCTATACATTTACTTCATGGGGGATAAAATGGAACATTTGAGAAGAAGAAAATTCTATTCCTTTTTCATTTGCAATATGTAAAACCATTGTGTTAGTGAAGAGCGATTCATTGAATTATTTATTATTCAGAAGAATCAGATGTATGTAATAATAGTAGTACATTTTTCTATACATTAAATTTATTTCCATCATTTTTAATGGGGAAATTCATTAGCTATATATAATCATGCTTTATAACTTCTTTTCTTAGAGAACAGCAAAGCGCAAGCATTAATGAGCTTGCAATGAGGATCAATAGAATACTGCAAATATGTTTGAAAGAATGCATTTTTACTAGAGGAGATGAACCTGGGAATGGTAATGTCAATGAGGAGAAACTTTCCAGGAGGGGACTTAAACAGTGGTAAGGTAAATAAGATCACGAATAATTTCCATTTGAGACCTATAATTACAATTTGAAGTCCAATGGCTGATGGTGATATTAAAGAAATTTGGGTTGGATTGGAGAAATATTCATTTAGTGCAAAATTTGTAGTTAAATCAGACTGCATGAGTAAGAGTTGCATGAGTAATAGTTGACAATTACTACTAAAAAAAACTCTTTCGCAAAACTGTTGCAATAACATTTCATTTGCTGCGGCGCCATTCAGTAAAAAGGGCTATAAACGACCCTGGGGGCTGACTTTTCTCTGTGTGGTGCAGAAGGAAAGGTCAGAAATCCCCCTGAATAGGGTCAGACTGGTAAGTTTATAATTCTCTAATCCTCTGAAACTGTATCCACCAGCGATTTATATCTGCGTCGTTTATAGACGACAGCCGTGCTTCTGCGTAGGAAAAACTCTGTTGTCTATAACTGACAACAGTCTCGAAAGGGTTAAACACAAAAATACCACATTTCCTCAAAAGTACCATATGCCCTATTGATCCTTTTTCAGGTAAAAAATCTAGGTGTATATTAGAATTGATGGTGCACTAGATTTGGGCACAAATTTACTCATGCCCATGTCCCATAGCTCATGGCTTGGATTGGATTCTCTATTCACCCTGGTTCCCCACCCTATTCACTCATCAAACATTTCACCCATCTGCAATTTATATTTTCTCTTTCAGAGCCCCTGCATACCCCAGACTAAGCAGATATCCAATAATTTTTAATTGAAAGGGAATCAACAAGTCCAATAAATGTTTTAATTGGAAAATTTGAAATTGGTGAATGTGTGCATGCAATTAATATTGATGATTTAATTTTTAATATAAATTTTAATGTAACACACATGTAAATATTGGTTAATCTTTGATTGATAATATGTGCACTTAGTTGAGCATTTATCTAATTTATTTCTATAAATTCCCAGTATAAGATAGAATCTTCAGCATGGATGACTCCTGGTGTTTTGTACACACTTATATGGTACTGCAAATGTTAGGATCGCATGTCTTGAGGTGAGCATCAGATTTGCAGGGAAATTATTTTTCAATTACTGATGCTTGAATTTTGTGTAGCACATTACATTCAATAGCATGTTATTTTTAAGAGAATACTGTATTTTATTGTACAATTACTTGTATTTGCCTCTTTTTCTATGCTTATTTAACATTGTACTATTTTAGGCATGATTATTCTGCCACAAAGCTTGAGTCACCATATACTTAATGGAAGAAAAAAAGGTTGGGAATCATATCTCTCCTCTGCTTATTGCATCATATGGTAACTTTGCAGGACCTTGGATATGACTCAACTGGGCATTATAAATGAGGCAGCACAAGAGTGAGTAGATTTTGATTTCTCTCTCGTATTTTACTGTGATGTTTTATATAGCTTACATTTGGAATACAACTTTTGTACAGTGGGTAGCTAGTGCTTGATGTTGCTATGTGAAAGTTATTCTTCTTACCTTTTGTCAGTCTGTACTGGTGACTCATCTAATGCTTGAGGTCAAATGATCACAGAACCTTAGTTACAGTAAACTCAATATGGGAAGGCATTATCTTGTGGAAAGCCATTACAATGAATGAAAGACCATACCGTCCACTTCCACAGCAATTTTATTTTAAAAAATTAATTATGGTAAAGATACAAAATATTACTGCCAGCTTTACCTAAACTCTGTCGTTATAAATACCATTTCCTTTTATACTGGCTATGAAGTGTCACTTAAATAACTAAGATAAAACAACAAAACATACCTTCTGCATCCACGTTATTTATTTATTTTCTATGTTCTTCTCTTCATACATGAAATACTTAAATAACTACTACTCGTCTACGGTGATCTGATCTGGGAGAGGAGAGCAAGAGGGGAAGCTATATGTCACACTTTCATATAAATATACATTTTGTTACATTGTCAAAGCGCATAGCATTGTCCCCGCATTTATTGAAAGTCTCTCATATAAATATGGTGTTCAGTCGAATTCCATTTTGGGTATAATAACTCAAAATTCATTGAAGTAGGTTTTGCTAATAATAATTTTTAAAATACTTATCTTACATGGTTAATGTGGCAAAATAATACATTTTTGTGCTTCGGAGGTAGCGATTGGGAATAAAAGCTTGGGCTTTCGTTAAGCTTGTACTCCATGCTGGTGAGTTTTCTGAAATCGCAGGACATCCTTTTCTTTACTCAGAAATATGATTAAATATTGAATATTATCTATTCAATGAGTGAAATATTAACACTAAAAATCATTTGATATCAGGTTTAGATATATAGAAAATTTGCAACAGACGAAAGTTTCACCAAAATAAATTTGAATAGTCGGAAAACGACCTGAGTATTTTGATCGCATGACTCGTAAATGAAATCTCTAATTATTCTATGAATACTCCAAAATCTGATTGTAATATGGTCGATCTTAAATTAAAACTACGGGGAAGTAATATGATGTAAAATTATTCAAACATACCACACGATAAAACCGTGATGCAAACTTTCATTATCGGCAATGTTCATGTTTCTTTGGCTTTCGTTCTGCTTCCGTAAGATGCAGTGTGGCTTGCTTATTAAACTGTTGTTGTTGCGTACGACGTTGGAGTTTTCATTCATGGAGACTGTAATATTAATTGCGAATCATTTTATGACCGTGAATTGGTTGTTTTATCCAATTTAAAAACTTGTTTACACTCGTCGCTAAGTAAACAAATTTAATCTGTATATAGCAACCCGGGCATTTTTTCGTCCAGGATGCAACGTGATTATTAAAATATTAATTCAATTTTTCTAACAAAAGGTGGATTTTTCATTTGTCTTGACTATTTTAGCAGGAACCTGACAACTTTTCCCTTCAAACAGTCATTCATTTACATGTATTGGTCTAGTAATAAAGGAGAAAAGCCCCGATCACCAAAAAAGGATGTTTTAAAATAATATATAGAGGATTGTTAAATCTATAAAGTTAAGTGAACCATTTTTCTCTTTCTCCACGTCAAAAGCTATATTACTGTTAGATTATATTAGTTTTCTTTATATTAATTTATTATACTATATTTATATTAGAATTATAAATTTTGGATTGATTTTAGCCAACCTAACTTTAAAACTTTATATGTTTTTTATATTAATTTATCTGTACCTCGGTATTCTCTTTTTATTTTCCTTTGCATTACTTTGTTATTTTTCTTATAGTGTTTTTGCGGGCTTTTTTCACCTTCTCTGTGGGAATTCACATAACATGGTTTTTTTTTCTTTGTCACCCCTCAATTGAAAATATTTTTCAACACCTTGCTCTTTTTCTTTCCTTTATATTTACATATATTTCTACCTATTCTATTATTAAAGAATATAGGAATATAACCTGCAGAATGTGGACAAATTTAGGAAAACTCTTAATTTGATACATTCATTTAATAGTATATTTTATTATTGCTTCATAACCTGATGATCCTTTCATGCATGGAATCGAATACCGAGACTGCTTTTACCGTAGGTGAATACATTGCTCACTTAACTATCCTGAAATCCCAGACATTTATGTATGGAATAAATAGTCCTCCCTTCTTTCCCCACCTACCTCTGACCTTCCTAAACTTACATCTTCCATTTCTTAAGTATGTTGTGCATTTCAGCACATATTCACCTATGTGAATGCATCAATGAAAATAGTGAAATTAAATGTGGGAGCTACCAATTGTTTTTTCCTTTTTAAGATGGTTTCCTTAAAGTTCTATGAAGTCATAATTAAACATATCAATTATTTGGGGAGGTTGAGATTCAACTGCTAAGAGGAGCTTGCCACCAAATGGTCATAAACAAACAATAAGAAGCTTTGTTCAGTTGTCAAATTTTATGTATAATAATCTGTTTCCAATTATTTTATAAACTGGTTACATTAGTAATAGTTTCTCCTACCTCTGTGCTTAATTTATTGTTTTTTAATTTTACCTTTCAACTGATGACAATTCTGGCTAAATGATTTAAGTTAGAATGGTCTAATATTGTTAGAAATGATGGAAGTACCTGTTTTTATCTCATGAATTTATCACTTGGTGTATATGAAGTATAAAAGGTTTCAATTCCCTGAACTTATCTTTAATCTGCCTCAAAAAAGCAGTAAATTAAAAACATTAAATCCAAATCAGCAGAAGCGGTTGGCAGTAAATTTTATCAGAGTTGTTTTCAAATTATATTGTTATTTTCAAATGATTAAATACAGATAAATTTTTTGGAAATTTCAACCATTCATATACCAATTTATAGCCTATGGGCCCACCTATTTTACCTGACCCTTCAAGATACATTTCAGTATTTGTTTTTGAAAAGAAGAAGTAAGAATGTTTACATTCGAAAGCATTCATTCAACTCAACCTTCAATTTTGAAGAAGAAAAGAGAAGTCTGATGTTACTAGGACTCTATTAGCTTTACCAAGAGAGCTACCTATGATAATACATATATGGAGGTAACGCAGCGAGGTGATAAATGAGTATGCCCACGTGAGTTTAAAAGGTTTATTGCCACACAAGTAGAAGAGAGACAGTGAAACACGTGGTCAGCTATGTCGTGCTGAGTAGGTACACAGAGGCGGGTGTTGCTTCTTTGGCAGCCAGGAAGGGAGAGTGAGTCCTCAATGCTTGCTTTCTCCTTTCACTCTCTCATCTTGCTTTCCTAGTGGCAGACTATGATGGCTGCCCAGTGCACATACAATATGGCCGCCATCCGTGTGTCCACTACACATACTTAACATTAATGCACTGGTTCTTAGTAATGTCATATATAGCACATAATTATTAATCCCAAAGAGCTACTTCTTTCTTTTGATTCCTTGCTATTGCTATTTTTGACCGTATATATATCCATACATATATTTGACTAACTAAACCTCAAAATTAACTATATCCTTTTTGGCCTTACCTTTCATGTCTTAAAAGGATAGATGTATTTAAAAGTTAAAACTTTTATTGAATAAGCACAAATTTGCAAGTAAATGCATCACAATTATATTAAAGAACTAATAGTATTTTTATTTACATCTATATTTCAATTAAATCCATTATATCCTTTTAAACCTACATTTTAGATTTGAAGCCAATTAAAGACCTACTTTTTTATATGTGGATGAAGGGAAATGTGTGGATGTGGGGAAGGGAAAGTAAGTCATATGTATTTATGTGTGTGTGTGTATATATATATATATATATATATATATGTATGTACAGTGGGGGAATAAATTATCGCAACACTTTGCGAGCGCTTCAGTCGGAATTCTCAGAAACTACTTGGAAAACTACTTAACACGACTGACTGGCAACATTGAGAAAAGCCTCGAAAAGCGGTAATATTTGAGTTGGAGCCTATAACGTGCTCAAAATTTCTCTCTTTCGATCTCTTCTTAAATCCTTCGCGCGATCTCTCCTTGAATTCGTCGTGTTTATCTCGGCATTTCTCTTTCACAGATAGTTATCATATTTATAGAATGAGAGTTTAAAGATATATTAATTACTATTTCAATCTTACATGCATAAAAATATTTGGATAATAATTGGGACTTTACTTCTAAATAATTTTCGGTTGAAACGTAGAAATAAGGACGAATTAGGTTAGAGTGGGAATACGCTACGTCGTGATTCTTATCTTTAGCGAACGCGATATTTTCGATCTGGAGAATAAAATATATATTTTACCAGATTATAGCGAGAGCAGATGGACTGTATTAGTCTCTTTTTCTGGATAAATTAAGGTGCTCTAATACACAGTTATCCAGGTAGTTTAGTTTTTCACACGACCACACGTCTTACTGCTTCTCGCTGTATATTAATGTAAATGATAATCTTCATACGTCCAGTTCAAACATTGGATATTCATTTACTGCGATCGACTTTCCGAGGGCAATTTTTAATTACCCGTCTTAAGTTTTTCATTCAGCGATTTGATATCGAAAAGTCGTCAGAGTAATTATTGAGATGGCACATTGGCACAAAGTAAAATTTGTATTTTGTCAATGGAGTATAATTTTTCCATAATTTAGTCCTGCACTCGAAGGAAATTCTTAATAGAAATTTATTTACACCATTCGTATCCTAGAATACGTGAAATCTTTGTATGTCCGGAATTGAGAGGAAAAATACCAATTCCAAAGTTAAAACAAACAGGATTGCATAAAAACCGAATACATTTTGCGCATATATCGGAATTTTCTTACATTTTGCATCAGCGAGCTCGGTGCCCTCGGTCATTGCGTCATTTGTTTTCTCGTAGAAATGCATTCAGTTTTCGATGCTTCGCGAGGAAAGTCTTTGACCATATATTGAGCACTTCAAAGAATTGCAGGCGCGTAGTTTTCCCTTTCGTGCTTCTATCAGCTGGACTAAGGACCCTCCCCTTTACAGCTACCCAGTGAAAACTATCCTGTGCCTAATTCAAAGCTCCTTTCTTACCACGGGGCTAAGGAAATTAGATGTAATTGCACTCGTAAAAAATAATATATGATTTTAGCGTATTTTAGTCGGTGAGGACATTCTAACAGACGACCCAATTATTTAATACAGAAACGTATTTTATGAACGTCTGACTGCATTAGCCGTATTACACTGCCATAATAAAATAATAAACTGCTAAAATGGACTTCTCAGTTTGTTGGGAAATGTGATAATTATAACCAATTCCTAATTAAGAGTTGATTATGCAGCTGCTAGACGCATCTTATTGGCGTATGAAGGGCACGAGTTCGATTTCCGCTCAAATTAAATATGCATTTTAACTTAAACTTCTCTTGTTGGGGAAATGAACGAAGGTAACAAATGGTTGCCAAATATATTTATGCACCACTGTGATATACATATATATTCGAGATCTTCGTGTGTCAGCGGAAATTCCTCTTCTACCAAGAATTCGAAGTCCTTCGCTAGAAAGAAGTGTTTTATTTGACAGGGCTTTCTGATTCCTGAATTCTGAAGCACGATGAGCCTTTCGCTTCCAGTGCAGCGGGTTTTCGAAAGCCTATGCGTCACTCACAAAAACAAACAGGTCATTTGGCAAGGCAAGGATCTTCGCTCAGGCTTATTGTTACTATCACATCATTGAGGTCTTCACGTCGAGAGACGGACAGCCAACAACTCAAGTGAATCTTTTTCATTTTTAGGCTTTAAACAGAAGTCTTGAGAACTATTGACATTTTTATGTTTATTATTAATTATTGTTCGCCTACAACAAGGTCAATTCGCGAGCTCACACATTCCAATATTCTCAGCGGTGATTCGATACCAATAATATAGATTTAGATGTATATCCCGCGAGCCACCGTATGCGTAAGGTAGGGGATGTAATAACACCATCATCACTTAATCTTACTTTAGCAAATCGACTGCAATAATATTTAGGTTTGCGCGAAGGTCTTCGATTTGGTTTAGGGTTTACTCAACCAAGAGCTGAAAAACGTTTTTAAAGTCCCGCAGTTATCGGCCAAAAAGGATAAAGTAGTTAACCTAGAGGGCCGGCTCCTCCTTTCAACAAACATTATACCACATCATGTTCATTGATTCTTTTGGGTGTGAAAAACTATTTCGTCCATAGGTCATATGTTTGTTTTTGTGGGATACTCTCCGCCGGGAAAAACTACAACAGGCGCGAAAAGGTGAAAAAAGTAGATGGTTTGAAAAAAGATTCCCAAATAATAATAATTTGTCATTATTTATTGGGATCGTTAAGACTACTATGTAAGAATTGATTGTGCAATTGCCAGACGTGTCTGATCGATAAAAGGGTTCCAGTTCCATTTCCGCTTGTTCCTTCCATTAAATGAGTTTTTATGCTATTTTTTCTTATTTGCAAAATGAGCGAATGTAAGATATGATTGCTACATACCATAATGTAATTCTTTTCTGAGTATATAGATTTATCATAGGGATGAAATTCAATACGAAAAAAATCATATACTTGAAGGATTCGAATCTGATTCTCGCTATCGTCTGTCAAGAATGTGCTTTCCGCGCCTCAGCTAATACCTCGTCTTCCAAGGATTTGAGGCTCGGTCGTTCACTAGAAAGAAGTGGCTTTTGGCTTATATTCTCCAGCCACATGCATTTGACAGGGACTCCTGATTTCTCGAAGCACGATGAGGCTTTTCTTTAAGCGCAGCGGGTTTTGGGAAACCCATTCGCCATTCACAAACCGGTTCTAACGAATGGTAGCTTTTCACGTGCTTATTGGTGAGTATTACTTCATAGAGGTTCACGTCGATAGACAACGAATATATGCAGTGCGAGCAAAGACAGTAGTTTTGCATTTTTAGGTTGAGAAAACCCTACAGTGAGGAATTAACGTTTGTGGATGATAGCTAACGCACTAACGCTTCATATACGTCATTCATAAAAATTGCTAGTTGCGTCCCACAAGGTCTACCTTCATTGAATCTGTACTGACTCTGATTGATTGCTACCTTTTTGTAAGAAAGTGCATAATAAAGCTTGCTATAATATGCTCCATTATTTTGCAAAAAAACAAAGTCTATGAAATTGATCTATAATCATCTGGTCACTCTTAAGCGCCAGAATGACGTTTGCTTTTTTCCACGACATTGGGACCGTACCCTCATTAATTATTTTCCGATAGAATTTCTTGAGAAGAGGAGAAAGCTCATCTCATAAGGTTTTTATGAGAACAGCGGGAATACCTTCTGTACCGAGCGTCTTTTTCCTATCAATCTGTTGCAATAAATTTTCGTCAACTTATATCTCTATGGGACACATCTCTGAATCGATACGAAAGAAGAAATCGTTAGCTTGCCCATTTTCTACATTGAACCATTTCTGATAGTGCCGATTAATTAAGTCAGCCTTATCATCCGATTTATTTACGTTAATTCCCTCATCGCTATGAGGCTAGGCACAGAAAACTGACCTCCACGAGTCTCACGCACGTATGACCAAAATTCTTTCTGATCGGCTCCTAATGATTCTAACAGGGTTCGAGATCTATATTCCTGGTATTCTTTTCGCGCTTCTTCCTTAACTAGCTTTCGAAAATTCTCTATAATTTTGTCTTCGAGCTCATGGTTATCTCCGCATGTTTTGAGTTTTCTCAATCGCCAGTGAATGACTCTCTTCTTCATATGCAATGCTCGCAACTTAGTCTTCGTCCTCCGTGGCTCTTTACGCACGATTTTAGTCGAAACGTTTTTAATCAAGCCTTTGATTTTCCGGAGGAACTCTATCCAACTATCACTTACTGAATTTACACCCGCAAAGAGTAAAAAAACATCCTTGCACTCGTTAAAATAACCCTTAACTCTGAAAGATTTGCTTTGCAAATTAAATATACTTGCCTCTATGGCTAAAGAGATTTAACCGTAACTACTTTCATCCCTATCATTATGATACCTTGGTCTGAAATATCGTTAACTATATCAAGAGTAGTTACGGGAGAGAAGTGGATAGTTAATCTAAAATGTTTGCTTGACCCGCACGAGTCGTTCGAGTTTTCATCATATTTACATTATCTATAGCATGCTACAAAAAAGTATGAAGTAATTTTTGTCAATTTTTTTCTCTCTGCTAGTGTTGGAGCAGCGGCTAGAGATTTTATATAATCCCAATTAAGATGCGTAATGTCAAAATCTCCTCCTACGGCAATGATTGGATCTTTTAAATGTCTCGCTTAAAGCAATACTATCTTCACTAAACTAACTTTTCTCTTGTATGATTTTCCCGCATGTGCTCAGCTTAATGTTGAAGAATACCTCCTTTTTATTACGTAATCTCTTGAAACTCACGACAATTATTATTAGATCTCTCAGTTCGCACATTAAATCTGGGCCTAAATTTGGAATAACCTTGTCCTTTTTTAAGTGAAATTGCTTTTCACCGTTGCAATTGTTTCTATTTTTTGGAAGTAACCTCATGCATACCCTTTTGCCTATTTACGTGGGTGTTTGTAACTATTCTTACTATTGAATTACAAAAGAACTTTGTCTACGTAAATACGCCACTCATTTAAACCGCTAAATTACGTAGTAAACGACACTAAAACTACGTGGTCGGTCCTCGTGAAGGGAAAGGGGGGCGGGAATTTTCCGGAACAGTCCGTAAAGTGGATACTAAGTTTATTAAAGTATAGAATAAAACTTGCGTTTGACGCTTAATATAAGAATGAAAATAGCCTTGGAAAATATTTAAGCGTAGAGAAAGCGAGATCTATCAAATTGGAAACGAAAATTTTAGTCATCGCTATGGAGAAATAAGAAAAGTAAATCCCGGTCTCTGAAAAACATTTAGCATGCGATGATCATATTCATCCGATTCATATCTAGTAAACGATTCTTACTACAATATAGTAGTCGAATCGTGCATTTTTCAGATATGAATCAAAATTTTGATAATGAGTAGTTATCACTCAGTCTAAGCATCTACTTTCATATGTTTTAAGTGTTCTATACGAGTGAAACACTATGAAACTACTTTCGATTACATTAATCTTCATCACTTTACTTATTGTGATTATTTCTTATAATATGCTGAACTTAATCGTCAACATTATTCCCTATTACGAATTATTACATAATCTCTTTTACGTACAGCCTGATGGTTGATGTTGATTACCGTTTCCACCACCTAAAAGCTAATAATAGTGATACTAATTCTTGTCAATACATTAATTGCTGAGGAGCACTGAGAAAGAATAAACTCCCTCAACACACGGATTAGATTAGATTTTATCGAAAGGATATTTGTTATACCTTATGCCGTCGAAAACTATACTGCTGGAGAAAAAATACAAATGTAAGAATACGACATATCCTAGTGATTTCTGTATTTGTTTTCTGAAATGGTTAATCTTATTCGCGAGAATTATTTTCCATCAAAATTCAAAGTATTAAAGTATTTAACCGTTAAATTCGCAAGATAATGCCGGAAAATCTTCGTTTACTGTGTGATATTCCGCCATCGAATACTCTTGTTTGTCATTATCCCTCAGCGTACTATAATGACATTCTAGATAACTATTTTGATCGCGACTAGCTTTGAATGACAAATAGCAAAAAATAAAGGCAATGAGGCAAAGCCAATATTAGGAAATTTCGCAAAGGTGATCGTATAAGTTTGAATATTGCCGGTTTTTACTGGCTCGATTCAGAGTTGCCGAATTGTCGGTGGTAGAGTGTTTTCAGTTAGTTCCCGCGTAATCCGCGCTCTGACGCCAATTGGTGTTGCGATAATTGTTTCTCCCACTGTACATACACACACACACACACATGGGGAAAACGGAATCTTATTTTGGGACTTTCCCGATAAGATATTGAATCGAAACTTTGGATGAAGTCAGAATGGCACTTATCTAATATTAATTTGCTATTTTCCTTCACGAAGGGGTCCTGAGTTCGACGCTATGCGGTCTTTGACTCGATTATTTGCAATCTGGTATGAGGCCGTTCTCGATGCGATAGAGCAATCAAAATTACGGTGTTTGCAGATGAGATGGTCTTCTAAAGTACCAAAGGAAGAAATGTTCCCAAATGACCGTGTGTTAGACGCCAGGTGGCTTCGAAATGCTTCCGTAAGAAATGCATTGCTGAAATCTTTGACGATTTTTTTAAATGCCTTCCCGATAAGCTGGAAAGATAAAAGTCGGAATGCTGACAGAGGACTTTGAGAACATTCTTTCATAAGGTTTGCTGTTTCTCCAGTGGTCCTTGGTTCGATGCAAGAGTGTCATTCCGATTCTACTACGCATTTTAAACGGGGATAACGGAATCTTATATTGGGATCTTCCCGATAAGATACTGAATTGAAATTTTGAAACACGTCAGAGTGGCACTTATCTAACACTCCCATGCCATTGTCTCTCACAAACGGGTCCTGTGCTCGACGCCAGGCGGTCTATCGCGCGATATTTCGAAAATTGTTTTGAGTCCTTACTCGGAGAGATAGAAAATTGAAAATCACGGTGGTTGTAGATGCCGTGGTTATCTATTGTACTAATTGAAGAAATGTTACCAAACGACCGTGAGTTCGACGCCAAGTGATTGCAAAATTCTCCGGTATAAAATGCATGGCTGTCAATTTTGACAATTATTTTGAATGCATATCCGACAACCGGGAATGATATAAAATGGAATATACATAGTGGCAATTCATGTATTTCATATACTCTGTTCACCGTTCCTCTGACGGTTCTTGGTTCCATGCCTGAGCGTCATTTCTATTCTACCATGTATTTCAAAGGGGGATAGCGTAACCTTATTTAGGAACTTCCTTATAAGATAATGAATTGAAACTTTGGAACAGGTTAGAATGGCACTTATCTTATATTAATATGCAATTGTGTCGCACGATCGGGTCCTTAGTTCGTCGCCAGGTGGTCTTATATATACAGAATATTTATCGTATTTACGACACCCGGTTGTTTTGAATCGCTGTTAGTAAAACATGAGAAATCTTTCTTGCAAAGTTTCAACTCGAGTCTAATATAAATGTTGTTTAAATCTTTCAACGCGTCTCCAGAGTCTGTTATCAAAAATTCAACAGCCGATCGATTATCAAGTGAGGAGATTGGCTTGTAAGAAGCGATACGTTTTCTGAAATGTTACTTTGAATTGGAGGTTGAAATAGGTCCAAAGAGTTCAACATATAGTCCATGCCTTATGTAGAAAAAATATCTCTCTGCACGATCCTATCTCTTCTCTTCCTCCTCACCGAATGCCGTCTCATTTTATTCCCGCTAGTTCTGGATTCCGTTTAGTCATCCTTGCGCCACTCCCACTTTCATTTTTTCCTCGGCCTTTTGCTTCAAATTCTCCCCCGTTTCGCTCAATCGAGTGCGAAGAATATCCTTAACCGGTTTTGTTCTTAAATCTGTAATGACTTTCGAAGCTGAAGATACCGCCGCCTTATCGGCGGTTTTTTAACCACTATTATATGAAAGGTTTGGCAAAACGCCACACACCAGCTAGAAAATTTCCGATTCCGCGCCCTTTTTGCACGCGATACGATAAATGGTCCCGAGTTCCTTCCATGCCTGCTTGGTGTAATTAGATAGATCTGTCGCAGAAGCTATTTCATTGCATAATGAAAGATTCGCGAAAATTATTTATTTTTATGGAAATGCTGCACCGCGATTGAAGATTGCTCGTCATCGTCGAAAGGAACGGTTTCTCCAATTGTATTTGTGTATTCGATGACTTCGATATTCTTTTTCTCCACGGGAAAATAATAAATCGGATTTGATGCAATCCCAATTTAACTCGCGTAAACGCAAAGTATCGCCCACGGTTTGATCGTCTGTATGAGCATGTTATCAACTACACTTCTTCTAAATCATAAGGTTTCATACTCGCGTACTGAATCCTCGCCAATTTGAATTGCACGGGACGACTCTTCTATTGGGAGAACCTTCCTTAAAACTCTTGATAGTAAATTTATCTGCTCGGCAATTTTCGCCTGCCTTTCACTTGTAAAATTCGCCAATAACTTTATCAAATAGATTTTTAAACGAATTGTACATTCCTAAAGGTAAAATGTGGGTAGCATCTTTCGTTGAGATTTGTACTTCGTCTTCGAAGGATATTGAATCTTTACCTTTATCTAGACTTCCTTTCAAATGCGCTCGATAACTTGATACGCTGCTAAAAACTTTTTGTATCTTATCGCATACTAGGCTAAGGAATGGAGTTATAAAAGCACGAGGTAGATTATCATACTGAGCCTTTGAATTAGAAAATAAAGACCCGCTTTACGTAGACTTTATTCGAAGGTGGAGGTTCTCTTCCTTCCTCTAATAATGATGCAATCTTTGGAATTGAGCCATCTTCTAGCGATACACTAGCTGTATTCGAAGGTTCTTCCTCTTCCCTCCCATCCTATGATGACGATGTACCTTGTTCTCTACATTCTCCGACGATTGACGGGAAAGAGATCTCTGCCAGTCCCACGTACCACTCGTCATCGTTCTCAAAATGAATTATGTTCGGAAATGAGATTTTGTATTGTAAGGAATAAGAATTTGCGAGAGCTATCGCTGAGTAACGTAAAATTCGTTCATATTTCACGTATCGAAGAAACAGGAATCCAAGAATTAACCAACTTAGCCTAACCACTTAACGAAATATTCTAGAGTGCGACCGCGACCTTTACGTGCAAAATGTTTTTCAATTTTGAATTCCGTCTCGGGGGAAACTTTTTTTCTCACTAACTCTTCGGCGTAAAAGTTCCCGCTTATATTCGCACCTTTTAAATCTTGCAATTTGTACTTCTCTCGTACGATCTATAACAACATCTATAACAATCCACTCAAAAAACGGCTTATTTAGCAAGATATTTGAAAAATGTAAAGATGAGGCCGAAATCCGCTCAAAAAACGGCTGATCAAAAAAGATACTTGTAAAATCTTTAAAAGAAAGCCGAAATACTCTAAAAAACGGATTATTTAGAAAGATATTTGTTAAATCGTCCCAATTTAGCCGAAACTCGCTCAAAAACGGAATATATGGAATGATGTTTGATTTCTCAAACTAAGCCAAAATTCTTTCCGAAGACGGCTTATTTTGCAAGATATATTGAAAACTCTTCCAAATTCAGCCCAAATTTGCTAAAAAAACTTCTTATTTAACAAGGTTTTTGAAATATCTTCCAAATTTTGCCGAAATTCTTTCCGAAAACGTATTATGAAGCATGATGTTTGAAAAACATCCAAATTAAGCAGAAATTTGCACAAAAAGGCCTTATTCAGCAGGATATTTAAAACATCATCTAAATTAGGCCAAAATTCGCTCCTAAACCAGCTTATTTAGTAGGATATTTGAAATAACTTCCAAATCAAGCCGAAAATTGCACAGAAAAACGATTTATTTAGCAAGAGATTTGAAAACTCTTCCAAACTGAGGAAAAATTCGACCCGAAAACGGCTTATTCAGCAAGATGTTTGAAAAATCTACCAAATTAAGCCGAAATTCGTTCGAAAAAGGCATATTATGAAAGTTATTCGAAAAATCTTCCAGATTAAGTCAAAATCGGCTCAAAAGGCATTCAGCAAAAAGCTTAATCAGCAATATTTTTGAAAAATCTTCCAAATTGGGCAAAGATCCGCTCAAAATCGACAGATTTAGCAAGTTATTTGAAAAAACTTCCATTATTTAATAATTTATCCGATAAATCTACGAAATTAAGCAGATATTTGCTCGAAATATGGCTTATTTAGGAAGATATATGCAAAAACTTCCAAATTACGCCGAAATTATCTCCAAAAACGTACGTCGTTTTTGGAGATTATATATATATATATATATATATATATATATATATATATATATATATATATATATATATATATATATATAAGCAAGATGCTAGCAAAATCGCTGTAACTAAGCCGAAATTTGCTCGAAAAACGGCTTATTGTGCAACATACTTAAAAAAATCTTCCAAATAAAGCAGAAATTTGCTCCGAAAATGGCTTATTCAGCAAGATATTTGTAAAATCTTTCAAATTAAGCCGAAATTTAATCCAAAAACTACTTATTCAGCAAGATATTTGAAAAATCTTCCAAAATATGCCAAAATTTGCTCCGAAAACGGCTTATTCTACATGACTTTTGCAAAATCTTCCAAAATAAGCCAAAATTTGCTCTGAAATGGTTTATTTAGCAAGACTATTGCAAAATCTTCAAAATATACCAAAATTTGCTCCAAACCGGCTTAGTCAGCATGATTTTTGCAAAATCATAGAACATATGCCAAAATTTGCTCCAAAAACGGCTTATTCAGCAAGATTTTTGCAAAATCTACCAAAATCAGCCGAAATTTGATTAGAAAACGGCTTATTTAGCACGATTATGGTAAAATCTTCCAAATTAAGTCAAAATTTCCGTCGAAAACGGCTTATTTAGCAAGATTTTCGTAAAATCTTCCAAATGAAGTTGAAATTTGCTCCGAAAACGTCTTATTTAGCAAGATTGTCGTAAAATATTCCAAAATAAGCCGAAATTTGCTCCGAAAACGGCATATTTAGCAAGATTTTCATAAAATCCTCCAAAATAGGTCGAAATTTGCGTCGAAAACGACTTGTTTAGCAAGATATTCGTAAAATCCTCCAAAATGAGCCGAAATTTGCTCCGAAATCGGCTTCTTTAGCAAGATTTTTGTAAAATCTTCCAAAATAAGCCGAAATTTTTCCGAGAACGGCTTATTTAGTAAGATTCTCGTAAAATCTTCCAAAGTAAGCCAAAATTTGCTCCCAAAACGGCTTGTTTTGCAAGATTTTCGATGAATATTTACAGATGAACTGCAGCTATAACACCAGAGTTATATTTTTTACAAGTTCCATTTTTCTATAACATCTAAAATATAACTTCAGGGAACATAAATAAGGAAGTTGCAATTTACATATTAACTTCAGTAATTTTCTAGTTAAGTCTAAATGTCTGAGGATATCTTTTTCTTGATTATGTAGTGCAATGCAAGTAATTGCTTGCATCACACAAATAAAAATTATTTTTCAAAGATAATACTTTCAATATATAAATCCTAACATAGTTCATCGTTTTGTGGAAGTTAGTATTACCTTTCTCAGCAATGAGATATTTTATATCATTATATCAAATCATAATCATCATGAAAGCACATTCTTGTGTCAGTTGAACTTTTTATGATATCCAAGTAATTATTCCCGGTTCCGTGACAACTGAGCGAGGGACGATCGAGCGCTAGGACAAATGAGCGCGTCTCCTTTATTATTAATTAAACGAATATACGTAAAATAATGTCAATAGTAAAATGATAAGATTTATATGCAAAACGCTGAATTTAGATTTCAAAATCTTGGTTAACCAGAAAGCTGTATTCTTGCTTACGAAACAGCAGTTTTCAGAATAAAGATAAAATTCTCAGCTTCGATTTCTTTGCAGTTAAATCAGTAATCGGTAAAGAAACTACCACTCAATTGTTTCAGCGTCAAAAATTGATATTATTTTACGTATAATCGTTCAATTAATAACGTCTGAAAAGGGTCATTTGTCCTAGCGCCCGGTCACGATTATTCCCTGGGTGCGGAAAAATCATCGCAAACATTTGCTCGCCCCACATATCCTCGCCTACAATCCCTTGCGACAGACACGGGAAGATACATTTTTCATTATTATTTTAATAGGTAACTTTTATGAAAGATAACTTTATCACACTCGAGTGTGATAAAGCAAACTGCAGACGAGATCGCGGGTTCGGATCCCGTGACCGTCAGAGCTTTTATGGAAATATTTTTGATAGGAGGATACTCATGAAAATATAGATGCTTCCGTAGTTGTTAACATCTCTATTTTCTAGACTCAAGGGTCATGGTTGAAACGTAATATTTTCGAGTAGATACATTGATCTAATCTAAGCTGTATTCGGAAAAAAACAGTGATTTTTTATGTCTGCCACACCTTGAAAAATAAATCACTCTTTGTACTTCGAGATGCATGCAAGCGTTCGAGACAAAGATGTGAACTACAGACTTGCATCATTCTAGAATAGTACCATCAATGTTCTGCGTAATTCGATTTTCGAATCGAAGTTATTTAGAAATTCAATAACTATAGAATGTTGAGTGGATATGATTTTTATCATCTGTGCGATTTACCTGGTATATAAATAAGAGTTCTAGTAGAGAAAAGTTTATACGCACATACTCGAGCTCATATATAAGTTTATAACATATCTGCGTTATCTAACCTGTGTAACTAAAACAGCAAAGATTATTGCATATTAAATCAATTGCTTGTAGCAAGCTTCAAACGGAATAAAGGATTTCAAATTAAATAATTCCCATTATATTGGTTTGATTTCATTGCATTGCATTGCAGAAGACAATCATGAAAGAAAACCTACCAAATGATATGATACTCTGCCCATTTTCATGAACAATATGTTGGAAATTTGGTAAACTCGAGACTCTATATTTGACTAATCCATTTCCACTGCATAAGAATCTTTGCTTTGTAACTTTTGAAATGAAAATCATCATTAGATCAGTGGGAATTTATTCATTTACGATTATTCCTTCCCTTAATATTTTTAACAACCGGTGTTCTCCGATATTGGTAAGCATGAGTTAAATACCACCGAAAACAACTCCCATTACTGGGAAAATCAAAACTTAATATCGAATTCTTTGAAAAGCGTTTAAATAAGCGATTCTTTACTCAGCGTACGGTCCACTTTTACTTCCGCAGTAGGCAACATATAAAATTAAATCTGCATTGCCAGTCACCATCATTAGAATTGATAATCATCTACTGGTGAATTTAACGAGCGACGTATGAAATTAATATAATATTGTGGGCTAAGACCGAGCGAGACTTCGAATCATCGCTAGTTGTGCTAGAGCTATAGTAATAAAAGAGTTGTTATCCAAGTTGCTTATCTTTCAAGACTTCATGAAAAGGTATCATTCTTAGAAGTTTTTCTCATTTCACTTTCGAAGTAGGTATAGGATCCTGTCCAATATGTCAGGTGTAACTAGTGATAACCAGAAGCCTCTCATCCTTCCAGCACTCCTCTGCATTAACCTCCCATATGTCCAAAAATAGTAATGCTCCCCAAGATGAAAGTAATTGTTGACTTTCACGCCAACTATCATGTTCCCGAAAGAAAAGTAGCAATAAAAAAAGCTAATGCAACATTCAATGATGCAATTATTTGTTTAGTCACATAACTACTGTCATGTTAACGGAAGAAAATGCCGCATGAAAATTATTGCATCAGACTAACCTCCCATCCAAATTTAAAAATCACGGTCCTTCAATTTAACATCGAATACTAGTCATTTCCACCATTATCCTATAAGTAAATAATATTTTTTTTACTAAAATGTAATGAATTGCATAATGAGGGTAAACCAATAATGTTGATTTGAATTTTTTATCATACCTTACATGATTGCACGATGATAAATTTACCAGCGTTTTAGAAAAATGTGGTTCACCTGCAAGGCACTAAGCGTTGAGGCTTTGTGTCGTTCTAATGGAAGCTTTTCTTACTCGGAGAGTTTTTCCACTAACTTAAAGTGTATGTTTTGACTCATACATTACTCATCTTCATCCGGGAGTATGAGTGTCCTGTAAACAGAAATCCTCCTAATTGTTCTTTACTATCTCGTGAATACCTTGGCTCGTGCTCGTACACCCGTCGCAACGAATTTGACGTTAAGGCGATCCTTTTAAAGTCAAGTGTGATAATAAAAAGCGTATTCACAGCTATCATCGTAACTTTATGTAATATTTGAACCTCTTTTCGATACTTTCAGTTCAAAAAAATTTGATATAGTTAGATGTCGTTTTCTTTAATGTGTTACAATTTTTTACAAGAGAGGCAGCTAAATTTTTTACTGGATCTACCTGAAGTATGTGATTTGTTGTTAACTTGATGGATTTCAACATTGTATAGCCTGGACGATCGCTTTGAGATGAGCTATCGCTGAGTCATGAGATAAGGGTACGGAAATAATGAAAATTGATGCTGAAATGAAACCATCTTTCATTTTATGACTAATTTCTTCCAATTATTTCCGTATACTTGCACCTAACGAAAATAAGGGGTGAACCACATTTTAGAAAAATGTGGTTCACCTGCAAGACACTAAGCGTTGAGGCTTCGTTTCGTTCCAATGGAAGCTTTTCTTACTTACGAATCTTTTCGATGACAAGAAATATTTGGTATCAATTTCAACTCTGGTTTGCTAAATCATCATGATAAGAGTTTGCAGTCCACGTGAAAGTTTTCGATGACTTCTTATGAATCCGAAAATCATTCGAATGGTTTATGTTAATGGATATTTTGTGAAACAACTAAACGAAGAAATATGATTGGTCTTATCTTCCATAATGTCGATTTTCTAAGTATTTACACAAATTATCACATCCTCAAAATGTTATTCTTTATCACAACAGAAGACCTTCAAGAACCCACGCGGCGATGAAAAGTAAAAAATGTGAAAGGTAAAGAGAGCGATTTCTTGTGAATTTTTAAACACCCGGGGTTGAATAATTGAAAAACAATCAATTATAGTAAATTTTGTTGAATAATGCCTCCATTGGATAAAATCAGCATACTTAGTCAAATTAGGCTCTAATTCGAGGTCTAAGTTTTATCTGAAGTCATCCAATACTCTTTGCTCGGTAATTCCGTTTAACTCCGATGGGACGAGACAGGTAGGAGAAGAAAAGGGATGAGTGAGGACTCCATTCGAACTCGAATACATTAAGGAGAAACATTACGTAGAACCTTTTCCCTTTCCCCTCTCCTCCTTCACGAGCAAAGTATATAAACCCTGAAATTTTTGTCGTCGACGCATTCTTTGCCCAACGTCCGCGACGAGAACCTCAGTCGGCGCAAGATCTCCGGGAGTTGAAATCACTCGAGGCGACCATGCTGTTTCAACGTTAACTTCTCGAAGATGCAACATCGCCGTGGAATTGCCCGACCCAACGACGTGGTCTTCGAAAGATTGCTGCCTCGACCGAGCCTGAAGAAGCCTCCTGGCAAAGAAGATGTGTGTGTTTGTGTAGTGAGCTATGGTCATTATAGTGAAATTTAGTGAATTGGTGATAGTGACTTGAAGAGGAGGTTCGGTTCGCCGATGGAAAGCTGAGGTCGGCCACCGCTGGAGGAATTCCTCAGCACAAGGTAAGGAATCTACGTCTTTCAGCTTAGAAAGGTGGTAGAGGGTAGAATTCTTCAGAAATGGGCCCATCCAACGGGCATTAGAGAACAGGTCTGCATTAGAGTTTGGGGGGAATGGGAAATTAAGTGAAGTAGGGCCCACTCGATGGGCGATAGTGATTGGGGGGAGGGGAAATTGAAGTGATAGGTAATACACGCACTAATACAGACAGGCTTTTTAGCCATTAGAGAATAAAACTTAATTAGTCTTCTAAAATTCTTCCTCTCCTATCTTTTCCGTGGCTATGGTTTTCATGCCGTAGCCACACCATGGTTTGATAGGGCTGGCTATTTGCAACTGCTGACGCGAGCGTCCCCGAAATGACAAATTCCAGTTGCAGATAGCTGGCGAAACCCCTCCATTCAAAAGGGGAAACGAGCCTGGCACGATACGTCTTTGCGTGGTTTGGAAAGTCGTGCACCTTCTTTTCTTTTGACCTAATCTTTCAAAGGAATTTAAAGTTTATTTTTAGTGTAGTTTTTATCTGTAGGATTTATTTATAACATTTTCCTCTTCCAAATTTCTAAAAAATGTCATATTTTGTTTGTAAGAAGTTATTTATTTTATGATTAAACATTTTTACTCTTCCATGCAATATAATAACATCGGAAGTTACGTATAGTTAAAATGTGCTGTATAACTTTGTGGTTATTCTTTTAATTTACAGAAAAGTTTCGCAGCCGGGTTTCTGAGCAGATATACTTCAAAGATCAATGGAAAACGTTTGCTGAGATGTGTAACATGCAGTACTACTGTTCAAGAGAAGGTATAAAAAAGCCACAGACGGTAAGTTTCGGAATTTTGGAGAATACTGTCCGCGGAAGTTCATAAGATTTGAAATGGAAATATAAAGTAACTTTTATGGTTAGAGGAATTCATTAATACAATACTTCGAACTCGCTACTGAAATATTACCAATTTAGGGTAATATCTTGGTTCCTTATGGTTAATCGTTCATGCGAGAAATTCAGTTTTCCTAAATTTTCCACGTTTCTGAATGCCAGGTTTTCCTTCTCAAATGGTGTAAAATCGAAAGATTTCAATTTTTTCTTATTTATCTAATGGCTTGCGATCTCCTTGATTCGGATACTAATCCAGTCCACCAAAGCCTTTTGGTTATTGAAAATTCATTTCGCGAGTACCTGAATATTTCGTAACAGATTTAATATTTCCAGTCACTTTCAGTAAGACGTAAGATTCGGTAGTTGCGATTGAGCTTTTAAATTTGCAAAAATGTCATCCCCTAGAAAATAAATAAAAATGTTCTTTTACGGTTTTAATTGTACACAGAACTAAGAAATTATCGGTCAATAGGAAAGGCGAATGTAATGCAAAGGTTGAAAACTGTAGTCCCTCAGAATTGTCCATCGAGAATCGAAAAAATTCATTATTTTCCTTTATTCGAACTAGTCTCGAATACTGCGATTAGAGATCCACACGTAGTAACATTAGTATCTGATTTAGAGACGGTACTACTCAGAGCAACTCGTTTCCTTAAGAGGGATTTCGACGGTAGCGTTATGGCTATGATAATCTCTCATTCGACAATCTGCTCCAAGGGAGGAGATCAAATTGTCGCCGGAAGTTTTCCGTAAATTCATCGGTTCAGAATTTTTGACGAGGTCTATGCCATAATCATTTGGTAAACATCAAGAGAGAGGCATCGACTAATCGTTGCAATAAATTATAGCTTGAACAGGTAGTTAATTCTGGTCGTTCTTCCCGCAGAGCATTAGAGAAGCTAAAAACCTGGATTAGATAAGAATGTTACAACACCCCCTCCCATATGCCACACGCGGAATTTCCATATATGATTTTGCTCCAGATTCTAGGATAGTTAGTCATATTAGGACGTCGGGGAAGTTCAATCAGACATTGAATCTAAATAGTTACTTACGAAATCTGGGATTATAAGACCACTCTGATAAGAGTACAATGTAAGAAATATTTGCAAAATCATAGCTTGATAGATCCCCATGTTTAGAAATTTTTGTCGGAATTAAACGTGACACCTATTAGTAAGATAAAGTTTCCTCATGTTGCATGCTTTTTATTTAACAGTTATTTGTACATGAGCAGTGGTTTAACTATGAAAAAGATTGAAAACAGAGTAAAAATAAACCTTAAAATCCTGAAATTTTCATCACCTTTTGTCAGGATATATTAGGAATTAATATATTGTGTAACAAAGAGTAAGAATTCTACCGGAGCTTGAAAGAATTACCGATGATCCATAGTTTCCGTTAAAATTCTACTCCCTTTCGCAAGTAATCATTTTGAATTAATTGTTATGTTCGCACAGAATTTTATAAAGAATGCGGAGTGAAGTAAATAGAAGTTAATAAGTGGACTAAACGTTCAAATACAGGACACAGAAGAAAACTTACCGAAGAAGTATTAGTACAAGAAGTAAATACAAGAATTACCAGGAAGTGATTATTGAGCCTTCCTGAACGTGATAATACACTCATTTCCTACTGCATTTTCTATTCTCCCTATTTCTAATTGTGTATATAATATAGCATAGAAGTTAAAGTTTGCAAATGCTTTTTCACATGAAAGAGATAGCGTATGTTACAATGATAGTACATAAAAAAGTGAGGACAGCATCCGTTACGAATCATGATCGAGGGCTGCGTCATATCTAAAGATATAATTCTGTAAATCGAGTTTCTTGAAACTGCCTACTTGTGCATTCGAATTTACTGGAATCATGACCTGAGTTAAGGCCTTGTAAAAACATTGTTCCAAATGAGCGCTAGAAAAAAAATAAGTTAGACGATACAGAAGGGATTTCAATCATACATTTACCTATACTTATAAATGTGTTTCGTTCACGTTGAGGACAGAACGTTGTTAGATGAACCACAAACATTTTAAGTATTGGAAGATTTCGATAAGAGCTGACGAAGAGTCTCCGCAATCCGTTACACCTTCAGGTATAACGTCGGATAAAAAACTCATCCTTCTCTAAAATTAAATAATGCGAAATAAGTAAGGTTTACGAGAACAAATAACAGTAAGATTGCTGGAAATTGAATGGAACACGACATATTTTCGACATATATACTGCGGAAGTTAATACGGAACCAGAAGGGCACAGATGTACTTTTTCCTTCCTATGAATTGAGAAATCTTAGTAGAATCTAACAGAGGAAGTTTTGAAGTAATTGTATGCAATTTTGAGAGCAGTTTATGCAGTACAATGATCAGAATGATCCGATCCGTCAAAGTTTTTCAAACTGACTCTGGATTCAGTATTTTACAGCCAAAGATAGGATTAAAATCCTAATATTTATTGATTTACATTGTAATTGAACTGCTTTGACGATTAAAGAGAATAATTTTAACCATAAATATTTGGCGAGAGCACTAATCTCTTAATCAAGCTATTTCATAGGAGTTCATTGACATGTATCAGCTGATTGCCCCTGTTCGCTTGCGAAACAGCATCGCTTTCGTACATTTCTGGTAGTCTAATTCACAGGATAATAATAATGCTCTCACTGACAATTAAGAAAACACAAATATTAGGAAAGAGTGGACAGCACAGAAACTGTGAACAGCCTGGACAAATATACATATGGGTTTATGATTTGAAGAACAACAACTAATATCATTAAATGAACTATTAGTAATGAACATGAAGTTCTACAGTATAAGACCTTTCAGAAGTAACATTATAAAGTAACCTAAGAGCTACTCAAATTTTCATTTCCTTTGAAGAAGTAAAACTAAGAAAAAGATTCATAAAAATAATGACTTAAGACAAGGAGAGGTTAGCCCCTACATTTAGCTAGTTATACATTAGCCCCTAAAGCCATACAAGACTTTTAAAAGATCGTGGATTAAATAACAAATATTATGGCATTGGCTAATCCCTATAAATATAGTATGGAAAATGTAAGGAAACACAAATATGGGGTTTAGAAATACTCATCATCAATCTTCATTCTTCTATGATTATTATGAATTAGTATGTGAAGCATGACAATCTAAGGTCAGTGTATAATTTATATATTAAATTGATGAATAAGCTAATTTTATGTTATGATATATTGGTTTTAAATTAATATTACATATATATATTAATAAAAAACTCTGCAGTTTGGTCTTTGGACCAGGTGGCAATGGGGGAGGGGAAGCAAGGAATTACAATGACATAACTGTCTGGCCTTAGAAGAGAGGAAAAACCCTCCAAAAACCTCCTGCAGACAGTACAATGGAATAGGTATAGAGTACATATACAGAATACATAACACACATAGTATACACACAGTATGTAGTACATATACAGAATGCAATACAGAATAGAATAGAATTTTAGGAAACACCCACAATGCTGTACATTATACATCATCACATTCGTGAAGGCAGGGTGTAAATTAGAAAATGAGTAGATTAGACTGAAGAATTAGTAGATTACAGAATGAATAAGAAATATAGATAAAAACAAAACTTTACAAAAATTTAAGCGTCTTTTTAAAAATTTTAGTGTCTGCTTATCAATAAACATTGCAGAGTACTTCAAACGATTTATTTTCACTGTTTGAGAGCAATCATTTATGAGCCTCTCTGTTGGAAAATCTCATTACATAGCCTTAAAAATTCAATTTCCTTAAAAGGCAATAATTATTATAAACCTTGTGCTTATGATTAATGCCTTTAATACAAGACACCTACATTAGGAAAACTTTAAATCTTGTTTCTTTGACATCTTAACTTCTGTATCATAAAGGAGGAAAATAGGTGTATACGATTCTTCTTCATAATTTTTATATCCTGACATGCTGTTTTAGTATAGTATACATTATTATAGGTATTTGAGTACCAAGAACTAATCAATGATTCTTTTCAATTTAGTATCTTATCTCAAGTAATCACCCTTTTAAAATAAATTTAAATTCAAAATCTGAAGCCTAAAAATATTTTCTTCTATTTACTGCGTCTGAAATTGTAATATGCAAGCATCAATAAGTAAATAAATGGTATTGTGAATGATTTGATAGTAAGAAGTGATATTCTATAGAATCTTAAGGGCCTTATCTTTGACTTAAAGTAATATCTTCTTTAGGAAATCAAGGCATAAGTCATAAATGCAACTTTGTGAAAAAGGATTTGGTAAACAGGTATTATAAGCAATCTGCAAATCACATCCCTGCTTCAGAGAACTGATTTTCCTTTGTTCATAATAATTAGAGAAACGGTGTTTTGTCCTATCCTTATTTACCAATAAATTCATGAAATTTTCCTTCAATATTACATTACCTGCATCATAGAGATTTATTGGTTCTGCTTGCAAGTATGGAATGCAAAGGTATTGAGAAATACTCAGTCCTGCTCCTCAGAAGTTGAACTTGTATACCTACATTTACGCTTAACTGGAACAATCAAGGTTTAAAAGCATTCTTTTATGGTCTCACTTTGATTGCTAATTTCTCTGATCATATAAAAATCCAACAAAAATGGATATATATATATATTATATTTATTACATTATATTTATGATAATTTACATAGGGAGAGTAGATCAAACTGTTTTTGCCTTGAAGAGTGTGTTTTTAGACCAAGTACTCTATATGCTTAATGGAATGAAATATCATTTATATCATATACTAATTTTCTTAAAAAAGTTCTCATGATGTATCTTTTCACTTTCCCAGTTGATTTATGTGGCAGTTGTAGCATGGAGACCACATGACATAGCAATAATTGAGAATTGGTACAACTAGGCTAGTTAACAGTGTTTTCATTGCAAATGTATTGTAAAAATCATTAATTAGTAACCTTTGATATAAAACCAAGCATTTTGAGATCTTTACTGACTATTTGACCAATACTATTGCCCAAATTTGAGTTGATGTCAAATAATACACCCAAATCTTTCACAGTGCTTATCCTTTTTAAAGATATATTATTAATGTGGTAAGTGTAAAGAATAAGGGCTTTACATCAATGGAAAGGTATACACAAACATTTACTTGAGTTAAATTGCATTGTTGAAACACCAATTCTTTAGATAGTCCACGGCATTTAAGAGTATTGTACAAGCAGACATAGATTTAAATTTAATACATAACTTTAAATCATAGGTATCATTGAAAATGATACCTATGATTGGGTTGAAAATTTTAAGCTATATCATTTATAAGTAAGATGAGCAGAAATGGTCTTAAGTGAGAACTTTGTGGTACCTCTGATGTTACTGCATATATTCATAAGACAGCATGATATAATTCTCACACTTTCTATGAAATAACTTTTAAACCAGTTATGAGGATGGCCAATTATACCATAGTTCTCTGTTTAGCCAATGAGTGGTTTATACTAATGTTATGAAAAGCTTATTTAAATACTTTATATACAGCATCAACCTCTGAACCATCATTAAAGATATTCAGAATGTAGTTTTTGTAAGTAACTAGATTCGTATTAGTTGATGTGCCTTGATAGAAACCATGTTGCTCATTGATGAGTATATGTTTAAATAAGGACTTATGAAATCAAGGATAATGCTTTTAGATATTTAACAACGCAACACTGAAATGAGACTGGTCTATAGTTAAGAACATCTGATTTTTTTCAGACTTGTAGGTATTCAATAACTAAGCTTAAAACAATTTGGAAAAGTCCCAGATTTTAATGACTGCTTCAATACAGAGGTATGATGTGCTGCCAGGATATTATAGCAATACCGTGAAAAAGGATAAATTATCTCTTGTGGTCCATTGCCAAATGAATGCCCATGGAACATCACATCAGGGAAACCTTAATTTTTCTTTTGCATGTTCACATAATTCCAAAATATTTCATGTCATAAGGAATTGAAGATTATACCCTTTGAATAAAACTGTCTGACATGATTTTATTTCCCTTTTAACATTCTTTTGTGAGAACTCTAAACAAGCTCTGAAAGATTTAGTTTGTTGAGATTGACTATGTATGCTTTTTAGTACTGATGGCCTTGATGATATTTGTGTGACAAAATTATGGTAAACCTTGGAAATTGGCTTTTGCCTATCTTTTTAGTTGGAGTACATTGTTAATCAGTTCAGTTAGTTTTAGAAAAGATTCATTCACATAATACACATTTATAACCTTATCCCAGTCAGGAAAAGATAAAATTTCATAAACATGTCCAGTGTTACATTTCCTTAAGTCTAACATTTGGAGTCAATAGACAAGTTATCATAAACTTTCTTGACGGAGAACTCGAAGCATAGCGCTGGATAATAACCTTCTTAGGGAAACAGAGCTTCAAGTATGTAGAGCTCCTCTGCTGCTGAGAAGACTAGATCAAGTATCTCGTATTTTGAATATAATATTCGATTGAATTGACTCAGTTCAATAAATGAGCACGAGCCTTTGATAGTTTGAGCTTCAGTGGCGAATAAACTATTGCAATCTGAGATGTTAGATTTCCAATTGATATCAGAAAGATTATAATCACAATAGATTACGTAAGAGGCATTCGGGCAAAGATGTACGACTTATTCGATTGATTCACAGTGAGCGGAATAACTATCCAGTGACGACGTTGGAGGGATATAGACAGCACCAACCAGTATATTCCTTTTTTTATAATAATCTTAACAAACTTTTGCTCTACTTAATCGATTGCGGTATTTACACACGTTGAGTTTTACCTTTTGTGTACAGCAACTAACATGCCCACCACCGTAAATTTTAGAAATGATGAGGGCATCACGATCTTTTCTATACAAGGTATAGTGACTTAGCCCAATTTCAACGTCAATAATTTCACCAGTAAGAGTTGTTTCTGTTAAATATATACATCACAATCTGAATTTATAGTATTCAATTGCAGCTGAGTTACTTTAGACCCTAACCCCCTTTTTGGTAATAAAAGCTCAGCTGCTCAGAATTTCGCTCTTTGGGGCAATTATTGAAATGATTCGCAATATATCATTAATATTTTTAATTACCAAATCACTTTCGCGTGTAGTTTTTGAATGTGCTTTTGTTCCCGTTCTGTACGATCCTTATTTATTGAGATATTATTCATCAGTTGAGGAGAGAACTTCTTGGCTTTCTTGAAGTCGAAAAGTTGACATGGTTATAGGGCAAGGATGATATTTACGTCATAATGTTATTGCTATATAGAATATAATAAAATTTACAGTTCATTAGTTGTAAACTTGTTGTATCTCTTCCTCTATCTTGCCTGACAGGTGAATTATACGCACGTAATGCGTTTGATGAGTCAGGTTGTCAGCTGGTCGTCGCTATGAGAAATCAATCAGCGGCTGCCTGTGCCCGCCGCATTCATTTACCTATTAATTTATGAGCCAAGGATGGCTGATAATTTAGTGAGGTGCCTCTGAATAGTAAATCATTTATTATACTTCATGGCACAAAAGTCTTTTTACCGAAGTGTAAACCGTAGAATTGCATCACTCTTGAACGGTAAAGGGAGTCTAATTCTAATGAAGAAGGTTCGAAATAGGTTTGTAATTTGCAAAATTTAGAGATACTGTTCTGCTAACTTCTATGTAATGAGGCTTTCAAATTAGATTAATTGAAATCATCATGGTCTGAAGATATCAGTGGCGATGCATCTAGTTCAATTATAATACATAGTTTAAGATATTTAGTAAGAATTAGTAGTTAAAAAATGTAGCTTAGTATGAACAGCTCTCTACAGATGTAGTGCACTGCACTCATCATACAAATACTTACTGCTTGAAACACCCTTTAGTAAATGTGTGTTTAGCAAATCCTCGTGAATGTCACGGTAAAATAAAACCAAAAAATAACAGCAATGCAATTATAGTAGCTCTACTTGTTTTCTCTCCCTTTTACTTGTTGAGATTTTTATCAACTCGCTACTCAATATTCTTTAGGGATGAATTTTAGCAAGAAATATCTCATTAGTCTAGGGAAGAGAGTCATGCTCGCGGAATCGATTATGATTTATTTGCTAATCTCCGATCGCAATTTGTTGACAAATTCGACCTATCGGGGCCGAAACGAATGAAGATATGTTATACCCTTCTCGTGTCATCCTTAGCAATTTAGGAGTCAACAAGGGTTTTTAGTGCAAGAGGAAGAAATCTCAACATTTGTGAGAGAATCATGCTAATGATCATCTTACATCTGCAAGTAGGAGGACACAGTGATGTGGTTAATGAGTAGTGTGGCGTGCAAGTGAGGTTATTCATTCTGGAAGACCTTTTGCAGCATACTAAGAAGTACTACAATCCCTCTCTGCATGTGAGTAAATAATTATGGGAATAAGTAGTTACTCTCCTACTTCATATAATATTCTTGTCATGAAGCCAGGCTTAAAATTATTCTGAAATGCATAATGCAAGTGGTACCTTCCTTGCGATAAATTTTTCTGAAAGAGCTGAAAGATGCTAGTGGCAGTCAGGTTCTCCCTTCTTATGTTTTGATTTAAAGCTTATGTTCCCTTTGTTTCTCAAAAGCACTTTTTTTTACACAATACAGGATGCTGGTGCTTTCTTTGAATATGAAATCTTGGGAATGTAGAGATGAATTTTGTTTTCTTCGTTATTCAAAAATTACTGTGGGTATATATCGTTTATGCTTCATTTTAATAAGTAGTTACAAATATTTTTAACCTTTATCTCTTATATTTTGACTTCTGTATGTGAAAATTTCCTATCCGTTGATCCAGTTGATTTATGTTGGCCTAGTTTTTAAAATTACTTTCTTTGGTTGATTCTAATAGCATACTTAGAAGTTGGCATAAAGTTCCCATTTTGCTAATGGAGTTGAGCTATTAGTTGAGTTTCTGTTTCAAGGCTAGTATCAACTTATTATTTCTTCCTTTAATGGCAATCATAGTTATTTCATAAGAGCTTCTTTTCCTCACATCCCACATTTAAATTTTACATGGTGAGCATTAACGACAAGATTGATTTATTATCTTTGACCTGTATTTTGAAAAATTTGTCTTTGGATAGATATCTGAACATTTTTTCATTGTCTATTTCATTACTTCAGTTTCCATTTAGCCATGTTAAGTCATACCTGGCTTTAACATTCTCTTGAACATATTGGCTACTCAATCATATTTTCAACATTTGCAATTACATTTCCAGTATTAAAGTCATGATAATCCATGATATAGTATTGTGAATTTCAATTTTTTGCCTTCTATTTCAGTAATCTTTTTTGAGTCTTAATGACTCTCACAGTTATAATTTATGTATCATTTTATCATTCATGTGGTTGGAAGGGAACTTCTTGAAAAGTTACTAGGAGTATGCTCAGTTGAAATTGAAATTCATAAGAGAAAAACACAATTTAATTGAGAAATCTCATTTGCGTTTAATTTAGTTGTTCATTATATTTAAGGTGCAACATTTTAAAATGTGCATGCTTCCTTCTTTTACTATTTAGTACTTGTAATTTCAATATTAATATATTTCCAAACCTTAGATAGATTTTTCAAAGAAATTGTTTCATTTAAGAAAACTAGTTACATTCATGTTAATTTTGGTGAACGATTCCTAGCATAGGGTATTAGTTACAAATGACAGAATGAATATTTTTATATTTCTGCAATGAGCCAAAAAATTGTTTTGTTTCCAGTGAATTTAATCATAAATAACACATTATTATTTAAAATTGTGCATCTTTTCCTAAGGAACACCTTCTGGAAGTATATCTTAAGCATTTACTTAAATTTTTTAATTCTTATGTTGTATCACAAAGCATATTTTGATAAATATCCCAGATTAGCATTATGAAGAGATCTTTAATATATGTCAGCTAAAGAGTCAACATAAGAGGGTAATAAATCTACCAAAAGCTGCCTGCCTTCTTTCTTTTCAAAACAAAATAGGGCAAATTTCAGGTATATATAGCAGCTTTAAAAGAATAAATATGATTTCTGCTGCTGGAAATTTAGTGAAGCAGGTGACCTTGAGAAATTGCTTAGGCTCTTCATGCATATGATTCTTATCCCTTACTTCTTCACTGATTGTGATTTAAATATAATTCTTTTGAATTCAGGTAAATTTCCTATTAATACCTTTTTTGGTATTAATTATCTATTTTAGGAATCTTTTCATGAGCAAAGATGTTCTGACATCATTTCATGTAGTATTCTTTAAATATTTTTACAGGTAAGAGATGATTACATGTTCATAATTTCCTTGCAAAATTAGCACAGACCGAGTTTCAGTTTATAAAATTAAGGGTTTAATAATATATTTAATGGAAGATAATCATATGTAGCAATATTTTCTTAGCTGAAATTCTGTGGATGCAAATGACCTTGAGGCCTAGAGAAAGTTTGGGTTATATATCTTGTCATGTGTTCCACTATTCCTTCATCACGTATGATTTTTTAGCTAAATATCTTTATCCCTTTTCTGTAATTTGGGCAATATATTCCTTTACCTTTTGCATATTTAACATTTTTAGCATTTACTAGATCATTAGAAATGGCACGCTAATTTCAGATCATTAGTATCTATTCCTATTTTTGGTTAAGATTTGTAGCAGTATAAAAAGTATTGATTTTTTAAAAGATTTTTGCATAAATGGGTTGTAAACACTCTTCATTTGATTTTATCTTATCTTGGTATAGCCTGTTGGTAACTGGCATATTATTGCTGCTTGGTCTTACTTACCAAACAAACATGTTAGATTAATTTAGATAGTTTCCAATGATGCATAAGAAAAAGCTGTAAAAGGGACTATAGAAGTAAAAATCATATTTTTATATTATTTATATAGCCGAGTGTAATACTTTGGTGATAATGTTCCCAGATTCTCCTTGGTATGTCATATGCGCGAAATTACCTTGCTTTTAAACAAATTGAACCATACAACTGGTATTAAATATGTTAATTTGGTTGATCCGACAAAACCATTAATATCGCCCACATTATGTGGGTATGTACTTTGAAGAATAGTATGAGACTTACAATCTTGTAAATCAAGACCTCAAAGCTGTTGGTGCTTCGTAGATTTAATTTTGTCCTTGATTCGATACAGACGTAAATCATAAGTTTTACCCTTTTTAAATGTATATTTTCTTTTTTGTGCATTTTTATTCCATGAATGGAATCCGTTGCGATGAATTTGGGAATGGATCTCTAAATCCTTTCATTCAGTCATATTCAAATTTTCAAATATGGTAAAATTTCCAAAATGAGCAAATAGAAATATTTTTATTGAAGCAAAGAGAGGATTGTTTGACTTAAAATGACTTGTTTCTATATATTCATTTAAGTTGGATTTTCATTTTCATTAATTTTGAGAGTGCATGTATTTGGTTTTGGTTTACTACGTTTGTCTGCTCAGTGAGAATGGAGTATCTGGTGATGTGACTGGAGGTGTTCTCTTTTGTGTATTTGGTGATGGATTATGGTATTAGCAATCGTAGTTCCATGGTATCTAAAATATATTCAGTGTGTGTTCTGAGGGATCCCTTGAGAATGATTGCATAAATATAGTTCGAAGAAAGGCAGGTCGGTATGTTTTGGGAAGGGGTTATGAATTAGGTAGCAGTATAAAAAAGTTAAAATCCTTGGAATGGAATCACTAGAGAGCTGGAGGAGAGTAGGCTAGGTTATTTATCAGTTTTAGTTCCATCGTTACTAATGGCTATTCATTTCATGTATATGGTGTGGTATAACAATGAAGATGGAAATCCATTTTGCATATTCGAAGAAATTTAAGGTCTTCTGATGTATTTTTAAAGAAAACTGCGACAGTAATTAAACCATCCTTTGCTTTGCTTCAAATCCACTTATCCCGGAAGATTTTGACAGATGCTTTTAAATATTGATCTAAATAGATATACCAGTATGTAATGAATTTTTAATATGCTTAAGCTGGAATAGTTTTGAACATTTCTCCCGTTTGAGCAAGTTTATTATTTCTTTCAATGTGAACAGCTTTGCACATGTGATTTTCAGACTTTTCAGCTTTTCTAAGTCATTTATATTTGCTAATTTTCATCAAATATAATTTGGATATATGGTGGTTTTTATGGTCGTATTTTTCTCAATTCATTTCAGTCATTTTAGTAGTAGTATTTAGTTAATAAGATATACTTTAAGAAATCTTTAATCTGTTTGTAGACTTGCTTTTTTGTTCTAGATTAGATCTGTTTTCTATGTACCGCTTTTATTCTCCTATACATATTGTATTGTAATTTTAAGACTCTCCTTTTTGCCTTTTCGGAGCTTCAATTCATCCAGTACCTGTTAGATTAGAATATGGAAGTATTTTAGGTTTAAGTGCTTCGACAGCTGAGATCATTTTGCACGTGGTCTCCCACCGGAATCGAACCCGTGACTGTTTTCTCCAATGTAGAACACGCGGCACACATGACTATCTGGAGCTGTCTTAACTTCAACGAAAACGTAATTAAATATAAAGCCCCCTTTAGTTTTAGACGCAATTAGTATTTTCAATATTTTTTCCATTTGGTCAGGGTAACACTACTAAGGAGTTATTTCAAGGTAATTTCCGTATGTTTAAATACGTCTAAATTTATTCACTTTCTCAGAGAATTACATTGCTTTAGTACCCTCAATTATGATGTAACCTTTATTCGATCACCTTAAAGCAGTAGATTTATTTTTAACGGAAAATATCGATATTGATTATTAAAGTTAATCAAATTTTTGGAGGGGATATGCTTAACATCTCCTGCAGATGCTGTGTTGATTAATTTAAGATTTGTTGTAATTCAGCAAACTTTCCAAAATCATCATTATAGATAACGCAGGGCTTGCAGCTTAGATCAAGACACTAATTGAACTTTTTTAATCTTGTGTTATACACTTTCAGTAAAATTACTTGAGTGGATGTCATTGGAAGACTCAAGGGAATTAGTGGTGTTTCCAGAGGTTTCTTCCCCCACATCAGGCAAGCATACTGAGCAGTTAAAAGATAACGGAATAAAGGAAGCATTTGGGGGCCGGAAGGGGTAAGGTTTTCCTCTTATCAAATTGCATCATTTCAGTTTGTGTAGTGGAATTAAAGTTAGTTTTGCAATGCTTTTTAAGACAGTGGTGCTGCTGGCTAGAACAGTAACTCAAGCCCTCTCATATTGTACACTCACCAGAAGTAACGCTTATAAGAAAAAAGATAGAGCTTCAAGCCAATATATTTCAAGATTTTGATTAGTTAATATAGGAGCATAGCTTTGCATAGCAATAATATTGTACCTTAACTTTTATTTGTGATACTTTTAAATCGTTTGCTTTATGCAAGTTTATAAAGTGTATTCACCGAAAGAAGGTTATAGCTTTTAATTAGAAAGGTGTCGTTTTGACAATGATTATAGTTACTTAGCTCATGGATGGGGAGCCTGCAACCTTAGTGCCATGTATGACCTTTCTGTCATACAGTACCAGCTTTTCTTCTCTTCCTGAATTTTAAATGGTTTTATGCATGACTTTTCTCAGAGTGCTTTATTAGATTCGGTAAAAATGGAATGGAACCTGTATTTATAAAACATTTCAGGTAAACTATATATCGGAAGCCTTTTGAATATTATTAATATGACAAAGAGATAAATAAATTAGAGAAAATGAACACTGATACAGAATAAGGCATTTTTGGGTGTTTTAGTATTTCTGTATTGGTTCATAGTTACTGTAGTGTTTGTTTAAATACATTTGGGTGGGGAAAAGAATATCAGTTTGTCTGGGAATTTTTTGAATGTGGAAACTAGCAGTTTTATATATTCATATTTCATGATCCTGCACATTATGCGTATTTAATTAATTTACCTTTCACATCATGCGTATTTAAGGATAACAACGTACTTGTTCTGAACTTCTGCAAGATATTTAATACATAGCGGTTTCTATTTTACTGTTACTTTGCTTCATTTATGAAATTCATTTTATTTACCCTCTCAACCTGCTTTTACTGAGTTTATTATAAATTGCAACATATTCATCGTATTTGCTTGCAGAACCTGAGGTTGTAGCCTGCATATGACGCCTTTGGAAAGAGGATAAAGTGAATATTCCCTCCAAAAGGAACTGACAAGGCTATTGAAGGAGACAAACCTTGGAACACTGAATTCAAGCAGCAAATGCGGATCCCTACAGCAGCACCCATTAGAAGCAGAAAGTTGTGCTAGAAGACTCAACAAACTTCATGGAGCCTGGATGCATTGGACTTTAATATTGCAAACTTTTATAATAGAGTAGATTGGACAATAGAATTTAAATACAAATCTGTAATTTCAGTATGTTTTATGCAATACTACGCAATGTTTCCTCATACGGCGTCTGCAGTCGACCTATTTGTATAACGCCTGTATATGACTTAACCTGTTAGATGTTGCGATTAGTTGTTTGCGAACTTTGATAATAGCCACTATCGTAATAGTACTTAGTGTGAATGATCCTGCTGCATTTCGGTGTCCTTCCTACGTATAATATTACATATGTCGCCTCATCCTTAAGGCTATTTTTTATGATGGAGTATGTTTTTATATGAAGTCGTTAAGCTTAAGAAAGTTGTTTGAATTAGTGTTTACTTGGTATGTTATTACTGATATTTTATTTTTATGGGTTGCTTCATGGACTGGTATAATTTGTGCATGGGCGGGCAAATCCAAGCAACGAAGATAGCCTGCGACGATTTTCACACACGAATCCGAATTTCAGCGGCGACACTTCGTCTCTACAAATATCCCACAAAACGAAACGTCCACGATGCGTCTGATAAGTACGTTCAAACGCTGCATCCATCTAATGCGATTGATTACTGCGTTTTTTAACAGTTTTTTTTATCTCTGCGTTCTCCCAATTACTGGATCATCATCACCTTGTTTCGACGTGATGCCTACGATCACCGTCGCCGTCACCATCGGCTGTAGCCGATGTTCGCACTATACTATGAAAGTTTTTTGCGTACGGTGTCCATAGTCGACTTATCTATATAACGCCTGTATATGACTTAACCTTTTTGTTTTTGCGATTGGTTTTTACGAATTTAGTTATTATTCATGAACTAATACCAAATTTTCTTATTGGATGTCAGTAAGGCTATTGAGGGTTTTGGTATGTCTTTTCTCGTTATGTTATTACTGATGATTTTATTTTCATTAAGTGTTACATGGTGTTATGATTTGTCTTGTTTTTTCATATTGTGAGAATTTGAGTATCATACGAGGGGGGACCCAAAAATAAGAGAAATTTCATTAAAACTTTTTTATTTCTCAATATTTTTACACTAAATTTTTATCATCTTCAAAGTACTCTCCATTAACAATATACATTTGTCTAAACGTTTTTCCCATCGATCAAAACAGCTCTGGAACTCACATAATGGGATGTCTTTTAACCCCTCCAGCGATTTTTGTTTCACTTCTTCCACAGTCCCAAAACGTTTTCCTTTCATGTTCTTTTTGAGCCTAGGGAACAAAAAGAAGTCACAGGGGGCCAGGTCAGGTGAGTACGGCGGGTGAGTAATCGGTGTCATTTTGTTTTTACTCAAAAACTGCCTCACAGACAATGCAGTGTGAGCCAAATTTGGCTGCAACTCTTCTCATGCGCAAATCCTCTGATAAAATCCTCTGAATTGAACTCCATGACATGCCAGAAATATTAGAGAGCTCATCAATTGTTCGGCGACGATCTTCACGGACTAGGGTGTTGATTTTTTCAACGTTGTCGTCAGTTCTTGAAGTTGAGGGGCGCCCGGAACGAGGTTGGTCTTCAATCGTCATTTCGCCCCTTTTAAACCGCGAAAACCAGTCGTAGACCCGAGCTTGACTCAAATCATCAACCTTGTAAGCTGTTTGAAGCATTACAAGAGTTTCCGCAGCCGTTTTCCCCAACAGAAAACAAAATTTTACCGCCGCGCGTTGCTCTCGAGCGTCAGCCATCTCACGTTTTCGCCACATGGGAAAAAGTTACTTTGATAAAAGAAATGCTGCGCACAAACAGTTGCTCTCACGGCGACAAAACGTTGCATACTGACTCATGAGAGTTCCCGCCAAAATACCCTACCAACCAGAACTCGGTCCCCTGACGTTCCTCCCCTCCACAGCCCGGTTCTCGTTACTTTTGGGTTCCCTCACGTATGTTGCATTAAATTTCTAATATTTTCTATGGTATTCCATATGGTTAATTTTCCCTTTTTTACAGGAAGTCTTCAACATTTTAAGGAATTCCTTTGAATTCGTGATTTCTCATTATCTGTAATTACTGATGAGATGTATTTTTCTTGAAATTTTACTGGCTGTGTTTTAAGGTGAATCGTTCCTTTCCTTTCCGTACGTGTTCGCATATCAATGTTTGCATTAAATATCTAATCTTTTTTCCAGTATTTGCATATGACTATTTTTGTTTTTGAAAGGTCTGTTTTGTGTATTTTCTGTTCCCTGAAATTTGCTCAGAATTTCCAGGTCCAGCCTCGTATTTAGCCACAATTTTTATTTGCTGGTGGAATTTTAGTGGAGAAGGTGCTGTTTGAGCCATTTTAGGTGCCCAAAGATAGGATAGCCTTAGTCTGCCTGATTCTTGGTCTCATGCTGCCAATTGAACAACAGATATGCTGAGGTGTTCTGAAGGAGTTTCCTCGAGTCCATCATATTACAACCCTTTGGTTCAGTTTTAGGAATCCTACAGACAGAAGTGTGATGCTGCAGCATACTTCATCCACGGTCATTTTCCAGAGGGGCGCCCGTAATGTACACCAAATCACTTGTGTGTATTGTTAAGTGACTTTTGACGTGTGGCAAGTTCAGATACATTTGCAGAGCATTTACTTGAACTATAGTCTCTTCCACCAGTGAAGCCACACTTTAACTTAACGTGCTGAAGTGCTTATTAATACATGTTCTTGTTAAGAGCTGACTGCTTTTTTAACTGTTGTTTTAACCCTGTACTATTCATTCTTCATGGAGCAATTAATCTATTTTGTGGTCTATGGTGCTATACCTAATTGAAGTTCAGGAGAAGTTAGTGATGAATAATACAATAGGTTACCAGATCCAGTGAAGAACTTAATTTTACCAATTTTTCTATTCATGTAAATGTTTTATCACATACTTTAGTTATTACATGTTCTCTATGTATATACAAATATTTTTGCCTACTTTTGGAATCTTTTCAGCTTGCATTGCCAGATAATGTATATACATTACTCTTTGATGGAATCAAACATGGTTTTTCGTTATTGTAAAAGTATCTGAGGAATTGCTTGTAGTTAAATAATTCGTTTATAAATCACTGAATTTGAGATTTTTTTCTGATTAACTTATGTGGTTTTGGCTGCCTTTGGGAGGTGTTTACTGAGGGGTTTTCCTTCCAATTTTGGGCGAATGCCAGGCAGACTTGTTCTTCCCCTCCGGTCTTCCTTGTGATGTCTGTTTTACTGTTGTTTTGCTATTTTGTTAGTTTTGTCTTATGTAATCACAGGGAGATTTAAGTGAAATAAAAGTTAATATTGAGAATTGCCTGTTCTGATTCTTACAATTAGTGGCATTTTGTTCCCACAATATAACTAAAAGGAAAAGCGACCATGTATTTTCACAGTTCAATCCAAAATTAACTACTGCTTTCAAGGACTATATAGCCTATTATCCTGCGATATGAAAGGCAAAAATGCTTCAGCTTGGGGCCTTAGAATTAGTTTTAATAGTTTTACTGTACATATAAATGCGTATCTGAGAAAGTAGAAAAAGCCGCGATCAATTCGAAGATTGCAGGTTTCCCACCTCTGTCATAGAATTTTTTGATTCTGGGATGAGCTTTGCGGAGTTATCGATTTAGGATTTCAGACTTCCGTTTGAGAATGTACAAGAGAACTATTGTTATCGCCTACAGAACTTTGGTCATTATTAAAAGGACTTAATCATTGTTGATGTATTGATGTTCAGTTTGGTCTCTTTGGTATTCAACAAAGCCATAATAGCCTATAGCCACTAACTCCCAAGCGACAGCTTTAACAATCTGGTGGGGTCACTTGTTGTTGGATATACGTTCTCAATTATTTAATTGTTATTATTACTGCATTTTATACGTCCTGAATGCGATTTCTGTTTTTCTCTTGTTTTTCTTAAGTAAAGTCTTCCAGAAGTCACAATCGGACGGGTTCTCAAATGGAGTGGTTGTGTTAAGTTTTTGTCCCGCCACTGGTATCCGCGTTTATGGAGTGAATCCTGACACTTGTATCTAAATAATTTTATCGTAAAGCTCGTATAAGAATAATAATTACGGGACGTTTTCAACTTTAGCAGATTAATAGGATGTTTAAATTTAAACTAGTATTTTAGTACCATATATTTTCATAGAATACTCAATTCTGCCATTCATGATTTAATTCGTAATTGATCTCAACTTTCACATATTTATAATTTGCGTTAAAGAAGCTAAAACTGCATAAATCTTTATCATCAAATTAACAATCGCTATTACAATGGTGATAGTGAAATAGTGGCCTTGAATAAGTAGCCTAGTTAAAACTTCCCCTCGGAAGTATTTTCTCATTGACAGTTATCTTGAATACATGGTCCCGCTACCATATATTCTTAAATTGAATACTTCTTGCGGTACACGGATAGACCATAGTAGTTTTTATACGCAGAAAATAATTTAATAAAGAATGACACGCTGAATAACGCAAATTTCTAGATTACGCCGTCAAATTGAAGTCGAGGATTTTGCTTACAGTCTGAATGACTTCCTCTATTCATCGGATGTACAGTCGCTTACAAAAAAGTTACCACTTCCAGGGGCAACTCGTCCAGCAGACACCACATTTTGGGCGAGCGAGCCTCCAGAATAGAGAAAGAGAAAATAAAGATGAGGGACATTGTCTGCTATGCAGGTCTACGTTCAGCGTTTGGAAGGATTTGTTTTCGTTGTTGTTATTAAAATCACTTCATTACTTCGATTTTTAATGGCATTAACATGGCAGAATAATATTATAGCGAAACGGAGGTCGGAATGAATTAATTTGGTGGTTTAAAAGTTGTTTCTTTGATATAGTTTTACTTTAGATTTTTTGCATGTAGTATTGCAATGGTGAACATATTCTAAGCTAAAAATTTCAGAAAAGAGATATTCCACAGTTTGTGCTTGCAAGACCCTGAAACCTGGTGTTACAACATGAATTCTTTGACGATGTTCTAGTTTAATCAAAGATATTTTCTTAAATGTATCAGAAGTATGGTCATACTTTTTCAAGTTAAATATAAACCAAACAGACGCATTCTGGGAATGTTGCATGTTAGTAGCTAGTTCTTGTGATAAATCATGGATTGAATTTACCAATTGCATTTTAATAAAAGGCGTTAGGAAACTTCCTAAGCACTGAGGATATGGACTAATTAATGGAATTTATGAACTATAGTGAAACCTTTGATTCTGTTGATGCGGATATATATTAAAAATTTAATTATATTAAATTCTGTAAATATCATTTTCAACTAAAATATCATTACTAAATATTACTAAGCAATAGGTATAGGTAAAATTGGTGGGATACACAATTCTCAATAGTGTGAGCTGTTATGATCTAGTTTTTGCAAAGGACTGGCAACAAGAATGACATTTCACCTGAAGGAATCCTTTATTGATTTTTCTGCTCTGGTCAATATCTAGAAGCTAGAATTAAACCATAATATAATTTTTGATTACGATTCGTTTTTATTTTAATCAAACAATCAAAATAAAATGGAAGATATTAGTTGCATACTTAATATTCATAGCATTACCAGAAGCAATTGTTCAAAGAGCATTCCTTCTTAAAATTATGGTTGAGGTGATTCCTTTGACAAGATTTGAAAGAAGCATCAAAGAAATTGATGATCTACTTTAATAGTAAAAAATTGATTAAGTGACAATCAAAAGTCCGAAAAAGATGAGAGCTGGTTGAACTGTTATATCGACGAAATTTATCACAGTCTTTGTCAAGTGACAGAGGTGTATTCATACTTCAACAGCAGCAGTCGAGGCAAACCTAAATGTTGATGAATTGGTTATCAATCATCTATCTCTTGAATCAGTCATCTATTTGTCGCTGCCAGGAGAGAGACTGTGGGGAGAATATGTAGCATTTACAACAACAAAACTTGATAAAGTTAAATTACACTGGGGAAAAATGTTTCCTTTTTTGTGATCAAAGAAGTTGTAGATGACAGCCAGAGTATCTCTATTTGTAGGAGAGCTAAACATCCTGGAATAAAATTGTAATATATAATATAAATTCCACAAATATGATGATGCGACTTGGCATTTTGAGATTTTTAATTTCTGACATGTACCGATTTTTTAGCTGTGCCATTCAATTGTGATTGGCATTAACATCCTAATAGGAAAATGTGGTAGGAAATGTGAACAATTTTAACAATGTGAACAATTTTAACTTCTGTGAAATGTTAAATTCTGTGGAAATGTGAACAATTTTAACTTCTGACTTACAGAAGATTTTTTAACAAACATATAAAAGTTACTGAATTTAGTGCTCTTCACCGGTGTTATCATTAAATTAAACAAGATATTACCTCTGACTGACTCAGCTTTATTCTGCAAAATATCCAAGTGTTTTAGTCATTTGTTTATAGATTACTACAATTCAATCTGAAATTGTAAGCATATTGAATGAAGCAGAAAGAAGTACATTGGGTGGTTGTGCATAATCTTGAAGATACCACTGCCATTAAGCATTTCTCATTTTTCCCCGAGTGTCCATCTGGAAAAAAATGGTTAACTGCCAAGAGAAAGAGGGTTTAAATGAGGTAATAAGGAAGCTCTCTGTCCAAAAGGCTGATAATTCTTTCAAAAAATGAAGAGAAGGCAAAAACACAGAAATAATTTCAAATAAAAGAGAAAGGGCTGTTGATGATATGCAATCAGCCTCAGAATGCCAAATATTTATTTTTGATTTGTATTTAAATTTCATTTAGAATTTTTAAGACTAAGAAATTTAAAAAATTGAATTCACTGCATTGTATCAAATTATATATACTGATCTCTTTCATTACATGTAACTTATTATGAAATATATAAATAAATAAATAAAAAAGCTTGCTGTTTATTTCCATCATGAAAAAGAGATTTCACAAACCCAAAAATGATTGCTATCTTATATAAAACTTTGCTTCTTTCTAGATTGGAAAACTGTGTTATAGTTTGGTTTTCTTATTATGAGGTATACATGAATAGGCTTGAGAAATTACCAAAGAAAGTTTTCAGAATGGTAGGATATAAGTTACTCATACTTGGATGATCATATTAGATTCTCATTCAGCATACCTTATTTAGAACAATGGAGACAGTTTCTTTGCCTTAAATTCCTCAAAATTTAATTGACTATAGAATTGACTCTCATTACTTGTTCAGCTTATTTCTTATCATAATCCAGAAAACGATCAGCATTACCCAAAACTCTGATGTACTATATGCTAGAATTAACTACTTTCTTCATAATCCCTTTACCACATAATGCTTAACTAACTGTAATTAAGATATGTTTCAGTAGATTCCTTATCAATAAATTGCATTTATTTTATATTTATGCTTCTTTTATATGTATGCTATAACGTAATTTAATTAGGATATTAAAAAAACTATTATTCAGTAAAATCCAGCTCAAAAAGAAAGTAAAATTTAAAGATAAAGTCGGGATTTATAATGTTAAATAATATTAAAATAATTAATAAGGGTAATGCTAAATAAAGTGTTTCAAAGAGAAAAGAAAATTGTCAAATACTTTATCAAGTCTTAACTGAAGTCAGTGATTTTGGTCTTTAAGTGAATTAAGTCTTTAATTACATAAAACGTGTATGCGCGCGTTTTTATTTCAATTCAAATCTCCCTCCTCGACCTTCCCCTACCTCGGCGCTGCTATGAATTCTGGGAACTCAGAGACGACGGGAGGGAAAAGCTGTCCATCAGTCGGCCGATATGAGTTAGAAGAGGAGGTTGTAGAGTGCAACGTCTCTGTTGAGGAGTGTGAAAGATTTCAAGATTACCAACCAACCTTATCTTCGTGGGAGCTACCGTTTTCAGGCTGGTGAGTACATCTCTCATTGTTTTTTCATCCATTCGTCCATTGGAACTTTCTTCCTTAACTTTACAACGTCTGTTGCTTTTTCGCGTGACACGGCTCATGAGGCCACTCGCGCCTAAATTTTTCGTTGCCGTAACTCGGGAATTTCGAGAATATTCTATTTCCTTCTCGTTGGTCCCTTTCGATGATTCAATTGAGCCATGGCCGAAGGAGGAGGGACAAAAAGTAAGGAAGTGGTGAAAAGGGAACAATTTGACTCGTTACGGCGTTTGAAACGCATTCAGTTACGAAGCACATTTGTACTAAATTTTCAATTGCTGAGGATGTTTTCGGTTATGAAAAGTCAGACCCGTTTGAGACGCTATCCCGCTTACAACAAGGTTTTATTCTGGCCCTTTAATCACGTGGTAAAAATACCACTTATGACGCTCTGCTTCCCGCTTAAGACGCCTATATTTCACGTCCTCAATTGCCTTTGGACCCGCTTTAGCCAATCGTCTCATTCGATAGACTTAAATATTTTTGTATCAGAAGTGACTTTTTCTTACGCTTCGTCTTAGTTCTAGAATGTTTCATCGATGGTTCTAGAAAGTCGCTAGTGTGTGCTCGGGACGGTATTACGCGGGAAAATATTGCGCGAACTTCACACTCAAGCGTATAATATTCGAAATAATGCTACTTTATTAAGTCAGAGGGATATTTGTTATATTAAAATTTATTTTTCCTCAAAAAGAAAATGAAATGGCTACACTGTATTAATGAAGAGCCGGGAAGTATGAACGGTGGATTCAATCTTGTGATGACAAAGGTAAAACAGGCGATCCTACTTTTACTTCCACCTGACAAGCGTAAGGTTATACGAAATTTTAATCAAAACGAAATTCGAAGGTGCGCACTAATTTTCGTGAAACAATTCCTACTGAAGAGCGCCAGAAAATTACTTTGACGTAGGAAACTATAAGAAACTAAAATTGTTACTTTATTAATTAATGTTCATATTTTCTCCCAATGAAATCTCCAAGACAAAAAGGCGATCATTAAAAATCTCGGGGAAAGTACGAATTTTGTATTTACATTAAGATAGGGAGTAGGCACCCTAAGTTTCTTAATAACATCGAAATAATTAACTTTAAAATATAGTGTGTTATACCTATATGTAGTTTGCTGCGTCACATCATATTTTGGAAGTAGGCTCTGCTTCTCGTACAAAGAGAACGTCTCAAACTTCGTTCAACGTCCTGAAGAAATAAATCTTATGACCCCGTGCATGACTTACTGAAGAATGGGGTTCGACATGTGCATAGGAAAATAATATTGGCGATCATTGATTTTGAAGAAATTTAGCGTAGAAGAAAATTGACTTTTTATTTAACAGTTCGAATAGCACGCGCCATTCTTCCGTAAGGAATACACGGTGCCACGAGATTGGCGTAATCCTCCTCCTGACATTGGACGAAGTACGAGGGTGGTCTGAAAAGTTTCCGACCCCAGATTTTTCAGAAAACTTCAGAAAATTTTCAAATTTTCAGAAAACATGTCCAGAAATGGTAAAATGTCGGAAACTTGTCAGACCACCCATGTATAGTTACTTAATTTGGGTAATTTTTCATTCTAGGGTAAAGCAGATTTTACCAGATAGACGTTAAGGGAAAATTACGTTCATTTTTTACAGCAGTGGTGAGAGTGGATAAGAGATCATCAAGATCTCAACAAAACCATACTCAATAGTCCACAAATTACCGCACTCCCTTTCTGGTTTATTCGGTATGTTTTTGAACTTGAGATTGCGGCGAAAGGAAACACCGAAAAGCGAAATTTTAGTCTAACGTGCTGCCCTGAGAGAAAGGATAATCTCGCTATCTCAGAATTCGCTTCTGTTCTATTTGGCGAAAAAAATTATGATTCTGATAAAGTAGTAGTTTCGTGAGCTCTCCGTAACAATCCCCGAATTTTGGGATTCGAATACCGAGAGAAAATTCTAGGGTTTTCCGTTTCTTCTCCGTAAATGAACCCCTTTCATAAAATATTCACACTATCCTAACATGTTGGTGCAGATAAGTTGCTCATATAGTCGACTCGTTTTGAAGAAATCTCTAATGGTTCCTACCGTCGCTCAACTTTCAAATTTCGTTGAGAAACGGATCCAAGCTTTATACTAAAGCATAAGTAAGTAAGCAAGCATCGTTAGGCTTAATCTGAGAGCCTTTATCTGAATATTGAGCGAAGGCTAACTTAGATGATAATTCCTGGCAGAATTAATTGCATAGTTCAATTGAGTCGAGGTGAGAGGATTTGGATTTATTATTCTTTTGGAAATTTTCTTTTCGTCTGTTCGACACAAATCCTCAACTTATCCAGGTACATTGATGCCTGTGTGTGGAGATTAATATTTTCCCTGAGATTGTTAGCCTCGAAAAGTAATAGTCAGATGAACTTACCGTAATCATTCCCAGGATTTTAAAACCCTGGGAAAATTGTAAATCGGCATAACTTAGTAAACATAAAATGATTGGAAGATGGTCAGGGGAGAGTGAACTTTTTGTTCGGGTGTCCAGTGATGAGGTGAACCAGCCATTTTCGACTCGTAAAATAAAATTGTTTTCGTACAAATTAATTTAAAAGCTTCCACCGCTGGGTTAAGTACGACGTAGTCAACGACGTGGAGGTCGAATTTGAGCATGGTAACTATGGTTTTATCTGAGAATATTTTCAAAATCTGGAATAAATCCTTCCATGGGTGGTTTTACAATGGGGTTTAATTATTTCTACCCCGTATTTCAATCGCTGAAATCTCGGCGGCCTGTAGATTTTGAAAATTCCTTTAAATAAAAATTCGGACTTGAAGTATCCACAATAATAGCAATCCTTCACCTGAAGGCGGTCCTGAAATATGGTAGGCCTTCATCTCGAAGCTTTTAGTTCGGTCAAATGTCTCCCAGGAGAGTTCTTATTCCGTTTTTACATAGAATGTCTTCGGTACCTGCTTTCGTATAGCGTTGGCATTCCATTCGTGTGCTTTTAAGATCGCAAGGGACATATAAAAGGTGATGTGATGAATTGTTAAAGGCGAACGAAGTTTCGTAAGACGTAAAAATTAAAATTACTAAATTTGATAACCATTTAAACCCGCAGTCATCATTGAGTTGCACTGATTTGTTCAAATTGCATATAATTTAATGCTTTCTAAGATGCTCGCTTACTATATTTGACATTTTGTGTTCTGGGAGAAACGGCTGCGGTTGGATATCCGTTCTGCGAGTTAGTTATTTCGGTCGACCGCTCCTGTGTGTTAACTTAACAGTTTTTCTTTCGCTTCACTCTTTCAATGCAATGTACCTAATGGTGAAATCAAATTTGATAATAACCTTACCCCTGTAATTGTCTATTTTACACCTCTGACAATGGGTACACATATCTGCGTCGGATTATAATTTCTCGCATTCATTTCTCATGTTGTATTTTTCTACATTTCACTCATCGAGGCAATATGAGACAAGCCTTATCCGATAGCCTGGCAGCGATGGCACAGTAAAAGGTCCTTTGTACGATTTGATTCTCTCTGTTGGGACTTTAAAGCCGCAAACGTAACTAATGGTTTAAAACCTTATGCCCGGAATGTTATCGAGCTCTACCGAGGAAATAAGAATCCTAAAGCAGACTGTTTGAATATCTTTTTGGGTCGCGACGTTTTTAATCGGGAGAATATGTTCACGAAGATGCCTTGGTCGTCAAGCGCTCCGACAATGTCTTCTGTGCAGAATTCCAATGCCGGAAGTTTCCCCTTTCTCAGCCACTGGATTGAGCAATTAAATTTGGTTCTGTTAGTGGTTTGACCTTCCAAAGGTAATATGGACATAACCGCATATTTTTTAATTGATTCCTTCAGAACAGACATCTAGTTCTTATCCCAATTGAGCCAGCCAGTATCAAGGATGCGCTCCTCCCACTATTAGTAAAAATCTCATGGAAAAGAGAAACAAGGGCAGTGGATCCAAGCTGTACAGAAACCCTCTCTGGGAGCCAATTATACCTAAAGAAATAATCCAATTGGGATTACTCAAAACGGCGTTAACGCAAGAGACTAAAGGGTGGCCATGGGTCGAAAGCGGCCAGAAGGTCCTCTCCATGAATCCAAAAGAAAGTAGAGGAGTTGCTAAGAAGTATTCGGCAGACCCCCTCCCTGGTGGCAACGGAGAGCTGTCCCGAGAGCACGAGGTGGAGGTTGTCGCACCACTCCCAACCCCGTCTGAAAGGGGCGGAAGGAAGTCGTGTCCTCAGATGCACACTCTGAACCGGGAACCGTCCAATGGGTATAGGCCGGTATATCAGAGTCATCTAACACCCGTTGCCAAGTGAGACTAGGTCCAGTTTGCCGGAGGCGGGAACCAGTGAGAGCTCTTTTGCCATAAGGCATGAAAAGGGCGAGGCTGGCTATGGAAATGAATAACTGGCAGACAGTAGTTGTCAGTGGAAATAGGAAAAGGGGAGGTTCTTCCATACCGCCCTCACTTGTGGTCATCCTTAATCTCCCGATAACGCCGTTGATACTATTTAATTACCGTCGAGATCAGTTCACAGTAACTCCTGTTATGATCATGGGAGAGAATATGCCACTTTATTTATGTTTTCTGCATAGTTTGGTTCCACTCTTTAATAGTATGTCCTGGGTTTGCTAATCTAAGCCAGTGGCCAAACTGCCTAACAGACAAGCAACTGTCAAGTGCAGCAATATTAATGCTTTTTTAGAGATGAAATAGGTTAATTGAAACCTAAATACAATTCTATGTATACAGGCTGGCATCAGAAAAAGAGAAAGTAACGTATATCTTAAGCAATCTACCGATGGACTTGCCTCCGGAAGACATTGCGGTTCGTTTGAAGAACAGGGCTTTCCCAACAGAATATTACTCAAATGAAACTAAGGCATATTTAGAAAAAGTAGAAATCCATTTAATCCAGGTGCTTCAGTCACGATCATTTAGTCGAAAGATTCACTGCTATTTAATACGTATGCGGCTTCAAGTTCTGATGGAGAAGTTTAAGTCAACTAAGGGATCTACCAATGCTACTGCTGCCAGTGTTCTTGGTATGCCTGTAATGTTTTCATATGCCTTCCGAATGAGTCAAGTGTAGTTGACCCCTTCCATGCGCCAGTGGCGGTTTGCAGGGTTTAAATATAAATGTAGTTTTACAGAGCGGAATCCACGAGCCTATTATCTTACGAGAAATTTCCTAGAATTACCGAAGAGGAGAGAGAATTTCTCTTATGAACATTCGTAAGGCCGTCGTGGAGAATGGACTGAGATTAAAAATCGGGGAGGTTGTTTCATGTTTCATAATTTGCAGATCGAGATAGATCCTTATTATCTTTTTCAATCGATGTCATTGATTGGACATACCCCCAAGGCAAGTGTAATTTCGGACATTTCTCTAGAGAAACCTTGAAGCCATACTTTGATGCGACCGTATGCATAAACTGTAGTCGTAACCATCCGTCGAATTAAAGGCTCTCTTTACCCGAAACTGAGAAGCAAATTTTAATAATTCTAGGATATACCCCTTTTGAAGCTTAAAATCCAATACTTTATAGAGCGACAATTCGGACCCAGTTATCTCGCAATGAAACTTCCAAGAATTACCGAATAGGAGAGAGAATTTCTCGTATGGACTCCAGGTTGTCGCAGAGAATTGTTGGGGATTAAAAATGGCAATCTTATCACTGAAAAATGTCACATTCCATAAGATGCTAATCATTTTTTCAAATAATATCACTGAGGGGAAAGAATGCCCATTGTTGTAAGTCTGAGAATGGAAGGCCAACGAAATTTTAGAGTACCACGAGGATATTACCGATTTTTCTTTTTCAAAATAATCTGTGTTCGGCTCCTAGTTTAGACACACCTAATTTCCCGATATAATTCGCATCTAAGACATCCTTTAATTCTGGCGTATAGCTGAGAAACTTAAGGAAAAGAATGTTAGAGGTAGATCTGAAATTGCCGTAACTAATAATTTTCAATTTCCAGACATACATATTTCCCATACTATTTGTAATGTCAATGTAATATACTGTAAAACCCGCTCAAGTCACTACCATGATTATCAATATTTGGTCACTTCTTCCGGGCGCCGGTCCCTTTTAGAGAAACCTATGGTGAAGGATACCGCTTAAGTGGCCCCACTTTCCGCTCAAGACGCAAATTTTCCAGTCCTTGATGCATTGTAAAACGCTATAACTAATCAATCGCCTCATTCAATAGACCTATAAGTATTACTTTCTCTGTCTCTCCGTCCTCTCACCTCGTCTCCGATTTCTTCCTAATAGACTCTTCTGTAGAATAAGTTTTTCAGAGTAAAATGAAGATATCGCGAGATAGCTTAAGATGCCCCGCTTTCAGTTCAAGACACACATTTTCCTGTCCTTGATGCATGATTATGTAAAACGCTATCATTAATTAGTCGCCTCATTCAATAGACCTAAAAGTATTACATTGCCTATGTCTCCGTCCTCTCATCTCCTCTCTGATTGCTTCCTTGTTAGACTTCCTCGTCTTTAGAATAAGTTTTTCAGAGTAAAATAAAGGTATGGCGAAGTAGAGCAATCTATATAATCAATCAACGGTGCAGACACGAAATCTGAGATAGCGAGATCATCTAAACAGCTTTTTCTTAGGGTAGATCGTTTGGTTAAAAATTTGCTCGGCAATGTTTCCTTTCGAAGTAATTTGAAGAACATACTGAGTGAGCCAGATAAGTAGTGCACTGTTGAGCATGGTTTTGTAGAGATCGTGCTCTCTTATGCCCTCTCACCACTGTCGTTAAAACGTTATTTTTTCCTATATATCTGATAGGATCTGCTTCATCCTCGAGTGAAAAATGATCCTAATTAAGTCACTAAGACGCTCTATTTGTGCAAGAAGTGGATCATTCTTCAAAAATATCATGTTATTATTAAATATGCTATTAACGGTTTGACCGCTATCCCGTTTAAGACACGGTTTTCACTTGTTCCCGCGAAGAGCGCCTTAATCGACTGTAATTATCTAAGGTGCTCTCAAAGCGGTAAATATTCAAACGCGATAGAAATCTGGAAATATCTGACGATGCTCCATAGCAGTAATATAATTGTGGGGCTGCAAGAAGTCAGCTGGGAACAAATTGTGAAAAAGAATTTTCGAATCTGTTTTCCAAGTCTACTTTGCCGACAGCCAAAAATCAACTCCAAAAAGGCACAATTCAGTAATGCCATGAAGAGTGAGAAACATAAACTTTAGCAAATTAAATGTTAAAGGTACATCCAAAAAATATCTCAAATAATTTACAAAGTGCAGACATCCAAATTTCTACGATAGTCCTCATTTCTTTACTATAAGAAGTAAAACCCATTTAGAAACAAGGGATTATCCCGATTAATTTTTTTTCACACCGTCCATCAGACGAAACAAAATATTTCTATAAAATCTTAAGACTTATGACGAGAGGACAACCAGTATTACACGGTGATATTTCGCGGACTATTTTTCCATCTGCAGCCATACCAAGCAAAGCAAATTAAAGATTCCGATGTCAAGATGCAATACATTTATTTCAGAATTACATAATATTCCCTTCTCTTTTTTTCAAATGTGAAAGTAATATGAATTTGTAATAATCATCGCTATCCCACATATGGCGCAATTTCCAACGGAACTCCTGAATGGCGTCTTAACCGGGTTTGATCGTAGCTAGCCCGAGACGGTGCGCAATCCTGAATGACATCTGGGCCAATATAGTTTTACTAAACTTAAGTTATTCGGCATTGAGGTGTCAATTTGCTGCTGAAACTATTGGTGCGATCCACCGCAGAATCGCTTTTTTTCTAAATTGGAAAAGAAGTATCCTCAGTCGGAAAGTTGGCCCTTTACAAGGATAAGGGACGAAGATAGAAAAAACTATTTTAATAGGATTCACCACTTTCGTCCCCATCACACCGCAATGGACGCAAAAAACATTGCGATATAATCCCCAGCCTCACTGAGGGAGACACCGCACAAGCTGTTAACGGAATCCGCGGGTTTTCCATGTAGTGCCACCACTGCCCTCATCACTCCCACGCCTCCTCGGACACGTCTCTCTCGCCTCGGAGCGAATATATTTTTGCAGGTTTGCATCGTCTCTCCTATGGAGGACAAAAAGAGCAACTTCATGATCAAAGGCCCTCAGCACCCTACACCAGGAGCCCACCGGCATCCCAGTCCAGAAGGTGCGGCGAGTGAGGAAGTACTGTAGAACTTCCATCCGGAAATTTTATGCGCCGCAGATTTGCCACTCATTGCTGCCTCCTCTCTCATTGAGGAATGCAACCTAACGATGGACGACACTCTAACTGCAGTGGCACCTACGGAGCGGACTGCCGCACCCACTCCTGCACCGCAACCAGCAGCCCGCAGCGTGTATCGGCGGCGAAGAATCCCACCAACAATGCCAAAAAGTAGGCTTCCCTCTGTTTGGTTCCCTCGCAGGTGCAGAGGGCAATGGCACCGGTGAGTGTGGGTGTAGACATCCTCCGTCTTTGGAGGACTTACGCCGGAGACTGTCATCCCGAGTGCCGACCAGCCTGCATCTCCACTTATGGATCGCCCTGAATGCCGCCCTTCCAACAGGCACAACTATCGGAATAATCTGCCTTTCCTGGAGTTTACTAAGTATTAATTTCTTTCAACGCTTGCGTTGAATTCCATCAAGTGAATGTTGATGATACTAATTTTATTTTAAATTCAAATACGATTTGAAATAGAAATTAGCAGCGTAAGTTCGACATCAATTCTCAGTAAATTAAATGTTTTATTATACGGTAATCGATCGGCAGCTGTTGTTAGTTGGCCGGACGTCGCAATTGTCGGAGGAATTAAATTAACAGGTGCATTGTGATAATAAATAGCACTACTAGCACTTACCTAATATTGCAAAATTGATAATCAAACCTCTTAAAAATAATAAAACCTTTTATTGCATAAATGTTATCCTTCTGAATAAAAACTGGAAAAAAGCCATCAATAACAATGCAGTTTTACATATTGTGAATGAATGACAATCGAGTTTATCTTCCTCTGAAAATTTGATCTATATTATGCATCGTAAAGTTAAAAAATATACAACTTCCGCAGAAATCGTTTATGTGGAAGTTATTTGTTCATTGGCTTTTAAAAGAGTATCGCGTTTGTTATAATGTAACCTTAGGAATAATTTTGACGGCATGAGCTACCATGTATTTAAATTGGAAACGTTTGAAATATTCCTCAGTAAGTCTAATTTTAACCCACCCATCTATATTAAAGAAAGTTACGTTGTACGAAAAATATCTAGCTGATTGACAAATTCCAAAGTTAACTAATGAGATTCTTATATTATTCTTCAAACTCTCCTTCCTCTTACATTTTATGGGCCTATCATTCCTGTGTGTTCTCGAGATTCTACAATCGCATTTAGTCGTCAGGAAGTCTTGACGTTAATTACAAAAATCTTAAGAAAATTTTCGTTTTTCTTATCCCATTTTTCGTGATTTCAAGCCCAAAAGGATCAATTCATACCTCAAACTTCTTTTCCCTTCTTCAAAACCGTTCCAGTACGGCAGTCGCTCCCTCTTCCTACAATCTTTATTGTTCTTAGGGGATATATCTGATCGAATTTAGAAATAACATCCATGAGAATCAAAATATTGTTGTTTTTATACTTAGTTTCCGTCAAGGGGCCGTAATATGTCCACGGCATACAATTGCAGAGGTTCTTCAGGGAAAATATTTTCCTTTAAAATTACGGTTCGAGAATTTCTTCCGCTGGCACAGGTCACAAAACCTCTGAAGAACTTTCACTTCTCCCTTCTCATATTTTTCCAATAGTAAACATGCCGAAGCCAATAAATAGTTTTGAATGCCCCAGAGAGTCCGTTACTCGTATACGCGAACCAAATTAAATCCTCGCGTACAACTCGGTGCCCATAACTTCCAATGATCCTTCCCTTTGCCATCTTGAACGAATCATTATTAATCTTATATTTACTTATGTTTTTCGAAATCATTTTGAATTCGGGGTCACTTTTAGGCAACAAATTGAATCTTTTCTCCATATTCGGATCTTTCCTTTGCAATTCCGACAGTTTTCCGGTAGAGCTAATTGGGAAGTCGGCTATTTTTAGGTTGGCCAATGTCACTACGAATTCATTATTTTTCAGTCTTGTTTCTCCCGCTCAACCGGAAGGATTACTACTCAACGAATCGGCTATCTGATTTTTAGTTGTTCGTTTTTCTTATCCGTTTCCCGGGAATCGCCCTAGACGGTTGCCGCTTGGAGAACCTTTGTCTCTTAGTTCATTGAACGCCGAGTTCCTTTTTTTTCTTCAAAGTATGTCGTAATTAATTAGCAGAGCCATGGTGTCTTTAAGTAGACCTAAAGCCGCATTGATAGAATATGACGGAAATTACAATGCCATCCTCAAATATTCATAATGTTCGTCAAGGGTCGTGAAAGCGATATTCTCCATGGAACTGGCATCAATCCCCGATTCCATCTTCAAGAGCGAGTAAAAGTTATTCTTGGTCAGCAAATGAATTCATCATCTATGAACGGTAATGGATGATTCTCTTTATCCGTAATCCGATTTAGGGCTCGGTAGTTTACGAAAATTCTTTTGATTCCCTTTTGAATGAATTAATTTGTTTGCCAACGAAAGTTGCTGATAGGCGACAAAAACTTTAAATCGGCAGTTTAATTCGGTCGGCAAACGAGCGTTTGCGATTCCCTTTCATATAAGTGATAAGGCGAATGATATTCAAAACATCTCGTGAACGAGAACAGAAAATATTACATATCAGTGGGAAAGAGATTGATAGAACATCCCAGTAAGAAAAACATGATCATGAGCTATATTCTAGAGTCTGAAGTCAACCTTAACTATAGAGGGGGCAGTTGAGAAGTGTGCCTATATTGCATCTATGTTATCACTTAACTTTGGGCAGATTTATCCAGTTCTTCATTCGTGAAGACATTCCTACGATGGGAAATTGAAAATGCTTTCTCCACCGTGGTATCGTAACTTTGTTATCGCAGGAATATTTCATCGAACCAACCTTTGTTAAAAATAGATTTCGGAAGATGGTGAAAGCAACGTTTACGTTCTCACAAATATATTCTGTGCTCAAAACGAATGTATTATCCTTTTTGCCAGTTCTTTAGAGTTAAATGAAGAGGGTTAGTGAGGCGATATAGGAACATAGGGAAAAGAAATGTGTCAACCACTGTCTCGAGTTCTGTCGAGAGGAATCGGCGTCGATTTGCGTGCAATTATATCTTTCCGCGTAATAATTATATTCCCCCGCCAATTTCGATTTCGTGCCTCGCGCCGGTGTGTGCACACGAGAGTGGTTAATTATGAATTTCTTCATTGGAATGAGCTCTTGGGACTCCGGTGTCGAGTGATTTAACGGCGATCGATAGAGCGCTTAAATCGCAGCCTCGTCTCTTCCAGCGAGATTCTTAGGTGACGAGAGATTATTTTCTGATTCTAAAATGACCGTTTTTCACCGTTCATCATCGCGTCGCCGAAGTTATCGCTTGTAAGTATTTCATCAGAGGTGTGATCTCGTCGTCTCTCGATGGACGAAATTAATAAGGAACCAGCAGTTTCTCCTCCATCGTTGGATAGAGACATCATGGCCAGTATCAACATCGTCGTTGACTTGATCAACAGTGCTAAGGAACTTCTCACCCAGCAGCAATGGACAAAAGTCAAGGCACAGAAGACAGCCTCCTAAACCATCACTGGTGAGTGCGATTGGCAATCTACATTCCCTACTTAATCCTAATTAAAATAGACCTGAATTTAAGTTAGTTATAAGCATTCTACAAGTGGGTTTATCCCTGTTTACCGCCCCAATCATGTACCCAATCCCTACGTCATACTACTTTTCTATCTTCGAAACACCCCCAGTACCCCAGTCCATCCCAAGCTTATCGAATGGTAATACCAATATACCTAAAATCCCTTCGATTAAAGTGAAATTATTTTCGGATTCGTCAATACAATTCAATGTCTAAAGAAATCAACTCAGTATCCTCCAGTTTACTGCTTAATTGCGTTTGACATGGTCATAATTAAATGTACTTCAATTCCTAACTTTCGAATTGCCGTGGATTTGCTCAAATAGAAAATATTAAGTTTTTCACTTATCAGTTACCTCGTAAGCGTTATGTTAAATTTATCATTGAGACACTTGCCAATTAAAGTCGACTTGAATGATATCGAGGAAGAATAAAAATCCTTGGTGATGTACATAGCTTTTATCATACCGATGCTCTCTAATAAGCCAACTACAGATGTTTTAGCTGAACTGAACTGAGCTCTTGGTGAAGGAAGACGGACCAGGAACCTCAATCTTATCCCAATTAATAATTGAAATTTTTTCAAAAATCACCAAACCTGCTGCTAGATATTAAAGCTTACATTGATGCTTTGGAGCTCATTCAATGTTATAGATGATTGACATATGGTCACATCAAAAATTTTCGTAATGTTCAACCAAAGTGTAGTTTATGCTGCGGTGATCACGTGATCAAGAATTTCCCAACTCAAATTTCCACTTGACTTTCGTGTTTAAATTGTAATGGCCCCTTTTTTGTTAATAATAATAATATTTATTAACTCCGTCTGGTCAGAAAATACATGACATGACATACACAAGTCAGTGTATAAGAATTACGAAAGCAGAACATGTTGCTTGAAAACATATATATGTACACAAATTAAGATACTTTATGAAAGCTTATCAATTAGATTTAGAGAATCAAATACAAAAAATTATCATACACATAAAGTACAAATGCAAAATATATATAAATAATGATAGACAAATATATAAAATATAAAGTACATGTTATGCCTGCAAAGGGTATCCATTATATTAAGAAGTATGCAGACCTATTATTGAAAATGCCAAAGACGCCAGGGCTATACCTGAACTTACTTCTGACCTCAACTTCCAACAAACCTATCCCAACCTTCCTCATCACCAATTCTCCTCCTTCATTTTAGCTACCCAACCTTCCATTCTGAAAACCATTTTAAATGCCGTTAATAAAATCATAGCATAACCAACTTTGGGGATAATAATCTTCAGCTTTTTTACATAAACTTTTAGAATTATTAATGGATTTACTAATTAATATTGCATCTGGTAAGGCCAACAGTTTATAACACAAGTTTCTCGAATTCCTTAGCTTATATAATAATAATAATAATAATGAAATCCACATGGCATGCATCCAGGAGACGAGATTAATTACTGTGCAGCAATTTAAAACCCCTCTTATAATATCGTTTGATTAGACATTTTCTCTCTTTCATATGGTCTCCCTATCCTGCCTCATTTTTCTAATTTCCCGATCTTGAAACTTAAAAGAATTAATCTTCGTTGCATTCAAATTACTGTCATTGATCAAATTTTGCACATGTACTCGTCCTTGTAAGGACTAATCGTTTAACTGGTTCTAACCTTCAATTTCTCTGTTCACGTAATGATGCTAAAATTTTTATCGGCGACTTAAAAAGATAACATTCAATTTGGGGCTTATTTAAACAAAATCGTAGTGGACTAATTTTATATAAATTATTGCTTGATAATCGTTTGACTATTCTTTCATCTTTTTGTAATACTTTCTCTAAAGCCAGTTCTTCTAATTCATTAGACTTTGCCTTTACTCATTATTTTTCTGATATTTCATATATCATTGCTTAAAAGAGCTATCATATGTGTTTTAATTTCCTACTCTGTCCAAGACAATCTTTCTTGCCCTGAAACTTATCATTTTTGAAAAACCCTGATTTTCTCTATTTTTCGTTGTTTGATTTGTTATTCTTCAACTAATGCAATCCACATCAAACCTATAGTTGAGCCTTTTGACCCTGAGAATCTCGATATGCAAATTGACCTGCATAATGACTTGTTAGTCTTAACTAAAGAGATGGGGACTGCCATCGAATCTGTTAAAGCATTTAATAAAATAATTCCTTCCCTCATATACAAGCAATTATCAAATCAAGAAACAATATTCGGCGCATATGTTCCCGCTCTACAGATCCCAAAGATCTCTGTAATTATTAAATTTAAAGCTGCACAGTAGAGATATCTTATTAATACACTTTTTTTCTGTGGCAACCATTTTGAACCAACAAATAAATCACTTTTCAATAAGCCTCTTCTTATAGATGATAAATAATATTTCGAACCGATTGCCAAAGTCAGTCATACTCTCAATTCTCATATCTCAAATGATACATCACTTCCAGATGAAGATATTTCTATTAATACTACTTGTGATATTTCTCAAAATACTTCTCCCAGAGATACCCCGATTTTGCCTTGAAGCATTGAAATAACTGAATTTTTTTAATCTTTTAAGTCTCATGTAGCGTCCGTTCCAGCCTTATTTCCAAACAAAATCTTAGTCTCTTTCTACTTGTAAACACTTAATTCTTCTTCTGCACAATTTCTTTAATGATTGTTTTTCTATGTATCATTTCACCCCTATTTGGGAACTAGGATTGGTGTTTTTATAACCAAAACATCAAATTAATCCAACCATCAGCAGTAAATATCGAACAATCACCCTCCTATAAGCTTCATCCTAACTTTTCGAAAAACGTATTGAATGGAAAATCAATGAATATGTAATCAACAAAAATTTGACAATCTGCGAGCAAATGGGATTTACCGAGGACCTATCTGCCATTGATCAAGTGCTATCATCGATTGAATTTATATCTCAATTCTTGGTGATTGTATACGTAAAGTTCCCATAATTCGCCCAAAGTGTAGTTTCGGACACTTCTCTTGAGAGTGTGCGCAAACTGAAATGGTAGCCATCAATCGAATCACAGACCCTTTTTACCAAAAACAATAAATTATGAATTTTAAATGGGATGATAGCCCGTTAAAATCAGCAAATTTACAGAGCGGAAACCCCTAGCCAATTTTCTCGCAATAAAATCTCCCAGAATCATTGAATAGGAGAGATATTTCTCGTATTAACATCATCCAGGTAAGGAGAATAGATAAATAGATATTTATTACAGTAACAATTGTACGTTTCTTTTACAGAAGAAATTGAAAGGAAAATAAACATTTCCATATGTATAGCAAAAAGGTAAATATCTTTTCTGTCTCTACAAGATTTAAATGCTGTGCATGTGACTTGTTATTACTAATATCACCAGAGTTTAACAGTATTAGATAAAAACTAGCTGAATTTCCCGCTGATTCTCGGGGAAAATAGATGTAGGATTAAATTAGTAATGCTATATGTGTAGAAGTGAAATTATCCTCTCCAAAGATTTTAGAAGCAAATTTAGGGGTTCAAGACGCTCCGTCCGTATATAGGTATGCATTTAAGCTTTGATTCTATGAAAATGAACCAGGAACGATATTTATAATGTTTGTTTGGTAAATACTTATAAATAACTCTAGGATTTTATTTGCATGCATTTAATGTTATTGATAATATGATTTAAGTTGCTTTTATACGAATGCAGAAGATAAAGGAGTTTAAAGACCGAAATATGTCCCAAGCACACCTTTATTGATAGATTCCAATGAAACTGTTTCCTATTATTCCCATTTCACAGATACTATTCATTACTTATCAGACGTTATTTAAATCCAGTAGGATTTTAATCTCCTGGAGGAGAATTTCGTATTATTTTGGAAACTGGAAAGTGCTGAGATGTACTTAGATCACATATGCTATCATCATACCAGGATACGATAATCAATTATTTGAAAATTGTTGCAAGAAAACATTGTCGAGTTCGACTACATATCTTGAGAAGATATATCTTAAGAGAGATGCAATATATAGTCTGTAGTCTAACCCATACAAATTTCGATAGTTATCATTGCATGTTATGGGAGCGTCTCCTCTAACTTTCTAGTACAGAAAAAGAATAGGGAAGAGTATGGAATAAAGTTCAGTGTATCCCGTTCATTTCTAAAAGAAGAGTGATTAAAGTTCACTGGTCCAGATTCAATTAGGAAGCGGACAGTTTACGGTCTAAGACTTAATCAGGACTTTTATTCTAACGCTGCATGATAGCTAACCATTGTCGATTTCACAAAATTGTTTTTAAACCATTCAAATATTAACCTTCAACAGGAAATTCATTCCACTCTGCTTACCAACATATTTAGGTGGTTGTTTGTATTATGGGCTCTGGAAAGGAGGCATGAGAAACCACACAGTGGATGACGCGAGGGTCCTCTGAAATATTCCTCCTGATTAACTAATGGCAACCGAGTAACGAAATCGCTGGTTTTCCTTAAATTTCTCGGCAATATGAGAGGAATATCAACTATGAAACGAAAAACACACACAATCCAAAGAAATAATGTTCATTTACCCCCTTCGTATGTATGTGTTTGCATTCGTTGATACCACAACGGGGGAAACGGAGTTCACAATGCGATGTAAATTACATTATTCCTCGATAATAAAAAAATTAAAACAATATGGCAGATGTCTATCGGCATTAAAATGCATGGTAGAATGCTAAATGTAGCTCTGGCAACGAAGCAAGGATTATTAGGGAAACTTTGAACTCTGTATATCGAAGGCATATTAACTTTTGTTCACATGCCTGATCCCACGTATCCATGTAATCGGGAAAGCCTTCAAAAAATTATTTAAAAGCCGCTATGTATTTTGAATATGAGAATTTCTTACCCTTATGGCGTCGATTGGTGACATTCCATTGAACATTATGCAGTTCGTGAGTGTCACATTAACGCACTACTTTAAAAATAAATTTTGCGTTAAAATCCTGTCCCTCTAAATCAATCCCCTTCCTCGACGTAATATTTCTTCGTCATCTTGATCACCACAAACGAACGTATAAATGTCATTCTGTAAATCGGTTTGATAAAGAAAAACTCCAAAATGGCTGTAATTTTGTTTCTACTATTTAAATATCATAGTTTACATTTGCTGAAATCTCAGTTAATAGCCTCCTCTTCATAAATTCTGACGTTAGTTCCTACCATTAAATGGGTATGGACTTAAAATCCATCTGTATTCTTATGGGAAAATCAATGTATCGGTTTCAACAATCACCTCGGTCGTCTGGGGGACTGGTTGTTTTCTACGGCGAAATTTTACAAAATTTTCGTTTATTTTGTCATATTTCTCGTAATTTAGATTCGAAAAATATATTTTACGACAATAATAAGATTCTTCATTTAATTTACCTTCGTTTGGTACTTTTCTTGACGTCGTAGGACCATTGTTTCCAATTTAATTATGTAAAAGTAACAAAGCCTGCAGGGTGTAAAAATGAACTTTACGTGCATTCCTTATGGGGACGTAATATGGAGTCCTGGGTTCGAACCCGGGCCTTCATAAAGATGAAAATAGTTTTCCTGGGGCTTTCAGCATATCAGAAATACAATGCAGTTTGTCTCATGGCTCTATGACAAGTAGTTTCCAAGATAAAGGGGGTACGGACAGACAGACGGACGGACACTCCGCTAATTATATATAAGATGTAAAATAATATAATATAAAACAGTTCAATACAAAATTATATAATATAAAATAATTCAGTATAAAATTATGACAATGGGCTTCCTCCTGCACCCTGAAGAGAACAAAAAATTAAGAAAGGTAACGCAAATAAGACTCGAGGAATTGGCGAGAAGAGCATGACAGGTCTCTCCTCCACACGACCTCCTCCACTTTCTCCCTCACTTCTCCAACCTCTCCTCCTGCGTTTCAGGCAGAATGTCAAGGGGGACGAAGAAAAGGCAAGCGCCGGACGCAAAATTCGGCGCCCGCGACATGTTACATCACTCTCCTCCTGTAAAAAAAGAGTTAAAGTAATACAAATTTTCTCAAAGCGGCCGTCGATTTCAATGGACGATCTTATAGTCTTTGACGTGCCATCGTCCTGCAGGCCGCCCTCTCAACATATTAATATCATGTACAAATTTATAATGGGCCCCGGAAATAACAAACGGCCCTACAAATTTTGGCCCCAACTAAGCCGCGATGTAATCTCTTGCTGAAGAGCGCGGATAATTCCTTTTCCATCCGAGCGTTCCTTCCTTGAAGCTGACACTGCAAAGTATAGCAGACGGACTGCCTCGACGAAGGCATTTGCTGCGCGCCTTCCGATACACTTCGCCTTAAGGCCGTGGCTCCCCGGGCAGCGTTTTGCCGTCGCTAGAGGCAGCGAATTACTGACCGATAGTAAGAACCATAGGATTGAATGAGGGTGGCTCCACACGCCGCATTTTGCTGTCGATTGGCGCGTTTGTACGGCGGCTTCAAGGTCATGAATTAGTCTATTTTTCACAGTGCTGTACAGCGTCCGCCGGCAATCTGCTGCTCCTAGGGACAGTAATTTACTGTCGCGTGAAGCCAGCCCCGAGCAGCAGATTTTCGACAGCGAAGCACGCCTAGGCGCGGCAATTCGCTGCCCGTGGAGCCACGGCCTAAGAGGCTTTTAGTTTTTCTCGTGGCTCAAATACTTCAAATACACTCACGTCGCTGCTCATATATATAAGTCCTTCCTAAGCTTTCGCCCGAAGTTTATAATTGTTGGGGAATTTCCGGTCGTCTCGGACACTGAGGACCGCAACGCGAACATTAAGTCTGACAGATTTTCGTCCCATTCACGACGATCACTATCGCAGAAGATCGACAGCATGGTTTTTAATGTTTCGTTTTTCCGTTCACAAACGTTGTCCTGTGGATGGTAAGGAGCAGAGTGGCTGAATTGCGCAGACTCCTCTTAGTTCACGACCTATGTATTGGGGTATCTCCGGGGAACCCCAATGATTAATGATGCTCACGCGCAAGTGTTCAGCGACATGCTTGCACTTCACGGCGCGTAAGGTCAACAGGTACAAACGTCAACAAATATGTATTTGTTTCCCTTCCCTTTGCGGGTTAAAATAACACGTTTCGCCCACTGTACGGTCGGCTTACTCAGTTGAAGTAAATCCTTCGGTGGCCCTCTTTTTATCTGTTTCTGCCTTTCACTCTCTGTTTTTAAAATCCGTTTCCATGTAGTGGGGAGGGGGTAACGGTCCTCTCGATTGAAGTTATCCGGTCTTTTCGCTATCTCCACGGATTCCCGTATTATTCGCGGAAAATAATGGGGCTCCTTGGCAAGAACTCGTGTTTTCTCCAAATCCACGTCGTATCCCGGTTCCGAGCATGCATGTTCCGCGACCGCCGATTTATTGCCCCTATGAGTTATCGCCCTCTCACGTTCTTTTATACGGCACTTTATTGAGCGTCCCGATTGTCCAACATAGGACTTACCACATATGCACTTAATTTCATACACTCCTTCAGAAAGATATATATTCGACGGTTTTCCTCACGGTTTTTAATATATTTTCAATGTATTGTAGTATACTGTAAATCTTGCTAAGGGGTCCAACTCCGATTATGATGCAGTTTTTATGTTCCCTTTCAATGAACGCGCATCGTATAGATACCACTTAAGAGCGTAAGACATTGATGAAAATTTACAGATGCAGTAAGATATTTCCCGTCCCCAAATGCATTGTAACATTGTTATATAGAGTGACGGTTTTCTTTACTGAAACAAAAAAACTACAAGAATTCATTACACAGACAGTGACAATGCTTGCTGAACGCGCGGTCTTCCCCTTTTTCAGCGATTTCTTCCGTGGCCTCAGGTTTCCCAGACCCCAGTTCTTTACCCTGCCCATAGGTTAGGTAAAAAGAATTTGGTCCCGACATCCGAGTAATCCGAAATACGAATAGAAAAATGTATGGAATAATTGAGCTTGCGTACTCGATGCCCTCGGCTTACGCAGAAGCACAATATCTCCAACTTCAAAAGGAACATTTACATTTTTGGTTTCTCTTTCTTTTCAAACCGGCTTTCTTTAAATTATCAGATACCAATTAGACTGCGAAACGTTCTCTCTTCACAGGTATCCTCCCTCCCTCCTCCTCTTTTACCAGGAGGGCTCCAACTACGACCTCTGTTGCCTCGTCGGAATTCCTCTCTTCCGCAACCTTTCCTCGATAGGGAATCTAATTTTTCTTCTTCGAAGTCAACGATCACATTTTCTCTTAGCCAATTAAGCCCTAAGATGATAGATGAAGGTGCTTGGCAAGGCCAGGAGTGGCCTTGCCAAGCCTGCGTCTCTGTCCTCTAAAGTGGCCAAGCCTAAAGGAAAGTCGGGGGATAGTTTTGATAGGGTGCTCTAATGTCAAGGGGACAGCGGCACCTTTGCGTGTAAGGGCGGAGCGGGAGGGAGGGTTACATCTTGGTGTATTCCCTCAGGGCGTGTGGCCCATGTCACGGGTGCGGTGGGTGTGGCGGCTAATGGAACGGGTTGCTGTCAGTTGCGGGTCGTGCCCCATGTTGGGGTCATCGCGCTCCCGAAGATATTCTGCGTTCTTTTGAGGACCTAAATTCCGAGGTTGCGGGGGGTGCTTGGCATCGAAGTGCGGCTATCCATCTGCAGTCCCGCGAACCAACTGCGACCATCTTGTTCGGAGGAAAATAAGTGGGCTGAATGCGAGGCTGTGGGAGTTTTGTCGGGACTTGGGAGTCGACCTTGTTGACCTTCGACCGACCCTCCAATCGTACTCCTTCGCCTTGAACAGTTCTGGTGTTCACTATACTGCTGAGGCGGCGAGCGGGGTGGCTCATAGGAATTTTGAGCATTGCAGGTTTTTTATAGTTAAAGGGTACATCTAGTAAAGGTAATACGGTCAAAAGTGAATCAGACATACTTATTAATGCGACAAAAGTAGCTAATGCGTTGAATCTAAATAATCATGATTCACAATGCGACTCTCGGGCTTCTCCCAGCACTAATAATTTATCAATCGCGATTATAAATTGTAGGAGCGTAAAAAATAAAGTAACGTATAGTATAAGTAAAGTATAGGCCGTTCTGATATCACGAGAAAGATCAGAGAAATGGATGCTAGAAACAGAAGATTCAAGTATTCATTTTTCCAAGATATACGCGATAGATATGCGAAAATAATCGACCAAGAACGTAGAGTCATGGTGCTTGCACCCTCTGCCACACGCCGAAAGGCGGCTTGCAGTGTACGTATGTAGATGTAGATGTTATTATTACTACACGGTTAGAATGCTATCTCGCTTAAAACACGGTTTTCACTTGTTCCCACGAGGAGCACCTTAATCGAATTTTGCCTTAATTTTCTAAGGTGCCTAAAGAATTAAATATTGAAAGACGCGTAATTACTGATCGCTGTTCCCCTGAAGAGTGTCCAAACACATGGAAATGTCAGATTCCGTCGGGTTCGACGCTCGTATCGTCTTATAGGCGTAGGGGAACGAGGTTCAATTTCAGAAATAAGCTTAAACTTTTCGTCTTTCCTAGCCCATGTTCGAAATTGTAAACCCCCAGTTCTTCTTAAAGGCGAAGGGGAACAGGGTTCCACTTCAGGTTGCTCATCCCAACGCAGCACACATTCGCCGGATATCAGAGCTCTGCCAATGGCATTGGTGATTCCCTAAAAAGTAGAGATATAACATTCAGCGTCCTTCATCACTCCGACGCCTCCTCTCACCTCCGAGGCGAATATATTCTTGCAGGTTTGCATCTTCTCTCCTTTGGAGAACAAAAAGGAGAAACTTCATGATCAAAGGCCCTCAGCACCCGAAACCAGGAGCCCACCGGCTTCCCAGTCCTGAAGGTGCGTCGAGTGAGGAACTACTGTAGGACTTCCATTCGGAAATTGGATGCGCCGCAGACCAGCCTGCATCTCCACTTCCGGATTGCCCTGAATGCCGCCCTTCCAACTATCGGAATGATCCGCCTTTTTTAGAGTTTACTAAGGGTTAATTTCTTTCATTTCGTACGAATTTGACTTTCAGGTAACATTCCATGCTTAAAACTACTGAACACGTGTATGACCGTTCAACTTAATAGTCCTTCATTTAGGAAGAATTGCTAAACACCTGCATTGCCATGTACATCTCGAAGTATTCCACTTTGGGATTTAAATTCTTCCGATTTTTCCCGATAACTAATCTTCTTTCGGTTGGATGCCATATTCTTACCTTGCGAGCATTCTTTTTATTTTCTTTATTTAGCATTTATTGTTATAAACACAACGTCGGAATTCAAACATCTATTATAATTTGAAGGTTCTCAGTTGCGGTAGTAAATTCGTAGTCAAAACCACAAGAATAATTTAATAAGCCTTTGTTGGATGGACTCCCAACTACGAAATCCTAAAAATCAATCTTAATTATCACTGGTTTGATCCCTTAAGGCCAATAATTTTTCTTTCTGTAATAAGTGTTGCGTGTATTTCTGTATTTTCATGTATTTTGCGTACTTTCTCGCGAATTTGCGACTTGAGAATCGGGATGTTTTAGCAGATGGGTATCTGTGAAAATGGATCGATGAATCAAGTCTAGTCTGGCGTAGAAACTAAGGCCATATCGGTGAAAAGATCTATACCTTAAATATATTCGATTTAAATACTGCTTTTTGTCCATATTTAGAAATAAAGTGTTTTGAATCTTCTCGTTGAAACCTTCCTATATGAATGTATTATTTCACGTGTCTGCATAATATATATGAGAATGACTATCTATTGGAGTAGATAGTGGTTTTTCCTTTGTATTCAGGAGATTGATTTGATTGACTGATTCTCCTAATTCAGCGGTAGTCTTTTATCACAGTTTAATTAATTTAGTTAACTTGCATTTAAATATTAGTTAATATAATGTGGTGGTGATAAATACCCCTTCTCTGCACGGAAATTGATTAGATTTTGCGTGAAGTTTGATAATCTTGGTCTATGCATGTTTATCGCCGAAATCGAGGAAAAAATAATGTATATCTTGATTTTTTCTGGATGCGCATTTCTGTATTTGGCGATTTGGGAACATTCTTTTTAAGTATATAGCATCTTTACTTGAGAGAGTGACTAGCTTCAAAATTAACTCTGTAAGCTCTGCACAATTGGCAGAGTCAAAGCGTGAATATTTATCTAATAGAATCAGAGGAGAATTTTATTTCATACTATGATCATTTTCACTGAATTGTTGTCATGAGAGAGTATAATTCTATTTTGTCAGTATATCTTTCAATGAGCTTCCTTGGTAGGCAACTTATTGAAGTAGGATTGGAGTTATGCTAGAAATAAAACACTTACGGCAAGGTTAGGATTTAGTCTAAGTTTTATTTACGGAGAATTACTCTCAAAGGATTTTCAGTATGCTGTATTTTGAATTTAGTGTGTATTCATTCTATCTCTCTCTTAGGGAAATTGAAGGGTCAGATGTCTGTTTAAAACTTAGCATTTTTTTAATTTTAAATTTTTATCTTGCAATTTAAAAATGGCTAGTAAATAATGTTTCCCACATTTCCATCGCCTTCCACTAATGGGAGTAATATATAGTTACCATGAGCCAATTAAATGCCTCGTTAAATTAAACAGCAAATAAATTATACCATTTAAACATCAGGTAATGCAACAAAATTCGAGGTATGACTTTGCTTTCGCTGCAAGTTTGAACGAAATTCATGATAGCAACTCACACAGGTAAAAGTTCAGATTAATATTAAATAAAAATGTAGAAAAATTCTTACTTTACGCTGTGAAAAAAACTTATGAGAGCGAGTAACACTAGATTAATGCTTTAGTAAACGAATTTAAATCAGTGTGTTCATCGAATAATGAGTTATCCTTTTACTCCACTATTTAGTGTGAAAAAATCCTACTATACCCCAAAATCACTTTAAAATAAGGTTATAATATTTATATCCGGAATATAGCGTGATAATGGCTAAAAATTCGAAAAGTAGCCGGCGTTTACTTTTTCAACGTATTTAAGAGGGAAATTAATTACGTTGAAAGAAAGGATGTAAAATGAAAGAGATTTTGATACCAAAGACCTTTTTTTATGAAATGGGAGACGCAAAAGAACAGGTACAAACAAGACACCTGCATATTCCCGAATTTTCTTTAAATCATTTTCCTTTTCATGCTACTATAATAGTGTTTAACCCTCATAAAATCGCACTGAACAGTTAAAAATTACTTCCTTTCGATGCAGAAGAATAATAAAGTCAATCTGGGAAAATGTCTTTTTCAATGCCTGTATTTCTACTGCACTCAACGATCTCTCCTTCGGGTTATTTTGAGGTATACTTCAGCAATAGTAAACCTCTTCATCATGCGTAAAAAATTATTGTGAAAACTTCAAAAAATCTAAAAATATTACAATTCTTTGGAAGTCTTATGTTCTTAAGTGTGATGTTATATAAATGCTCCAATAAGAGAAAATTTTTTCTCTCTTCTAGAGCCCCCCTATTAATCACCAAAAACAGTGATAATAACAAAATACTTGGCATATCCCCATCTCTATGACATTTTACCTGATGCCAATAAAATACAACTTGCTGAAGTTTTGGTTAGAGGAGGAAATTTTTCTTCATTCTTATTCAAAATCAACCTGTAATTACTCAAATTGTCTTCTGGGTAATTTAACTGTTAGGAAATGATTTTCTAACCTGAGAAAATCATGTGAATATTGAATTTTCTTTGTAAATCCGTAATCTAAGACTTTAACGTAGAATGTGTTCATAGCAAGAATAATTAATTCAAAATAATATTGCTCATTCCATGACTTTGTTTTTCAACTTTATTCATGTAACTGTAATTTCAATAGCTTTGTTGTAAAGGATTTCAAGAAATATTATTCAGATTTTTTTCTATTGCACTGCAGGACAGGTTTCATGAACTTTAGCTAAACAATGGCTTCCTTTTTTGAATACAAATGATTTGAAGGATATTGACGAAATTTGACAGCATGTTGATCCTCGAGTAACATAAAGGTTACTTTTTATCCCAATATATTAAATAATTCGACCGGAAATAGACCAATAAATTCAGAAATGGCGATATTCTTCATCATAAAAAAGGGATTCATTCAGAGGGCTAGTCTAACTGGATACTAGGCAAATCATAGTCCGAGATGTTATTAGTATGATAGACAAATCATCTTTTCCGGTTGTGAATCAACATGAACTTCAACTAGCAATAAATATAGTGTTTCAAAGAAAAAATAGTTGTCAAAATATATTATCAAGTCCTAATTGAAGTCTGTGATTTGATTTGAGTCTAAGCTTTTTTATTACTTATAATTGGTGTATAAGGTCGTTTTATATTTATATTCAAATCTCCCGCCTCGACCTTACCCTATCTCTGCTATGAATTGTGGGTATTCAGGGACGATGCGAGGGGAGAGGTGTCCATCAATCGGGCGTCGTGAGCCGGACGAGGAAGTACCTCAGGAGAAGCGTTCACTCTGTCATGGATTTAAGGATTACCAAGTCGTTCATCGTGGGAGCTACCTTGAGAGTTTTCTGGCTGGTGAGCGTCTTCTCATTGCTTGTTGATCTATTTTCCTGCTCTATTCGTCCAGTGAACTTTCTCTCTTTAATTTTGTGTCACGGCGCATGAGGTCATTAGCGTTTATACTTTTTGCTGCCGTCACTCGGCAAATTCGAGAATATTCTATTTCTTCCTCGTTGGTCCCTTTCGATGATTCAATTGAGCCATGGCCGAAGGAGGAGGGACAAAAAGTAAGGAAGTGGTGAAAAGGGAACAATTTGACACGTTACGGCGTTTGAAACGCATTCAGTTACGAGGCACATTTGTACTAAATTTTGAATTGCTGAGGATGTTTTCGGTTATTAAATAAGGTCAAACCCGTTTCATACGCTATCCCGCTTACTACGCAGTTTTATTCTGACCCCTTTCTCGCGAAACACATGGTAAAAATACCGCTCAAGACGCGGATATTTCACTTCCCCAAATGCCTTTCGACTCGCTTTAGCTAATCGTGTATTTCGACTAACCTAATTTTTTAAACTTAATTACTGTAATCTTTTCAAGCTTCGCCGTATATCTGGAATGATTAATTTTTTAATTGCTTCTTTGGAATGATTAATTAAGTGAAATAGAATGAATATAACGGGATTAATCCTCCTGAAGGAGAAGTGGCAAAAGTTAGTATCACTTGATCCATTCGATTCTCACCTGAAAATACGGCTTTTTAAACGCGAGAAGTCACGAGGAGGTATTTCTACAACCTTTGCAATTGCGGAGGATTGTTTTGGATTGAAAATATTAGATACCTTGAAATTGTTTCGTGCACCCTGTTGGCGATGCCTTGCAAGTTGTCGAGGTGGTGATATTCAATCCTGCCGTTTGAATCCTTCCGCAGCATATGATTTCACTCATGATGATCAACAAGGTCTCGTCTTTCCACAAATGAGTTGCCTCGATTGTGAGGCGCATTTCATGCCTTGGAAGTATTCCGCGAATTATTTAAGTCTGTGCTGAAGGTATATTGTTGTATATATATATATATATTTTGAAGGTATATCCTCGTTGTTCACTTGCAGAAAAACTCGATAAAGTCACTTTTTATGAGACCTAGGAAAAAGCGCGTCATAAGCGGGATAGAATTATAACTCGATTGTGTAATGTTGGTTTTAATACATCATGTTTATGAAGAATGTTCTGCTTTTCGCCCTAAGAGAACGTCCGAACTTCGGCCGACGTAATGAAGAGACCAAGTAAATCTTATGGCACCGTGATTCACTTAATGACACGAGCTGTTGAGACATGTGAAAAGAAAAATTAAGTTGGCTGTCATAGATTTAGAGGACATTCAGCGTAGGGTAAAATTGATTTCTTACGGAACAGTAGGAACATCGGGTGCCAATCTCCCGTGCGGAATACACGGTGCCATGAATTTACGCAATCTCTTCATGACTTTCGGCCAAGCATTGTTAATTTTGGTCATTTTTCACTCTAGGATGGAACAGATTCTACCAGATTGACATTTAGGTAAGAATAATGTTCTTATAACAGCAGTGACGACAGGGCGTAGAAGATCATTACGATCCTTCCAAGACAATGCTCATCAGACTACAAAATCCTAAAATCCATTTTTGGGTTTTCGGTATGTTTATCAATTGAGATTACAACGATATGATACACAATTACGAAAATTATTAATCCATCGTGGTGCTCTAAGAAAGTAATAGTAAAAATCTCGCTAGCACAGAGTTCGTTTCTGCTTCAATGGTGGGATTTAGATTGCTTCGCGATATCTTCATTTTATTGAAAAGTTGAGATATTTCATTCAGATAAGTCTCTCGAGTAGTTAACTCTTGCCTTTTTAGAAGAGAACTTACGTGATTTTCTCTGGTGCTTAATTTTTGAGTTTCGTTAAGAAAGATATCAAGATTTCAAACCAGTGTTTGGCTCAAAATAAAATCCTAAGTCTCTCGCAAATTTACTGCAAGTGTTGCCGTCTACGATTCAGAAAGCTGCATTTTATTACCTTTATTAAATTCTTATATATTGAAGATTGATTTCAAAGGTTGTATTTCAGATGTTTATACAGTTTTGTCTACGCTTCGACTGTTTGATTTGAAAAATTTTTTCAATGGTTATGAATGGTGTTTGAAAGCACTCCTTAAGTAATCCCAAGTTTCATTTATACATTAATCATGTCAAGCATTTTGCGCGTTAAGAGGGGGGCATTTTTCGTTCTTTTGAGAATTTAGTCAACGCCAACGCGATGCAAATCTTAAACTTCTCCACATTTTCAATATCTGGAATAATTCCTTCCATGGGTGGTTTTACAATGGGATTTAGTTATTTCTACCCCGTATTTCAATCGCTGTATTCTAGGCGACAAATAGATTTTGAAAATTCGTTTAAATAAAAATTCGGACTTGAAGTATCCACAATAATAGCAATCCTTCACCTGAAGGCGGTCCTGAAATATGGTAGGCCTTCATCTCGAAGCTTTTAGTTCGGTCAAATGTCTCCCAGGAGAGTTCTTATTCCGTTTTTACATAGAATGTCTTCGGTACCTGCTTTCGTATAGCGTTGGCATTCCATTCGTGTGCTTTTAAGATCGCAAGGGACATATAAAAGGTGATGTGATGAATTGTTAAAGGCGAACGAAGTTTCGTAAGACGTAAAAATTAAAATTACTAAATTTGATAACCATTTAAACCCGCAGTCATCATTGAGTTGCACTGATTTGTTCAAATTGCATATAATTTAATGCTTTCTAAGATGCTCGCTTACTATATTTGACATTTTGTGTTCTGGGAGAAACGGCTGCGGTTGGATATCCGTTCTGCGAGTTAGTTATTTCGGTCGACCGCTCCTGTGTGTTAACTTAACAGTTTTTCTTTCGCTTCACTCTTTCAATGCAATGTACCTAATGGTGAAATCAAATTTGATAATAACCTTACCCCTGTAATTGTCTATTTTACACCTCTGACAATGGGTACACATATCTGCGTCGGATTATAATTTCTCGCATTCATTTCTCATGTTGTATTTTTCTACATTTCACTCATCGAGGCAATATGAGACAAGCCTTATCCGATAGCCTGGCAGCGATGGCACAGTAAAAGGTCCTTTGTACGATTTGATTCTCTCTGTTGGGACTTTAAAGCCGCAAACGTAACTAATGGTTTAAAACCTTATGCCCGGAATGTTATCGAGCTCTACCGAGGAAATAAGAATCCTAAAGCAGACTGTTTGAATATCTTTTTGGGTCGCGACGTTTTTAATCGGGAGAATATGTTCACGAAGATGCCTTGGTCGTCAAGCGCTCCGACAATGTCTTCTGTGCAGAATTCCAATGCCGGAAGTTTCCCCTTTCTCAGCCACTGGATTGAGCAATTAAATTTGGTTCTGTTAGTGGTTTGACCTTCCAAAGGTAATATGGACATAACCGCATATTTTTTAATTGATTCCTTCAGAACAGACATCTAGTTCTTATCCCAATTGAGCCAGCCAGTATCAAGGATGCGCTCCTCCCACTATTAGTAAAAATCTCATGGAAAAGAGAAACAAGGGCAGTGGATCCAAGCTGTACAGAAACCCTCTCTGGGAGCCAATTATACCTAAAGAAATAATCCAATTGGGATTACTCAAAACGGCGTTAACGCAAGAGACTAAAGGGTGGCCATGGGTCGAAAGCGGCCAGAAGGTCCTCTCCATGAATCCAAAAGAAAGTAGAGGAGTTGCTAAGAAGTATTCGGCAGACCCCCTCCCTGGTGGCAACGGAGAGCTGTCCCGAGAGCACGAGGTGGAGGTTGTCGCACCACTCCCAACCCCGTCTGAAAGGGGCGGAAGGAAGTCGTGTCCTCAGATGCACACTCTGAACCGGGAACCGTCCAATGGGTATAGGCCGGTATATCAGAGTCATCTAACACCCGTTGCCAAGTGAGACTAGGTCCAGTTTGCCGGAGGCGGGAACCAGTGAGAGCTCTTTTGCCATAAGGCATGAAAAGGGCGAGGCTGGCTATGGAAATGAATAACTGGCAGACAGTAGTTGTCAGTGGAAATAGGAAAAGGGGAGGTTCTTCCATACCGCCCTCACTTGTGGTCATCCTTAATCTCCCGATAACGCCGTTGATACTATTTAATTACCGTCGAGATCAGTTCACAGTAACTCCTGTTATGATCATGGGAGAGAATATGCCACTTTATTTATGTTTTCTGCATAGTTTGGTTCCACTCTTTAATAGTATGTCCTGGGTTTGCTAATCTAAGCCAGTGGCCAAACTGCCTAACAGACAAGCAACTGTCAAGTGCAGCAATATTAATGCTTTTTTAAAGATGAAATAGGTTAATTGAAACCTAAATACAATTCTATGTATACAGGCTGGCATCAGAAAAAGAGAAAGTAACGTATATCTTAAGCAATCTACCGATGGACTTGCCTCCGGAAGACATTGCGGTTCGTTTGAAGAACTGGGCTTTCCCAACAGAATATTACTCAAATGAAACTAAGGCATATTTAGAAAAAGTTGAAATCCATTTAATCCAGGTGCTTCAGTCACGATCATTTAGTCGAAAGATTCACTGCTATTTAATACGTATGCGGCTTCAAGTTCTGATGGAGGAGAAGTTTAAGTCAACTAAGGGATCTACCAATGCTACTGCTGCCAGTGTTCTTGGTATGTCTGTAATGTTTTCATATGCCTGCCGAATGAGTCAAGTGTAGTTGACCCCTTCCATGCGCCAGTGGCGGTTTGCAGGGTTTAAATATAAATGTAGTTTTACAGAGCGGAATCCACGAGCCTATTATCTTACGAGAAATTTCTTAGAATTAGCAAGCAGGAGGAATTTCTCCGATCAATTCCCTCAGGTCGCCGCGGAGAACGGGCTTAGATTAAGAATCGGAGAATTTGTTTTATGTTTCATATTTCACAGATGAAGGAAGGATGCAATTTTTTAAGCGATGTCATTGATACAACAAACCACCCTATTTCTAGAATGGAATGCCAATTGAGCTATAGAGTATTGCTTCGAATTGCATCCATTTTGCTCATTTTAGGGACACTCTTGGACAAGAAAGTATATTCTAGTATAAGGAAAGACCCGATTGGATACGTGTCCGTTCTTGTGTACTCCAACCTTAAAGCTAGGAAGATTAAATTTCCGAAATTAGATAATTAGCAAGCTGTAGACATTGTTATTTCTCAGGATGATTTTCATCTCAATACAATACACAGTAAACCCCTTTTTAGATTCTCCCGCGTAAGGATATATTCCGTTTAAGAGAATTATATGGTGACGGTTCTTTTCAGTCGAAACACATACCGCTTACACATACACACATACCGCTTGATAGACCCTACGTCCCGCTGAAGACCCAGTTTCTCACTTCTTCAGATGCATCGTAAAACGCCATAACCATTGAATCTTTCATTCAATAGATCAATGATTATATAGATTGATCAATCAATCAATGTTTGGAGAATGAAATGAAGATATCGCGAATCCAAATCCCACTATCGAAGCAGAGACGAACTCTGTGAGATTATTACTATTACTTTTTTAGAGCAGCACGTTGGATTAAAAATTCGCGTGATTGTTTCATATCGTCGTAATTGATTAACATACCGAGAACCCAAAAATGGAGTGCAGTGTTTTGTGGGCTGTTGAGTACTGTTTTGGAAGGACCGCGATGATATCCTCTCGTTATTGGAAGAAAGTTATTCTTACCTAAATGTCCATCTGGTAGGATCTGCTTCATCCTACAGTGATAAACCAAATGAAGTAATAGAGAGGTTCTTTGTGCGAAAAGTGGACAATCCTTCTAAAATAAGATGTAGGGACACCGAACGCGCGATGCATCCGTGCACTTTTCATCCCCCGACTGAATCTTCGGATCCAGCAAGAACATTCCCTGAAACGCCATCCAGTGCCCTCGTTTGTTGCATTTGGGATTCTAGATGAGACGGAACTCATCCTGGCGGTACTCAATTGACCGGAGAGATCTCTCCTCTCTCTGAGGAGACGCTTCTCAGATGTGATGCCGTTGTGTTTGCTGTCAGACAGCCAATACACCGATTTATTCCCTTCTCCTCGTCCATTGCTCTCGATCGCGTCTCCCGATCTTCGTCTTCTCTTTGCTGCGGAACCCACTTCCAAGATCTCTTACAGCTCCTCAGAAGACCACCTCTATGACAGCCATCCTCTGCAGATCGCCCTCCAGACGGCCAACACGTGAGGGATTGTGTCCTCTCTCTCTCTCTCTCCAGAGGAGGCAATAAAGGGCCGAGGTCTCGATTGTCTTCTCAGAATATCCGATTCAAGTTCTTTATCTTCGAATTAATCAGCTATTCACGACCGATAGTTGTTCTACGGCTTCACCTCGGAACATTCCTCGCTTCGTGTAAGCGAAACTAAACATCTTAAAAGCTGCCGTTAAAGTGTGTTCTTTTTGTTGAAAGAGATATTTCTGATTTTTTATTCTCCGATGATTGAGTGGGTATTTTTGTCTCCTTAATTGTCATTGCTCTTAATGGATGCAAACCATAAAGAACTCATCGGCTACTATCATTGAAAGAGCCACAGTAATTTCTAAAGAAAATAAAACCCTCGCAATTTGCAAACTTAAGCAATAGATGAGCGCGGGTAGACTTCCACCCGCTGAAGCATTGCCATTCTTGAAATATAAAAGGGACGAAATCAGCACTAGTAAAGTCATATCAAGAGAAACACCTGAAATGTTAAGCACTGAAAATGTTAAAGCGGCCACAATCAGAATTCATCCTCATAGTTCGCAAATATCGGAAACAATGCAATCCATACAAAATGTTTCCTGCCAGTCACCGCAGTAAATGAGTACTTATGCTTGCTACTTCATCGTTTGAAGCAGACAGGTAAACATTAATCCTTTGGGTTTGTCACTTTCTATTTTAGATATTGACCTAAGGAAAATTCTAATTTATCTCCAACAGTCAAATTTGCCTCCATTGCTCTATCTTTCTAATTAAGTAGATATCAGAAAAGGCTGAGAAACGCAATCCACCAGTGATGTAAACGACTGTAAATGCTCTAAAAAAATAAGGATTCGGTAAAAACGAAAGTAGGAACAAGGGAATTAATTTAAGCGGGCTCATAAAGCGGAAACCGGAAATTCAAATTGGGTTATATTAGCGATGGCGTTAAAGCTGGAGTAATACATTCCTCGGATGGTCAAAGGGCGATGAAGGCAAGGAACTCGAGTCCCTCTGCCAAAGAATGGAAAGTAAATGAATTGGTGAAATGGACGGCAATGTCCCGGTGAGCTCTCTCCCGTAGTATGCGAGGTCGAAGCTGCTGCGTCTCATAGAGATGGCAATCATAATTAGAATCTGTTAACCGGTAACCGCCTCAATGGGGTAGACCAGCAAAGAAGGATTATTGCAGCAGATACATCCGCATACACGTGTGAGTCGCTTCGGAGGACCGAGAGAGTCGATTCATCTCCAAGTGGAGAACAGCCCGTTTGGGAAATGGAAGCAGAGAATGAATGCCTCTGGAAAGAGGAAACGCCCCATCTCTTTTGGCTTCTCGGAATTCTTTTGCTCCACTTACGCCATCGTAACCAAACACGGAATGGGAAAATACCCCGTCATATACTTGGGCACTGCAAATTTTCCTGTGTCAGGGTTATTTAAGTTTTTTGTATGAGAGTTATTTGAATGTTCTGGCTGCTAAAAACGGGTTCGCAGTTAATGGGTCGCAAATGTTTTACAAAATGTAGGAGAATGACGACATCGTGTATTTATTGTCGAGAAAGAAAGTAATTTGTTACATATTGAAGGCTTTCGGAAAAAGAAATTAGGAAACTCCCAATCCAGCAAATCGGACATGTGCTTTCAAAATGCCCGTTTTAATCGTAGGGATGGCCGATAGAATGCCCAAAACCCACTCTCGTTTTGCGCAATATGCAGGCATGACCAACCCGCAATCAAACAAGTGGCTTTCCGGTCTATCAGAAGTTAAAGGATTAACTTGTGAAAAACAGCGAAGTTAACCCTTTAAGTCGGGGAACGCCCAAAACCCCATCAGATTGCCTCCTAATCAAGAGAATGTTCCGGGCATTCCGATAAATCCTGAAAATATTCCAAATGGCAAGGTGGTCTCGACTCCTCCCATCATGGTTGATGACGAACCGATAAAAGCGGAAATTCAGCGATACGAGCAAATATAAATAAGGGAGATACTACTCCAACGAATATTAACTCGAACGTTAATCTAGTTTAGATTTACGTTTTAATTAATAACCCCGCAAGCAGCCAGTGGCGTATGGCAGGGGTGTAATGACACCATCGTCGTTTTCTAATAGACCCTATTAGCTTCTTAAATAGCCCGAGGGGAGGGACCAGAAATAACTATCAGTCCTTGAAAGTTCTCACAATTGGCGCTAGTGAATTAAGCTGAAATTTGCCCAAAGAACGGTTTACGTAGCATGATTTTCATAAAATCTTCCAAAATAAGCCGAAAATTGCTCCGAAAAGCGCTTATTTACCAAGATTTTTGTAAAATTATCCAAAATAAGCCGAAATTTTCTCCAAAATTGGCTTTTTTTTTTAAGATTTCACAAGAATTTTAAAGAAATTTGCTCCGAAATGATTTATTTTGCAAGATTTTCGTAAAAAATTTGAAAATTAGCCGAAAATAGCTCCGAGAACGGTTTAAGAAGATAGATTCACGCAAAATTATCCAATTTTAGTCGAATTTTTCCCCGAAAACGGCTTATTTAACAAGATATTCGTAAAATCTTCAAGAATAAGCCGAAATCTTTTCCGAAGCGGTTAAGCCGAAATTTCCACCAAAAACGGCTTATTTAGCAATATTTTCGTAAAATCGCTAAAATTAAGCCGAACTTTGGTACGAAAAAGACTAATTTCTCAAGATTTTTGTAAAATCTTACAAAATAAGTCAAAATTTGCTCCGAAAAGGGCTTATTTAACAAGATTATCGTAAAATCCTTCAATGTTAGCCGACATTTCCTCCAAAAATGGCTTATTAAGGAAGATTTTCGTAAAATCTCCCGAATTAAGCCATAATTTGCAACGAAAACGACTTATTTATCAAGACTTTTGGAAAATCTTCCAAAATAAGACGAAAATAGCTCCGAAAACGGTGTATTTTGCAAGATTTTCGTAATATCTTTGAAAATAAGCCGAAAATAGCTCCGAGAACGGTTTAAGAAGAGAGATTCACGCAAAATCATCCAAATTTAGTCGAATTTTTCCCCGAAAACGGCTTATTTAACAAGATTATCGTAAAATCTTCAAAAATAAGCCATAATTTGCTCCGAAAAGGGCTTATATAGCAATATTTTTTAAAATCTTCCAAAATAAGCCGAAATTTGCTCCAAAAACGGCTTAGCTATCAAGATTTTCGTTAAATCATCTAAATGAAGCTGAAATTTGCTCCAAGAATTGCTTATTTAGCAAGATTCACGTAAAATCTTCCAATTGAAGCTGAAATTTGCTCCGAAAACGACTTATTTAGCAAGATTTCATAAAATCTTCCAAATAAAGCCTAAATCTTCTCCGAAAACCGCTTATTTAGCAAAACGCACGTAAAATCTTATAAATGAAGCTGAAATTTGCTCCAAAAGCGGCTTATTTAGCAAGATTTTCGTAGAATCTTCCAAAATAAGCCAAAAATTGCTCCAAGAAAGGCTTATTTAGCAACATTTCCATAAATTCTTGCTAAATAAGTCGAAATTTTCTCTGTAAAAGGTATATTTAGGAAGATTTTCGTTAAATCTTCCAAAATTTGTCGAAATTATCGTCGAATACGAATTATTTAGCAAGATTTTCATAGGATTTCCAAATAAGGATGAAATTTGCCCAAAAAACGGCTTACTTAGCACGTTTTTCGTGAAATCTTCCAACATAAGACGAAATTTTCTCCGAAAACGGCTGATTTAGCAAGGTTTTCGTAAAATCTTCTAAAATAAGCCGAAATTGCTCCAAAAATGACTTACATAGCAAGATTTTCGTAAAATCTTCTAAAATAAGCCGAAAATTGCTCCAAAAAAGACTCATTTAGCAAGATTTTCGTAAAATCATCCAAAATAAGCCGAAATGTTTTCCAAAATCGGCTTATTTTTGAAGATATTCATAAAATCTTGCTAAATAAGCCGAAATTTTCTCTGTAAAAGGTTTATTTAGCAAGATTTTCGTTAAATCTTCCAAAATTTGTCGAAATTTGCGTCGAAAACGACTTATTTAGCAAGATTTTCATAAATCTTCCAAATTAAGCTGAAATTTGCCCAAAGAATGGTTACGTACCAAGTTTTTCGTGAAATCATCCAAAATAAGCCAAAAATTTCTCCAAAAACGGCTTATTTAGCAAGATTTTTGTAAAATTATCCAAAATAAACCGAAATATTCTCCAAAATGGGCTTTTTTTAATATTTCACAAGCATTTTAAAGAAATTTGCTCCGAAAATGATTTATTTTGCAAGATTTTCGTAAAAAATTTGAAAATTAGCCGAAAATAGCTCCGAGAACGGTTTAAGAAGAAAGATACACGCAAAATCATCCAATTTTAGTCGAATTTTTCCCCGAAAACGGCTTATTTAACAAGATTTTCGTAACCTCTTCCAAAATAAGCTGAAATTTACTCCATAAAAGGTTTATTAATGAAGATTTACGTAAAATCTTCAAAATTAAGCCGAAATCTTCTCTGAAAACGGCTTATTTAGCAAGATTTTTGTAAAATCATCTAAAATAAGCCAAAAATTGCTGCAAAAAAGACTCATTTAGCAAGATTTTCGTAAAATCATCAAAAAATAAGCCGAACTTTTTTCCAAAATCGGCTTATTTTGAAGATTTTCATAAAAGCTTGCTAAATAAGCCGAAATTTTCTCTGTAAAAGGTTTATTTAGCAAGATTTTCGTTAAATCTTCCAAAATATGTCGAAATTTGCGGCGAAAACGACTAATTTAGCAAGAGTTTCATAAAATCTTCCAAATTAAGGTGAAATTTGCCCAAAAATTTGTTTCTGTAGCAAGTTTTTCGTGAAATCATCCAAAATAAGCCAAAAATTGCTCCAAAAAGGGCTTCTTTAGCAAGATTTTCGTAAAATTATCCAAAATAAGCTGAAATTTCCCCAAAATTGGCTTTTTTTTTTTGAAGATTTCACAAGAATTTTAAAGAAATTTGCTCCGAATTGATTTATTTTGCAAGATTTTCGTAAAAAATTTGAAAATTAGCCGAAAATCGCTCCGAGAACGGTTTAAGAAGATAGATTCACGCAAAATTATCCAATTTTAGTCGAATTTTTCCCCGAAAACGGCTTATTTAACAAGATATTCGTAAAATCTTCAAAAATAAGCCGAAATCTTCTCCGAAAACGGTTATTTTGCATGATTTTCATAAAATCTTCCAAAATAAGTCGCAATTTTCTCCGTAAAAGGTTTATTTAGGAATATTTTCGTAAAATCTTCCAAAATAAGCCGAAATTTACCTCGAAAACCAATTATTTTGGAAGATTTTATAAAATCTTCCAAATAAAGATGAAATTTGCCCAAAAAACGGCTTACCTAGCAGGTTTTTCGTGAAATCTTCCAACGTAAGCCGAAATTTTCTCCGAAAACGGCTTATTTAGCAAGATTTTCGTAAAATCTTCTAAAATAAGACGAAAATTGCTCCAAAAAAGAATTATTTAGCAGGATTTTCGTAAAATCATCCAAAATAAGCCGAAATATTTTCCAAAATCGGCTTATTTTTGAAGATTTTCATAAAATCGTGCTAAATAAGCCCAAACTTTCTCTATAAAAGGTTTATTTAGCGAGATTTTCGTTAAATCTTCCAAAATTTGACGAAATATGCGTCGAATACGACTTATTTTGCAAGATTTTCATAAAATCTTCCAAATAAAGATGAAATTTGCCCAAAAAACGGCTTACCTAGCATTGTTTTCGTGAATTCTTCCAACATAAGCCGAAATTTTCTCCGAAAACGGCTTAATTAGCAAGATTTTCCTTAAATTTTCCAAAATTTGTCGAAATTAGCGTCGAAAACGACTTATTTAGCAATATTTTCATAAAATCTTCCAAATTAAGCTGTAATTTGCCCAAAGAACGGTTTACGTAGCATGAATTTTATTAAATCTTCCAAAATAAGCCGAAAATTGCTCCGAAAAGGGCTTCTTAGCAGGATTTTCGTAAAATCATCCAAAATTAGCCGAAATATTTTCCAAAATCGGCTTATTTTTGAAGATTTTCATAAAATCGTGCTAAATAAGCCCAAACTTTCTCTATAAAAGGTTTATTTAGCGAGATTTTCGTTAAATCTTCCAAAATTTGACGAAATATGCGTCGAAAACGACTTATTTAGCAAGATTTTTATAAAATCTTCCAAAATAAGCCGAAAATTGCTCCGAAAAGGGCTTATTTAGCAGGATTTTCGTAAAATCATCCAAAATAAGCCGAAATTTTTTCCAAAATCGGCTTATTTTTGACGATTTTACAAAGCATTTAAATGAAATTTGCTCCGAAAATGATTTATTTTGCAAGATTTTCGTAAAATATTTGAAAATTAGCCGAAAATAGCTCCGAGAACGGTTTAATAAGAAAGATTCACGCAAAATCATCCAAATGTAGTCGAATTTTTCCCCGAAAACGGCTTATTTAACAAGATTATCGTAAGATCTTCAAGAATAAGCCGAAATCTTCTCCGAAATCGGCTTATTTAGCATGATTTTCATAAAATCGTTCAAAATAAGCCATAATTTGCTTCGAAAAGGGCTTATATAGCAATATTTTTTAAAATCTTCCAAAATAAGCCGAAACTTGCTCCAAAAACGGCTTAGCTATCAAGATTTTCGTTAAATCTTCTAAATGAAGCTGAAATTTGCTCCAAGAATTGCTTATTTAGCAAGATTCACGTAAAATCTTCCAATTGAAGCTGAAATTTGCTCCAAAAACGACTTATTTAAGAAAGATTTCATAAAATCTTCCAAATATAGCCTAAATCTTCTCCGAAAACCGCTTATTTAGCAAAACGCACGTAAAATCTTATAAATGGAGCTGAAATTTGCTCCAAAAACGGCTTATTTAGCAAGATTTTCGTAGAATCTTCCAAAATAAGCCAAAAATTGCTCCAGGAAAGGCTTATTTAGCAACATTTTCGCAAAAACGTCCAAAATAAGCCAAAATTTTCTCCAAAAACGGCTTATTTTTGAAGATTTTACAAGAATTTTAAAGATATTTGCTCCGAAAATGAATAATTTTGCAAGATTTTCGTGATATCTTCCAAAATAGGCCGAAAAGTGCTCCGAAAAGCGCTTATTTAGCAAGATTTTTGTAAAATTATCCAAAATAAGCCGAAATTTTCTCCAAAATCGGCTTTTTTTTAATATTTCACAAGGATTTAAAAGAAATTTGCTCCGAAAATGATTTATTTTGCAAGATTTTCGTAAAATATTTGAAAATTAGCCGGAAATATCTCCGAGAACGGTTTAATAAGAAAGATTCACGCAAAATCATCCAAATTTAGTCGAATTTTTCCCCGAAAACGGCTTATTTAACAAGATTTTCGTAAAATCTTCAAAAATAAGCCGAAATCTTCTCCGAAAACGGCTTATTAATCAAGATTTTCGGAAAATCTTCTAAAATAAGCCGAAAATTATTCCAAAAATGACTTACTTAGCAAGAGTTGCATAAAATCTTCCAAATTAAGCTGAAATTTGCCCAAAAATTGGTTTATGTAGCAAGTTTTTTGTGATATCTTCCAAAATAGGCCGAAAATTGCTCCGAAAAGCGCTTATTTAGCAAGATTTTTGTAAAATTATCCCAAATAAACCGAAATATTCTCCAAAATGGGCTTTTTTTAATATTTCACAAGAATTTTAAGGAAATTAGCTCCGAAAATGATTTATTTTGCAAGATTTTTGTAAAAAATTTGAAAATTAGCCGAAAATAGCTCCGAGAACGGTTTAAGAAGAAAAATACACGCAAAATCATCCAATTTTAGTCGAATTTTTCCCCGAAAACGGATTATTTAACAAGATTTTCGTAAAATCTTCAAAAATAAGCCGAAATTTTCTCCGAAAACGGCTTATTTAGCAAGATTTTCATAAAATCTTGTTAAATAAGCCGAAATTTTCTCTGTAAAAGGTTTATTTATAAGATTTTCGTTAAATCTTCCTAAATTTATCGAAATTTACGTCGAAAACGACTTATTTAGCAAGAATTTTGTAAAATCTTCTAAAATAAGCCAAAAATTGCTCCAAAAAAGACTCATTTAGCAAAATTTCGTAAAATCTTCCAAAATAAGCCGAAAACTGCTCCGTAAAGGGCTTATTTAGCAATATTTTCGTAAAATTATCCAAAATAGGCGGAATTTTTTTGCAAAATCGGCTTATTTTTGAAGATTTTCATAAAAACCTTGCTAAATAAGCCGAAATTATCTCCGTGAAAAGTTTATCTAGCAGGTTTTTCGTAGAATCTTCGAAAATAAGCCGAAAATTGCTCCAAAAAAGGCTTTTTTAGCAACATTTTCACAGAAACGTCCAAAATCAGTCAAAATTTTCTCCAAAAACGGCTTATTTTTGAAGATTTTACAAGAATTTTCAACATATTTGCTCCGACAATGATTAATTTTGCAAGATTTTCGTAAAATCTTTGAAAATAAGCCGAAAATAGCTCCGAGAACGGGTTAATAAGAAAGATTCACGCAAAATCATCCAAATTTAGTCGAAATTTTCCCCGAAAACGGCTTATTTAACAAGATTATCGTAAAATCTTCAAGAATAAGCCGAAATATTCTCCGAAAACGGCTTATTTAGCATCATTTTCATAAAATTGTTCAAAATAAGCAATAATTTGCTTCGAAAAGGGCTTATATAGCAATATTTTTTATAATCTTCCAAAATAAGCCGAAATTTGCTCCAAAAACGGCTTAGCTATCAAGATTTTCGTTAAATCTTCTAAATGAAGCTGAAATTTGCTCCAAGAATTGCTTATTTAGCAAGATTCACGTAAAATCTTCCAATTGAAGCTGAAATTTGCTCCGAAAACGACTTATTTAGCAAGATTTCATAAAATCTTCCAAATAAAGCCTAAATCTTCTACGAAAACCGCTTATTTAGCAAAACGCACGTAAAATCTTATAAATGAAGCTGAAATTTGCTCCAAAAACGGCTTATTTAGCAAGATTTTCGTAGAATCTTCCAAAATAAGCCAAAAATTGCTCCAAGAAAGGCTTATTTAGTAACATTTTCGCAAAAACGTCCAAAATAAGCCAAAATTTTCTCCAAAAACGGCTTATTTTTGAAGATTTTACAAGAATTTTAAAGATATTTGCTCCGAAAATGAATAATTTTGCAAGATTTTCGTGATATCTTCGAAAATAGGCCGAAAATTGCTCCGAAAAGCGCTTATTTAGCAAGATTTTTGTAAACTTATCCAAAATAAGCCGAAATTTTCTCCAAAATGGGCTTTTTTTTAATATTTAACAAGGATTTAAAAGAAATTTGCTCCGAAAATGATTCATTTTGCAAGATTTTTGTAAAAAATTTGAAAATTAGCCGAAAATAGCTCCGAGAACGGTTTAAGAAGAAAGATACACGCAAAATCATCCAATTTTAGTCGAATTTTTCCCCGAAAACGGCTTATTTAACAAGATTTTCGTAAAATCTTCAAAAATAAGCCGAAATTTTCTCCGAAAACGGCTTATTTAGCAAGATTTTCATAAAATCTTGTTAAATAAGCGAAAATTTTCTCTGTAAAAGGTTTATTTAGCAAGATTTTCGTTAAATCTTCCAAAATTTGTCGAAATTTGCGTCGAATACGACTTATTTAGCAAGATTTTTATAAAATCTCCCAAATTAAGCTGAAATATGCCCAAAAAACGGTTTTCGTAGCATGATTTTCATAAAATCTTCCAAAATAAGCCGAAAATTGCTCGGAAAAGGGCTTATTTAGCAAGATTTTCGTAAAATCATCCAAAATAAGCCGAAATTTTTTCCAAAATCGGCTTATTTTTGACGATTTTACAAAGAATTTAAATGAAATTTGCTCCGAAAATGATTCATTTTGCAAGATTTTTGTAAAAAATTTGAAAATTAGCCGAAAATAGCTCCGAGAACGGTTTAAGAAGAAAGATACACGCAAAATCATCCAATTTTAGTCGAATTTTTCCCCGAAAACGGCTTATTTAACAAGATTTTCGTAAAATCTTCAAAAATAAGCCGAAATTTTCTCCGAAAACGGCTTATTTAGCAAGATTTTCATAAAATCTTGTTAAATAAGCGAAAATTTTCTCTGTAAAAGGTTTATTTAGCAAGATTTTCGTTAAATCTTCCAAAATTTGTCGAAATTTGCGTCGAATACGACTTATTTAGCAAGATTTTTATAAAATCTCCCAAATTAAGCTGAAATATGCCCAAAAAACGGTTTTCGTAGCATGATTTTCATAAAATCTTCCAAAATAAGCCGAAAATTGCTCGGAAAAGGGCTTATTTAGCAAGATTTTCGTAAAATCATCCAAAATAAGCCGAAATTTTTTCCAAAATCGGCTTATTTTTGACGATTTTACAAAGAATTTAAATGAAATTTGCTCCGAAAATGATTCATTTTGCAAGATTTTTGTAAAAAATTTGAAAATTAGCCGAAAATAGCTCCGAGAACGGTTTAAGAAGAAAGATACACGCAAAATCATCCAATTTTAGTCGAATTTTTCCCCGAAAACGGCTTATTTAACAAGATTTTCGTAAAATCTTCAAAAATAAGCCGAAATTTTCTCCGAAAACGGCTTATTTAGCAAGATTTTCATAAAATCTTGTTAAATAAGCGAAAATTTTCTCTGTAAAAGGTTTATTTAGCAAGATTTTCGTTAAATCTTCCAAAATTTGTCGAAATTTGCGTCGAATACGACTTATTTAGCAAGATTTTTATAAAATCTCCCAAATTAAGCTGAAATATGCCCAAAAAACGGTTTTCGTAGCATGATTTTCATAAAATCTTCCAAAATAAGCCGAAAATTGCTCGGAAAAGGGCTTATTTAGCAAGATTTTCGTAAAATCATCCAAAATAAGCCGAAATTTTTTCCAAAATCGGCTTATTTTTGACGATTTTACAAAGAATTTAAATGAAATTTGCTCCGAAAATGATTTATTTTGCAAGATTTTCGTAAAATATTTGAAAATTAGCCGGAAATATCTCCGAGAACGGTTTAATAAGAAAGATTCACGCAAAATCATCCAAATTTAGTCGAATTTTTCCCCGAAAACGGCTTATTTAACAAAATCTTCGTAAAATCTTCAAAAATAAGCCGAAATCTTCTCCGAAAACGGCTTATTTATCATGATTTTCATAAACTCTTCCAAAATAAGCCGAAATTTTCTCCGTAAAAGGTTTAATTAGGAAGATTTTCGTTAAATCTCCCAAAAGTTTTCGAAATTTGCGTCGAATACGACTTATTTAGCAAGATTTTCATAGTATTTCCAAATAAAGATGAAATTTGCCCAAAAAACGGCTTACCTAGCACGTTTTTCGTGAAATCATCCAACATAAGCCGAAATTTTCTTCGAAAACGACTTATTTAGCAAGAATTTTGTAAAATCTTCTAAAATAAGCCAAAAATTGCTCCAAAAAGGGCTTATTTATCAAGATTTTCGTAAAATTATCCAAAATAGGCCGAATTTTTTTCCAAAATCGGCTTATATTTGAAGATTTTCATAAAAACCTTGCTAAATAAGCCGAAATTTTCTCTGTAAAAGGTTTATTTAGCAAGATTTTCGTTAAATCTTCCAAAATTTGTCGAAATTTGCGTCGAAAACGACTTATTTAGCAAGATTTTTATAAAATCATCCAAAATAAGCCAAAATTTTCTCCAAAAACGGCTTATTTTTGAAGATTTTACAAGAATTTTAAACATATTTGCTCCGAAAATGAATAATTTTGCGAGATTTTCGTAAAATCATCCAAAATAAGCCGAAATTTTTTCCAAAATCGGCCTATTTTTGAAGAGTTTCATAAAATCTTGCTAAATAAGCCGAAATTTTCTATGTAAAAGGTTTATTTAGCAAGATATTTGTTAAATCCTCCAAAATTAAGCCGAACTTTGCTACGAAAACGACTGATTTCTCAAAATTTTTGTAAAATCTTCCAAAATAAGCCAAAATTTGCTCCGAAAAGGGCTTATTTAGCAAGATTTTCATATATTCTTGCTAAATAAGCCGAAATTTTCTCTGTAAAAGGTTTATTTAGGAAGATTTTCGTTAAATCTTCCAAAATTTGTGTCGAAAACCAATTATTTAGCAAGATTTTCATAAAATCTTCCAAATAAAGATGAAATTTGCCCAAAAAACGGCTTACCTAGCACGTTTTTTGTGAAATCTTCCAACATAAGCCAAAATTTTCTTCGAAAATGGCTTATTAAGCAAGATTTTCGGAAAATCTTCTAAAATAAGCCGAATAATATTCCAAAAATGACTTACTTAGCAAGAGTTCCATAAAATCTTCCAAATTAAGCTGAAATTTGCCCAAAAATTGGTTTATGTAGCAAGTTTTTCGTGATATCTTCCAAAATAGGCCGAAAATTGCTCCGAAAAGCGCTTATTTAGCAAGATTTTCGTAAAATTATCCAAAATAAACCGAAATATTCTCCAAAATGGGCTTTTTTTAATATTTCACAAGAATTTTAAGGAAATTTGCTCCGAAAATGATTTATTTTGCAAGATTTTCGTAAAAAATTTGAAATTTAGCCGAAAATAGCTCCGAGAACGGTTTAAGAAGAAAAATACACGCAAAATCATCCTATTTTAGTCGAATTTTTCCCCGAAAATTTAACAAGATTTTCGTAAAATCTTCAAAAATAAGCCTAAATTTTTTCCGAAAACGGCTTATTTAGCAAGATTTTCATAAAATCTTGTTAAATAAGCCGAAATTTTCTCTGTAAAAGGTTTATTTATAAGATTTTCGTTAAATCTTCCTAAATTTATCGAAATTTGCGTCGAAAACGACTTATTTAGCAAGAATTTTGTAAAATCTTCTAAAATAAGCCAAAAATTGCTCCAAAAAAGACTCATTTAGCAAATTTTCGTAAAATCTTCCAAAATAAGCCGAAAACTGCTCCGAAAAGGGCTTATTTAGCAAGATTTTCGTAAAATTATCCAAAATAGGCCGAATTTTTTTTTTAAAATCGGCTTATTTTTGAAGATTTTCATAAAAACCTTGCTAAATAAGCCGAAATTTTCTCCGTGAAAAGTTTATCTAGCAGGTTTTTCGTAGAATCTTCGAAAATAAGCCGAAAATTGCTCCAAAAAAGGCTTTTTTAGCAACATTTTCACAGAAACGTCCAAAATCAGCCAAAATTTTCTCCAAAAACGGCTTATTTTTGAAGATTTTACAAGAATTTTAAACATATTTGCTCCGACAATGATTAATTTTGCAAGATTTTCGTAAAATCTTTGAAAATAAGCCGAAAATAGCTCCGAGAACGGGTTAATAAGAAAGATTCATGCAAAATCATCCAAATTTAGTCAAAATTTTCCCCGAAAACGGCTTATATAACAAGATTTTTTGTAAAATCTCAATAATAATCCGAAATCTTTTCCGAAAACGGCTTATTTAGCAAGATTTTTGTAAAATCTTCTAAAATAAGCCGAAAATTGCTCCAAAGTAGACACATTTAGCAAGATTTTCGTTAAATCATCCAAAATAAGCCGAAATTTTTTCCAAAATCGGCTTATTTTTGAAGAGTTTCATAAAATCTTGCTAAATAAGCCGAAATTTTCTATGTAAAAGGTTTATTTAGCAAGATATTTGTTAAATCCTCCAAAATTAAGCCGAACTTTGCTACGAAAACGACTGATTTCTCAAAATTTTTGTAAAATCTTCCAAAATAAGCCAAAATTTGCTCCGAAAAGGGCTTATTTAGCAAGATTTTCATATATTCTTGCTAAATAAGCCGAAATTTTCTCCGTAAAAGGTTTATTTAGGAAGATTTTTGTTAAATCTTCCATAATTTGTCGAAATTTGCGTCGAATACGACTTATTTAGCAAGATTTTCATACGATTTCCAAATAAAGATGAAATTTGCCCAAAAAACGGCTTACCTAGCACGTTTTTCGTGAAATCTTCCAACATAAGCCGAAATTTTCTCCGAAAACGGCTTATTTACCAAGGTTTTCGTAAAATCTTCTAAAATAAGCCGAATATTATTCCAAAAATGACTTACTTAGCAAGAGTTGCATAAAATCTTCCAAATTAAGCTGAAATTTGCCCAAAAATTGGTTTATGTAGCAAGTTTTTCGTGATATCTTCCAAAATAGGCCGAAAATTGCTCCGAAAAGCGCTTATTTAGCAAGATTTTTGTAAAATTATCCAAAATAAACCGAAATATTCTCCAAAATGGGCTTTTTTTAATATTTCACAAGAATTTTAAAGAAATTTGCTCCGAAAATGATTTATTTTGCAAGATTTTCGTAAAAAATTTGAAATTTAGCCGAAAATAGCTCCGAGAACGGTTTAAGAAGAAAAATACACGCAAAATCATCCAATTTTAGTCGAAATATTCCCCGAAAACGGCTTATTTAACAAGATTTTCGTAAAATCTTCAAAAATAAGCCGAAATTTTCTCCGAAAACGGCTTATTTAGGAAGATTTTCATAAAATCTTGTTAAATAAGCCGAAATTTTCTCTGTAAAAGGTTTATTTAGCAAGATTTTCGTTAAATCTTCCTAAATTTAACGAAATTTGCGTCGAAAACGACTTATTCAGCAAGAATTTTGTAAAATCTTCTAAAATAAGCCAAAAATTGCTCCAAAAAAAGACTCATTTAGGAAAATTTCGTAAAATCTTCCAAAATAAGCCGAAAACTGCTCCGAAAAGGGCTTATTTATCAAGATTTTCGTAAAATTATCCAAAATAGGAGGAATTTTTTTCCAAAATCGGCTTATTTTTGAAGATTTTCATAAAAACCATACTAAATAAGCCGAAATTTTCTCTGTATAAGGTTTATTTAGCAAGATTTTCGTTAAATCTTCCAAAATTTGTCGAAATTTGCGTCGAAAACGACTTATTTAGCAAGATTTTTATAAAATCTTCCAAAATAAGCCGAAAATTGCTCCGAAAAGGGCTTATTTAGCAGGATTTTCGTAAAATCATCCAAAATAAGTCGAAATTTTTTCCAAAATCGGCTTATTTTTGAAGATTTTCATAAAATCTTGCTAAATAAGCCCAAACTTTCTCTATAAAAGGTTTATTTAGCGAGATTTTCGTTAAATCTTCCAAAATTTGACGAAATTTGCGTCGAATACGACTTATTTAGCAAGATTTTCATAAAATCTTCCAAATAAAGATGAAATTTGCCCAAAAAACGGCTTACCTAGCATAGTTTTCGAGAATTCTTCCAACATAAGCCGAAATTTTTTCCGAAAACGGCTTACTTAGCAAGATTTTCGTTAAATTTTCCAAAATTTGTCGAAATTAGCGTCGAAAACGACTTATTTAGCAATATTTTCATAAAATCTTCCAAATTAAGCTGTAATTTGCCCAAAGAACGGTTTACGTAGCATGAATTTCATAAAATCTTCCAAAATAAGCCGAAAATTGCTCCGAAAAGGGCTTATTTAGCAGGATTTTCGTAAAATCATCCAAAATAAGCCGAAATTTTTTCATAAATCGGCTTATTTTTGACGATTTTACAAAGCATTTAAATGAAATTTGCTCCGAAAATGATTTATTTTGCAAGATTTTCGTAAAATATTGAAAAATTAGCCGAAAATAGCTCCGAGAACGGTTTAATAAGAAAGATTCACGCAAAATCATCCAAATTTAGTCGAATTTTTCCCCGAAAACGGCTTATTTAACAAGATTATCGTAAAATCTTCAAGAATAAGCCGAAATCTTCTCCGAAAACGGCTTATTTAGCATGATTTTCATAAAATCGTTCAAAATAAGCCATAATTTGCTTCGAAAAGGGCTTATATAGCAATATTTTTTATAATCATCCAAAATAAGCCGAAATTTGCTCCAAAAACGGCTTAGCTATCAAGATTTTCGTTAAATCTTCTAAATGAAGCTGAAATTTGCTCCAAGAATTGCTTATTTAGCAAGATTCACGTAAAATCTTCCAATTGAAGCTGAAATTTGCTCCGAAAACGACTTATTTAACAAGATTTCATAAAATCTTCCAAATAAAGCCTAAATCTTCTCCGAAAACCGCTTATTTAGCAAAACGCACGTAAAATCTTATAAATGGAGCTGAAATTTGCTCCAAAAACGGCTTATTTAGCAAGATTTTCGTAGAATCTTCCAAAATAAGCCAAAAATTGCTCCAGGAAAGGCTTATTTAGCAACATTTTCGCGGAAACGTCCAAAATAAGCCAAAATTTTCTCCAAAAACGGCCTATTTTTGAAGATTTTCGTAAAATCTTCCTAAATAAGCCGAAATTTTCTCCGTAAAAGGTTTATTTAGGAAGATTTTTGTTAAATCTTCCATAATTTGTCGAAATTTGCGTCGAATACTACTTATTTAGCAAGATTTTCATAGGATTTCCAAATAAAGATGATATTTGCCCAAAAAACGGCTTACCTAGCACGTTTTTTGTGAAATCTTCCAACATAAGCCGGAATTTTCTTCGAAAATGGCTTATTAAGCAAGATTTTCGGAAAATCTTCTAAAATAAGCCGATTATTATTCCAAAAATGACTTATTTAGCAAGATTTTCATAAAATCTTGTTAAATAAGCCGAAATTTTCTCTGTAAAAGGTTTATTTAGCAAGATTTTCGTTAAATCTTCCAAAATTTGTCGAAATTTGCGTCGAAAACGACTTATTTAGCAAGATTTTTATAAAATCTTCCAAAATAAGCCGAAAATTGCTCCGAAAAGGGCTTATTTAGCAGGATTTTCGTAAAATCATCCAAAATAAGTCGAACTTTTTTCCAAAATCGGCTTATTTTTGAAGATTTTCATAAAATCTTGCTAAATAAGCCCAAACTTTCTCTATAAAAGGTATATTTAGTGAGATTTTCGTTAAATCTTCCAAATAAAGATGAAATTTGCCCAAAAAACGGCTTACCTAGCATAGTTTTCGTGAATTCTTCCAACATAAGCCGAAATTTTCTCCGAAAACGGCTTAATTAGCAAGATTTTCGTTAAATTTTCCAAAATTTGTCGAAATTAGCGTCGAAAACGACTTATTTAGCAATATTTTCATAAAATCTTCCAAATTAAGCAGTAATTTGCCCAAAGAACGGTTTACGTAGCATGAATTTCATAAAATCTTCCAAAATAAGCCGAAAATTGCTCCGAAAAGGGCTTATTTAGCAGGAGTTTCGTAAAATCATCCAAAATAAGCCGAAATTTTTCCCAAAATCGGCTTATTTTTGACAATTTTACAAAGCATTTAAATGAAATTTGCTCCGAAAATGATTTATTTTGCAAGATTTTCGTAAAATATTTGAAATTTAGCCGAAAATAGCTCCGAGAACGGTTTAATAAGAAAGATTCACGCAAAATCATCCAAATGTAGTCGAATTATTCCCCGAAAACGGCTTATTTAACAAGATTATCGTAAAATCTTCATGAATAAGCCGAAATCTTCTCCGAAAACGGCTTATTTAGCATGATTTTCATAAAATCGTTCAAAATAAGCCATAATTTGCTTCGAAAAGGGCTTATATAGCAATATTTTTTATAATCTTCCAAAATAAGCCGAAATTTGCTCCAAAAACGGCTTAGCTATCAAGATTTTCGTTAAATCTTCTAAATGAAGCTGAAATTTGCTCCAAGAATTGCTTATTTAGCAAGATTCACGTAAAATCTTCCAATTGAAGCTGAAATTTGCTCCGAAAACGACTTATTTAGCAAGATTTTTGTAAAATTATCCAAAATAAGCCGAAATATTCTCCAAAATGGGCTTTTTTTAATATTTCACAAGGATTTTAAAGAAATTTGCTCCGAAAATGATTTATTTTGCAAGATTTTCGTAAAAAATTTGAAAATTAGCCGAAAATAGCTCCGAGAACGGTTTAAGAAGAAAGATTCATGCAATATCATCCAATTTCAGTCGAATTTTTCCCCGAAAACGGCTTATTTAACAAGATTTCCGTAAAATCTTCAAAAATAAGCCAAAATCTTCTCCGAAAACGGCTTATTTAGCATGATTTTCATAAAATCTACCAAAATAAGCCGAAATTTCCACCAAAAACGGCTTATTTAGCAAAATTTTCCTAAAATATCCGAACTTAAGCCGAATTTTGCTACGAAAAGGACTAATTTCTCAAGCTTTTTGTAAAATCTTCCAAAATAAGCCGAAATTTTTTCCAAAATCGGCTTATTTTTGAAAATTTTCATAAAATCATGCTAAATTAGCCGAAATTTTCTCTGTAAAAGGTTTATTTAGCAAGATTTTGGTTAAATCTTCCATAATTTGTCGAAATTTGCGTCGAATAGGACTTATTTAGCAAGATTTTCATAAAAACTACCAAATAAAGATGAAATTTGCCCAAATAACGGCTTACCTAGCACGTTTTTCGTGAAATCTTCCAACATAAGCCGAAATTTTCTTCGAAAACGACTTATTAAGGAAGATTTTTATAAAATCTTCCAAATTAAGCTGAAATTTGCCCAAAAAACGGTTCATGTAGCATGAATTTCATAAAATCTTCCAAAATAAGCTGAAAATTGCTCCGAAATGGGCTTATTTAGCAATATTTTCGTAAAATCTTCTAAAATAAGCCAAACTTTTTTCCAAAATCGGCTTATTTTTGATGATTTTACAAAGAATTTAAATGAAATTTGCTCCGAAAATGATTTATTTTGCAAGATTTTCGTAAAATATTTGAAAATTAGCCGAAAATAGCTCCGAGAACGGTTTAATAAGAAAGATTCAAGCAAAATCATCCAAATTTAGTCGAATTTTTCCCCGAAAACGGCTTCTTTAACAAGATTTTCGTAAAATCATCAAAAAAAAGCCGAAATCTTCTCCGAAAACGGCTTATTTAGCATGATTTTCATAAGATCTTCCAAAATAAGCCGAAATTTTCTCCGTAAAAGGTTCATTTAGGAAGATTTTCGTTAAATCTTCCAAAAGTTTTCGAAATTTGCGTAGAATACGACTTATTTAGCAAGATTTTCATAGGATTACCAAATAAAGATTAAATTTGCCCAAAAAACGTCTCACCTAGCACGTTTTTCGTGAAATCTTCCAACATAAGCCGAAATTTTCTCCGAAAACGGCTAATTTAGCAAGATTTTCGGAAAATCTTCTAAAATAAGCCGAAAATTGATCCGAAAAGGGCTTATTTAGCAAGATTTTCGTAAAATAATCCAAAATAAGTCGAATTTTTTTCCAAAATCGGCTTATTTTTGAAGTTTTTCATAAAATCTTGCTAAATAAGCCCAAATTTTCTCTATAAAAAGTTTATTTAGCGAGCTTTTTGTTAAATCTTCCAAAATAAGCCGAAAATTGCTCCGAAAAGGGCTTATTTAGCATGATTTTCATAAAATCTTCCAAAATAAGCAGAAATTTTCTCCGTAAAAGGTTTATTTAGGAAGATTTTTGTTAAATCTTCCAAAATTTGTCGAAATTTGCGTCGAATACGACTTATTTAGCAAGATTTTCATAGGATTTCCAAATAAAGATGAAATTTGCCCAAAAAACGGCTTACCTAGTACGTTTTTCGTGAAATCTTCCAACATAAGCCGAAATTTTCTCCGAAAAGGGCTTATTTAGCAAGATTTACGTAAATACATCCAAAATAAGCCGAAATTATCTCCGTAAAAGGTTTATTCTTGAAGATTTTCATAGAATCTTGCTAAATAGCCCAAATTTTCTCTATTAAAAGTTTATTTAGCGAGCTTTTCGTTAAATCTTCCAGAATAAGCCGAAAATTGCTCCGAAAAGGTCTTATTAAGCAAGATTTTCATAAAATCTTGTTAAATAAGCCGAAATTTTCTCTGTAAAAGGTTTATTTAGCAAGATTTTTGTTAAATCTTCCAAAATTTTCCAAAATTAGCGTCGAAAACGACTTGTTTAGCAAGATTTTTATAAAATCTTCCAAATTAAGCTGAAATATCCCCAAAAAACGGTTTACGTAGCATGATTTTCATTAAATCTTCCAAAATAAGCCGAAAATTGCTCCGAAAAGGGCTTATTTAGCAGGATTTTCGTAAAATCATCCAAAATAAGCCGAAATTTTTTCCAAAATCGGATTATTTTTGACGATTTTACAAAGAATTTAAATGAAATTAGCTCCGAAAATGATTTATTTTGCAAGATTTTCGTAAAATATTTGAAAATTAGCCGAAAATGGCTCCGAGAACGGTTTAATAAGAAAGATTCACGCAAAATCATCCAAATTTAGTCGAATTTTTCCCCGAAAATGACTTATTTAACAAGATTTTCGTAAAATCTTCAAAAATAAGCCGAAATCTTCTCCGAAAACGGCTTATTTAGGATGATTTTCATAAAATCTTACAAAATAAGCCGAAATTTTCTCCGTAAAAGGTTTATTTAGGAAGATTTTCGCTAAATCTTCCAAAATTTGTCGAAATTTGCGTCGAATACGACTTATTTAGCAAGATTTTCATAGGATTTCCAAATAAAGATGAAATTTGCCCAAAAAACGGCTTACCTAGCACATTTTTCGTGAAATCTTCCAACATCAGCCGAAATTTTCTCCGAAAACGGCTTATTTACCAAGATTTTCGGAAAATCTTCTAAAATAGGGCCAAAATTTCTCCGAAAACGACTTATTTATCATGATTTCCAAGATAAGTCGAAATTTTTTCCAAAAATGATTTATTTTGCAAGATTTTCGTAAAATATTTGAAAATTAGCCGAAAATAGCTCCGAGAACTGTTTATTAAGAAAGATTCACGCAAAATCATCCAAATTTAGTCGAAATTTCCCCGAAAACGGCTTATTTAACAAGATTTTCGTAAAATCTTAAAAAATAAGCCGAAATCTTCCCCGAAAACGGCATATTTAGCATGATTTTTCATAAAATATTCCAAAATAAGCTGAAATTTTCTCCGTAAATGGTATATTTATGAAGATATTCGTAAAATCTTCCATAATAGCCGAAATTTCCTCCAAAAACGGCTTATGTAGCAATATTTTCCTAAAATCTCTAAAATTCAGCCGAAAATTGCTCCGAAGAGGACTTATTTTTGACGATTTTACAAATAATTTAAATGAAATTTGCCCCGAAAATGATTTATTTTGCAAGATTTTCGTAAAATATTTGAAAATTAGCCGAAAATAGCTCCGAGAACGGTTTAATAAGAAAGATTCACGCAAAATCATACATATTTAGTCGAATTTTTCCCCAAAAACGGCTTGTTTAACAAGGTTTTCGTAAAATCTTAAAAAATAAGCCGAAATCTTCTACGAAAACGGCTTATTTAGCAAGATATTTGTAAAATCTTCTAAAATAAGCCGAAAATTGCTCCAAAAAAGACTCATTGAGCAAGATTTTCGTTAAATCTCCAAAATTATGCCGAACTTTCGACGAAAACGACTAATTTCTCAAGATTTTTGAAAAATCTTGCTATATGAGTCTTTTTCGACGCAAATTTCGACAAATTTTTGGAAGATTTAAGGAATATCTTGCTAAATAAACCTTTTACAGAGAAAATTTCGGCTTATTTAACAAAGATTTTATGAAAATCTTGCTAAATAAGCCCTTCTCGGAGAAATTTTCGGCTTATTTTGGAAGATTTAACGAAAATCTTCAAAAATAAGCCAATTTTGAAAAAAAATTCGACATATTTTGTATGATTTTACGAAAATCTTGCTAAATAAGCCCTTTTCGGAGCAATATTTGGCTTATTTTGGATGATTTCACGAAAAACTTGCTAAATAAACCTTATATAGAGAAAATTTGAGCTTATATAGCAAGATTTTATGAAAATCTTCAAAAATAAGCCGATTTTGGAAAAAATTTCGACTTATTTGCAACGATTTTACGAAAATCTTGCTAAATAAGCCCTTTTCTGAGCAATTTTCGGCTTATGTTGGAAGATTTCACGAAAAATGTGCTAGGTAAACCGTTTTTTGGGCAAATTTCATCTTTATTTGGAAATCCTATGAAAATCTTGCTAAATAAGTCGTATTCGACGCAAATTTCGACAAATTTTGGAAGATTTAACGAAAATCTTCCTAAATAACCCTTTTACGGAGAAAATTTCGGCTTATTTTGGAGGTTTTTATGAAAATCATGCTAAAGAAGCCGTTTTCGGAGAAGATTTCGGTTTATTCTTGAAGATTTTATGAAAATCTTCTAAAGTAAGCCGATTTTGGAAAAAATTTCGACTTATTTTGGATGATTTCACGAAAAACGTGCTAGGTAAGCCGTTTTTTGGGCTAATTTCATCTTTATTTTGAAATCCTATGAAAATCTTGATAAATAAGTCGTATTCGACGCAAATTTTGACAAATTTTGGACGATTTAACGAAAATCATCCTAAATAAAAGTTTTACGGAGAAAATTTCGGCTTATTTTGTAAGATTTTATGAAGACTATGCTAAATAAGCCGTTTTCGGAGAAGATTTTGGCTTATTTTTGAAGATTATACGAAAATCTTGTTAAATAAGCCGTTTTCGGGGAAAAATTCGACTAAATTTGCATGATTTTGCGTGAATCTTTCTTATTAAACCGTTCCCGGAGCTATTTTCGGCTTATTTTCAAATATTTTACGAAAATCTTGCAAAATAAATCATTTTCGGAGCAAATTTCATTTAAATTCTTTGTAAAATCGTAAAAAATAAGCCGATTTTGGAAAAAATTTCGGCTTATTTTGGATGATTTTACGAAAATCTTGCTAAATAAGCCCTTTTCGGAGCAATTTTCGTCTTATTTTGGAAGATTTTATGAAAATCATGCTACAGAAACTGTTTTTTGGGCAAATTTTAGCTTAATTTGGAAGATTTTATAAAAATCTTGCTAAACAAGTCGTTTTCGACGCTAATTCGGCAAATTTTGGAGATTTAACAAAAATCTTGCTAAATAAACCTTTTACAGAGAAAATTTCGGCCTATTTAGCAAGATTTTATGAAAATTTTGCTAAATAAGCCCTTTTCGGAGCAATTTTCGGCTTATTTTGGAAGACTTAACAGAAAAGCTCGCTAAATAAACTTTTTATAGAGAAAATTTGCGCTTATTTAGCAAGATTTTATGAAAATCTTCAAAAATAAGCCGATTTTGGAAAAAAATTCGACTTATTTTGGATGATTTTACGAAAATCTTGCTAAATAAGCCCTTTTCGGAGCAATTTTCGTCTTATTTTAGAAGATTTTACGAAAACCTTGTTAAATAAGCCGTTTTCGGAGAAAATTTCGTCTTATGTTGGAAGATTACACGAAAAACGTGCTAGGTAAGCCGTTTTTTGGGCAAATTTCATCTTCATTCACCTTTTACAGAGAAAATTTCGGCTTATTTAGCAAGATTTTATGAAAATCTTGCTAAATAAGCCCTTTACGGAGCAATGTTCGGCTTATTTTGGAAGATTTAACGAAAATCTCGCTAAAGAAACCTTCTATAGAGGAAATGTGGGCTTATTTAGCAAGATTTTATGAAAATCTTCAAAAATAAGCCGATTTTGGAAAAAATTTTGACTTATTATGGATGAATTTACGAAAATCTTGCTAAATAGCCCTTTTCGGAGCAGTTTTCGGCTTATTTTGGAAGATTTTACAAAAATCTCGATATATAAACCTTTTACTGAGAAAATTTGGGCTTATTTAGCAAGAAATAGCCTTATAGCCTTATTTAGGTAAGCCGTTTTTTGGGCAAATTTCATCTTTATTTGGAAATCCTATGAAAATCTTGATAAATAAGTCGTATTCGACGCAAATTTTGACAAATTTTGGAATATTTAACGAAAATCTTCCTAAATAAACCTTTTGCGGAGAAAATTTCGGCTTATTTTGGAAGATTTTATGAAAATCATGATAAATAAGCCGTTTTCGGAGAAGATTTCGGCCTATTTTTGAAGATTTTACGAAAATCTTGTTAAATAAGCCGTTTTCGGGGAAAAATTCGACTAAATTTGGATGATTTTCCGTGAATCTTTCTTATTAAACCGTTCTCGGAGCTATTTTGTGCTAATTTTCAAATATTTTACGAAAATCTTGCAGAATAAATCATTTTCGGAGAAAATTTCATTTAAATTTTTTGTAAAATCGTCAAAAATATGCCAATTTTGGAAAAAAGTTCGGCTTATTTTGGATGATTTTACGGAAATCTTCCTAAATAAGCCCTTTTCGGAGCAATTTTCGGCTTATTTTGGAAGATGTTATGAAATCATGCTACGTAAACCATTTTTTGGGCAAATTTCAGCTTATTTTGGAAGATTTTATGAAAATCTTGCTAAATAAGTCGTATTCGACGCAAATTTCGACAAATTTTGGAGGATTTAACAAAAATCCTGCTATTTAAACGTTTTATAGAGAAAATTTCGGCTTATTTAGCAAGATTTTATGAACATCTTAAAAAATAAGCCGATTTTGGAAAAAATTTCGGCTTATTTTGGATGATTTTACGAAAATCTTGCTAAATAAGCCCTTTTTGGAGCAGTTTTCGGCTTATTTTGGAAGATTTTACGAAAATCTTGCTAATGAGTCTTTTTTGGAGTAATTTTCGGCTAATTTTAGAAGATTTTACAAAAATCTTGTTAAATAAGTTTAGAAAGCTCGCTAAATAAACTTTTTATAGAGAAAATTTGGGCTTATTTAGCAAGATTTTATGAAAATCTTCAAAAATAAGCCGATTTTGGAAAAAAGTTCGGCTTATTTTGGATGATTTTACGAAAATCTTGCTAAATAAGCCCTTTTCGGAGCAATCTTCGGCTTATTTTGGAAGATTTTATAAAATTCGTGCTACGTAAACCCTTTTTTGGGCAAATTTCAGCTTAATTTGGATGATTTCATAAAAAACTTGCTTAATAAGTCGTTTTCGACGCAAATTTCGACAAATTTTGGAAGATTTAACGAAAATCTTGCTAAATAAACCTTTTACAGAGAAAATTTCGGCTTATTTAGCTAGATTTTATGAAAATGTTGCTGAATAAGCCCTTTTCGGAGCAATTTTCGGCTTATTTTGGAAGATTTAACGAAAATCTCGCTAAATAAACCTTCTATAGAGAAAATTTGGGCTTATTTAGAAGGATTTTATGAAAATCTTCAAAAATAAGCCGATTTTGGAGAAAATTTCGACTTATTTTGGATGATCTTACGAAAATCTTGCTAAATAAGCCGTTTTCGGAGAAACTTTCGGCTTATTTAACAAGATTTTATGAAAATCTTGTTAAATAAGTCGTTTTCGGGGAAAAATTCGACTAAAATTGGATGATTTTTCGTAAATCTTTCTTATTAACCCGTTCTCGGAGCTATTTTCGGCTTATTTTCAAATATTTTACGAAAATCTTGCAAAATTAATCATTGTCGGAGCAAATATCTTTAAAATCCTTGTAAAATCTTCAAAAATAAGCCGTTTTTGGAGAAAATTTTGGCTTATTTTGGACGTTTCTGTGAATATGTTGCTAAAAAAGCCATTTATGGAGCAATTTTCGGCTTTTTTTCGAAGATTCTACGAAAAACTTGCTAGTTAAACCTTTCACAGAGAAAATTTCGGCTTATTTTGGAAGATTTTATTAAAGTTTTGCTAAATAAGCCGTTTTCAGAGAAGATTTCGGCTTATTTTGGAAGATTTTATGAAAATCTTGCTAAATAACCCGTTTTCGGAGCAAATTCCAGCTTCAATTGGAAGATTTACGTGAATCTTGCTAAATAAGCAGTTCTTGGAGCAAATTTCAGCTTCATTTAGTGATTTAAAGAAAATCTTGATAGATAAGCCGTTTTTGGAGCAAATTTCGGCTTATGATGGAAGATTTAGAAAATATTGCTATATAAGCCCTTTTCGGAGCAAATTATTGCTTATTTTGAAAGATTTAACAAAAATCATGTTAAATAAGCCGATTTCGGGGAAAAATTCGACTAAATTTGTATGATTTTGCGTGAATCCTTCTTATTAAACCGTTCTCGGAGCTATTTTCGGCTTATTTTCAAAGATATTACGAAAATCTTGCAAAATACACCGTTTTCGGAGCTATTTTCGATTTACTTTGGAAGATTTTCCAAAAGTCTTGATAAATAAGTCGTTTTCGTAGCAAATTATGGCTTAATTCGGGAGATTTTACGAAAATCTTCCTTAATAAGCCGTTTTTGGAGGAAATGTCGGCTGAAGTTGAAAGATTTTACGAAAATCTTGCTAAATAAGAAGTTTTCGAAGCAATTGTCGGCTTATTTTGGAAAATTTAACGAAAATCTTGCTAAATAAACCTTTTATAGAGAAAATTGAGGCTTCTTAGGCAAGATTTTATGAAAATCTTCAAAAATAAACCGATTTTGGAAAAAAATTCGACTTATTTTGGATGATTTTACAAAAATCTTGCTAAATAAGCCCTTTTCTGAGCAATTTTCGGCTTATTTTCAACGATTTTACGAAAATCTTGCTAAATAAGCCATTTTCGGAGAAAATTTCAGCTTATTTTAGAAGATTTTACGAAAATCTTCATAAATAAGCCGTTTTCGGAGAAAATTTCGGCTTATGTTGGAAGATTTCACGAAAAACGTGCTAGGTAAGCCGTTTTTTGGGCAAATTTCATCTTTATTTGGAAGATTTTATGAAAATCTTGCTAAATAATTGGTTTTCGACGGAAATTTTGACAAATTTTGGAAGATTTAACGAAAATCTTCCTAAATAAACCTTTTACAGAGAAAATTTCGGTTTATTTAGCAAGAATTTATGAAAATCTTGCTAAATAAGCCCTTTTCGGAGCAAATTTTGGCTTATTTTGGAAGATTTTACAAAAATATTGAGAAATCAGTCGTTTTCGTAGCAAATTTCGGCTTAATTTTGGAGGATTTAACAAAAATCTTGCTAAATAAACCTTTTACAGAGAAAATTTCGTCTTATGTTGGAAGATTACACGAAAAACGTGCTAGGTAAGCCGTTTTTTGGGCAAATTTCATCTTTATTTGGAAATCCTATGAAAATCTTGCTAAATAAGTCGTATTCGACGCAAATTTCATTTAAATTCTTTGTAAAATCATCAAAAATAAGCCGATTTTGGAAAAAATTTCGACAAATTTTGGAAGATTTAACGAAAATCATCATAAATAAACCTTTTACAGAGAAAATTTCGGCTTATTTAGCAAGATTTTATGAAAATCTTTAAAATAAGCCGATTTTGGAAAAAATTTCGGCTTATTTTGGATGATTTTACGAAATCTTGCTAAATGAGTCTTTTTTGCAGCAATTTTCGGCTTATTTTAGAAGATTTTACAAAAATCTTGCTAAATAAGCCGTTTTCGGAGAAGATTTCGGCTTATTTTTGAAGATTTTACGAAAATCTTGTTAAATAAGCCGTTTTCGGGGAAAAATTCGACTAAATTTGGATGATTTTGCGTGAATCTTTCTTATTTAACCGTTCTCGGAGCTATTTTCTGCTAATTTTCAAATATTTTACGAAAATCTTGCAAAATAAATCATTTTCGGAGCAAATTTCATTTAAATTCTTTGTAAAATCATCAAAAATAAGCCTATTTTGGAAAAAATTTCGACTTATTTTGGAGATTTTACGAAAATATTGCTAAATAAGCCCATTTCGGAGCAATTTTCGGCTTATTTTGGAAGATTTTACGAAAATCTTGCTATGTAAGTCATTTTTGGAGCAATTTCGGCTTATTTTAGAAGATTTTACGAAAACTTTGCTAAATAAGCTGTTTTCGGAGAAAATTTCGTCTTATGTTGGAAGATTTCACGAAAAACGTGCTAGGTAAGCCGTTTTATGGGCAAATTTCATCCTTATTTGGAAATCCTATGAAAATCTTGCTAAATAAGTCGTATTCGACGCAAATTTCATTTAAATTCTTTGTAAAATCATCAAAAATAAGCCGATTTTGGAAAAAATTTCGACAAATTTTGGAAGATTTAACGAAAATCATCCTAAATAAACCTTTTACGGAGAAAATTTCGGCTTATTTTGGAAGATTTTATGAAAATCATGCTAAATAAGCCGTTTTCGGAGAAGATTTCGGCTTATTCTTGAAGATTTTACGAAAATCTTGTTAAATAAGCCGTTTTCGGGGAAAAATTCGACTACATTTGGATGATTTTGCGTGAATCTTTCTTATTAAACCGTTTCGGTTTAATAAGAAATATTCACGCAATTTTCGGCTAATTTTTAAATATTTTACGAAAATCTTGCAAAATGAATCATTTTCGGAGCAAATTTCATTTAAATTCTTTGTAAAATCGTCAAAAATAAGCCGATTTTGGAAAAAATTTCGGCTTATTTTGGATGATTTTACGAAAATCCTGCTAAATAAGCCATTTTCGGAGCAATTTTCGGCTTATTTTAGGAGACTTTATGAAAATCATGCTACGTAAACCGTTCCTTGGGCAAATTTCAGCTTAATTTGGAAGGTTTTATGAAAATCTTGCTAAATAAGTCTTTTTCGAAGCAAATTTCGACAAATTATGGAGGATTTAACGAACATCTTGCTAAATAAACCTTTTACAGATAACATTTCGGCTTATTTAGCAAGATTTTATGAAAATCTTGCTAAATAATTGGTTTTCGACGGAAATTTTGACAAATTTTGGAAGATTTAACGAAAATCTTCCTAAATAAACCTTTTACAGAGAAACTTTCGGCTTCTTTACCAAGAATTTATGAAAATCTCTCTAAATAAGCCCTTTTCGGAGCAAATTTTGGCTTATTTTGGAAGATTTTACAAAAATCTTGCTAAATAAACCTTTTACAGAGAAAATTTCGTCTTATGTTGGAAGATTTCACGAAAAACGTGCTAGGTAAGCCGTTTTTTGGGCAAATTTCATCTTTATTTGGAAATCCTATGAAAATCTTGCTAAATAAGTCGTATTCGACGCAAATTTCATTTAAATTCTTTGTAAAATCATCAAAAATAAGCCGATTTTGGAAAAAATTTCGACAAATTTTGGAAGATTTAACGAAAATCATCATAAATAAACCTTTTACAGAGAAAATTTCGGCTTATTTAGCAAGATTTTATGAAAATCTTTAAAATAAGCCGATTTTGGAAAAAATTTCGGCTTATTTTGGATGATTTTACGAAATCTTGCTAAATGAGTCTTTTTTGCAGCAATTTTCGGCTTATTTTAGAAGATTTTACAAAAATCTTCCTAAATAAGCCGTTTTCGGAGAAGATTTCGGCTTATTTTTGAAGATTTTACGAAAATCTTGTTAAATAAGCCGTTTTCGGGGAAAAATTCGACTAAATTTGGATGATTTTGCGTGAATCTTTCTTATTTAACCGTTCTCGGAGCTATTTTCTGCTAATTTTCAAATATTTTACGAAAATCTTGCAAAATAAATCATTTTCGGAGCAAATTTCATTTTAATTCTTTGTAAAATCATCAAAAATAAGCCTATTTTGGAAAAAATTTCGACTTATATTGGAGATTTTACGAAAATATTGCTAAATAAGCCCATTTCGGAGCAATTTTCGGCTTATTTTGGAAGATTTTACGAAAATCTTGCTATGTAAGTCATTTTTGGAGCAATTTCGGCCTATTTTAGAAGATTTTACGAAAACCTTGCTAAATAAGCCGTTTTCGGAGAAAATTTCGTCTTATGTTGGAAGATTTCACGAAAAACGTGCTAGGTAAGCCGTTTTTTGGGCAAATCTCATCTTTATTTGGAAATCCTATGAAAATCTTGCTAAATAAGTCGTATTCGACGCAAATTTCATTTAAATTCTTTGTAAAATCATCAAAAATAAGCCGATTTTGGAAAAAATTTCGACTTATTTTGGAGATTTTACGAAAATATTGCTAAATAAGCCCTTTTCGGAGCAATTTTCGGCTCTTTTTGGAAGATTTTACGAAAATCTGGTTAAATAAGCCGTTTTCGGGGAAAATTCAAATAAATTTGGATGATTTTGCGTGACTCTTTCCTATTAAACGGTTTTCGGAGCTATTTTTGGCTTTTTTCAAAGATTTTACGAAAATCTTGCAAAATAAATCATTTTTGGAGAAATGTTCTTTAAAATCCTTTGTAAAATCTTCAAAAAAAAGCCGATTTTGGGGAAATTTCAGCTTATTTTGGATAATTTTACGAAAATCTTCCTAAATAAGACCTTTTTGGAGCAATTTTTGGCTTATTTTGGATGATTTCACGAAAAACTTGCTACGTAACCGTTTTTTGGGCAAATTTCAGCTTATTTTGGAGATTTTACGAAAATATTGCTAAATAAGCCCATTTCGGAGCAATTTTCGGCTTATTTTGGAAGATTTTACGAAAATCTTGCTATGTAAGTCATTTTTGGAGCAATTTCGGCTTATTTTAGAAGATTTTACGAAAACCTTGCTAAATAAGCTGTTTTCGGAGAAAATTTCGTCTTATGTTGGAAGATTTCACGAAAAACGTGCTAGGTAAGCCGTTTTATGGGCAAATTTCATCCTTATTTGGAAATCCTATGAAAATCTTGCTAAATAAGTCGTATTCGACGCAAATTTCATTTAAATTCTTTGTAAAATCATCAAAAATAAGCCGATTTTGGAAAAAATTTCGACAAATTTTGGAAGATTTAACGAAAATCATCCTAAATAAACCTTTTACGGAGAAAATTTCGGCTTATTTTGGAAGATTTTATGAAAATCATGCTAAATAAGCCGTTTTCGGAGAAGATTTCGGCTTATTCTTGAAGATTTTACGAAAATCTTGTTAAATAAGCCGTTTTCGGGGAAAAATTCGACTACATTTGGATGATTTTGCGTGAATCTTTCTTATTAAACCGTTTCGGTTTAATAAGAAATATTCACGCAATTTTCGGCTAATTTTTAAATATTTTACGAAAATCTTGCAAAATGAATCATTTTCGGAGCAAATTTCATTTAAATTCTTTGTAAAATCGTCAAAAATAAGCCGATTTTGGAAAAAATTTCGGCTTATTTTGGATGATTTTACGAAAATCCTGCTAAATAAGCCATTTTCGGAGCAATTTTCGGCTTATTTTAGGAGACTTTATGAAAATCATGCTACGTAAACCGTTCCTTGGGCAAATTTCAGCTTAATTTGGAAGGTTTTATGAAAATCTTGCTAAATAAGTCTTTTTCGAAGCAAATTTCGACAAATTATGGAGGATTTAACGAACATCTTGCTAAATAAACCTTTTACAGATAACATTTCGGCTTATTTAGCAAGATTTTATGAAAATCTTGCTAAATAATTGGTTTTCGACGGAAATTTTGACAAATTTTGGAAGATTTAACGAAAATCTTCCTAAATAAACCTTTTACAGAGAAACTTTCGGCTTCTTTACCAAGAATTTATGAAAATCTCTCTAAATAAGCCCTTTTCGGAGCAAATTTTGGCTTATTTTGGAAGATTTTACAAAAATCTTGCTAAATAAACCTTTTACAGAGAAAATTTCGTCTTATGTTGGAAGATTTCACGAAAAACGTGCTAGGTAAGCCGTTTTTTGGGCAAATTTCATCTTTATTTGGAAATCCTATGAAAATCTTGCTAAATAAGTCGTATTCGACGCAAATTTCATTTAAATTCTTTGTAAAATCATCAAAAATAAGCCGATTTTGGAAAAAATTTCGACAAATTTTGGAAGATTTAACGAAAATCATCATAAATAAACCTTTTACAGAGAAAATTTCGGCTTATTTAGCAAGATTTTATGAAAATCTTTAAAATAAGCCGATTTTGGAAAAAATTTCGGCTTATTTTGGATGATTTTACGAAATCTTGCTAAATGAGTCTTTTTTGCAGCAATTTTCGGCTTATTTTAGAAGATTTTACAAAAATCTTCCTAAATAAGCCGTTTTCGGAGAAGATTTCGGCTTATTTTTGAAGATTTTACGAAAATCTTGTTAAATAAGCCGTTTTCGGGGAAAAATTCGACTAAATTTGGATGATTTTGCGTGAATCTTTCTTATTTAACCGTTCTCGGAGCTATTTTCTGCTAATTTTCAAATATTTTACGAAAATCTTGCAAAATAAATCATTTTCGGAGCAAATTTCATTTTAATTCTTTGTAAAATCATCAAAAATAAGCCTATTTTGGAAAAAATTTCGACTTATATTGGAGATTTTACGAAAATATTGCTAAATAAGCCCATTTCGGAGCAATTTTCGGCTTATTTTGGAAGATTTTACGAAAATCTTGCTATGTAAGTCATTTTTGGAGCAATTTCGGCCTATTTTAGAAGATTTTACGAAAACCTTGCTAAATAAGCCGTTTTCGGAGAAAATTTCGTCTTATGTTGGAAGATTTCACGAAAAACGTGCTAGGTAAGCCGTTTTTTGGGCAAATCTCATCTTTATTTGGAAATCCTATGAAAATCTTGCTAAATAAGTCGTATTCGACGCAAATTTCATTTAAATTCTTTGTAAAATCATCAAAAATAAGCCGATTTTGGAAAAAATTTCGACTTATTTTGGAGATTTTACGAAAATATTGCTAAATAAGCCCTTTTCGGAGCAATTTTCGGCTCTTTTTGGAAGATTTTACGAAAATCTGGTTAAATAAGCCGTTTTCGGGGAAAATTCAAATAAATTTGGATGATTTTGCGTGACTCTTTCCTATTAAACGGTTTTCGGAGCTATTTTTGGCTTTTTTCAAAGATTTTACGAAAATCTTGCAAAATAAATCATTTTTGGAGAAATGTTCTTTAAAATCCTTTGTAAAATCTTCAAAAAAAAGCCGATTTTGGGGAAATTTCAGCTTATTTTGGATAATTTTACGAAAATCTTCCTAAATAAGACCTTTTTGGAGCAATTTTTGGCTTATTTTGGATGATTTCACGAAAAACTTGCTACGTAACCGTTTTTTGGGCAAATTTCAGCTTAATTTGGAAGATTTTACGAAAATCTTGCTAAATGAGTCTTTCTTGGAGCAATTTTCGGCTTATTTTGGAAGATTTTACAAAAATATTGCTAAATAAGTCGTTTTCGACGCGAATTTCGACAAATTTTTGGAATATTTAAGGAAAATCTTGCTAAATAAACCTTTTACTGAGAAAATATGGGCTTATTTAGCAAGATTTTATGAAAATCTTCAAAAATAAGCCGATTTTGGAAAAAATTTCGACTTATCTTGGATGATTTTACGAAAATCTTCCTAAATAGACCTTTTACGGAGCAATTTTCGGCTTATTTTGGAAGATTTTACAAAAATCTTGCTATGTAAGTCATTTTTGGAGCAATTTCGGCTTATTTTAGAAGATTTTACGAAAACCATGTTAAATAAGCCGTTTTCGGAGAAAATTTCGTCTTATGTTGGAAGTTTTCACGAAAAACGTGCTAGGTAAGCCGTTTTTTGGGCAAATTTCATCTTTATTTGGAAATCCTATGAAAATCTTGCTAAATAAGTCGTATTCGACGCAAATTTCGACAAATTTTGGAAGATTTAACGAAAATCTTCCTAAATAAACCTTTTACGGAGAAAATTTCGGCTTATTTTGGAGGTTTTTATGAAAATCATGCTAAAGAAGCCGTTTTCGGAGAAGATTTCGGTTTATTCTTGAAGATTTTACGAAAATCTTGTTAAATAAGCCGTTTTCGGGGAATAATTCGACTACATTTGGATGATTTTGCGTGAATCTTTCTTATTAAACCGTTCTCGGAGCTATTTTCGGCTAATTTTCAAATATTTTACGAAAATCTTGCAAAATAAATCATTTTCAGAGCAAATTACATTTAAATTCTTTGTAAAATCGTCAAAAATAAGCCGATTTTGGAAAAAATTTCGGCTTATTTTGATGATTTTACGAAAATCCTGCTAAATAAGCCCTTTTCGGAGCAATTTTCGGCTTATTTTGGAAGATTTTATGAAAATCATGCTACGTAAACCGTTGCTTGGGCAAATTTCAGCTTAATTTGGAAGATTTTATGAAAATCGTGGTAAATAAGTCGTTTTCGACGCAAATTTCGACAAATTATGGAGGATTTAACGAAAATCTTGCTAAAAAACCTTTTACAGAGAAAATTTCGGCTTATTTAGCAAGATTTTATGAAAATCTTGCTAAATAAGCCCTTTTCGGAGCAATTTTCGGCTTATTATGGAAGATTTTATGAAAATATTGCTACGTAAACCGTTTTTTGGGCAAATTTCAGCTTAATTTGGAAGATTTTATGAAAATCGTGCTAAATAAGTCGTTTTCGACGCAAATTTCGACAAATTTTGGAAGATTTAACGAAAATCTTGCTAAGTAAACCTTCTATGGAGAAAATTTGGGCTTATTTAGCAAGATTTTATGAAAATCTTCAAAAATAAGCCGATTTTGGAAAAAATTTCGACTTATTTTGGATGTTTTTACGAAAATCTTGCTAAGTAAGCCCTTTTCGGAGCAATTTTCGGCCTATTTTGGTAGATCTTACGAAAATCTTGCTAAATGAGTCTTTTTTGAGCAATTTTCGGCTTGTTTTAGAAGATTTTACAAAAATCTTGCTAAATAAGCCGTTTTCGGAGAAGATTTCGGCTTATTATTGAGATTTTACAAAAAATCTTGTTATATAAGCCGTTTTCGGGGAAAGATTTGACTAAATTTGGATGATTTTGCGTGAATCTTTCTTATTAACCCGTTCTCGGAGCTACTTTCTGCTTATTCTCAAAGATTTTACGAAGATCTTCAAAATTACTCATTTTCGGAGCAAATATCTTTAAAATTCTTGTAAAATCCTCAAAAATAAGCCGTTTTTGGAGAAAATTTTGGCTTATTTTGGACGTTTCTGAGAAAATGTTGCTAAATAAGCCTTTTTTGGAGCAATTTTCGGCTTATTTTGGATGATTCTACGAAAATCTTGCTAAATAAGTCGTTTTCGACGCAAATTTCGACATATTTTGGAAGATTTTACGAAAATCTTGCTAGATAAACCTTTACAGAGAAAATTTCGGCTTATTTTGGAAGATTTTATGAAAGTTTTGCTAAATAAGCCGTTTTCAGAGAAGATTTCGGCTTATTTTGGAAGATTTTATGAAAATCTTGCTAAATAACCCGTTTTCGGAGCAAATTTCAGCTTCAATTGGAAGATTTTAGGTGAATCTTTCTAAATAAGCAGTTCTTGGAGCAAATTTCAGCTTCCTTTAGAAGATGTTACGAAAATCTTGATAGATAAGCCGTTTTTGGAGCAAATTTCGGCTTATTTTGGAAGATTTTAAAAAATATTGCTATATATGCCCTTTTCGTAGCAAATTATGGCTTATTTTGAAAGATTTTATGAAAATCTTGTTAAATAAGCCGTTTTCGGAGCAAATTTCGACTTATTTTGGTAGGTTTTACAAAAATCTTACTTAATAACCCGTTCTCGGAGCTATTTTCGGCTTTTTATGGAAGATTTTACGAATATCTTGTTGAATTAGTCGTTTTTCGGAGAAGATTTCAGCTGATTTTGGAAGATTTTACGAGAATCGTGTAAAACAACTCATTTTTGTAGAATATTTCGGCTTAATTTTGTAGATGTTACGAAAATTTTGATCAATATGCCGTTCTCGGAGCAAATTTCGGCTTATTTTGGACGATTTTACAAAAATCTTGATAACTAACCTCTTTTCAGGGCGAATTTCGGCTTATTTTGGAAGATTTAACGAAAATCTTGCTAAATACGCCGTTTTAGGAGCAAATTTTAGCTTTATTTTTAAGATGTTACGAGAATCTTGCTAAATAATCCGTTTTCGACGGAAATTTCGGGTTATTTTGGAATATTTTACAACAATATTGCAATACAAGTCATTTTTGTAGCAAATTTCGGCTTTATTTGGAAGATTTTACAACAATCTCGCTAAATAAGCCTTTTTCGACGGAAATTTCGACATATTTTGGAGGATTTTAAAAAATCTTGCAAAATGAGCCGTTTTCGGAGGATATTTCGGCTTGTTTTGGAAGATTTTACGACAATCATGATGATAAGCCGTTTTTTGGGCAATTTTCGGCTTATTGTGGAAGATTTTAGAAAAATCTTGCTAAATAAGCCCTTTTTTAGAGCATATTTCGGCTTATTTTTGAGGATTTTACAAAAATCTTACAAAATGAGCCGTTTTCGGAGGAAATTTCGGCTAATTTTGGATGATTTTACAAGAATCTTGCAAAACAACTCATTTTTGTAGCAAAATTCGTCTTAATTTTGTAGATTTTACGAATATCTTGATAAAAAAGCCGTTTTCGGAGCAAATTTCGGCTTATTTTGTAAGATTTTACAAAAATTCTGCTAAATAAGACCTTTTTGGAGCGAATTTCGGTTTATTTTGGAAGATTTTACGAAAATCTAACTAAATATGACGAGTACGGAGAAGATTTCGGCTTATTTTTTTAAGATATTACGAAAATCTTGCTAAATAAGACGTTTTTGGAGCAAACTTCAGCTTCATTTGGAAGATTTCACGAAAATCTTGCTAAATAAGCCGTTTTCGTAGGAAATTTCGGATTATTTTGGAAGATTTTACAATAATCTTGCTAAATATGCCGTTTTTGGACCTAATTTCAGCTTAATTAGGAGGATTTTACGAGAATCTTACTAAATAAACCCTTTTCGACGCAAACTTTGAATTAATTTGGATGATTTTACGAAAAACTTTCTTCATAACCCGTTTTCGGAGCAATTTTCGTCTTATTTCGGAATGTTTTTCAACAATCTTGCTAAATAAGCCGTTTTTGGAGCAAATTTTAGCTTCATTTGTAAGATTTTACGATAACCTCGCTAAATAAGCCTTTTTAGGAGCAAATTTCATCTTATTTTTGAAGATTTTACGAATATCTTGTTAAATAAGCCGTTTCGGAGCAAATTTCGACTAAATTTGGATGATTTTACGTAAATCTTTCTTAATAAGCCGTTCTCGGAGTAGATTTCGGCTTATTTAAGAAGGCGTTTACGAAAATCTTGCTAAATCAACCGTTTTCGGAGCAAATTTCGGCTTAATTTGAAGGATTTTACGAGAATCTTGCAAAAAAAGATGTTTTTGTAGCAAATTTCTGCTTAATCTAGAAGAGTTTACGAACATGATGCTAAATAAGCCGTTTTTTGAGGATGTTCTTGCTTTTTTTTGGAAGATTTTACGAAAATATTGATAGATAAGCCGTTTTCGGAGGAAATTACGGCTTATTTTGGAAGATTTTACAAAACTCTTGCTAAATACGCCCTTTTTGGAGCAAATGTCGGCTTATTTTGGAAGATTTTACGAAAATCTTGCTAAATAAGCCGTTTTCGGAGCAAATTTCGGATTATTTCGGAAGATTTTACGATGATCTTGCTAAAGAGGCCGTTTTCGGAAAAGATTTCGGCTAATTTATGAAGATTTTACCAAAATCTTTAAAACAAGGCGTTTTTGTAGCAAATTTCTGCTTAATTTTATGATGAAGATATTTAGATTATCTTGCTTAAGAAGCCGTTTTCTGAATTAATTTCGGCTTAATTTGGAAGATTTTTGAAATATTCCTCTTAAGAAGTCGTTATTTAGGCAAATTTCGGTTTAATTTGGAAGATTGTTTCAAATATCTTGCTTAAGAAGGCGTTCTTTGGTTAAATTTCGGCTTAATTTGGAATATTTTTTAAATTTCTTTAAATCGCTTTTGGATGGGAGGATGAAATGCATCGAAAGCAGGTGGCGTCGGGGGAAGAAGGGTTGCTCTCGACGAGTGCGGGTCAAAACGGGCAATTGCGGGAGACCTAGATGAAATGTGACCGGACACAGCGAGGAAACCGCATGTCAATATTGCAAAAGAGGTATTATTCTTTGGCCTCACTGAATTTTTCCGACGAGAGCGACGCGGCAGGTGTCACCGAGAGTGTCTTACAGGAGAGTCCTCAAAAGGGCCCAAGGCGTTCCATGGTGATATCCTTTGTTTGAAGAGCACCGTCAATGGTTTATGCAAACGAACAAAATACAGGACGTTTGGCGGACGTCGGCAGTGGGAGGAACAGCTTAATCCGCCACTGCAGATGCCAACGGGGTGAAAGAGATTCTTTCGTATGGTGCCATTCCAATTTGATGGATGGCCACTTCAAAGCGACGCCGGTCTAATCAGCGATGTTTACATGGTGTCGTCTTTTAGTCGATACCACCGTAAAATCGCCCTCGCCGGGAATTTCCATAGCTTCGACCACGCACGGGGTCCCTCAGCGAAGGGGAGTTTGAGATCCTTTAAAAGATCCCCCCAAAGAGGCTGGGGAGGATGATGCAACTGACAAAGCATCCATCGTACTGTGGAGATTAGGGATAATGGAAAGAGCAGCGCCTCACTTCCTCTATAAGAGGCCCTTTATCTGACAATGGATTCGCGTCTTCTCATACATTTAGTAAAATGCCTCTTGTGGATTTTAATTGCTCTGATAACGAATATTCAGTAGCAAATATGTTACGATATTTGCCTTCTCATTCGCCTTTCAAAACGTCAACCTGCGAAGAGTCATCTCCGATGAGACCTCGTTTCACTTTCAAAACGAACTCAACTTCCGACCCGGAACAAACAGTTCAATCCCATCAAAGGACCCCAAGGCGGCCTCAGCAATCGGAGGGATGGCTCATCGGTTTTCAGTCTTCACCGTTATCATTATCGCTCTCCGCAAATTTCCGATGCCATGGAAATAAACGAAAGCTTTCCCGATGCTGAAGGCGCTACACCACGCTGGAGAACTTCCGACCCATATCCAACGTCAATATGAAGTAAAAACGGGGAGAGAGCGCTCTGGCAATTTATCAAGCCAATCATGTGGAACTAACGTCACTCAAAGCAGTACGACGCTCGCCCACAAGACGTCAACACACCAGCTTTTTAGAGTGATGCAATTCTTTACCCGTACGTTCTTTCATATCTCAAAAGCGTACGACAGCACAGAGCATAAACTCAGAGAAAGGAAGTTTTCTGCCTTGAAACAACGCATCTCTTCATTCTTAGGAACAAAATTTTCTATGTCGAGTGGCGCCACGTTAGACCTTCATTCCATCGCCGCAGGAGTCCCGCAGCATTTGTGCGGCGAATTATTCAAACTCTTTTATGCATACATTCCACTGAATTTTAGTTCTACTTTAGAATTATACCAATTCAAGTCTAATTTTTAAAATGCCGTTGGCAATCCACTCCAAAACAGAGCGTGTGAATCTTGAATGATCATCCTGTCGACAGGAAAAATCATGTTTGGAAATGCCATCGTCAAGCAAAAGGGAATGCCAGATATGCATTAACTAATTTTCACCCGACAATCTTCACTAGCGCCAATTGTGAGAACTTTCAAGGACTGATAGTTATTTCTGGTCCCTCCCCTCGGGCTATTTAAGAAGCTAATAGGGTCTATTAGAAAACGACGATGGTGTCATTACACCCCTGCCATACGCCACTGGCTGCTTGCGGGGTTATTAATTAAAACGTAAATCTAAACTGGATTAACGTTCGAGTTAATATTCGTTGGAGTAGTATCTCCCTTATTTATATTTGCTCGTATCGCTGAATTTCCGCTTTTATCGGTTCGTCATCAACCATGATGGGAGGAGTCGAGACCACCTTGCCATTTGGAATATTTTCAGGATTTATCGGAATGCCCGGAACATTCTCTTGATTAGGAGGCAATCTGATGGGGTTTTGGGCGTTCCCCGACTTAAAGGGTTAACTTCGCTGTTTTTCACAAGTTAATCCTTTAACTTCTGATAGACCGGAAAGCCACTTGTTTGATTGCGGGTTGGTCATGCCTGCATATTGCGCAAAACGAGAGTGGGTTTTGGGCATTCTATCGGCCATCCCTACGATTAAAACGGGCATTTTGAAAGCACATGTCCGATTTGCTGGATTGGGAGTTTCCTAATTTCTTTTTCCGAAAGCCTTCAATATGTAACAAATTACTTTCTTTCTCGACAATAAATACACGATGTCGTCATTCTCCTACATTTTGTAAAACATTTGCGACCCATTAACTGCGAACCCGTTTTTAGCAGCCAGAACATTCAAATAACTCTCATACAAAAAACTTAAATAACCCTGACACAGGAAAATTTGCAGTGCCCAAGTATATGACGGGGTATTTTCCCATTCCGTGTTTGGTTACGATGGCGTAAGTGGAGCAAAAGAATTCCGAGAAGCCAAAAGAGATGGGGCGTTTCCTCTTTCCAGAGGCATTCATTCTCTGCTTCCATTTCCCAAACGGGCTGTTCTCCACTTGGAGATGAATCGACTCTCTCGGTCCTCCGAAGCGACTCACACGTGTATGCGGATGTATCTGCTGCAATAATCCTTCTTTGCTGGTCTACCCCATTGAGGCGGTTACCGGTTAACAGATTCTAATTATGATTGCCATCTCTATGAGACGCAGCAGCTTCGACCTCGCATACTACGGGAGAGAGCTCACCGGGACATTGCCGTCCATTTCACCAATTCATTTACTTTCCATTCTTTGGCAGAGGGACTCGAGTTCCTTGCCTTCATCGCCCTTTGACCATCCGAGGAATGTATTACTCCAGCTTTAACGCCATCGCTAATATAACCCAATTTGAATTTCCGGTTTCCGCTTTATGAGCCCGCTTAAATTAATTCCCTTGTTCCTACTTTCGTTTTTACCGAATCCTTATTTTTTTAGAGCATTTACAGTCGTTTACATCACTGGTGGATTGCGTTTCTCAGCCTTTTCTGATATCTACTTAATTAGAAAGATAGAGCAATGGAGGCAAATTTGACTGTTGGAGATAAATTAGAATTTTCCTTAGGTCAATATCTAAAATAGAAAGTGACAAACCCAAAGGATTAATGTTTACCTGTCTGCTTCAAACGATGAAGTAGCAAGCATAAGTACTCATTTACTGCGGTGACTGGCAGGAAACATTTTGTATGGATTGCATTGTTTCCGATATTTGCGAACTATGAGGATGAATTCTGATTGTGGCCGCTTTAACATTTTCAGTGCTTAACATTTCAGGTGTTTCTCTTGATATGACTTTACTAGTGCTGATTTCGTCCCTTTTATATTTCAAGAATGGCAATGCTTCAGCGGGTGGAAGTCTACCCGCGCTCATCTATTGCTTAAGTTTGCAAATTGCGAGGGTTTTATTTTCTTTAGAAATTACTGTGGCTCTTTCAATGATAGTAGCCGATGAGTTCTTTATGGTTTGCATCCATTAAGAGCAATGACAATTAAGGAGACAAAAATACCCACTCAATCATCGGAGAATAAAAAATCAGAAATATCTCTTTCAACAAAAAGAACACACTTTAACGGCAGCTTTTAAGATGTTTAGTTTCGCTTACACGAAGCGAGGAATGTTCCGAGGTGAAGCCGTAGAACAACTATCGGTCGTGAATAGCTGATTAATTCGAAGATAAAGAACTTGAATCGGATATTCTGAGAAGACAATCGAGACCTCGGCCCTTTATTGCCTCCTCTGGAGAGAGAGAGAGAGAGGACACAATCCCTCACGTGTTGGCCGTCTGGAGGGCGATCTGCAGAGGATGGCTGTCATAGAGGTGGTCTTCTGAGGAGCTGTAAGAGATCTTGGAAGTGGGTTCCGCAGCAAAGAGAAGACGAAGATCGGGCGACGCGATCGAGAGCAATGGACGAGGAGAAGGGAATAAATCGGTGTATTGGCTGTCTGACAGCAAACACAACGGCATCACATCTGAGAAGCGTCTCCTCAGAGAGAGGAGAGATCTCTCCGGTCAATTGAGTACCGCCAGGATGAGTTCCGTCTCATCTAGAATCCCAAATGCAACAAACGAGGGCACTGGATGGCGTTTCAGGGAATGTTCTTGCTGGATCCGAAGATTCAGTCGGGGGATGAAAAGTGCACGGATGCATCGCGCGTTCGGTGTCCCTACATCTTATTTTAGAAGGATTGTCCACTTTTCGCACAAAGAACCTCTCTATTACTTCATTTGGTTTATCACTGTAGGATGAAGCAGATCCTACCAGATGGACATTTAGGTAAGAATAACTTTCTTCCAATAACGAGAGGATATCATCGCGGTCCTTCCAAAACAGTACTCAACAGCCCACAAAACACTGCACTCCATTTTTGGGTTCTCGGTATGTTAATCAATTACGACGATATGAAACAATCACGCGAATTTTTAATCCAACGTGCTGCTCTAAAAAAGTAATAGTAATAATCTCACAGAGTTCGTCTCTGCTTCGATAGTGGGATTTGGATTCGCGATATCTTCATTTCATTCTCCAAACATTGATTGATTGATCAATCTATATAATCATTGATCTATTGAATGAAAGATTCAATGGTTATGGCGTTTTACGATGCATCTGAAGAAGTGAGAAACTGGGTCTTCAGCGGGACGTAGGGTCTATCAAGCGGTATTTGTGTATGTATAAGCGGTATGTGTTTCGACTGAAAAGAACCGTCACCATATAATTCTCTTAAACGGAATATATCCTTACGCGGGAGAATCTAAAAAGGGGTTTACTGTGTATTGTATTGAGATGAAAATCATCCTGAGAAATAACAATGTCTACAGCTTGCTAATTATCTAATTTCGGAAATTTAATCTTCCTAGCTTTAAGGTTGGAGTACACAAGAACGGACACGTATCCAATCGGGTCTTTCCTTATACTAGAATATACTTTCTTGTCCAAGAGTGTCCCTAAAATGAGCAAAATGGATGCAATTCGAAGCAATACTCTATAGCTCAATTGGCATTCCATTCTAGAAATAGGGTGGTTTGTTGTATCAATGACATCGCTTAAAAAATTGCATCCTTCCTTCATCTGTGAAATATGAAACATAAAACAAATTCTCCGATTCTTAATCTAAGCCCGTTCTCCGCGGCGACCTGAGGGAATTGATCGGAGAAATTCCTCCTGCTTGCTAATTCTAAGAAATTTCTCGTAAGATAATAGGCTCGTGGATTCCGCTCTGTAAAACTACATTTATATTTAAACCCTGCAAACCGCCACTGGCGCATGGAAGGGGTCAACTACACTTGACTCATTCGGCAGGCATATGAAAACATTACAGACATACCAAGAACACTGGCAGCAGTAGCATTGGTAGATCCCTTAGTTGACTTAAACTTCTCCTCCATCAGAACTTGAAGCCGCATACGTATTAAATAGCAGTGAATCTTTCGACTAAATGATCGTGACTGAAGCACCTGGATTAAATGGATTTCAACTTTTTCTAAATATGCCTTAGTTTCATTTGAGTAATATTCTGTTGGGAAAGCCCAGTTCTTCAAACGAACCGCAATGTCTTCCGGAGGCAAGTCCATCGGTAGATTGCTTAAGATATACGTTACTTTCTCTTTTTCTAATGCCAGCCTGTATACATAGAAATGTATTTAGGTTTCAATTAACCTATTTCATCTCTAAAAAAGCATTAATATTGCTGCACTTGACAGTTGCTTGTCTGTTAGGCAGTTTGGCCACTGGCTTAGATTAGCAAACCCAGGACATACTATTAAAGAGTGGAACCAAACTATGCAGAAAACATAAATAAAGTGGCATATTCTCTCCCATGATCATAACAGGAGTTACTGTGAACTGATCTCGACGGTAATTAAATAGTATCAACGGCGTTATCGGGAGATTAAGGATGACCACAAGTGAGGGCGGTATGGAAGAACCTCCCCTTTTCCTATTTCCACTGACAACTACTGTCTGCCAGTTATTCATTTCCATAGCCAGCCTCGCCCTTTTCATGCCTTATGGCAAAAGAGCTCTCACTGGTTCCCGCCTCCGGCAAACTGGACCTAGTCTCACTTGGCAACGGGTGTTAGATGACTCTGATATACCGGCCTATACCCATTGGACGGTTCCCGGTTCAGAGTGTGCATCTGAGGACACGACTTCCTTCCGCCCCTTTCAGACGGGGTTGGGAGTGGTGCGACAACCTCCACCTCGTGCTCTCGGGACAGCTCTCCGTTGCCACCAGGGAGGGGGTCTGCCGAATACTTCTTAGCAACTCCTCTACTTTCTTTTGGATTCATGGAGAGGACCTTCTGGCCGCTTTCGACCCATGGCCACCCTTTAGTCTCTTGCGTTAACGCCGTTTTGAGTAATCCCAATTGGATTATTTCTTTAGGTATAATTGGCTCCCAGAGAGGGTTTCTGTACAGCTTGGATCCACTGCCCTTGTTTCTCTTTTCCATGAGATTTTTACTAATAGTGGGAGGAGCGCATCCTTGATACTGGCTGGCTCAATTGGGATAAGAACTAGATGTCTGTTCTGAAGGAATCAATTAAAAAATATGCGGTTATGTCCATATTACCTTTGGAAGGTCAAACCACTAACAGAACCAAATTTAATTGCTCAATCCAGTGGCTGAGAAAGGGGAAACTTCCGGCATTGGAATTCTGCACAGAAGACATTGTCGGAGCGCTTGACGACCAAGGCATCTTCGTGAACATATTCTCCCGATTAAAAACGTCGCGACCCAAAAAGATATTCAAACAGTCTGCTTTAGGATTCTTATTTCCTCGGTAGAGCTCGATAACATTCCGGGCATAAGGTTTTAAACCATTAGTTACGTTTGCGGCTTTAAAGTCCCAACAGAGAGAATCAAATCGTACAAAGGACCTTTTACTGTGCCATCGCTGCCAGGCTATCGGATAAGGCTTGTCTCATATTGCCTCGATGAGTGAAATGTAGAAAAATACAACATGAGAAATGAATGCGAGAAATTATAATCCGACGCAGATATGTGTACCCATTGTCAGAGGTGTAAAATAGACAATTACAGGGGTAAGGTTATTATCAAATTTGATTTCACCATTAGGTACATTGCATTGAAAGAGTGAAGCGAAAGAAAAACTGTTAAGTTAACACACAGGAGCGGTCGACCGAAATAACTAACTCGCAGAACGGATATCCAACCGCAGCCGTTTCTCCCAGAACACAAAATGTCAAATATAGTAAGCGAGCATCTTAGAAAGCATTAAATTATATGCAATTTGAACAAATCAGTGCAACTCAATGATGACTGCGGGTTTAAATGGTTATCAAATTTAGTAATTTTAATTTTTACGTCTTACGAAACTTCGTTCGCCTTTAACAATTCATCACATCACCTTTTATATGTCCCTTGCGATCTTAAAAGCACACGAATGGAATGCCAACGCTATACGAAAGCAGGTACCGAAGACATTCTATGTAAAAACGGAATAAGAACTCTCCTGGGAGACATTTGACCGAACTAAAAGCTTCGAGATGAAGGCCTACCATATTTCAGGACCGCCTTCAGGTGAAGGATTGCTATTATTGTGGATACTTCAAGTCCGAATTTTTATTTAAACGAATTTTCAAAATCTATTTGTCGCCTAGAATACAGCGATTGAAATACGGGGTAGAAATAACTAAATCCCATTGTAAAACCACCCATGGAAGGAATTATTCCAGATATTGAAAATGTGGAGAAGTTTAAGATTTGCATCGCGTTGGCGTTGACTAAATTCTCAAAAGAACGAAAAATGCCCCCCTCTTAACGCGCAAAATGCTTGACATGATTAATGTATAAATGAAACTTGGGATTACTTAAGGAGTGCTTTCAAACACCATTCATAACCATTGAAAAAATTTTTCAAATCAAACAGTCGAAGCGTAGACAAAACTGTATAAACATCTGAAATACAACCTTTGAAATCAATCTTCAATATATAAGAATTTAATAAAGGTAATAAAATGCAGCTTTCTGAATCGTAGACGGCAACACTTGCAGTAAATTTGCGAGAGACTTAGGATTTTATTTTGAGCCAAACACTGGTTTGAAATCTTGATATCTTTCTTAACGAAACTCAAAAATTAAGCACCAGAGAAAATCACGTAAGTTCTCTTCTAAAAAGGCAAGAGTTAACTACTCGAGAGACTTATCTGAATGAAATATCTCAACTTTTCAATAAAATGAAGATATCGCGAAGCAATCTAAATCCCACCATTGAAGCAGAAACGAACTCTGTGCTAGCGAGATTTTTACTATTACTTTCTTAGAGCACCACGATGGATTAATAATTTTCGTAATTGTGTATCATATCGTTGTAATCTCAATTGATAAACATACCGAAAACCCAAAAATGGATTTTAGGATTTTGTAGTCTGATGAGCATTGTCTTGGAAGGATCGTAATGATCTTCTACGCCCTGTCGTCACTGCTGTTATAAGAACATTATTCTTACCTAAATGTCAATCTGGTAGAATCTGTTCCATCCTAGAGTGAAAAATGACCAAAATTAACAATGCTTGGCCGAAAGTCATGAAGAGATTGCGTAAATTCATGGCACCGTGTATTCCGCACGGGAGATTGGCACCCGATGTTCCTACTGTTCCGTAAGAAATCAATTTTACCCTACGCTGAATGTCCTCTAAATCTATGACAGCCAACTTAATTTTTCTTTTCACATGTCTCAACAGCTCGTGTCATTAAGTGAATCACGGTGCCATAAGATTTACTTGGTCTCTTCATTACGTCGGCCGAAGTTCGGACGTTCTCTTAGGGCGAAAAGCAGAACATTCTTCATAAACATGATGTATTAAAACCAACATTACACAATCGAGTTATAATTCTATCCCGCTTATGACGCGCTTTTTCCTAGGTCTCATAAAAAGTGACTTTATCGAGTTTTTCTGCAAGTGAACAACGAGGATATACCTTCAAAATATATATATATATATATATATACAACAATATACCTTCAGCACAGACTTAAATAATTCGCGGAATACTTCCAAGGCATGAAATGCGCCTCACAATCGAGGCAACTCATTTGTGGAAAGACGAGACCTTGTTGATCATCATGAGTGAAATCATATGCTGCGGAAGGATTCAAACGGCGGGATTGAATATCACCACCTCGACAACTTGCAAGGCATCGCCAACAGGGTGCACGAAACAATTTCAAGGTATCTAATATTTTCAATCCAAAACAATCCTCCGCAATTGCAAAGGTTGTAGAAATACCTCCTCGTGACTTCTCGCGTTTAAAAAGCCGTATTTTCAGGTGAGAATCGAATGGATCAAGTGATACTAACTTTTGCCACTTCTCCTTCAGGAGGATTAATCCCGTTATATTCATCCTATATCACTTAATTAATCATTCCAAAGAAGCAATTTAAAAATGAACCATTCTAGATATAAGGCGAAGCTTGAAAAGATTACAGTAATTAAGTTTTAAAAAATTAGGTTAGTCGAAATACACGATTAGCTAAAGCGAGTCGAAAGGCATTTGGGGAAGTGAAATATCCGCGTCTTGAGCGGTATTTTTACCATGTGTTTCGCGAGAAAGGGGTCAGAATAAAACTGCGTAGTAAGCGGGATAGCGTATGAAACGGGTTTGACCTTATTTAATAACCGAAAACATCCTCAGCAATTCAAAATTTAGTACAAATGTGCCTCGTAACTGAATGCGTTTCAAACGCCGTAACGTGTCAAATTGTTCCCTTTTCACCACTTCCTTACTTTTTGTCCCTCCTCCTTCGGCCATGGCTCAATTGAATCATCGAAAGGGACCAACGAGGAAGAAATAGAATATTCTCGAATTTGCCGAGTGACGGCAGCAAAAAGTATAAACGCTAATGACCTCATGCGCCGTGACACAAAATTAAAGAGAGAAAGTTCACTGGACGAATAGAGCAGGAAAATAGATCAACAAGCAATGAGAAGACGCTCACCAGCCAGAAAACTCTCAAGGTAGCTCCCACGATGAACGACTTGGTAATCCTTAAATCCATGACAGAGTGAACGCTTCTCCTGAGGTACTTCCTCGTCCGGCTCACGACGCCCGATTGATGGACACCTCTCCCCTCGCATCGTCCCTGAATACCCACAATTCATAGCAGAGATAGGGTAAGGTCGAGGCGGGAGATTTGAATATAAATATAAAACGACCTTATACACCAATTATAAGTAATAAAAAAGCTTAGACTCAAATCAAATCACAGACTTCAATTAGGACTTGATAATATATTTTGACAACTATTTTTTCTTTGAAACACTATATTTATTGCTAGTTGAAGTTCATGTTGATTCACAACCGGAAAAGATGATTTGTCTATCATACTAATAACATCTCGGACTATGATTTGCCTAGTATCCAGTTAGACTAGCCCTCTGAATGAATCCCTTTTTTATGATGAAGAATATCGCCATTTCTGAATTTATTGGTCTATTTCCGGTCGAATTATTTAATATATTGGGATAAAAAGTAACCTTTATGTTACTCGAGGATCAACATGCTGTCAAATTTCGTCAATATCCTTCAAATCATTTGTATTCAAAAAAGGAAGCCATTGTTTAGCTAAAGTTCATGAAACCTGTCCTGCAGTGCAATAGAAAAAAATCTGAATAATATTTCTTGAAATCCTTTACAACAAAGCTATTGAAATTACAGTTACATGAATAAAGTTGAAAAACAAAGTCATGGAATGAGCAATATTATTTTGAATTAATTATTCTTGCTATGAACACATTCTACGTTAAAGTCTTAGATTACGGATTTACAAAGAAAATTCAATATTCACATGATTTTCTCAGGTTAGAAAATCATTTCCTAACAGTTAAATTACCCAGAAGACAATTTGAGTAATTACAGGTTGATTTTGAATAAGAATGAAGAAAAATTTCCTCCTCTAACCAAAACTTCAGCAAGTTGTATTTTATTGGCATCAGGTAAAATGTCATAGAGATGGGGATATGCCAAGTATTTTGTTATTATCACTGTTTTTGGTGATTAATAGGGGGGCTCTAGAAGAGAGAAAAAATTTTCTCTTATTGGAGCATTTATATAACATCACACTTAAGAACATAAGACTTCCAAAGAATTGTAATATTTTTAGATTTTTTGAAGTTTTCACAATAATTTTTTACGCATGATGAAGAGGTTTACTATTGCTGAAGTATACCTCAAAATAACCCGAAGGAGAGATCGTTGAGTGCAGTAGAAATACAGGCATTGAAAAAGACATTTTCCCAGATTGACTTTATTATTCTTCTGCATCGAAAGGAAGTAATTTTTAACTGTTCAGTGCGATTTTATGAGGGTTAAACACTATTATAGTAGCATGAAAAGGAAAATGATTTAAAGAAAATTCGGGAATATGCAGGTGTCTTGTTTGTACCTGTTCTTTTGCGTCTCCCATTTCATAAAAAAAGGTCTTTGGTATCAAAATCTCTTTCATTTTACATCCTTTCTTTCAACGTAATTAATTTCCCTCTTAAATACGTTGAAAAAGTAAACGCCGGCTACTTTTCGAATTTTTAGCCATTATCACGCTATATTCCGGATATAAATATTATAACCTTATTTTAAAGTGATTTTGGGGTATAGTAGGATTTTTTCACACTAAATAGTGGAGTAAAAGGATAACTCATTATTCGATGAACACACTGATTTAAATTCGTTTACTAAAGCATTAATCTAGTGTTACTCGCTCTCATAAGTTTTTTTCACAGCGTAAAGTAAGAATTTTTCTACATTTTTATTTAATATTAATCTGAACTTTTACCTGTGTGAGTTGCTATCATGAATTTCGTTCAAACTTGCAGCGAAAGCAAAGTCATACCTCGAATTTTGTTGCATTACCTGATGTTTAAATGGTATAATTTATTTGCTGTTTAATTTAACGAGGCATTTAATTGGCTCATGGTAACTATATATTACTCCCATTAGTGGAAGGCGATGGAAATGTGGGAAACATTATTTACTAGCCATTTTTAAATTGCAAGATAAAAATTTAAAATTAAAAAAATGCTAAGTTTTAAACAGACATCTGACCCTTCAATTTCCCTAAGAGAGAGATAGAATGAATACACACTAAATTCAAAATACAGCATACTGAAAATCCTTTGAGAGTAATTCTCCGTAAATAAAACTTAGACTAAATCCTAACCTTGCCGTAAGTGTTTTATTTCTAGCATAACTCCAATCCTACTTCAATAAGTTGCCTACCAAGGAAGCTCATTGAAAGATATACTGACAAAATAGAATTATACTCTCTCATGACAACAATTCAGTGAAAATGATCATAGTATGAAATAAAATTCTCCTCTGATTCTATTAGATAAATATTCACGCTTTGACTCTGCCAATTGTGCAGAGCTTACAGAGTTAATTTTGAAGCTAGTCACTCTCTCAAGTAAAGATGCTATATACTTAAAAAGAATGTTCCCAAATCGCCAAATACAGAAATGCGCATCCAGAAAAAATCAAGATATACATTATTTTTTCCTCGATTTCGGCGATAAACATGCATAGACCAAGATTATCAAACTTCACGCAAAATCTAATCAATTTCCGTGCAGAGAAGGGGTATTTATCACCACCACATTATATTAACTAATATTTAAATGCAAGTTAACTAAATTAATTAAACTGTGATAAAAGACTACCGCTGAATTAGGAGAATCAGTCAATCAAATCAATCTCCTGAATACAAAGGAAAAACCACTATCTACTCCAATAGATAGTCATTCTCATATATATTATGCAGACACGTGAAATAATACATTCATATAGGAAGGTTTCAACGAGAAGATTCAAAACACTTTATTTCTAAATATGGACAAAAAGCAGTATTTAAATCGAATATATTTAAGGTATAGATCTTTTCACCGATATGGCCTTAGTTTCTACGCCAGACTAGACTTGATTCATCGATCCATTTTCACAGATACCCATCTGCTAAAACATCCCGATTCTCAAGTCGCAAATTCGCGAGAAAGTACGCAAAATACATGAAAATACAGAAATACACGCAACACTTATTACAGAAAGAAAAATTATTGGCCTTAAGGGATCAAACCAGTGATAATTAAGATTGATTTTTAGGATTTCGTAGTTGGGAGTCCATCCAACAAAGGCTTATTAAATTATTCTTGTGGTTTTGACTACGAATTTACTACCGCAACTGAGAACCTTCAAATTATAATAGATGTTTGAATTCCGACGTTGTGTTTATAACAATAAATGCTAAATAAAGAAAATAAAAAGAATGCTCGCAAGGTAAGAATATGGCATCCAACCGAAAGAAGATTAGTTATCGGGAAAAATCGGAAGAATTTAAATCCCAAAGTGGAATACTTCGAGATGTACATGGCAATGCAGGTGTTTAGCAATTCTTCCTAAATGAAGGACTATTAAGTTGAACGGTCATACACGTGTTCAGTAGTTTTAAGCATGGAATGTTACCTGAAAGTCAAATTCGTACGAAATGAAAGAAATTAACCCTTAGTAAACTCTAAAAAAGGCGGATCATTCCGATAGTTGGAAGGGCGGCATTCAGGGCAATCCGGAAGTGGAGATGCAGGCTGGTCTGCGGCGCATCCAATTTCCGAATGGAAGTCCTACAGTAGTTCCTCACTCGACGCACCTTCAGGACTGGGAAGCCGGTGGGCTCCTGGTTTCGGGTGCTGAGGGCCTTTGATCATGAAGTTTCTCCTTTTTGTTCTCCAAAGGAGAGAAGATGCAAACCTGCAAGAATATATTCGCCTCGGAGGTGAGAGGAGGCGTCGGAGTGATGAAGGACGCTGAATGTTATATCTCTACTTTTTAGGGAATCACCAATGCCATTGGCAGAGCTCTGATATCCGGCGAATGTGTGCTGCGTTGGGATGAGCAACCTGAAGTGGAACCCTGTTCCCCTTCGCCTTTAAGAAGAACTGGGGGTTTACAATTTCGAACATGGGCTAGGAAAGACGAAAAGTTTAAGCTTATTTCTGAAATTGAACCTCGTTCCCCTACGCCTATAAGACGATACGAGCGTCGAACCCGACGGAATCTGACATTTCCATGTGTTTGGACACTCTTCAGGGGAACAGCGATCAGTAATTACGCGTCTTTCAATATTTAATTCTTTAGGCACCTTAGAAAATTAAGGCAAAATTCGATTAAGGTGCTCCTCGTGGGAACAAGTGAAAACCGTGTTTTAAGCGAGATAGCATTCTAACCGTGTAGTAATAATAACATCTACATCTACATACGTACACTGCAAGCCGCCTTTCGGCGTGTGGCAGAGGGTGCAAGCACCATGACTCTACGTTCTTGGTCGATTATTTTCGCATATCTATCGCGTATATCTTGGAAAAATGAATACTTGAATCTTCTGTTTCTAGCATCCATTTCTCTGATCTTTCTCGTGATATCAGAACGGCCTATACTTTACTTATACTATACGTTACTTTATTTTTTACGCTCCTACAATTTATAATCGCGATTGATAAATTATTAGTGCTGGGAGAAGCCCGAGAGTCGCATTGTGAATCATGATTATTTAGATTCAACGCATTAGCTACTTTTGTCGCATTAATAAGTATGTCTGATTCACTTTTGACCGTATTACCTTTACTAGATGTACCCTTTAACTATAAAAAACCTGCAATGCTCAAAATTCCTATGAGCCACCCCGCTCGCCGCCTCAGCAGTATAGTGAACACCAGAACTGTTCAAGGCGAAGGAGTACGATTGGAGGGTCGGTCGAAGGTCAACAAGGTCGACTCCCAAGTCCCGACAAAACTCCCACAGCCTCGCATTCAGCCCACTTATTTTCCTCCGAACAAGATGGTCGCAGTTGGTTCGCGGGACTGCAGATGGATAGCCGCACTTCGATGCCAAGCACCCCCCGCAACCTCGGAATTTAGGTCCTCAAAAGAACGCAGAATATCTTCGGGAGCGCGATGACCCCAACATGGGGCACGACCCGCAACTGACAGCAACCCGTTCCATTAGCCGCCACACCCACCGCACCCGTGACATGGGCCACACGCCCTGAGGGAATACACCAAGATGTAACCCTCCCTCCCGCTCCGCCCTTACACGCAAAGGTGCCGCTGTCCCCTTGACATTAGAGCACCCTATCAAAACTATCCCCCGACTTTCCTTTAGGCTTGGCCACTTTAGAGGACAGAGACGCAGGCTTGGCAAGGCCACTCCTGGCCTTGCCAAGCACCTTCATCTATCATCTTAGGGCTTAATTGGCTAAGAGAAAATGTGATCGTTGACTTCGAAGAAGAAAAATTAGATTCCCTATCGAGGAAAGGTTGCGGAAGAGAGGAATTCCGACGAGGCAACAGAGGTCGTAGTTGGAGCCCTCCTGGTAAAAGAGGAGGAGGGAGGGAGGATACCTGTGAAGAGAGAACGTTTCGCAGTCTAATTGGTATCTGATAATTTAAAGAAAGCCGGTTTGAAAAGAAAGAGAAACCAAAAATGTAAATGTTCCTTTTGAAGTTGGAGATATTGTGCTTCTGCGTAAGCCGAGGGCATCGAGTACGCAAGCTCAATTATTCCATACATTTTTCTATTCGTATTTCGGATTACTCGGATGTCGGGACCAAATTCTTTTTACCTAACCTATGGGCAGGGTAAAGAACTGGGGTCTGGGAAACCTGAGGCCACGGAAGAAATCGCTGAAAAAGGGGAAGACCGCGCGTTCAGCAAGCATTGTCACTGTCTGTGTAATGAATTCTTGTAGTTTTTTTGTTTCAGTAAAGAAAACCGTCACTCTATATAACAATGTTACAATGCATTTGGGGACGGGAAATATCTTACTGCATCTGTAAATTTTCATCAATGTCTTACGCTCTTAAGTGGTATCTATACGATGCGCGTTCATTGAAAGGGAACATAAAAACTGCATCATAATCGGAGTTGGACCCCTTAGCAAGATTTACAGTATACTACAATACATTGAAAATATATTAAAAACCGTGAGGAAAACCGTCGAATATATATCTTTCTGAAGGAGTGTATGAAATTAAGTGCATATGTGGTAAGTCCTATGTTGGACAATCGGGACGCTCAATAAAGTGCCGTATAAAAGAACGTGAGAGGGCGATAACTCATAGGGGCAATAAATCGGCGGTCGCGGAACATGCATGCTCGGAACCGGGATACGACGTGGATTTGGAGAAAACACGAGTTCTTGCCAAGGAGCCCCATTATTTTCCGCGAATAATACGGGAATCCGTGGAGATAGCGAAAAGACCGGATAACTTCAATCGAGAGGACCGTTACCCCCTCCCCACTACATGGAAACGGATTTTAAAAACAGAGAGTGAAAGGCAGAAACAGATAAAAAGAGGGCCACCGAAGGATTTACTTCAACTGAGTAAGCCGACCGTACAGTGGGCGAAACGTGTTATTTTAACCCGCAAAGGGAAGGGAAACAAATACATATTTGTTGACGTTTGTACCTGTTGACCTTACGCGCCGTGAAGTGCAAGCATGTCGCTGAACACTTGCGCGTGAGCATCATTAATCATTGGGGTTCCCCGGAGATACCCCAATACATAGGTCGTGAACTAAGAGGAGTCTGCGCAATTCAGCCACTCTGCTCCTTACCATCCACAGGACAACGTTTGTGAACGGAAAAACGAAACATTAAAAACCATGCTGTCGATCTTCTGCGATAGTGATCGTCGTGAATGGGACGAAAATCTGTCAGACTTAATGTTCGCGTTGCGGTCCTCAGTGTCCGAGACGACCGGAAATTCCCCAACAATTATAAACTTCGGGCGAAAGCTTAGGAAGGACTTATATATATGAGCAGCGACGTGAGTGTATTTGAAGTATTTGAGCCACGAGAAAAACTAAAAGCCTCTTAGGCCGTGGCTCCACGGGCAGCGAATTGCCGCGCCTAGGCGTGCTTCGCTGTCGAAAATCTGCTGCTCGGGGCTGGCTTCACGCGACAGTAAATTACTGTCCCTAGGAGCAGCAGATTGCCGGCGGACGCTGTACAGCACTGTGAAAAATAGACTAATTCATGACCTTGAAGCCGCCGTACAAACGCGCCAATCGACAGCAAAATGCGGCGTGTGGAGCCACCCTCATTCAATCCTATGGTTCTTACTATCGGTCAGTAATTCGCTGCCTCTAGCGACGGCAAAACGCTGCCCGGGGAGCCACGGCCTTAAGGCGAAGTGTATCGGAAGGCGCGCAGCAAATGCCTTCGTCGAGGCAGTCCGTCTGCTATACTTTGCAGTGTCAGCTTCAAGGAAGGAACGCTCGGATGGAAAAGGAATTATCCGCGCTCTTCAGCAAGAGATTACATCGCGGCTTAGTTGGGGCCAAAATTTGTAGGGCCGTTTGTTATTTCCGGGGCCCATTATAAATTTGTACATGATATTAATATGTTGAGAGGGCGGCCTGCAGGACGATGGCACGTCAAAGACTATAAGATCGTCCATTGAAATCGACGGCCGCTTTGAGAAAATTTGTATTACTTTAACTCTTTTTTTACAGGAGGAGAGTGATGTAACATGTCGCGGGCGCCGAATTTTGCGTCCGGCGCTTGCCTTTTCTTCGTCCCCCTTGACATTCTGCCTGAAACGCAGGAGGAGAGGTTGGAGAAGTGAGGGAGAAAGTGGAGGAGGTCGTGTGGAGGAGAGACCTGTCATGCTCTTCTCGCCAATTCCTCGAGTCTTATTTGCGTTACCTTTCTTAATTTTTTGTTCTCTTCAGGGTGCAGGAGGAAGCCCATTGTCATAATTTTATACTGAATTATTTTATATTATATAATTTTGTATTGAACTGTTTTATATTATATTATTTTACATCTTATATATAATTAGCGGAGTGTCCGTCCGTCTGTCTGTCCGTACCCCCTTTATCTTGGAAACTACTTGTCATAGAGCCATGAGACAAACTGCATTGTATTTCTGATATGCTGAAAGCCCCAGGAAAACTATTTTCATCTTTATGAAGGCCCGGGTTCGAACCCAGGACTCCATATTACGTCCCCATAAGGAATGCACGTAAAGTTCATTTTTACACCCTGCAGGCTTTGTTACTTTTACATAATTAAATTGGAAACAATGGTCCTACGACGTCAAGAAAAGTACCAAACGAAGGTAAATTAAATGAAGAATCTTATTATTGTCGTAAAATATATTTTTCGAATCTAAATTACGAGAAATATGACAAAATAAACGAAAATTTTGTAAAATTTCGCCGTAGAAAACAACCAGTCCCCCAGACGACCGAGGTGATTGTTGAAACCGATACATTGATTTTCCCATAAGAATACAGATGGATTTTAAGTCCATACCCATTTAATGGTAGGAACTAACGTCAGAATTTATGAAGAGGAGGCTATTAACTGAGATTTCAGCAAATGTAAACTATGATATTTAAATAGTAGAAACAAAATTACAGCCATTTTGGAGTTTTTCTTTATCAAACCGATTTACAGAATGACATTTATACGTTCGTTTGTGGTGATCAAGATGACGAAGAAATATTACGTCGAGGAAGGGGATTGATTTAGAGGGACAGGATTTTAACGCAAAATTTATTTTTAAAGTAGTGCGTTAATGTGACACTCACGAACTGCATAATGTTCAATGGAATGTCACCAATCGACGCCATAAGGGTAAGAAATTCTCATATTCAAAATACATAGCGGCTTTTAAATAATTTTTTGAAGGCTTTCCCGATTACATGGATACGTGGGATCAGGCATGTGAACAAAAGTTAATATGCCTTCGATATACAGAGTTCAAAGTTTCCCTAATAATCCTTGCTTCGTTGCCAGAGCTACATTTAGCATTCTACCATGCATTTTAATGCCGATAGACATCTGCCATATTGTTTTAATTTTTTTATTATCGAGGAATAATGTAATTTACATCGCATTGTGAACTCCGTTTCCCCCGTTGTGGTATCAACGAATGCAAACACATACATACGAAGGGGGTAAATGAACATTATTTCTTTGGATTGTGTGTGTTTTTCGTTTCATAGTTGATATTCCTCTCATATTGCCGAGAAATTTAAGGAAAACCAGCGATTTCGTTACTCGGTTGCCATTAGTTAATCAGGAGGAATATTTCAGAGGACCCTCGCGTCATCCACTGTGTGGTTTCTCATGCCTCCTTTCCAGAGCCCATAATACAAACAACCACCTAAATATGTTGGTAAGCAGAGTGGAATGAATTTCCTGTTGAAGGTTAATATTTGAATGGTTTAAAAACAATTTTGTGAAATCGACAATGGTTAGCTATCATGCAGCGTTAGAATAAAAGTCCTGATTAAGTCTTAGACCGTAAACTGTCCGCTTCCTAATTGAATCTGGACCAGTGAACTTTAATCACTCTTCTTTTAGAAATGAACGGGATACACTGAACTTTATTCCATACTCTTCCCTATTCTTTTTCTGTACTAGAAAGTTAGAGGAGACGCTCCCATAACATGCAATGATAACTATCGAAATTTGTATGGGTTAGACTACAGACTATATATTGCATCTCTCTTAAGATATATCTTCTCAAGATATGTAGTCGAACTCGACAATGTTTTCTTGCAACAATTTTCAAATAATTGATTATCGTATCCTGGTATGATGATAGCATATGTGATCTAAGTACATCTCAGCACTTTCCAGTTTCCAAAATAATACGAAATTCTCCTCCAGGAGATTTAAATCCTACTGGATTTAAATAACGTCTGATAAGTAATGAATAGTATCTGTGAAATGGGAATAATAGGAAACAGTTTCATTGGAATCTATCAATAAAGGTGTGCTTGGGACATATTGCGGTCTTTAAACTGCTTTATCTTCTGCATTCGTATAAAAGCAACTTAAATCATATTATCAATAACATTAAATGCATGCAAATAAAATCCTAGAGTTATTTATAAGTATTTACCAATCAAACATTATAAATATCGTTCCTGGTTCATTTTCATAGAATCAAAGCTTAAATGCATACCTATATACGGACGGAGCGTCTTGAACCCCTAAATTTGCTTCTAAAATCTTTGGAGAGGATAATTTCACTTCTACACATATAGCATTACTAATTTAATCCTACATCTATTTTCCCCGAGAATCAGCGGGAAATTCAGCTAGTTTTTATCTAATACTGTTAAACTCTGGTGATATTAGTAATAACATGTCACATACACAACATTTAAATCTTGTAGAGACAGAAAAGATATTTACCTTTTTGCTATACATATGGAAATGTTTATCTTTACTTTCAATCTCTTCTGTAAAAGAAACGTACAATTGTTACTGTAATAAATATCTATTTATCTATTCTCCTTACCTGGATGATGTTAATACGAGAAATATCTCTCCTATTCAATGATTCTGGGAGATTTTATTGCGAGAAAATTGGCTAGGGGTTTCCGCTCTGTAAATTTGCTGATTTTAACGGGCTATCATCCCATTTAAAATTCATAATTTATTGTTTTTGGTAAAAAGGGTCTGAGATTCGATTGATGGCTACCATTTCAGTTTGCGCACACTCTCAAGAGAAGTGTCCGAAACTACACTTTGGGCGAATTATGGGAACTTTACGTATACAATCACCAAGAATTGAGATATAAATTCAATCGATGATAGCACTTGATCAGTGGTAGATAGGTCCTCGGTAAATCCCATTTGCTCGCGGATTGTCAAATTTTTGTTGATTACACATTCATTGATTTTCCATTCAATACGTTTTTCGAAAACTTTGGATGGAGCTTATAGGAGGGTGATTGTTCGGTATTTACTGCTGATGGTTGGATTAATTTGATGTTTTGGTTATAAAAACACCAATCCTAGTTCCCAAATAGGGGTGAAATAATACATAGAAAAACAATCATTAAAGAAATTGTGCAGAAGAAGAATTAAGTGTTTATAAGTAGAAAGAGACTTTAAAATTTTGTTTGGAAATAAGGCTGGAACGGACGCTACATGAGACTTAAAGATTTAAAAAATTCAGTTATTTCAATGCTTCAAGGCAAAATCGGGGTATCTCTGGGAGAAGTATTTTGAGAAATATCACAAGTAGTATTAATAGAAATATCTTCATCTGGAAGTGATGTATCATTTTGAGATATGAGAATTGAGAGTATGACTGACTTTGGCAATCGGTTCGAAATATTATTTATCATCTATAAGAAGAGGCTTATTGAAAAGTGATTTATTTGTTGGTTCAAAATGGTTGCCACAGAAAAAAAGTGTATTAATAAGATATCTCTACTGTGCAGCTTTAAATTTAATAATTACAGAGATCTTTGGGATCTGTAGAGCGGGAACATATGCGCCGAATATTGTTTCTTGATTTGATAATTGCTTGTATATGAGGGAAGGAATTATTTTATTAAATGCTTTAACAGATTCGATGGCAGTCCCCATCTCTTTAGTTAAGACTAACAAGTCATTATGAAGGTCAATTTTCATATCGAGATTCTCAGGGTCAAAAGGCTCAACTATAGGTTTGATGTGGATTGCATTAGTTGAAGAATAACAAATCAAACAACGAAAAATAGAGAAAATCAGGGTTTTTCAAAAATGATAAGTTTCAGGGCAAGAAAGATTGTCTTGGACAGAGTAAGAAATTAAAACACACATGATAGCTCTTTTAAGCAATGATATACGACATATCAGAAAAATAATAAGTAAAGGCAAAGTCTAATGAATTAGAAGAACTGGCTTTAGAGAAAGTATTACAAAAAGATGAAAGAATAGTCAAACGATTATCAAGCAATAATTTATATAAAATTAGTCCACTACGATTTTGTTTAAATAAGCCCCAAATTGAATGTTATCTTTTTAAGTCGCCGGTAAAGATTTTAGCATCATTACGTGAACAGAGAAATTGAAGGTTAGAACCAGTTAAACGATTAGTCCTTACAAGGACGAGTACATGTGCAAAATTTGATCAATGACAGTAATTTGAATGCAACGAAGATTAATTCTTTTAAGTTTCAAGATCGGGAAATTAAAAAAATGAGGCAGGATAGGGATACCATATGAAAGAGAGAAAATGTCTAATCAAACGATATTATAAGAGGGGTTTTAAATTGCTGCACAGTATTTAATCTCGTCTCTTGGATGCATGCCATGTGGATTTCATTATTATTATTATTATTATATAAGCTAAGGAATTCGAGAAACTTGTGTTATAAACTGTTGGCCTTACCAGATGCAATATTAATTAGTAAATCCATTAATAATTCTAAAAGTTTATGTGAAAAAGCTGAAGATTATTATCCTCAAAGTTGGTTATGCTATGATTTTATTAACGGCATTTAAAATGGTTTTCAGAATGGAAGGTTGGGTAGCTAAAATGAAGGAGGAGAATTGGTGATGAGGAAGGTTGGGATAGGTTTGTTGGAAGTTGAGGTCAGAAGTAAGTTCAGGTATAGCCCTGGCGTCTTTGGCATTTTGAATAATAGGTCTGCATACTTCTTAATATAATGGATACCATTTGCAGGCATAACATGTACTTTATATTTTATATATTTGTCTATCATTATTTATATATATTTTGCATTTGTACTTTATGTGTATGATAATTTTTTGTATTTGATTCTCTAAATCTAATTGATAAGCTTTCATAAAGTATCTTAATTTGTGTACATATATATGTTTTCAAGCAACATGTTCTGCTTTCGTAATTCTTATACACTGACTTGTGTATGTCATGTCATGTATTTTCTGACCAGACGGAGTTAATAAATATTATTATTATTAACAAAAAAGGGGCCATTACAATTTAAACACGAAAGTCAAGTGGAAATTTGAGTTGGGAAATTCTTGATCACGTGATCACCGCAGCATAAACTACACTTTGGTTGAACATTACGAAAATTTTTGATGTGACCATATGTCAATCATCTATAACATTGAATGAGCTCCAAAGCATCAATGTAAGCTTTAATATCTAGCAGCAGGTTTGGTGATTTTTGAAAAAATTTCAATTATTAATTGGGATAAGATTGAGGTTCCTGGTCCGTCTTCCTTCACCAAGAGCTCAGTTCAGTTCAGCTAAAACATCTGTAGTTGGCTTATTAGAGAGCATCGGTATGATGAAAGCTATGTACATCACCAAGGATTTTTATTCTTCCTCGATATCATTCAAGTCTACTTTAATTGGCAAGTGTCTTAATGATAAATTTAACATAACGCTTATGAGGTAACTGATAACTGAAAAACTTAATATTTTCTATTTGAGCAAATCCACGGCAATTCGAAAGTTAGGAATTGAAGTACATTTAATTATGACCATGTCAAACGCAATTAAGCAGCAAACCGGAGGATACTGAGTTGATTTCTTTAGACATTGAATTGTATTGACGAATCCGAAAATAATTTCACTTTAATCGAAGGGATTTTAGGTATATTGGTATTACCATTCGATAAGCTTGGGATGGACTGGGGTACTGGGGGTGTTTCGAAGATAGAAAAGTAGTATGACGTAGGGATTGGGTACATGATTGGGGCGGTAAACAGGGATAAACCCACTTGTAGAATGCTTATAACTAACTTAAATTCAGGTCTATTTTAATTAGGATTAAGTAGGGAATGTAGATTGCCAATCGCACTCACCAGTGATGGTTTAGGAGGCTGTCTTCTGTGCCTTGACTTTTGTCCATTGCTGCTGGGTGAGAAGTTCCTTAGCACTGTTGATCAAGTCAACGACGATGTTGATACTGGCCATGATGTCTCTATCCAACGATGGAGGAGAAGCTGCTGGTTCCTTATTAATTTCGTCCATCGAGAGACGACGAGATCACACCTCTGATGAAATACTTACAAGCGATAACTTCGGCGACGCGATGATGAACGGTGAAAAACGGTCATTTTAGAATCAGAAAATAATCTCTCGTCACCTAAGAATCTCGCTGGAAGAGACGAGGCTGCGATTTAAGCGCTCTATCGATCGCCGTTAAATCACTCGACACCGGAGTCCCAAGAGCTCATTCCAATGAAGAAATTCATAATTAACCACTCTCGTGTGCACACACCGGCGCGAGGCACGAAATCGAAATTGGCGGGGGAATATAATTATTACGCGGAAAGATATAATTGCACGCAAATCGACGCCGATTCCTCTCGACAGAACTCGAGACAGTGGTTGACACATTTCATTTCCCTATGTTCCTATATCGCCTCACTAACCCTCTTCATTTAACTCTAAAGAACTGGAAAAAAGGATAATACATTCGTTTTGAGCACAGAATATATTTGTGAGAACGTAAACGTTGCTTTCACCATCTTCCGAAATCTATTTTTAACAAAGGTTGGTTCGATGAAATATTCCTGCGATAACAAAGTTACGATACCACGGTGGAGAAAGCATTTTCAATTTCCCATCGTAGGAATGTCTTCACGAATGAAGAACTGGATAAATCTGCCCAAAGTTAAGTGATAACATAGATGCAATATAGGCACACTTCTCAACTGCCCCCTCCATAGTTAAGGTTGACTTCAGACTCGAGAATATAGCTCATGATCATGTTTTTCTTACTGGGATGTTCTATCAATCTCTTTCCCACTGATATGTAATATTTTCTGTTCTCGTTCACGAGATGTTTTGAATATCATTCGCCTTATCACTTATATGAAAGGGAATCGCAAACGCTCGTTTGCCGACCGAATTAAACTGCCGATTTAAAGTTTTTGTCGCCTATCAGCAACTTTCGTTGGCAAACAAATTAATTCATTCAAAAGGGAATCAAAAGAATTTTCGTAAACTACCGAGCCCTAAATCGGATTACGGATAAAGAGAATCATCCATTACCGTTCATAGATGATGAATTCATTTGCTGACCAAGAATAACTTTTACTCGCTCTTGAAGATGGAATCGGGGATTGATGCCAGTTCCATGGAGAATATCGCTTTCACGACCCTTGACGAACATTATGAATATTTGAGGATGGCATTGTAATTTCCGTCATATTCCATCAATGCGGCTTTAGGTCTACTTAAAGACACCATGGCTCTGCTAATTAATTACGACATACTTTGAAGAAAAAAAAGGAACTCGGCGTTCAATGAACTAAGAGACAAAGGTTCTCCAAGCGGCAACCGTCTAGGGCGATTCCCGGGAAACGGATAAGAAAAACGAACAACTAAAAATCAGATAGCCGATTCGTTGAGTAGTAATCCTTCCGGTTGAGCGGGAGAAACAAGACTGAAAAATAATGAATTCGTAGTGACATTGGCCAACCTAAAAATAGCCGACTTCCCAATTAGCTCTACCGGAAAACTGTCGGAATTGCAAAGGAAAGATCCGAATATGGAGAAAAGATTCAATTTGTTGCCTAAAAGTGACCCCGAATTCAAAATGATTTCGAAAAACATAAGTAAATATAAGATTAATAATGATTCGTTCAAGATGGCAAAGGGAAGGATCATTGGAAGTTATGGGCACCGAGTTGTACGCGAGGATTTAATTTGGTTCGCGTATACGAGTAACGGACTCTCTGGGGCATTCAAAACTATTTATTGGCTTCGGCATGTTTACTATTGGAAAAATATGAGAGGTTGCATTCCTCAATGAGAGGGGAGGCAGCAATGAGTGACAAATCTGCGGCGCATAAAATTTCCGGATGGAAGTTCTACAGTACTTCCTCACTCGCCGCACCTTCTGGACTGGGATGCCGGTGGGCTCCTGGTGTAGGGTGCTGAGGGCCTTTGATCATGAAGTTGCTCTTTTTGTCCTCCATAGGAGAGACGATGCAAACCTGCAAAAATATATTCGCTCCGAGGCGAGAGAGACGTGTCCGAGGAGGCGTGGGAGTGATGAGGGCAGTGGTGGCACTACATGGAAAACCCGCGGATTCCGTTAACAGCTTGTGCGGTGTCTCCCTCAGTGAGGCTGGGGATTATATCGCAATGTTTTTTGCGTCCATTGCGGTGTGATGGGGACGAAAGTGGTGAATCCTATTAAAATAGTTTTTTCTATCTTCGTCCCTTATCCTTGTAAAGGGCCAACTTTCCGACTGAGGATACTTCTTTTCCAATTTAGAAAAAAAGCGATTCTGCGGTGGATCGCACCAATAGTTTCAGCAGCAAATTGACACCTCAATGCCGAATAACTTTAGTTTAGTAAAACTATATTGGCCCAGATGTCATTCAGGATTGCGCACCGTCTCGGGCTAGCTACGATCAAACCCGGTTAAGACGCCATTCAGGAGTTCCGTTGGAAATTGCGCCATATGTGGGATAGCGATGATTATTACAAATTCATATTACTTTCACATTTGAAATAAAGAGAAGGGAATATTATGTAATTCCGAAATAAATGCATTGCATCTTGACATCGGAATCTTTAATTTGCTTTGCTTGGTATAGCTGCAGATGGAAAAATAGTCCGCGAAATATCACCGTGTAATACTGGTTGTCCTCTCGTCATAAGTCTTAAGATTTTATAGAAATATTTTGTTTCGTCTGATGGACGGTGTGAAAAAAATTAATCGGAATAATCCCTTGTTTCTAAATGGGTTTTACTTCTTATAGTAAAGAAATGAGGACTATCGTAGAAATTTGGATGTCTGCACCTTGTAAATTATTTGAGATATTTTTTGGATGTACCTTTAACATTTAATTTGCTAAAGTTTATGTTTCTCACTCTTCATGGCATTACTGAATAGTGCCTTTTTGGAGTTGATTTTTGGCTGTCGGCAAAGTGGACTTGGAAAACAGATTCGAAAATTCTTTTTCACAATTTGTTCCCAGCTGACTTCTTGCAGCCCCACAATTATATTATTGCTATGGAGCATCGTCAGATATTTCCAGATTTCTATCGCGTTTGAATATTTACCGCTTTGAGAGCACCTTAGATAATTACAGCAAAAGTCGGTTAAGGCGCTCTTCGCGGGAACAAGTGAAAACCGTGTCTTAAACGGGATAGCGGTCTAACCTGGTAGTATAACGTTAATAGCATATTTAATAATAGTTTTGAAGAATGGTCCACTTCTTGCACAAATAGTGTCTCTTAGTGACATGATTAGGATCATTTTTCACTCGAGGATGAAGCAGATCCTATCAGATATATAGGAAAAAATAACGTTTTAACGACAGTGGTGAGAGGGCATAAGAGAGCACGATCTTTACAAAACCATACTCAACAGTACACGAAACACTGCACTACTTATCTGGCTCACTCAGTATGTTCTTCAAATTACTTCGAAAGGAAACATTGCCGAGCAAATTTTTAACCAAACGATCTACCCTAAGAAAAAGCTGTTTAGATGATCTCGCTATCTCAGATTTCGTGTCTGCACCGTTGATTGATTATATAGATTGCTCTACTTCGCCATACCTTTATTTTACTCTGAAAAACTTATTCTAAAGACAAGGAAGTCTAACAAGGAAGCAATCAGAGAGGAGATGAGAGGACGGAGACATAGGCAATGTAATACTTTTAGGTCTATTGAATGAGGCGACTAATTAATGATAGCGTTTTACATAATCATGCATCAAGGACAGGAAAATTTGTGTCTTGAACTGAAAGCGGGGCATCGCAAGCTATCTAGCGATATCTTCATTTTACTCTGAAAAACTTATTCTAAAGAAGAGTCTATTAGGAAGAAATCGGAGTCGAGGTGAGAGGACGGAGAGACATAGAAAGTAATACTTATAGGTCTATTGAATAAGGCGATTGATTAGTTATAACGTTTTACAATGCATCAAGGACAGGAAAATTTGTGTCTTGAGCGGAAAGTGGGGCCTCTTAAGCGGTATCCTTCACCATAGGTTTCTCTAAAAGGGACCGGCGCCCGGGAGAAGTGACTAAATATTGATAATCATGGGAGTGACTTGAGCGGGTTTTACAGTATATTACATCGACATTACAAATAGTATGGGAAATATGTATGTCTGGAAATTGAAAATTATTAGTTACGGCTACTTCAGATCTACCTCTAACATTCTTTTCCTTAAGTTTCTCAGCTATACGCCAGAATTAAAGGATGTCTTAGATGCGAATTATATCGGGAAATTAGGTGTGTCTAAACTAGGAGCCGAACACAGATTATTTTGAAAAAGAAAAATCGGTAATATCCTCGTGGTACTCTAAAATTTCGTTGGCCTTCCATTCTCAGACTTACAACAATGGGCATTCTTTCCCCTCAGTGATATTATTTGAAAAAATGATTAGCATCTTATGGAATGTGACATTTTTCAGTGATAAGATTGCCATTTTTAATCCCCAACAATTCTCTGCGACAACCTGGAGTCCATACGTGAAATTCTCTCTCCTATTCGGTAATTCTGGGAAGTTTCATTGCGAGATAACTGGGTCCGAATTGTCGCTCTATATAGTAGTGGACTTTCAGCTTCAAAAGGGGTATATCCTTGAATTATTAAAATTTGCTTCTCAGTTTCCGGTAAAGAGAGCCTTTAATTCGACGGATGGTTACGACTACAGTTTATGCATACGGTCGCATCAAAGTATGGCTTCAAGGTTTCTCTAGAGAAATGTCCGAAATTACACTTGCCTTGGGGGTATGTCCAATCAATGACATCGATTGAAAAAGATAATAAGGATCTATCTCGATCTGCAAATTATGAAACATGAAACAACCTCCCAGATTTTTAATCTCAGTCCATTCTCCACGACGGCCTTACGAATGTTCATAAGAGAAATTCTCTCTCCTGTTCGGTAATTCTAGGAAATTTCTCGTAAGATAATAGGCTCGTGGATTCCGCTCTGTAAAACTACATTTACATTTAAACCCTACAAACCGCCACTGGCGCATGGAAGGGGTCAACTACACTTGACTCATTCGGCAGGCATATGAAAACATTACAGGCATACCAAGAACACTGGCAGCAGTAGCATTGGTAGATCCCTTAGTTGACTTAAACTTCTCCTCCATCAGAACTTGAAGCCGCATACGTATTAAATAGCAGTGAATCTTTCGACTAAATGATCGTGACTGAAGCACCTGGATTAAATGGATTTCAACTTTTTCTAAATATGCCTTAGTTTCATTTGAGTAATATTCTGTTGGGAAAGCCCAGTTCTTCAAACGAACCGCAATGTCTTCCGGAGGCAAGTCCATCGGTAGATTGCTTAAGATATACGTTACTTTCTCTTTTTCTAATGCCAGCCTGTATACATAGAAATGTATTTAGGTTTCAATTAACCTATTTCATCTCTAAAAAAGCATTAATATTGCTGCACTTGACAGTTGCTTGTCTGTTAGGCAGTTTGGCCACTGGCTTAGATTAGCAAACCCAGGACATACTATTAAAGAGTGGAACCAAACTATGCAGAAAACATAAATAAAGTGGCATATTCTCTCCCATGATCATAACAGGAGTTACTGTGAACTGATCTCGACGGTAATTAAATAGTATCAACGGCGTTATCGGGAGATTAAGGATGACCACAAGTGAGGGCGGTATGGAAGAACCTCCCCTTTTCCTATTTCCACTGACAACTACTGTCTGCCAGTTATTCATTTCCATAGCCAGCCTCGCCCTTTTCATGCCTTATGGCAAAAGAGCTCTCACTGGTTCCCGCCTCCGGCAAACTGGACCTAGTCTCACTTGGCAACGGGTGTTAGATGACTCTGATATACCGGCCTATACCCATTGGACGGTTCCCGGTTCAGAGTGTGCATCTGAGGACACGACTTCCTTCCGCCCCTTTCAGACGGGGTTGGGAGTGGTGCGACAACCTCCACCTCGTGCTCTCGGGACAGCTCTCCGTTGCCACCAGGGAGGGGGTCTGCCGAATACTTCTTAGCAACTCCTCTACTTTCTTTTGGATTCATGGAGAGGACCTTCTGGCCGCTTTCGACCCATGGCCACCCTTTAGTCTCTTGCGTTAACGCCGTTTTGAGTAATCCCAATTGGATTATTTCTTTAGGTATAATTGGCTCCCAGAGAGGGTTTCTGTACAGCTTGGATCCACTGCCCTTGTTTCTCTTTTCCATGAGATTTTTACTAATAGTGGGAGGAGCGCATCCTTGATACTGGCTGGCTCAATTGGGATAAGAACTAGATGTCTGTTCTGAAGGAATCGATTAAAAAATATGCGGTTATGTCCATATTACCTTTGGAAGGTCAAACCACTAACAGAACCAAATTTAATTGCTCAATCCAGTGGCTGAGAAAGGGGAAACTTCCGGCATTGGAATTCTGCACAGAAGACATTGTCGGAGCGCTTGACGACCAAGGCATCTTCGTGAACATATTCTCCCGATTAAAAACGTCGCGACCCAAAAAGATATTCAAACAGTCTGCTTTAGGATTCTTATTTCCTCGGTAGAGCTCGATAACATTCCGGGCATAAGGTTTTAAACCATTAGTTACGTTTGCGGCTTTAAAGTCCCAACAGAGAGAATCAAATCGTACCAAGGACCTTTTACTGTGCCATCGCTGCCAGGCTATCGGATAAGGCTTGTCTCATATTGCCTCGATGAGTGAAATGTAGAAAAATACAACATGAGAAATGAATGCGAGAAATTATAATCCGACGCAGATATGTGTACCCATTGTCAGAGGTGTAAAATAGACAATTACAGAGGTAAGGTTATTATCAAATTTGATTTCACCATTAGGTACATTGCATTGAAAGAGTGAAGCGAAAGAAAAACTGTTAAGTTAACACACAGGAGCGGTCGACCGAAATAACTAACTCGCAGAGCGGATATCCAACCGCAGCCGTTTCTCCCAGAACACAAAATGCCAAATATAGTAAGCGAGCATCTTAGAAAGCATTAAATTATATGCAATTTGAACAAATCAGTGCAACTCAATGATGACTGCGGGTTTAAATGGTTATCAAATTTAGTAATTTTAATTTTTACGTCTTACGAAACTTCGTTCGCCTTTAACAATTCATCACATCCCCTTTTAGATGTCCCTTGCGATCTTGAAAGCACACGAATGGAATGCCAACGCTATACGAAAGCAGGTACCGAAGACATTCTATGTAAAAACGGAATAAGAACTCTCCGGAGAGACATTTGACCGAACTAAAAGCTTCGAGATGAAGGCCTACCATATTTCAGGACCGCCTTCAGGTGAAGGATTGCTATTATTGTGGATACTTCAAGTCCGAATTTTTATTTAAAGGAATTTTCAAAATCTACACGACGCCGAGAATTCAGCGATTGAAATACGGGGTAGAAATAATTAAATCCCATTGTAAAACCACCCATGGAAGGATTTATTCCAGATTTTGAACATATTCTCAGATAAAACCATAGTTACCATGCTCAAATTCGACCTCCACGTCGTTGACTACGTCGTACTTAACCCAGCGGTGGAAGCTTTTAAATTAATTTGTACGAAAACAATTTTATTTTACGAGTCGAAAATGGCTGGTTCACCTCATCACTGGACACCCGAACAAAAAGTTCACTCTCCCCTCTCCATCTTCCAATCATTTTATGTTTACTAAGTTATGCCGATTTACACTTTTCCCAGGGTTTTAAAATCCTGGGAATGATTACGGTAAGTTCATCTGACTATTACTTTTCGAGGCTAACAATCTCAGGGAAAATATTAATCTCCACACACAGGCATCAATGTACCTGGATAAGTTGAGGATTTGCGTCGAACAGACGAAAAGAAAATTTTCAAAAGAATAATAAATCCAAATCCTCTCACCTCGATCCGTTTCTCAACGAAATTTGAAAGTTGAGCGACGGTAGGAATCATTAGAGATTTCTTCAAAACGAGTCGACTATATGAGCAACTTATCTGCACCAACATGTTAGGATAGTGTGAATATTTTATGAAAGGATTTTAATTTACGGAGAAGAAAAGGGAAACCCTAGAATTTTCTCTCGGTATTCGAATCCCAAAATTCGGGGATTGTTACGGAGAGCTCACGAAACTACTACTTTATCAGAATCATAATTTTTTTCGCCAAATAGAACAGAAGCGAATTCTGAGATAGCGAGATTATCCTTTCTCTCAGGGCAGCACGTTAGACTAAAATTTCGCTTTTCGGTGTTTCCTTTCGCCGCAATTTCAAGTTCAAAAACATACCGAATAAACCAGAAAAGGAGTGCGGTGTTTTGTGGACTGTTGAGTATGGTTATGTTGAGATCGTGATGATCTCTTATCCACTCTCACCACTGCTGTAAAAAATGAACGTAATTTTCCCTTAACGTCTATCTGGTAAAATCTGCTTTACCCTAGAATGAAAAATTACCCAAATTAAGTAACTATACATGGGTGGTCTGACAACTTTCCGACATTTTACCATTTCTGGACATGTTTTCTGAAAATTTGAAAATTTTCTGAAGTTTTCTGAAAAATCTGGGGTCGGAAACTTTTCAGACCACCCTCGTACTTCGTCCAATGTCAGGAGGAGGATTACGCCAATCTCGTGGCACCGTGTATTCCTTACGGAAGAATGGCGCGTGCTATTCGAACTGTTAAATAAAAAGTCAATTTTCTTCTACGCTAAATTTCTTCAAAATCAATGATCGCCAATATTATTTTCCTATGCACATGTCGAACCCCATTCTTCAGTAAGTCATGCACGGGGTCATAAGATTTATTTCTTCAGGACGTTGAACGAAGTTTGAGACGTTCTCTTTGTACGAAAAGCAGAACCTACTTCCAAAATATGTGACGCAGCAAACTTTACATATAGGTATAACACACTATATTTTAAAGTTAACTATTTCAATGTTATTAAGAAACATAGGGTACCTACTCCCTATCTTAATGTAAATACAAAATTCGTACTTTCCCCGAGATTTTTAATGATCGCCTTTTTGTCTTGGAGATTTCATTAGGAGAAAATATGAAAATTAATTAATAAAGTAACAATTTTAGTTTCTTATAGTTTCCTACGTCAAAGTAATTTTCTGGCGCTCTTCAGTGGGAATTGTTTCACGAAAATTAGTGCGCTCCTTCGAATTTCGTTTTGATTAAAATTTCGTATAATCTTACGCTTGTCAGGTGGAAGTAAAAGTAGAATCGCCTGTTTTACCTTTGTCATCACAAGATTGAATCCACCGATCATACTTCCCGGCTCTTCATTAATACAGTGTAGCCATTTCATTTTCTTTTTGAGGAAAAATAAATTTTAATATAACAAATATGCCTCTGACTTAATAAAGTAGAATTATTTCGAATATTATACGCTTGAGTGTGAAGTTCGCGCTATATTTTCCCGCGTAATACCGTCCCGAGCACACACTAGCGACTTTCTAGAACCATCGATGAAACATTCTAGAACTAAGACGAAGCGTAAGAAAAAGTCACTTCTGATACAAAAATATTTAAGTCTATCGAATGAGACGATTGGCTAAAGCGGGTCCAAAGGCAATTGAGGACGTGAAATATAGGCGTCTTAAGCGGGAAGCAGAGCGTCATAAGTGGTATTTTTACCACGTGATTAAAGGGCCAGAATAAAACCTTGTTGTAAGCGGGATAGCGTCTCAAACGGGTCTGACTTTTCATAACCGAAAACATCCTCAGCAATTGAAAATTTAGTACAAATGTGCTTCGTAACTGAATGCGTTTCAAACGCCGTAACGAGTCAAATTGTTCCCTTTTCACCACTTCCTTACTTTTTGTCCCTCCTCCTTCGGCCATGGCTCAATTGAATCATCGAAAGGGACCAACGAGAAGGAAATAGAATATTCTCGAAATTCCCGATTTACGGCAACGAAAAATGTAGGCGCGAGTGACCTCATGAGCCGTGTCACGCGAAAAAGCAACAGACGTTGTAAAGTTAAGGAAGAAAGTTCCAATGGACGAATGGATGAAAAAACAATGAGAGATGTACTCACCAGCCTGAAAACGGTAGCTCCCACGAAGATAAGGTTGGTTGGTAATCTTGAAATCTTTCACACTCCTCAACAGAGACGTTGCACTCTACAACCTCCTCTTCTAACTCATATCGGCCGACTGATGGACAGCTTTTCCCTCCCGTCGTCTCTGAGTTCCCAGAATTCATAGCAGCGCCGAGGTAGGGGAAGGTCGAGGAGGGAGATTTGAATTGAAATAAAAACGCGCGCATACACGTTTTATGTAATTAAAGACTTAATTCACTTAAAGACCAAAATCACTGACTTCAGTTAACACTTGATAAAGTATTTGACAATTTTCTTTTCTCTTTGAAACACTTTATTTAGCATTACCCTTATTAATTATTTTAATATTATTTAACATTATAAATCCCGACTTTATCTTTAAATTTTACTTTCTTTTTGAGCTGGATTTTACTGAATAATAGTTTTTTTAATATCCTAATTAAATTACGTTATAGCATACATATAAAAGAAGCATAAATATAAAATAAATGCAATTTATTGATAAGGAATCTACTGAAACATATCTTAATTACAGTTAGTTAAGCATTATGTGGTAAAGGGATTATGAAGAAAGTAGTTAATTCTAGCATATGGTACATCAGAGTTTTGGGTAATGCTGATCGTTTTCTGGATTATGATAAGAAATAAGCTGAACAAGTAATGAGAGTCAATTCTATAGTCAATTAAATTTTGAGGAATTTAAGGCAAAGAAACTGTCTCCATTGTTCTAAATAAGGTATGCTGAATGAGAATCTAATATGATCATCCAAGTATGAGTAACTTATATCCTACCATTCTGAAAACTTTCTTTGGTAATTTCTCAAGCCTATTCATGTATACCTCATAATAAGAAAACCAAACTATAACACAGTTTTCCAATCTAGAAAGAAGCAAAGTTTTATATAAGATAGCAATCATTTTTGGGTTTGTGAAATCTCTTTTTCATGATGGAAATAAACAGCAAGCTTTTTTATTTATTTATTTATATATTTCATAATAAGTTACATGTAATGAAAGAGATCAGTATATATAATTTGATACAATGCAGTGAATTCAATTTTTTAAATTTCTTAGTCTTAAAAATTCTAAATGAAATTTAAATACAAATCAAAAATAAATATTTGGCATTCTGAGGCTGATTGCATATCATCAACAGCCCTTTCTCTTTTATTTGAAATTATTTCTGTGTTTTTGCCTTCTCTTCATTTTTTGAAAGAATTATCAGCCTTTTGGACAGAGAGCTTCCTTATTACCTCATTTAAGCCCTCTTTCTCTCGGCAGTTTTTTTCCAGATGGACACTCGGGGAAAAATGAGAAATGCTTAATGGCAGTGGTATCTTCAAGATTATGCACAACCACCCAATGTACTTCTTTCTGCTTCATTCAATATGCTTACAATTTCAGATTAAATTGTAGTAATCTATAAACAATTGACAAAAACACTTGGATATTTTGCAGAGTAAAGCTGAGTCAGTCAGAGGTAATATCTTGTTTAATTTAATGATAACACCGGTGAAGAGCACTAAATTCAGTAACTTTTATATGTTTGTTAAAAAATCTTCTGTAAGTCAGAAGTTAAAATAATTAGCATAAGCAAGATATTAATATTACTTGTTCACATTTCCTACCACATTTTCCTATTAGGATGTTAATGCCAATCACAATTGAATGGCACAGCTAAAAAATCGGTACATGTCAGAAATTAAAAATCTCAAAATGCCAAGTCGCATCATCATATTTGTGGAATTTATATTATATATTACAATTTTATTCCAGGATGTTTAGCTCTCCTACAAATAGAGATACTCTGGCTGTCATCTACAACTTCTTTGTTCACAAAAAAGGAAACATTTTTCCCCAGTGTATGTTAACTTTATCAAGTTTTGTTGTTGCAAATGCAACATATTCTCCCCACAGTCTCTCTCCCGGCAGCGGCAAATAGATGACTGATTCAAGAGATAGATGATTGATAACCAATTCATCAACATTTAGGTTTCCCTCGACTGCTGCTGTTGAAGTATGAATACACCTCTGTCACTTGACAAAGACTGTGATAAATTTCGTCGATATAACAGTTCAACCAGCTCTCATCTTTTTCGGACTTTTGATTGTCACTTAATCAATTTTTTACTATTAAAGTAGATCATCAATTTCTTTGATGCTTCTTTCAAATCTTGTCAAAGGAATCACCTCAACCATAATTTTAAGAAGGAATGCTCTTTGAACAATTGCTTCTGGTAATGCTATGAATATTAAGTATGCAACTAATATCTTCCATTTTATTTTGATTGTTTGATTAAAATAAAAACGAATCGTAATCAAAAATTATATTATGGTTTAATTCTAGCTTCTAGATATTGACCAGAGCAGAAAAATCAATAAAGGATTCCTTCAGGTGAAATGTCATTCTTGTTGCCAGTCCTTTGCAAAAACTAGATCATAACAGCTCACACTATTGAGAATTGTGTATCCCACCAATTTTACCTATACCTATTGCTTAGTAATATTTAGTAATGATATTTTAGTTGAAAATGATATTTACAGAATTTAATATAATTTAATTTTTAATATATATCTGTATCAACAGAATCGAAGGTTTCACTAAAGTTCAGTAATTCCATTAGTTAGTCCATTCCTTCAAATGCTTAGGAAGTTTCCTAACGCCTTATATTAAAATGCAATTGGTAAATTCAATCCATGATTTATCACAAAAACTAGCTACTAATATGCAACATTCCCAGAATGCGTCTGTTTGGTTTATATTTAACTTGAAAAAGTATGACCATACTTCTGATACATTTAAGAAAATATCTTTGATTAAACTAGAACATCGTCAAAGAATTCATGTTGTAACACCAGGTTTCAGGGTCTTGCAAGCACAAACTGTGGAATATCTCTTTTCTGAAATTTTTAGCTTAGAATATGTTCACCATTGCAATACTACATGCAAAAAATCTAAAGTAAAACTATATCAAAGAAACAACTTTTAAACAACCAAATTAATTCATTCCGACCTCCGTTTCGCTATAATATTATTCTGCCATGTTAATGCCATTAAAAATCGAAGTAATGAAGTGATTTTAATAACAACAACGAAAACAAATCCTTCCAAACGCTGAACGTAGACCTGCATAGCAGACAATGTCCCTCATCTTTATTTTCTCTTTCTCTATTCTGGAGGCTCGCTCGCCCAAAATGTGGTGTCTGCTGGACGAGTTGCCCCTGGAAGTGGTAACTTTTTTGTAAGCGACTGTACATCCGATGAATAGAGGAAGTCATTCAGACTGTAAGCAAAATCCTCGACTTCAATTTGACGGCGTAATCTAGAAATTTGCGTTATTCAGCGTGTCATTCTTTATTAAATTATTTTCTGCGTATAAAAACTACTATGGTCTATCCGTGTACCAAAAGGCAAGTAGTATTCAATTTACGAATATATGGTAGCGGGACCATGTATTCAAGATAACTGTCAATGAGAAAATACTTCCGAGGGGAAGTTTTAACTAGGCTACTTTTTCAAGGCCACTATTTCACTATCACCATTGTAATAGCGATTGTTAATTTGATGATAAAGATTTATGCAGTTTTAGCTTCTTTAACGCAAATTATAAATATGTGAAAGTTGAGATCAATTACGAATTAAATCATGAATGGCAGAATTGAGTATTCTATGAAAATATATGGTACTAAAATACTAGTTTAAATTTAAACATCCTATTAATCTGCTAAAGTTGAAAACGTCCCGTAATTATTATTCTTATACGAGCTTCACGATAAAATTATTTAGATACAAGTGTCAGGATTCACTCCATAAACGCGGATACCAGTGGCGGGACAAAAACTTAACACAACCACTCCATTTGAGAACCCGTCCGATTGTGACTTCTGGAAGAAGCAACAAACCCAACAAACGAAAACAACTTTATTTAAGAAAAACAAGAGAAAAACAGAAATCGCATTCAGGACGTATAAAATACAGTAATAATAACAATTAAATAATTGAGAACGTATATCCAACAACAAGTGACCCCACCAGATTGTTAAAGCTGTCGCTTGGGAGTTAGTGGCTATAGGCTATTATGGCTTTGTTGAATACCAAAGAGACCAAACTGAACATCAATACATCAACAATGATTAAGTCCTTTTAATAATGACCAAAGTTCTGTAGGCGATAACAATAGTTCTCTTGTACATTCTCAAACGGAAGTCTGAAATCCTAAATCGATAACTCCGCAAAGCTCATCCCAGAATCAAAAAATTCTATGACAGAGGTGGGAAACCTGCAATCTTCGAATTGATCGCGGCTTTTTCTACTTTCTCAGATACGCATTTATATGTACAGTAAAACTATTAAAACTAATTCTAAGGCCCCAAGCTGAAGCATTTTTGCCTTTCATATCGCAGGATAATAGGCTATATAGTCCTTGAAAGCAGTAGTTAATTTTGGATTGAACTGTGAAAATACATGGTCGCTTTTCCTTTTAGTTATATTGTGGGAACAAAATGCCACTAATTGTAAGAAGCAGAACAGGCAATTCTCAATATTAACTTTTATTTCCCTTAATTTTCCCTGTGATTACATAAGACAAAACTAACAAAATAGCAAAACAACAGTAAAACAGACATCACAAGGAAGACCGGAGGGGAAGAACAAGTCTGCCTGGCATTCGCCCAAAGTTGGAAGGAAAACCCCTCAGTAAACACCTCCCAAAGGCAGCCAAAACCACAGAAGTTAATCAGCAAAAAATCTCAAATTCAGTGATTTATAAACGAATTATTTAACTACAAGCGATTCCTCAGATACTTTTACAATAACGAAAAACCATGTTTGATTCCATCAAAGAGTAATGTATATACATTATCTGGCAATGCAAGCTGAAAAGATTCCAAAAGTAGGCAAAAATATTTGTATATACATAGAGAACATGTAATAACTAAAGTATGTGATAAAACATTTACATGAATAGAAAAATTGGTAAAATTAAGTTCTTCACTGGATCTGGTAACCTATTGTATTATTCATCACTAACTTCTCCTGAACTTCAATTAGGTATAGCACCATAGACCACAACATTAAGTTCACAAAATAGATTAATTGCTCCATGAAGAATGAATAGTACAGGGTTAAAACAACAGTTAAAAATGCGGTCAGCTCTTAACAAGAACATGTATTAATAAGCACTTCAGCACGTTAAGTTAAAGTGTGGCTTCACTGGTGGAAGAGACTATAGTTCAAGTAAATGCTCTGCAAATGTATCTGAACTTGCCACACGTCAAAAGTCACTTAACAATACACACAAGTGATTTGGTGTACATTACGGGCGCCCCTCTGGAAAATGACCGTGGATGAAGTATGCTGCAGCATCACACTTCTGTCTGTAGGATTCCTAAAACTGAACCAAAGGGTTGTAATATGATGGACTCGAGGAAACTCCTTCAGAACACCTCAGCATATCTGTTGTTCAATTGGCAGCATGAGACCAAGAATCAGGCAGACTAAGGCTATCCTATCTTTGGGCACCTAAAATGGCTCAAACAGCACCTTCTCCACTAAAATTCCACCAGCAAATAAAAATTGTGGCTAAATACGAGGCTGGACCTGGAAATTCTGAGCAAATTTCAGGGAACAGAAAATACACAAAACAGACCTTTCAAAAACAAAAATAGTCATATGCAAATACTGGAAAAAAGATTAGATATTTAATGCAAACATTGATATGCGAACACGTACGGAAAGGAAAGGAACGATTCACCTTAAAACACAGCCAGTAAAATTTCAAGAAAAATACATCTCATCAGTAATTACAGATAATGAGAAATCACGAATTCAAAGGAATTCCTTAAAATGTTGAAGACTTCCTGTAAAAAAGGGAAAATTAACCATATGGAATACCATAGAAAATATTAGAAATTTAATGCAACATACGTGAGGGAACCCAAAAGTAACGAGAACCGGGCTGTGGAGGGGAGGAACGTCAGGGGACCGAGTTCTGGTTGGTAGGCTATTTTGGCGGGAACTCTCATGAGTCAGTATGCAACGTTTTGTCGCCGTGAGAGCAACTGTTTGTGCGCAGCATTTCTTTTATCAAAGTAACTTTTTCCCATGTGGCGAAAACGTGAGATGGCTGACGCTCGAGAGCAACGCGCGGCGGTAAAATTTTGTTTTCTGTTGGGGAAAACGGCTGCGGAAACTCTTGTAATGCTTCAAACAGCTTACAAGGTTGATGATTTGAGTCAAGCTCGGGTCTACGACTGGTTTTCGCGGTTTAAAAGGGGCGAAATGACGATTGAAGACCAACCTCGTTCCGGGCGCCCCTCAACTTCAAGAACTGACGACAACGTTGAAAAAATCAACACCCTAGTCCGTGAAGATCGTCGCCGAACAATTGATGAGCTCTCTAATATTTCTGGCATGTCATGGAGTTCAATTCAGAGGATTTTATCAGAGGATTTGCGCATGAGAAGAGTTGCAGCCAAATTTGGCTCACACTGCATTGTCTGTGAGGCAGTTTTTGAGTAAAAACAAAATGACACCGATTACTCACCCGCCGTACTCACCTGACCTGGCCCCCTGTGACTTCTTTTTGTTCCCTAGGCTCAAAAAGAACATGAAAGGAAAACGTTTTGGGACTGTGGAAGAAGTGAAACAAAAATCGCTGGAGGGGTTAAAAGACGTCCCATTATGTGAGTTCCAGAGCTGTTTTGAACGATGGGAAAAACGTTTAGACAAATGTATATTGTTAATGGAGAGTACTTTGAAGGTGATAAAAATTTAGTGTAAAAATATTGAGAAATAAAAAAGTTTTAATGAAATTTCTCTTATTTTTGGGTCCCCCCTCGTATGATACTCAAATTCTCACAATATGAAAAAACAAGACAAATCATAACACCATGTAACACTTAATGAAAATAAAATCATCAGTAATAACATAACGAGAAAGGACATACCAAAACCCTCAATAGCCTTACTGACATCCAATAAGAAAATTTGGTATTAGTTCATGAATAATAACTAAATTCATAAAAACCAATCGCAAAAACAAAAAGGTTAAGTCATATACAGGCGTTATATAGATAAGTCGACTATGGACACCGTACGCAAAAAACTTTCATAGTATAGTGCGAACATCGGCTACAGCCGATGGTGACGGTGAAGGTGATCGTAGGCATCACGTCGAAACAAGGTGATGATGATCCAGTAATTGGGAGAACGCAGAGATAAAAAAAACTGTTAAAAACCGCAGTAATCAATCGCATTAGGTGGATGCAGCGTTTGAACGTACTTATCAGACGCATCGTGGACGTTTCGTTTCGTAGGATATTTGTAGAGACGAAGTGTTGCCGCTGAAATTCGGATTCGTGTGTGAAAATCGTCGCAGGCTATCTTCGTTGCTTGGCTTTGCCCGCCCATGCACAAATTATACCAGTCCATGAAGCAATCCATAAAAATAAAATATCAGTAATAACATACCAAGTAAACACTAATTCAAACAACTTTCTTAAGCTTAACGACTTCATATAAAAACATACTCCATCATAAAAAATAGCCTTAAGGATGAGGCGACATATGTAATATTATACGTAGGAAGGACACCGAAATGCAGCAGGATCATTCACACTAAGTACTATTACGATAGTGGCTATTATCAAAGTTCGAAAACAACTAATCGCAACATCTAACAGGTTAAGTCATATACAGGCGTTATACAAATAGGTCGACTGCAGACGCCGTATGAGGAAACATTGCGTAGTATTGCATAAAACATACTGAAATTACAGATTTGTATTTAAATTCTATTGTCCAATCTACTCTATTATAAAAGTTTGCAATATTAAAGTCCAATGCATCCAGGCTCCATGAAGTACGTTGAGTCTTCTAGCACAACTTTCTGCTTCTAATGGGTGCTGCTGTAGGGATCCGCATTTGCTGCTTGAATTCAGTGTTCCAAGGTTTGTCTCCTTCAATAGCCTTGTCAGTTCCTTTTGGAGGGAATATTCACTTTATCCTCTTTCCAAAGGCGTCATATGCAGGCTACAACCTCAGGTTCTGCAAGCAAATACAATGAATATGTTGCAATTTATAATAAACTCAGTAAAAGCAGGTTGAGAGGGTAAATAAAATGAATTTCATAAATGAAGCAAAGTAACAGTAAAATAGAAACCGCTATGTATTAAATATCTTGCAGAAGTTCAGAACAAGTACGTTGTTATCCTTAAATACGCATGATGTGAAAGGTAAATTAATTAAATACGCATAATGTGCAGGATCATGAAATATGAATATATAAAACTGCTAGTTTCCACATTCAAAAAATTCCCAGACAAACTGATATTCTTTTCCCCACCCAAATGTATTTAAACAAACACTACAGTAACTACGAACCAATACAGAAATACTAAAACACCCAAAAATGCCTTATTCTGTATCAGTGTTCATTTTCTCTAATTTATTTATCTCTTTGTCATATTAATATTATTCAAAAGGCTTCCGATATATAGTTTACCTGAAATGTTTTATAAATACAGGTTCCATTCCATTTTTACCGAATCTAATAAAGCACTCTGAGAAAAGTCATGCATAAAACCATTTAAAATTCAGGAAGAGAAGAAAAGCTGGTACTGAATGACAGAAAGGTCATACATGGCACTAAGGTTGCAGGCTCCCCATCCATGAGCTAAGTAACTATAATCATTGTCAAAACGACATCTTTCTAATTAAAAGCTATAACCTTCTTTCGGTGAATACACTTTATAAACTTGCATAAAGCAAACGATTTAAAAGTATCACAAATAAAAGTTAAGGTACAATATTATTGCTATGCAAAGCTATGCTCCTATATTAACTAATCAAAATCTTGAAATATATTGGCTTGAAGCTCTATCTTTTTTCTTATAAGCATTACTTCTGGTGAGTGTACAATATGAGAGGGCTTGAGTTACTGTTCTAGCCAGCAGCACCACTGTCTTAAAAAGCATTGCAAAACTCACTTTAATTCCACTACACAAACTGAAATGATGCAATTTGATAAGAGGAAAACCTTACCCCTTCCGGCCCCCAAATACTTCCTTTATTCCTTGATCTTTTAACTGCTCACTATGCTTGCCTGATGTGGGGGAAGAAACCTCTGGAAACACCACTAATTCCCTTGAGTCTTCCAATGACATCCACTCAAGTAATTTTACTGAAAGTGTATAACACAAGATTAAAAAAGTTCAATTAGTGTCTTGATCTAAGCTGCAAGCCCTCCGTTATCTATAATGATGATTTTGGAAAGTTTGCTGAATTACAACAAATCTTAAATTAATCAACACAGCATCTGCAGGAGATGTTAAGCATATCCCCTCCAAAAATTTGATTAACTTTAATAATCAATATCGATATTTTCCGTTAAAAATATATCTACTGCTTTAAGGTGATCGAATAAAGGTTACATCATAATTGAGGGTACTAAAGCAATGTAATTCTCTGAGAAAGTGAATAAATTTAGACGTATTTAAACATACGGAAATTACCTTGAAATAACTCCTTAGTAGTGTTACCCTGACCAAATGGAAAAAATATTGAAAATACTAATTGCGTCTAAAACTAAAGGGGGCTTTATATTTAATTACGTTTTCGTTGAAGTTAAGACAGCTCCAGATAGTCATGTGTGCCGTGTGTTCTACATTGCAGAAAACAGTCACGGGTTCGATTCCGGTGGGAGACCACGTGCAAAATGATCTCAGCTGTCGAAGCACTTAAACCTAAAATACTTCCATATTCTAATCTAACAGGTACTGGATGAATTGAAGCTCCGAAAAGGCAAAAAGGAGAGTCTTAAAATTACAATACAATATGTATAGGAGAATAAAAGCGGTACATAGAAAACAGATCTAATCTAGAACAAAAAAGCAAGTCTACAAACAGATTAAAGATTTCTTAAAGTATATCTTATTAACTAAATACTACTACTAAAATGACTGAAATGAATTGAGAAAAATACGACCATAAAAACCACCAAATATCCAAATTATATTTGATGAAAATTAGCCAATATAAATGACTTAGAAAAGCTGAAAAGTCTGAAAATCACATGTGCAAAGCTGTTCACATTGAAAGAAATAATAAACTTGCTCAAATGGGAGAAATGTTCAAAACTATTCCAGCTTAAGCACATTAAAAATTCATTACATACTGGTATATCTATTTAGATCAATATTTAAAAGCATCTGTCAAAATCTTCCGGGATAAGTGGATTTGAAGCAAAGCAAAGGATGGTTTAATTACTGTCGCAGTTTTCTTTAAAAATACATCAGAAGACCTTAAATTTCTTCGAATATGCAAAATGGATTTCCATCTTCATTGTTATAACACACCATATACATGAAATGAATAGCCATTAGTAACGATGGAACTAAAACTGATAAATAACCTAGCCTACTCTCCTCCAGCTCTCTAGTGATTCCATTCCAAGGATTTTAACTTTTTTATACTGCTACCTAATTCATAACCCCTCCCCAAAACATACCGACCTGCCTTTCTTCGAACTATATTTTTGTGATCATTCTCACGGGATCCCTCAGAACACACACTGAATATATTTTAGATACCATGGAACTACGATTGCTAATACCATAATCCATCACCAAATACACAAAAGAGAACACCTCCAGTCACATCACCAGATACTCCATTCTCACTGAGCAGACAAACGTAGTAAACCAAAACCAAATACATGCACTCTCAAAATTAATGAAAATGAAAATCCAACTTAAATGAATATATAGAAACAAGTCATTTTAAGTCAAACAATCCTCTCTTTGCTTCAATAAAAATATTTCTATTTGCTCATTTTGGAAATTTTACCATATTTTAAAATTTGAATATGACTGAGTGAAAGGATTTAGAGATCCATTCCCAAATTCATTGCAACGGATTCTATTCATGGAATAAAAATGCACAAAAAAGAAAATATACATTTAAAAAGGATAACATTTATGATTTACGTCTGTATCGAATCAAGGACAAAATTAAATCTAAGAAGCACTGACAGCTTTGAGGTCTTGATTTACAAGATTGTAAGTCTCATACTATTCTTCAAAGTACGTACCCACATAATGTGGGCGATATTAATGGCTTTGTCGGATCAACCAAATTAACATATTTAATACCAGTTGTATGGTTCAATTTGTTTAAAAGCAGAGGTAATTTCGTGCATATGACATACCAAGGAGAATCCGGGAACGTTATCACCTAAGTATTACACTCGGCTATATAAATAATATAAAAATATGATTTTTACTTCTATAGTCCCTTTTGCAGCTTTTTCTTATGCATCATTGGAAACTATCTAAATTAATCTAACATGTTTGTTTGGTAAGTAAGACCAAGCAGCAATAATATGCCAGTTACCAACAGGCTATACCAAGATAAGATAAAATCAAATGAAGAGTGTTTACAACCCACTTATGCAAACATCTTTTAAAAAATCAATACTTTTTATACTGCTGCAAATCTTAAACAAAAATAGGAATAGATACTAATGATCCGAAATTAGCGTGCCATTTCTAATGATCTAGTAAATGCTAAAAATGTTAAATATGCAAAAGGTAAAGGAATATATTGCCCAAATTACAGAAAAGGGATAAAGATATTTAGCTAAAAAATCATACGTGATGAAGGAATAGTGGAACACATGACAAGATATACAACCCAAACTTTGTCTAGGCCTCAAGGTCATTTGCATCCACAGAATTTCAGCTAAGAAAATATTGCTACATATGATTATCTTCCATTAAATATATTACTAAACCCTTAATTTTATAAACTGAAACTTTGTCTGTGCTACTTTTGAAATGAAATTATGAACATATAATTCATCTCTTACCTGTAAAAATATTTAAAGAATACTACATGAAATGATGTCAGAACATCTTTGCTCATGAAAAGATTCCTAAAATAGATAATTAATACCAAAAAAGGTATTAATAGGAAATTTACCTGAATTCAAAAGAATTATATTTAAATCACAATCAGTGAAGAAGTAAGGGATAAGATTCATATGCATGAAGAGCCTCAGCAATTTCTCAAGGTCACCTGCTTCACTAAATTTCCAGCAGCAGAAATCATATTTATTATTTTGAAGCTGCCATATATACCTGAAATTTGCCCTATTTTGTTTTAAAAAGAAAGAAGGCAGGTAGCTTTTGGTAGATTTATTACCCTCTTATGTTGACTCTTTAGCTGTTATTTATTAAAGATCTCCTCATAATTCTAATCCAGGATATTCGTCAAAATATGCTTTGTGATACAACATAAAAAATTTAAGTAAATGCTTGAGATATACTTCCAGAAGGTGTTGCTTAGGAAAAGATGCACAATTTTAACTATAAATGTGTTATTTATGATTAAATTAACTGGAAACAAAACAATTTTTTGGCTCATTGCAGAAATATAAAAATATTCATTCTGTCATTTGTAACTAATACCCTATGCTGGGAATCGTTCACCAAAATTAACATGAATGTAACTAGTTTTCTTAAATGAAACAATTTCTTTGAAAAATCTATCTAAGGTTTGGAAATATATTAACTTTGCAAGTACAAGTACCAAGTAGTAAAAGAAGGAACCATGCATATTTTAAAATGTTGCACCTTAAACATAAAGAACAACTAAATTAAAAGCAAATGAGATTTCTCAATTAAATTGTGTTTTTCTCTTATGAATTTCAATTTCAACTGAGCATACTCCTAGTAACTTTTCAAGAAGTTCCCTTCCAACCACATGAATGATAAAATGATACATAAATTATAACTGTGAGAGTCATTAAGACTCAAAAAAGATTACTGAAATAGAAGGCAAAAAATTGAAATTCACAATACTATATCATGGATTATCATGACTTTAATACTGGAAATGTAATTGCAAATGTTGAAAATATGATTGAGTAGCCAATATGTTCAAGAGAATGTTAAAGCCAGGTATGACTTAACATGGCTAAATGGAAACTGAAGTAATGAAATAGACAATGAAAAAATGTTCAGATATCTATCCAAAGACAAATTTTTCAAAATACAGGTCAAAGATAATAAATCAATCTTGTCGTAAATGCTCACCATGTAAAATTTAAATGTGGGATGTGAGGAAAAGATGCTCTTATGAAATAAGTATGATTACCATTAGAGGATGAAATAATAAGTTGATACTAGCCTTGAAACAGAAACTCAACTAATAGCTCAACTCCATTAGCAAAATGGGAACTTTATGCCAACTTCTAAGTATGCTATTAGAATCAACCAAAGAAAGTAATTTTAAAAACTAGGCCAACATAAATCAACTGGATCAGCGGATAGGAAATTTTCACATACAGAAGTCAAAATATACGAGATAAAGGCTAAATATATTTGTAACTACTTATTAAATTGAAGCACAAACAACATATACCCACAGGAATATTTGAATAGCAAAGAAGACAAAATTCATCTCTACATTCCCAAGATTTCATATTCAAAGAAAGCACTGTAAAAAAGTGCTTTTGAGAAACAAAGGGAACATAAGCTTTAAATCAAAACATAAGAAGGGAGAACCTGACTGCCACTAGCATCTTTCAGCTCTTTCAGAAAAATTTATTGCAAGGAAGGTACCACTTGCATTATGCAGTTCAGAATAATTTTAAGCCTGGCTTCATGACAAGAATATTATATGAAGTAGGAGAGTAACTACTTATTCCCATAATTATTTACTCACATGCAGAGAGGGATTGTAGTACTTCTTAGTATGCTGCAAAAGGTCTTCAAGAATGAATAACCTCGCTTGCACGCAACACTACTCATTAACCACATCACTGTGTCCTACTACTTGCAGATGTAAGTTAATCTGTTATTTATTGGTTTTATTTTAAGTTTTAAGTTAATCCATTAGCATGATTCTCTCACAATTCTTGAAATTTCATCCTCTTGCACTAAAAACCCTTGTTGACTCCTAAATTACTAAGGATGACACGAGAAGGGTATAACATATCTTCATTCGTTTCGGTCCCTATAGGACGAATTTGTCAACAAATTACGATCGGAGATTAGGAAATAAATCGTAAGCGATTCCGCGAGCATGACTCTCTTCCCTAGACTAATGAGATATTTCATGCTAAATTTCATCCCTAAAGAATACTGAGTAGCGAGTTGATAAAAATCTCAACAAGTAAAAGGGAGAGAAAACAAGTAGAGCTACTATAATTGCATTGCTGTTATTTATTGGTTTTATTTTACCGTGACATTCACGAGGATTTACTAAACACACATTTACTAAAGGGTGTTTCAAGCAGTAAGTATTTGTATGATGAGTGCAGTGCACTACATCTGTAGAGAGCTGTTCATACTAAGCTTCATTTTTTAACTACTAATTCTTACTAAATATCTTAAACTATGTATTATAATTGAACTAGATGCATCGCCACTGATATCTTCAGACCATGATGATTTCAATTAACCTAATTTGAAAGCCTCATTACATAGAAGTTAGCAGAACAGTATCTCTAAATTTTGCAAATTACAAACCTATTTCGAACCTTCTTCATTAGAATTAGACTCCCTTTACCGTTCAAGAGTGATGCAATTCTACGGTTTACACTTCGGTAAAAAGACTTTTGTGCCATGAAGTATAATAAATGATTTACTATTCAGAGGCACCTCACTAAATTATCAGCCATCCTTGGCTCATAAATTAATAGGTAAATGAATGCGGCGGGCACAGGCAGCCGCTGATTGATTTCTCATAGCGACGACCAGCTGACAACCTGACTCATCAAACGCATTACGTGCGTATAATTCACCTGTCAGGCAAGATAGAGGAAGAGATACAACAAGTTTACAACTAATGAACTGTAAATTTTATTATATTCTATATAGCAATAACATTATGACGTAAATATCATCCTTGCCCTATAACCATGTCAACTTTTCGACTTCAAGAAAGCCAAGAAGTTCTCTCCTCAACTGATGAATAATATCTCAATAAATAAGGATCGTACAGAACGGGAACAAAAGCACATTCAAAAACTTTACGCGAAAGTGATTTGGTAATTAAAAATATTAATGATATATTGCGAATCATTTCAATAATTGCCCCAAAGAGCGAAATTCTGAGCAGCTGAGCTTCTATTACCAAAAAGGGGGTTAGGGTCTAAAGTAACTCAGCTGCAATTGAATACTATAAATTCAGATTGTGATGTATATATTTAACAGAAACAACTCTTATTGGTGAAATTATTGACGTTGAAATTGGGCTAAGTCACTATACCTTGTATAGAAAAGATCGTGATGCCCTCATCATTTCTAAAAAGTACGGTGGTGGGCATGTTAGTTGCTGTACACAAAAGGTAAAACTCAACGTGTGTAAATACCGCAATCGATTAAGTAGAGCAAAAGTTTGTTAAGATTATTATAAAAAAAGGAATATACTGGTTGGTGCTGTCTATATCCCTCCAACGTCGTCACTGGATAGTTATTCCGCTCACTGTGAATCAATCGAATATGTCGTACATCTTTGCCCGAATGCCTCTTACGTAATCTATTGTGATTATAATCTTTCTGATATCAATTGGAAATCTAACATCTCAGATTGCAATAGTTTATTCGCCACTGAAGCTCAAACTATCAAAGGCTCGTGCTCATTTATTGAACTGAGTCAAGTCAATCGAATATTATATTCAAAATACGAGATACTTGATCTAGTCTTCTCAGCAGCAGAGGAGCTCTACATACTTGAAGCTCTGTTTCCCTAAGAAGGTTATTATCCAGCGCTATGCTTCGAGTTCTCCGTCAAGAAAGTTTATGATAACTTGTCTATTGACTCCAAATGTTAGACTTAAGGAAATGTAACACTGGACATGTTTATGAAATTTTATCTTTTCCTGACTGGGATAAGGTTATAAATGTGTATTATGTGAATGAATCTTTTCTAAAACTAACTGAACTGATTAACAATGTACTCCAACTAAAAAGATAGGCAAAAGCCAATTTCCAAGGTTTACCATAATTTTGTCACACAAATATCATCAAGGCCATCAGTACTAAAAAGCATACATAGTCAATCTCAACAAACTAAATCTTTCAGAGCTTGTTTAGAGTTCTCACGAAAGAATGTTAAAAGGGAAATAAAATCATGTCAGACAGTTTTATTCAAAGGGTATAATCTTCAATTCCTTATGACATGAAATATTTTGGAATTATGTGAACATGCAAAAGAAAAATTAAGGTTTCCCTGATGTGATGTTCCATGGGCATTCATTTGGCAATGGACCACAAGAGATAATTTATCCTTTTTCACGGTATTGCTATAATATCCACCTCATACCTCTGTATTTAAGCAGTCATTAAAATCTGGGACTTTTCCAAATTGTTTTAAGCTTAGTTATTGAATACCTACAAGTCTGAAAAAAATCAGATGTTCTTAACTATAGACCAGTCTCATTTCAGTGTTGCGTTGTTAAATATCTAAAAGCATTATCCTTGATTTCATAAGTCCTTATTTAAACATATACTCATCAATGAGCAACATGGTTTCTATCAAGGCACATCAACTAATACGAATCTAGTTACTTACAAAAACTACATTCTGAATATCTTTAATGATGGTTCAGAGGTTGATGCTGTATATAAAGTATTTAAATAAGCTTTTCATAACATTAGTATAAACCACTCATTGGCTAAACAGAGAACTATGGTATAATTGGCCATCCTCATAACTGGTTTAAAAGTTATTTCATAGAAAGTGTGAGAATTATATCATGCTGTCTTATGAATATATGCAGTAACATCAGAGGTACCACAAAGTTCTCACTTAAGACCATTTCTGCTCATCTTACTTATAAATGATATAGCTTAAAATTTTCAACCCAATCATAGGTATCATTTTCAATGATACCTATGATTTAAAGTTATGTATTAAATTTAAATCTATGTCTGCTTGTACAATACTCTTAAATGCCGTGGACTATCTAAAGAATTGGTGTTTCAACAATGCAATTTAACTCAAGTAAATGTTTGTGTATACCTTTCCATTGATGTAAAGCCCTTATTCTTTACACTTACCACATTAATAATATATCTTTAAAAAGGATAAGCACTGTGAAAGATTTGGGTGTATTATTTGACATCAACTCAAATTTGGGCAATAGTATTGGTCAAATAGTCAGTAAAGATCTCAAAATGCTTGGTTTTATATCAAAGGTTACTAATTAATGATTTTTACAATACATTTGCAATGAAAACACTGTTAACTAGCCTAGTTGTACCAATTCTCAATTATTGCTATGTCATGTGGTCTCCATGCTACAACTGCCACATAAATCAACTGGGAAAGTGAAAAGATACATCATGAGAACATTTTTAAGAAAATTAGTATATGATATAAATGATATTTCATTCCATTAAGCATATAGAGTACTTGGTCTAAAAACACACTCTTCAAGGCAAAAACAGTTTGATCTACTCTCCCTATGTAAATTATCATAAATATAATATAATAAATATAATATATATATATATATATATCCATTTTTGTTGGATTTTTATATGATCAGAGAAATTAGCAATCAAAGTGAGACCATAAAAGAATGCTTTTAAACCTTGATTGTTCAAGTTAAGTGTAAATGTAGGTATACAAGTTCAACTTCTGAGGAGCAGGACTGAGTATTTCTCAATACCTTTGCATTCCATACTTGCAAGCAGAACCAATAAATCTCTATGATGCAGGTAATGTAATATTGAAGGAAATTTTCATGAATTCATTGGTAAATAAGGATAGGACAAAACACCGTTTCTCTAATTATTATGAACAAAGGAAAATCAGTTCTCTGAAGCAGGGATGTGATTTGCAGATTGCTTATAATACCTGTTTGCCAAATCCTTTTTCACAAAGTTGCATTTATGACTTATGCCTTGATTTCCTAAAGAAGATATTACTTTAAGTCAAAGATAAGGCCCTTAAGATTCTATAGAATATCACTTCTTACTATCAAATCATTCACAATACCATTTATTTACTTATTGATGCTTGCATATTACAATTTCAGACGCAGTAAATAGAAGAAAATATTTTTAGGCTTCAGATTTTGAATTTAAATTTATTTTAAAAGGGTGATTACTTGAGATAAGATACTAAATTGAAAAGAATCATTGATTAGTTCTTGGTACTCAAATACCTATAATAATGTATACTATACTAAAACAGCATGTCAGGATATAAAAATTATGAAGAAGAATCGTATACACCTATTTTCCTCCTTTATGATACAGAAGTTAAGATGTCAAAGAAACAAGATTTAAAGTTTTCCTAATGTAGGTGTCTTGTATTAAAGGCATTAATCATAAGCACAAGGTTTATAATAATTATTGCCTTTTAAGGAAATTGAATTTTTAAGGCTATGTAATGAGATTTTCCAACAGAGAGGCTCATAAATGATTGCTCTCAAACAGTGAAAATAAATCGTTTGAAGTACTCTGCAATGTTTATTGATAAGCAGACACTAAAATTTTTAAAAAGACGCTTAAACTTTTGTAAAGTTTTGTTTTTATCTATATTTCTTATTCATTCTGTAATCTACTAATTCTTCAGTCTAATCTACTCATTTTCTAATTTACACCCTGCCTTCACGAATGTGATGATGTATAATGTACAGCATTGTGGGTGTTTCCTAAAATTCTATTCTATTCTGTATTGCATTCTGTATATGTACTACATACTGTGTGTATACTATGTGTGTTATGTATTCTGTATATGTACTCTATACCTATTCCATTGTACTGTCTGCAGGAGGTTTTTGGAGGGTTTTTCCTCTCGTCTAAGGCCAGACAGTTATGTCATTGTAATTCCTTGCTTCCCCTCCCCCATTGCCACCTGGTCCAAAGACCAAACTGCAGAGTTTTTTATTAATATATATGTAATATTAATTTAAAACCAATATATCATAACATAAAATTAGCTTATTCATCAATTTAATATATAAATTATACACTGACCTTAGATTGTCATGCTTCACATACTAATTCATAATAATCATAGAAGAATGAAGATTGATGAAGAGTATATCTAAACCCCATACTTGTGTTTCCTTACATTTTCCATACTATATTTATAGGGATTAGCCAATGCCATAATATTTGTTATTTAATCCACGATCTTTTAAAAGTCTTGTATGGCTTTAGGGGCTAATGTATAACTAGCTAAATGTAGGGGCTAACCTCTCCTTGTCTCAAGTCATTATTTTTATGAATCTTTTTCTTAGTTTTACTTCTTCAAAGGAAATGAAAATTTGAGTAGCTCTTAGGTTACTTTATAATGTTACTTCTGAAAGGTCTTATACTGTAGAACTTCATGTTCATTACTAATAGTTCATTTAATGATATTAGTAGTTGTTCTTCAAATCATAAACCCATATGTATATTTGTCCAGGCTGTTCACAGTTTCTGTGCTGTCCACTCTTTCCTAATATTTGTGTTTTCTTAATTGTCAGTGAGAGCATTATTATTATCCTGTGAATTAGACTACCAGAAATGTACGAAAGCGATGCTGTTTCGCAAGCGAACAGGGGCAATCAGCTGATACATGTCAATGAACTCCTATGAAATAGCTTGATTAAGAGATTAGTGCTCTCGCCAAATATTTATGGTTAAAATTATTCCCTTTAATCGTCAAAGCAGTTCAATTACAATGTAAATCAATAAATATTAGGATTTTAATCCTATCTTTGGCTGTAAAATACTGAATCCAGAGTCAGTTTGAAAAACTTTGACGGATCGGATCATTCTGATCATTGTACTGCATAAACTGCTCTCAAAATTGCATACAATTACTTCAAAACTTCCTCTGTTAGATTCTACTAAGATTTCTCAATTCATAGGAAGGAAAAAGTACATCTGTGCCCTTCTGGTTCCGTATTAACTTCCGCAGTATATATGTCGAAAATATGTCGTGTTCCATTCAATTTCCAGCAATCTTACTGTTATTTGTTCTCGTAAACCTTACTTATTTCGCATTATTTAATTTTAGAGAAGGATGAGTTTTTTATCCGACGTTATACCTGAAGGTGTAACGCATTGCGGAGACTCTTCGTCAGCTCTTATCGAAATCTTCCAATACTTAAAATGTTTGTGGTTCATCTAACAACGTTCTGTCCTCAACGTGAACGAAACACATTTATAAGTATAGGTAAATATATGATTGAAATCCCTTCTGTATCGTCTAACTTATTTTTTTTCTAGCGCTCATTTGGAACAATGTTTTTACAAGGCCTTAACTCAGGTCATGATTCCAGTAAATTCGAATGCACAAGTAGGCAGTTTCAAGAAACTCGATTTACAGAATTATATCTTTAGATATGACGCAGCCCTCGATCATGATTCGTAACGGATGCTGTCCTCACTTTTTTATGTACTATCATTGTAACATACGCTATCTCTTTCATGTGAAAAAGCATTTGCAAACTTTAACTTCTATGCTATATTATATACACAATTAGAAATAGGGAGAATAGAAAATGCAGTAGGAAATGAGTGTATTATCACGTTCAGGAAGGCTCAATAATCACTTCCTGGTAATTCTTGTATTTACTTCTTGTACTAATACTTCTTCGGTAAGTTTTCTTCTGTGTCCTGTATTTGAACGTTTAGTCCACTTATTAACTTCTATTTACTTCACTCCGCATTCTTTATAAAATTCTGTGCGAACATAACAATTAATTCAAAATGATTACTTGCGAAAGGGAGTAGAATTTTAACGGAAACTATGGATCATCGGTAATTCTTTCAAGCTCCGGTAGAATTCTTACTCTTTGTTACACAATATATTAATTCCTAATATATCCTGACAAAAGGTGATGAAAATTTCAGGATTTTAAGGTTTATTTTTACTCTGTTTTCAATCTTTTTCATAGTTAAACCACTGCTCATGTACAAATAACTGTTAAATAAAAAGCATGCAACATGAGGAAACTTTATCTTACTAATAGGTGTCACGTTTAAATTCCGACAAAAATTTCTAAACATGGGGATCTATCAAGCTATGATTTTGCAAATATTTCTTACATTGTACTCTTATCAGAGTGGTCTTATAATCCCAGATTTCGTAAGTAACTATTTAGATTCAATGTCTGATTGAACCTCCCCGACGTCCTAATATGACTAACTATCCTAGAATCTGGAGCAAAATCATATATGGAAATTCCGCGTGTGGCATATGGGAGGGGGTGTTGTAACATTCTTATCTAATCCAGGTTTTTAGCTTCTCTAATGCTCTGCGGGAAGAACGACCAGAATTAACTACCTGTTCAAGCTATAATTTATTGCAACGATTAGTCGATGCCTCTCTCTTGATGTTTACCAAATGATTATGGCATAGACCTCGTCAAAAATTCTGAACCGATGAATTTACGGAAAACTTCCGGCGACAATTTGATCTCCTCCCTTGGAGCAGATTGTCGAATGAGAGATTATCATAGCCATAACGCTACCGTCGAAATCCCTCTTAAGGAAACGAGTTGCTCTGAGTAGTACCGTCTCTAAATCAGATACTAATGTTACTACGTGTGGATCTCTAATCGCAGTATTCGAGACTAGTTCGAATAAAGGAAAATAATGAATTTTTTCGATTCTCGATGGACAATTCTGAGGGACTACAGTTTTCAACCTTTGCATTACATTCGCCTTTCCTATTGACCGATAATTTCTTAGTTCTGTGTACAATTAAAACCGTAAAAGAACATTTTTATTTATTTTCTAGGGGATGACATTTTTGCAAATTTAAAAGCTCAATCGCAACTACCGAATCTTACGTCTTACTGAAAGTGACTGGAAATATTAAATCTGTTACGAAATATTCAGGTACTCGCGAAATGAATTTTCAATAACCAAAAGGCTTTGGTGGACTGGATTAGTATCCGAATCAAGGAGATCGCAAGCCATTAGATAAATAAGAAAAAATTGAAATCTTTCGATTTTACACCATTTGAGAAGGAAAACCTGGCATTCAGAAACGTGGAAAATTTAGGAAAACTGAATTTCTCGCATGAACGATTAACCATAAGGAACCAAGATATTACCCTAAATTGGTAATATTTCAGTAGCGAGTTCGAAGTATTGTATTAATGAATTCCTCTAACCATAAAAGTTACTTTATATTTCCATTTCAAATCTTATGAACTTCCGCGGACAGTATTCTCCAAAATTCCGAAACTTACCGTCTGTGGCTTTTTTATACCTTCTCTTGAACAGTAGTACTGCATGTTACACATCTCAGCAAACGTTTTCCATTGATCTTTGAAGTATATCTGCTCAGAAACCCGGCTGCGAAACTTTTCTGTAAATTAAAAGAATAACCACAAAGTTATACAGCACATTTTAACTATACGTAACTTCCGATGTTATTATATTGCATGGAAGAGTAAAAATGTTTAATCATAAAATAAATAACTTCTTACAAACAAAATATGACATTTTTTAGAAATTTGGAAGAGGAAAATGTTAGAAATAAATCCTACAGATAAAAACTACACTAAAAATAAACTTTAAATTCCTTTGAAAGATTAGGTCAAAAGAAAAGAAGGTGCACGACTTTCCAAGCCACGCAAAGACGTATCGTGCCAGGCTCGTTTCCCCTTTTGAATGGAGGGGTTTCGCCAGCTATCTGCAACTGGAATTTGTCATTTCGGGGACGCTCGCGTCAGCAGTTGCAAATAGCCAGCCCTATCAAACCATAGTGTGGCTACGGCATGAAAACCATAGCCACGGAAAAGATAGGAGAGGAAGAATTTTAGAAGACTAATTAAGTTTTATTCTCTAATGGCTAAAAAGCCTGTCTGTATTAGTGCGTGTATTACCTATCACTTCAATTTCCCCTCCCCCCAATCACTATCGCCCATCGAGTGGGCCCTACTTCACTTAATTTCCCATTCCCCCCAAACTCTAATGCAGACCTGTTCTCTAATGCCCGTTGGATGGGCCCATTTCTGAAGAATTCTACCCTCTACCACCTTTCTAAGCTGAAAGACGTAGATTCCTTACCTTGTGCTGAGGAATTCCTCCAGCGGTGGCCGACCTCAGCTTTCCATCGGCGAACCGAACCTCCTCTTCAAGTCACTATCACCAATTCACTAAATTTCACTATAATGACCATAGCTCACTACACAAACACACACATCTTCTTTGCCAGGAGGCTTCTTCAGGCTCGGTCGAGGCAGCAATCTTTCGAAGACCACGTCGTTGGGTCGGGCAATTCCACGGCGATGTTGCATCTTCGAGAAGTTAACGTTGAAACAGCATGGTCGCCTCGAGTGATTTCAACTCCCGGAGATCTTGCGCCGACTGAGGTTCTCGTCGCGGACGTTGGGCAAAGAATGCGTCGACGACAAAAATTTCAGGGTTTATATACTTTGCTCGTGAAGGAGGAGAGGGGAAAGGGAAAAGGTTCTACGTAATGTTTCTCCTTAATGTATTCGAGTTCGAATGGAGTCCTCACTCATCCCTTTTCTTCTCCTACCTGTCTCGTCCCATCGGAGTTAAACGGAATTACCGAGCAAAGAGTATTGGATGACTTCAGATAAAACTTAGACCTCGAATTAGAGCCTAATTTGACTAAGTATGCTGATTTTATCCAATGGAGGCATTATTCAACAAAATTTACTATAATTGATTGTTTTTCAATTATTCAACCCCGGGTGTTTAAAAATTCACAAGAAATCGCTCTCTTTACCTTTCACATTTTTTACTTTTCACCGCCGCGTGGGTTCTTGAAGGTCTTCTGTTGTGATAAAGAATAGCATTTTGAGGATGTGATAATTTGTATAAATACTTAGAAAATCGACATTAAACGAAGAAATATGATTGGTCTTATCTTCCATAGTTGTTTCACAAAATATCCATTAACATAAACCATTCGAATGATTTTCGGATTCATAAGAAGTCATCGAAAACTTTCACGTGGACTGCAAACTCTTATCATGATGATTTAGCAAACCAGAGTTGAAATTGATACCAAATATTTCTTGTCATCGAAAAGATTCGTAAGTAAGAAAAGCTTCCATTGGAACGAAACGAAGCCTCAACGCTTAGTGTCTTGCAGGTGAACCACATTTTTCTAAAATGTGGTTCACCCCTTATTTTCGTTAGGTGCAAGTATACGGAAATAATTGGAAGAAATTAGTCATAAAATGAAAGATGGTTTCATTTCAGCATCAATTTTCATTATTTCCGTACCCTTATCTCATGACTCAGCGATAGCTCATCTCAAAGCGATCGTCCAGGCTATACAATGTTGAAATCCATCAAGTTAACAACAAATCACATACTTCAGGTAGATCCAGTAAAAAATTTAGCTGCCTCTCTTGTAAAAAATTGTAACACATTAAAGAAAACGACATCTAACTATATCAAATTTTTTTGAACTGAAAGTATCGAAAAGAGGTTCAAATATTACATAAAGTTACGATGATAGCTGTGAATACGCTTTTTATTATCACACTTGACTTTAAAAGGATCGCCTTAACGTCAAATTCGTTGCGACGGGTGTACGAGCACGAGCCAAGGTATTCACGAGATAGTAAAGAACAATTAGGAGGATTTCTGTTTACAGGACACTCATACTCCCGGATGAAGATGAGTAATGTATGAGTCAAAACATACACTTTAAGTTAGTGGAAAAACTCTCCGAGTAAGAAAAGCTTCCATTAGAACGACACAAAGCCTCAACGCTTAGTGCCTTGCAGGTGAACCACATTTTTCTAAAACGCTGGTAAATTTATCATCGTGCAATCATGTAAGGTATGATAAAAAATTCAAATCAACATTATTGGTTTACCCTCATTATGCAATTCATTACATTTTAGTAAAAAAAATATTATTTACTTATAGGATAATGGTGGAAATGACTAGTATTCGATGTTAAATTGAAGGACCGTGATTTTTAAATTTGGATGGGAGGTTAGTCTGATGCAATAATTTTCATGCGGCATTTTCTTCCGTTAACATGACAGTAGTTATGTGACTAAACAAATAATTGCATCATTGAATGTTGCATTAGCTTTTTTTATTGCTACTTTTCTTTCGGGAACATGATAGTTGGCGTGAAAGTCAACAATTACTTTCATCTTGGGGAGCATTACTATTTTTGGACATATGGGAGGTTAATGCAGAGGACTGCTGGAAGGATGAGAGGCTTCTGGTTATCACTAGTTACACCTGACATATTGGACAGGATCCTATACCTACTTCGAAAGTGAAATGAGAAAAACTTCTAAGAATGATACCTTTTCATGAAGTCTTGAAAGATAAGCAACTTGAATAGCAACCCTTTTATTACCATAGCTCTAGCACAACTAGCGATGATTCGAAGTCTCGGTCGGTCTTAGCCCACAATATTATATTAATTTCATACGTCGCTCGTTAAATTCACCAGTAGATGATTATCAATTCTAATGATGGTGACTGGCAATGCAGATTTAATTTTATATGTTGCCTACTGCGGAAGTAAAAGTGGACCGTACGCTGGGTAAAGAATCGCTTATTTAAACGCTTTTCAAAGAATTCGATATTAAGTTTTGATTTTCCCAGTAATGGGAGTTGTTTTCGGTGGTATTTAACTCATGCTTACCAATATCGGAGAACACCGGTTGTTAAAAATATTAAGGGAAGGAATAATCGTAAATGAATAAATTCCCACTGATCTAATGATGATTTTCATTTCAAAAGTTACAAAGCAAAGATTCTTATGCAGTGGAAATGGATTAGTCAAATATAGAGTCTCGAGTTTACCAAATTTCCAACATATTGTTCATGAAAATGGGCAGAGTATAATATCATTTGGTAGGTTTTCTTTCATGATTGTCTTCTGCAATGCAATGCAATGAAATCAAACCAATATAATGGGAATTATTTAATTTGAAATCCTTTATTCCGTTTGAAGCTTGCTACAAGCAATTGATTTAATATGCAATAATCTTTGCTGTTTTAGTTACACAGGTTAGATAACAAAGATATGTTATAAACTTATATATGAGCTCGAGTATGTGCGTATAAACTTTTCTCTACTAGAACTCTTATTTATATACCAGGTGAATCGCACAGATGATAAAAATCATATCCACTCAACATTCTATAGTTATTGAATTTCTAAATAACTTCGATTCGAAAATCGAATTACGCAGAACATTGATGGTACTATTCTAGAATGATGCAAGTCTGTAGTTCACATCTTTGTCTCGAACGCTTGCATGCATCTCGAAGTACAAAGAGTGATTGATTTTTCAAGGTGTGGCAGACATAAAAAATCACTGTTTTTTTCCGAATACAGCTTAGATTAGATCAATGTATCTACTCGAAAATATTACGTTTCAACCATGACCCTTGAGTCTAGAAAATAGAGATGTTAACAACTACGGAAGCATCTATATTTTCATGAGTATCCTCCTATCAAAAATATTTCCATAAAAGCTCTGACGGTCACGGGATCCGAACCCACGATCTCGTCTGCAGTTTGCTTTATCACACTCGAGTGTGATAAAGTTATCTTTCATAAAAGTTACCTATTAAAATAATAATGAAAAATGTATCTTCCCGTGTCCGTCGCAAGGGATTGTAGGCGAGGATATGTGGGGCGAGCAAATGTTTGCGATGATTTTTCCGCACCCAGGGAATAATCGTGACCGGGCGCTAGGACAAATGACCCTTTTCAGACGTTATTAATTGAACGATTATACGTAAAATAATATCAATTTTTGACGCTGAAACAATTGAGTAGTAGTTTCTTTACCGATTACTGATTTAACTGCAAAGGAATCGAAGCTGAGAATTTTATCTTTATTCTGAAAACTGCTGTTTCGTAAGCAAGAATACAGCTTTCTGGTTAACCAAGATTTTGAAATCTAAATTCAGCGTTTTGCATATAAAACTTATCATTTTACTATTGACATTATTTTACGTATATTCGTTTAATTAATAATAAAGGAGACGCGCTCATTTGTCCTAGCGCTCGATCGTCCCGCGCTCAGTTGTCACGGAACCGGGAATAATTACTTGGATATCATAAAAAGTTCAACTGACACAAGAATGTGCTTTCATGATGATTATGATTTGATATAATGATATAAAATATCTCATTGCTGAGAAAGGTAATACTAACTTCCACAAAACGATGAACTATGTTAGGATTTATATATTGAAAGTATTATCTTTGAAAAATAATTTTTATTTGTGTGATGCAAGCAATTACTTGCATTGCACTACATAATCAAGAAAAAGATATCCTCAGACATTTAGACTTAACTAGAAAATTATTGAAGTTAATATGTAAATTGCAACTTCCTTATTTATGTTCCCTGAAGTTATATTTTAGATGTTACAGAAAAATGGAACTTGTAAAAAACATAACTCTGGTGTTGTAGCTGCAGTTCATCTGTAAAGATTACCATAATTAAAATTGTTTCATTGTCATCAATCATCTCAATTTTTTAAATATATTATAGTAAAAGAAACTACACTGCCATTGGCTACAATGGTCTTATCTGGTCAGTAACATTTATTTCAATTAGAAATATGGAAAAGTCAAGGTTAGACCCCAGCCAACCCGGAGTATCCCCTGAAGAAGTTGATGACGTGACAGGTGTCCTCATATAGAACGCGGTGGGATGATCAGCGTTCAGAGTCCTCGAAGGACTTTCGCACTTAGACGTCTTTTAAATTTAATTTTATTTTCTGAAAATATTTCTCATCATAGAGGGTTTGAATCGCCTGACGTATCGACCACAACGTACGAACCATGCGCCTTAACCACTCGGCCATCACAACAGTTAATCTTCCGCGACTTAAATAAGCAATATAACCTGCTACGAATCAGCTCTGGTGACGTCGAGGCATCATTTTAAAATGCCTGCTAACAACGAGAATCGAACCCAGACCCTTTTACTTAGGAGTTGTAATTTTTCCTTTCGTTCTGCAACCCAACCGCCCAGCCACCCCACCGCAAACCGTCGCACGTACTCAAGTATCCCCAGTTCCGATTCGGCTTCAAAAAGAAATTTTGATAGCGAGGTAGACAATAGACATTGTTCATTTAACGACGAGTGGTTAAGTTTGGGCGCGAAAGTCGAACAGTTTGTATGCAGAATGTATGATTTGCAGCCAAACCTTTTCTATTAAGATTGATGTAGTAGGTCCTTTTAAAAACCATGCTTCGTCGTCAAAACATAATGATTTAAAAGATGAGGTTCAGAAATATTGTACCGTTACATCTTTTTTAAAGAAACAAGACACTAGAGAAGAAGAGCTGATCACAGCTGCGGAGGTCGCAGCTACGTTTCATGGTGTAAAGAACCTTTATAGTTATAATAGACAAGATTTTGAGAATAAATTGTCTCAAATTATTTTCCGCGATTCATCTATTGCGAAGAAGCAATCCTGTTAAAAACAAAAGCTAGTATCTAGCTAGTAAACAAAAGCTGTATCGTTGAAAATGCATTAGCTCTAGCAGGTTAGGAAATCCAAACTTAAAAAAGATAAACATTTTTCCTTAACTTTAGACGCTTCCAGAAAGGAAACTGTTTTCCGTTATCGTGCAATGTTTTTGCATAAGGATGAGAACAGCATTTTCGTACTTTTAGGAAGACGCGAAAGAAAATAGTGAATGAAAATCAAACAAATTAAAATCACCGTAATGTCCTTGACTTAAAAAGTATACCCGCGTACCCTGCAGCCAATGCAGGATTTCACAAACGGGTAAAAGAAAATATTAAGGTGAAGAGCTCATAAAACTGTTCTCGTTTATCCTTTCGATATTCAAACACCGCCGTAGAAAGATCGTTTAGTTAAATACGAATAATGGGACAGATTCTTAAGAAACAGATTAAGTAACAAGCTGCTTAACGCAGAATTGCAGGTATCTTACAACATAAGCTTAAAATATCTGAAATTTTATACGTTTCTTAAGAAACATCCAAGCGTGGCGTCCTTTCATTTCCTTGAAAACGCTGCATTTTCTCGGAAGACGCTCTAGTTCTCAAAAGACGCTGTCTCCCAGAGTATAAATAGGGCAGAGAGGGGTTAAGGGTGACTGGAATCCGAAGCTGGACCAAAGGAGGGAACGCGAGGTTGTTACTCTTTGAAGTGACTTCCCGTGGCTACAGCGTTCTCCCTCGGAGTCAGTCTCCGGACAAGGAAACGTAAGTATTTGGGTTAATTTCTTGTGCCTTGATCCATAGTTAGGGAATAAGTAATTGTGCATTATAGTTAATAATAATTAATATAATTAATGATACTTAATTAGAAACAATGAGGAGATGCGCAACCTAAAGTACTTTTTCGGAATGGTATTAATAATACTTAATTAGAAACAATGACGGGATGCGCAACCTAAAGTACTTTTTCGGAATGGTATTAATAATACTTAATTAGAAACAATGGCGAGATGCACAACCAAATATAATTTGATCATCAGCAAGCATTTTCATGATCGTATAGCATTCCATTTTCCCTCAATTAGGAATTTTCATAACATCATGCATTAATTTTACTCACAAATTAATCCGTAAAAGGTTTATTGATATTATGTTAGAGTTTTTGAAAGAAGCATCTGCTGAAGAGGGCCACGCTTACATTGGGGGATTAACGATATGAAGTGAGATTACTATCTGTATAAGAAGAGGTCTCCACACCATCTCTTTTGATAGCTACTGTTTCTCACAATCCCTCAGTAGCAGATATCCAGATTTCAAGTGGGAGTGAAAGCTTGAAGATATTCTTCTTACGGTTTTGATAGAAAGGACTATGTTATTGAAATGTGGCACAGCAAAGGAAAATAACAGGAATAAAGAGTTAATGGGAGTAAATCAAGCTTTTATCTCTAAAGATTGCTGTTTCAACATATATGTCTGTTAAATCACAGGCAGAGAATCTGTATCTATCAATTCGCTTAAATGGTCATACATTATTCAAGGTTATTGTATCTGTATGAATACACTACATATAGTTTTTATCTGTACTTCTCTTAATTGATATTTTTTGTTTTCCTGTGATTAAATTTTAATCAAATAAATAAATAAAAAGCGCTGTGCATGATTCAAAAGATATATTGAAAATGCAATGTAACAGTAAGTGAGAGATATATTCTCCCACTTTTACATGTTGTTAAAATTTTTGCTTTAAATCAACTATGTTTCTGAAGATTTCCTCAGTAATTCATGTTAATCATAGCTTGCTGTAACTGTAAGGAGCTCAAGAAAGTCATTTTATTATTATCTTTCAAATATTTCTCTTTCATATCTGAATGTTACATAAATTACTCAGGGTAACCTTCTTTCGGATTGGGATATATTAACAGGGGAATATAAGCCCAAAGTCCTGATCAAAGGGAGGCAATACCATTATGGTCTATATTAAGCTTAGTCATATTGCAATTGGATGTGAATGTGACTTCAAAGTAATGAAGCGACTGAATGTGCTTTTTGTTGTGTAAATAGTCAATTCTGCTTGAAATTTAGATTCCAATAATGAATGGTTGACAGATATTCTTGTTAGTAATTGCTTCCATGTATTATGCTTTTTCATGAAGTTTACATCTATATTTGATCCTGGACTAACACACGCATATTATTACTATTGCATGAACATACCTCTCAGCAAATTTTAAATATACTTTTTTGATGGGTAGGCGGCATTAAATTTTATGATGCTTCACTAGCATCAGCTAAGAATATCATGTCTTTCTATGCCCTCAGCAACACTGCATGTTTTAGCATCTTAGTTTATCTTGATGTTTTGTATTCTTTCACCATCTGATAAGTGTAATTTCCATGGTCAAATAAAATACATTATTATCTTACTGTTCATTATTCTAATTAAATATTGGTACCTTAGTCACCAAATAACTATTCAGTAATAAGTAACGCATATTATGACAATCAAAAACTGTAAAAATACTACAGTAATACAGAGTATTGCACAAAATCAGAAATAACTGATATAGCAGGGGCATGAAAGATTCAATTTCTCTGGATACATCTCCACAAGATGAATTACAAGGTGAAGATTTGTATATGCCCTTGGTTTGGACACATCATCATTTCAATAAAGATTTCCTTCCTTTGCTTTGCGCATCTGAATGTATTCATGACAAAATAAAATTATATGTTTAATACAAAGAATATATGTGAACATTCTGAAAAGAGTGATTAGTTGCTTAGCAAATCTGCAAATACTTTAATGTTACAATCATTACATTGAAAGTTTGGGTTACCATAATTTTTATTTGTTTTACCATTCCTCAACATTCAATTGAGTAGATGTTTATGACAGCAATTACTGTTTGCATTCCCTTTTGTAGTCAGCTTTTCACATTTCAACAAGACATTCCTATAAATATTGAATCGTTAGTGCAATTTTGTATAGACACCCATGGCAAATATACTGTCGATAACAAAAATGCTAGAATATATGATTCCTAAACAAAGTGTATCCATTACTTTTTAATTCGTAATTATTATACTTTAGTGGCAATGCTTATTTTACAAAAGATAATTAATAAATAGGATAACAGTTATGAGGATCAAAGAAAAGAAAGAAAAGAGTAAGAAACTTTTATAACAGAATCTGATGTACTTCATAATAGAACAGGTGGGATAACAGGAGGTGATTACCATTGATAAAGAAATTTAAATTATACCATAAATCTACCATGGATGAAAAAGAAGAAAGATAGAAATAAACACATAAATAACTGATTATTGAAAGGTACTTTTTCTACTTAATGAGTGCCATAGAAGAGGTTAATATTGCAGGCTATTTAGAGGGCATTCTATAAAATTAAGTAGATAATTGCTAGTACAACAGGGAGGTACTTGAAAACTGATAAAAGATTCAAGTTGGGCACTCTGTGAGGTGGTTGCCAAATTAAAAATTGACAGCAAATGGCACTTGTTGGCATTGAATTCATAATCATAGGAAATACTGTTCATGTAAAAGTACAATGAGTTTAAAAATTTGTTCTGAATATAACGATTTTTTATTTCAGATTAAGAAGCACATGGAAAGGCAGTCCTTTTGAGAAGAATAACCTTTAAGTGTTGATATCATTACGGTTATGGTTATTTCTAGCTTCACCTGGCAATGCAGCTAAAATGAAAATGGAACAATGGTTCTACACTTTTTGTAGCATTACAATATATTCAGCAACTCACTGTAACTTTCACATCATCACACCCACAAACATGACTGACACTAGAGTGAAAAACGGTTTAAGAGAAGTAATAATTTACTGAAAGAGAAACTTTTTCTCTAAAATAATTAATGTACAGTTATAGGATACTATAGGGAAATGGAACCACATGTTTATCGATAATTTTGTCAAAAGTTTCCATGGTATTACGATTTGATATCAGACAAAGATTGGTCAAACCAGAGCAATCTTAATTAATTAGCCTTGGGATTCATCGAAAAGCAGTTACATGAAATATTGAACATTAAAATATGATTGCAACTCTCTAATGCATACTCCGTTTCCTTCATTGAAATTTCCCATACAACCTACAATAACATCAACATCATGAAGTACATTCCTGTTTTTCATTGGAATCTTCTCCAAGAGAAAAACTTGCCACTAAAAACAGAGTAACAACAGGACATCCTCTACACACCGATCTCAGCCATACAATTTCCAAAGACATTGTTCTTATTTATTATTTGAGAAGTACTTAAACCACATTAGAAAACTCATCGGACTTCTCCAACATTCCTTGAGAACATAAACAATCCGCCATTTCTATCGAATCGTACGTGGATTATCGACAGAAAGAGAGGTTAAAACGAAGATCAGAATTTGATTCAGATACATAAAACGTTATGACAGAATAGGTAAAGGTGAACATAATTAAGAAGAAATTAAGATTAGCTTATATAATTGTCACAAATGTGTACATAATAACCCATCCGATTAGTAACTCCCGCAAGAAGAACATGAAGACTTTTTTGAAAATTAATTTCATGAATATCCCGACAAGATAGAATTATGTAAATTAGAGATTTCGTAGAGTGCCAGTGACTGTAAATATCGACATTTTTCCTCCAAAAGTGTCATGAATTCAATCAAAATTACTCTTGTATGTTTTGGGATTAGGTAAAGGTCCTGTGGAGTATTCCATGTTGATATTTGCCTGTTAGAGAACGAAAACACTCAGAAACAAACCTTTTGTTCGAGATGGAGAAAAGGCATGTAAAAAATTATATCAGTTTCTTCCATATGGTTGTCTCTCTATATCTTACTTTATGCCAGCACTTTAGACTCGCAACATGCGCACACAGAATATGGGGCCTCCTGAAATTATAAGACTCCCAATCAAAGTTTAGCTAGAGGGGATTCTCAGATCAAACATCAGGGATGGAGAACCCGCAGCCTTTCCCTCGCCTATTTGCAATTTACACACCAATTTTAACCATTGTTTCTCCATTCTCTAAAGAAACATCAAGGGGAAATAATGGAAATATTATTTCAGGTCATATAATGAATCAATTTACTTTTCGCGTGCAATTTTGATCTTAAACTAGCTTTTTTTTATGTAAACTTAAGCTTTTGTCATTTCAAGAATATTTTGAGGGCTAACAATGAAACGTAACTGTGAATAGATGAGAAATTTGTCAACTTTTGATGGTTTTAATACTTTAATTACATGAGTAAGACTTACCATTTTATAAAAATCAGTGATATTTAGCAAATTCATTCTTGGTCTAGGAACATTTTAGTTTGAGGCACAGGAATCATGACTAAATATACAGTCATACATTTAACTCCTGATCTAGTAAATGTACCTCAGTCTATGAAATCCATTCCTCAATCTCAGAATGAATATATTAGGGATAAATAACAGTTCATTATATCCAATATAGTGTTTCTGAATACGAAATATGGTAACCGAAATGGATTTTCCTTTTTATAGCTGGCCCATGATATTATATATTTCTAGTAATTACTTATATGGTGTTGGCGTTGTAAATAGTAGTGTAATTTTGCATGCTTTTGGTTGGTGTCAGTTTATGTTAACAGATACTTTAAGGTATTTTACTTTTGTTAAACAAGCAGCGTTTACACTTATCATATATCACTTTAATGTTAATGCATTAAAAATGTATGAATCATTGAAGGTTGGGAGTGTTTTTTAGGAGGAAATCTTATTGGGATCAGATGGGTATCTCAGATGGGATTATATGTTTAGAGTCAGGTATTTGAGAGGGGGAATCAGGATAGAAGTGACATTTTGAAGAAAGTCAGGTCATTAGTGTGTGAGAATATTTTCCAGTAACAGGTTATTATAGGAAAAGGAATTAGAGATAAATACAAATGTGGTGATATCAGTGCTGTTTTTCATTGGCATCGTTTGTTGGTCCAGAATAAAGAGGAATAATCCTTCCGTGTTTCTCAATTGTAAGATCGCTTGCTTCATTTTGATAGAATCTACTGTTTGACCTTCCAATGAATTATTTACTAAATACATTAAACATCTGTTGAATATAAAGAAAAAGCGTATGAAAAATGAGAAAAGATTTTATTAAATTCACTATTAGTTGTAATTAAATACATTTTTTTCTCCTCACGATTAACTTTGGCGTGACTGTATAAACTGGCTAATGTAATTACAAAATTATCTATCTATTATATCTCAGAAAATATTTTTTCTTGTAAAGCCAACATATTTTGGCTCTATTAAGTACAAACAATTTTTGAACTGACAGAAGGTCACCTTTTAGTCTAAGCCTTAGAAATGCGCAACAAAAGTACTTTAAAAAGTACAAAAGGCCAGATGTTGATGACCACCAAGAGTCTAGTATAGAATAAAAAGAAGCTGGAAATACAGGACTATGCAGGAGAAACCTGGTTGAGATGCTTTTCTTAAGGCAGTGATGTCAGCAGGAGGAATGTAAGCAATGACAGAAAATATAACTTTAAAATTATTTTATTTTCTACATACTCTTTGTGCTAAATTTCTAAAATATTACATTTATTTTGTAATTGTATCTGTAATATGTAAACTGGTGCTACTTTTTCAAGGATGAATTACATGAATTTCTTTTCAATTATATATTGTAGAAGTTTATTGGATGATAGTGTTCATGTTATCAGTATTTTACATGCAGAGACCAGCAAATACTTTCCTAAGATGCTGTGCCATCTGAATCTTATTGGGTAACTTCCCAAGGACACCAGGCATTCACAAGAATTTCCTGCACCTTTTCTTGGATGTAATTAGTCCAGTCAGCAAATAGGATGGTATATCAATAGAATTAATTCTATAGTATATACAAAGATCATTTCATATTTAGATGTGTTTCATTTTGAAGCAAGTTTCAGTCCTGATGTAATCTGTTTAGTCAAGTATATCACCTTCCAAATGGGTATCACATCTTCCTAGTTGTAAGAGCATATTCTTATCAACCTATGCTTAGATGATTTTTCATTCTTTAGAAGAACTGGATTAGCCTCCAGCTCAGAAAGCAGTTTCAGTTTTAAGACACAAAGACTGGGAAACAGAAGAGGAGATTGAAAGCTTAGGACAACCTAAGGGAATGAAGTGATGTTATTAAACCAAGAGGAAATGTGCTGAAGATTGAAGGACATTTTATAATAGTGATGAATAATAGAGAAAAAGAATGTGTGAAATGTCAGGAAGATGCGTGTGTATACGTCCCCAGACATATGTTGACTCCTCAACCCTTTTGTAAAATTGTGTTTTAATTGAATTTGAATGGGTATAATGTCTGTGTTTATTACTGCAACAATGTTCTGTATTACATGATGGATCTCCATTATATCGAAAGTAATCTTTGCAGGTATCGAGGAAACAGCCCACACAAAACATTTCATCTACATATATAACCACCATGCTACGTATGTTAGAGGGTTTATACACCATCAGAAAACTTCCCTAATTTTTTAAGGTCTCTAATTGTCCACGAAAAATAGAAGTTTTTGAAGCGACAAGTCCAAGCTTAAATTTCCTTATTTACTCTCAGCATATGATCGGTAATTGTAATTAAGGGGACACATAATATATTCTATGCCTTCTAAATCGAATTATCTGTTTATTGAGTAACTTTAACCAAGGATTTAAAATTTTCTTCCTATGAATCCCATCTTATATTGGGATATATTCTAATTATTCCTTACAAAATTAAGTGACTTTATTTGCAAATTAGCACTTATCTACAGAATTCTACTCGCTGCATGCAACCTCTACGTAAAGAAATTACTTAAGACTTTTTTGGTAACCGGCCAAATGTGAAGAACCAAAAAGTTGTAAATTCAATTATCACATAAATATCCAAAGATATGGAAACATAATTCGCATTGCGACTCTCGGGCTTCTCTCTATGCAAATCACATATGAATCTCTGTTATAAAGTATAGGAGCATCAAAATAAAGAAGTGGATCTACAGCATTTCATTCCAAGTTACTATTCAGATAAAATTACAGGCACAGAAAGCTGGCTCACATATGATTTTGGTGACTACGAAGTATTCCCTAAAGATTACAAATTATCAAGGCCACCTGACAAAGGAATTTCAATGTTGAGTTAATAATGGCTCAGACATTGAGGAGATATGGAATGATCTTAAAAATTTTGATCCAAGGTTTATTAAAATATATTCCAACTAAAAGGAAGTGCAGACCTACAATTTTACAACCCGATAATACAATCTTTGAAGCATGAGTCAAGAGCATTATGTAAAGGAAAAAAATTATAAAGGTAGGTAAATAACTAACAGTAATAGCTGATGAATTTGGGCAATACTTCCCCAGCACATATAAAGTAGCAGTTAATACAGCAAAAGATATGGAATTAAACAATAATCCTTCCATATTTCCTTCTTTCACAATAAGCTACAGTGATATCCACAGGAGAGTGAGAAAGTTAAAAAGTAATAAAAAGGCAGGGATCGGAAAGAATGAGAAATTAAATCTTATTCTCTTTTAAGAGTGAAAATGCAAAGACTTAGCTGTAAAAGGGACTATAGAAGCAAAAATCAAATTTTTCTTATGCATCATTGGAAACTAACTAAATTAATCTAACATGTTTGTTTGGTAAGTAAGCAGCAATAATATGCCAGTGACCAACAGGCTATACCAAGATAAGATTAAATCAAATGAAGAGTGTTTACAACCCACTTATGCAAACATCGTTTAAAAAATCAATACTTTTTATACTGCTACAAATCTTAACCAAAAATAGGAATAGATACTAATGATCTGAAATTAGCGTGAAATTTCTAATGATCTAGTAAATGCTAAAAATGTTAAATATGCAAAAGGTAAAGGAATATATTGCCCAAATTACAGAAAAGGGATAAAGATATTTAGCTAAAAAATCATACGTGATGAAGGAATAGTGGAACACATGACAAGATATATAACCCAAACTTTGTCTAGGCCTCAAGGTCTTACAACATAAGCCGAAATTTTCTCCTAAAACGGCTTATTTAGCAAGATTTTCGTAAAATCATCAAAAATAAGATGAAAATTGCTCCGAAAAGGGCTTATTTAGCAAGATTTTCGTAAAATCATCCAAAATAAGTCGAAATTTTTTCCAAAATCGGCTTATTTTTGAAGATTTTCATAAAATCTTGCTAAATAAGCCCAAATTTTCTCTATAAAAGGTTTATTTAGCGAGATTTTCGTTAAATCTTCCAAAATAAGCCGAAAATTGCTCCGAAAAGGGCTTATTTAGCAAGATTTGTATGAGATCTAGCTAAATAAGCCGAAATTTTCACTGTAAAAGGTTTATTTAGCAAGATTTTCGTTAAATCTTCCAAAATTTGTCGAAATTTGCGTCGAAAACGACTTATTTAGCAAGATTTTCATAAAATCTTCCAAATTAAGCTGAAATTTGCCCAAAAAACGGTTAACGTAGCAAGTTTTTCATGAAATCATCCAAAATAAGCTGAAATTTCCCCAAAATCGGCTTTTATTTGAAGATTTTACAAGGAATTTTAAAGAACATTTCTCCGAAAATGATTTATTTTCCAAGACATTCGTAAAATCTTTGAAAAAAAGCCGAAAATAGCTCCGAAAACCGTTTAATAAGAAAGATTCACGCAAAATCATCCAAATTTAGTCGAAATTTTCCCCGAAAACGGCTTATTTAACAAGATTTTCATAATATCTTCAAAAATAATCCGAAATCTTCTCCGAAAACGGCTTATTTAGCATGATTTTCATAAAATCTTCCAAAATAAGCCGAAATTTTCTCTGTAAAAGGTTTATTTAGTAAGATTTTCGTTAAATCTTCCAAAATTTGCGTCGAAAACCAATTATTTAGCAAGATTTTCATAAAATCTTCCAAATAAAGATGAAATATGCCCAAAAAACGGCTTACCTAGCACGTTTTTCGTGAAATCTTACAACATAAGCCGAAATTTTCTCCGAAAACAGCTTTTTTAGCAAGATTTTCGTAAAATCATCCAAAATAAGTCGAAAATTGCTCCGAAAAGGGCTTATATAGCAAGATTTTCGTAAAATCATCCAAAATAAGCCGAAATTTCCTCCAAAAACGACATATTTCTCAAGATTTTTGTAAAATCTTCCAAAATAAGTCGAAATTTGCTCCGAAAAAGGCTTATTTAGTAAGATTTTCGTAAAATCTTCGAAATTAAGCCGAAATTTGCTGCGAAAACGGCTTATTGCTGAAGATTTTACAAGAATTTTACAGTAATTTGCTCCGAAAATTGTTTACTTAGCAAGATTCTCGTAAAATCTACCAAACAAAGCTGAAATTTGCTCCGAAAACGGCTTATTCAGGAAGATTTTCGTAAAATCATCAAAAATTTGCCGAAATTTGCTCTGAAAAAGGCTTATTTAGCGAGATATCCGTAAAATCCTCCAAAATATGTCGAAATTTGCGTCGAAAACGACTTATTCAACAAAAGTTTCGTAAAATCTTCCAACTGAAGCCGGAATTTCCTCCGACAACGGCTTAGCAAGCAAGATTTTTGTAAAATCTTCATAAAATAAGCCAAAATTATCTCCGAAAACGGTGGATATAGCAAGATTTTCGTAAAATCTTCCAAAATAAGCCATAATTTTCTCCGTAAACAGTTTATTTAGCAAGATTTTCGAAAAATCTTCCAAAATAAGCCGAAATTTGCTCCAAAAACGGCTTATTTAGCATGATTTTCGAAAAATCTTCCAAACCTAGCCAAAATTTTCTACATGAACTGCTTATTGAGCAAGATATTTAAAAACCTTCCAAATAAAGCCGAAATTTGCTCCAAAAACGGCGTATTTAGCAAGTTATTTGAAATATCTTGCAAACTAAGACCAAATTTACTTCTAAAACGGCTTATTTAGCAATATATTTGATAAACCTTCCAAATAAAGCCGAAATTTGCTCCAAAAACGGCGTATTTAGCAAGTTTTTTGAAATATCTTGCAAACTAAGACCAAATTTACTTCTAAAACGGCTTATTTAGCAATATATTTGATAAATCTTCTAAATTAAGGCGAAATTTGCTCCAAAAACGGCGTATGTAGCAAGGTATTTAAAAACCTGCCAAATAAAGCCGAAATTTGCTCCAAAAACGGCGTATTTAGCAAGATATATTAAATATCTTCCAAACTAAGCCCAAATTTACTCCAAAACGTCTTATTTAGCTAGATATTTGAAAAATCTTCCAAATTAAGGTGAAATTTGATACAAAAGCGGATTATTAAGAATGATATTTACATAGCCGTCCCAACTAGGCCGAAATTTATTCGAAAAACGACATATTTAGCAATATATTCGAAAAATCTTCCAAATTAAGGTAAATTTTTTCCAAAAATGGCGTGCTTAGCAAGATATTTGAAAAATCTTCGAAACTAAGCCGAAATTTACTCCAAAGACGGCTTATTTAGCAAGATATTTGCAAAATCGTCCAAACTAAGACGAAATTTGCTCCAAAAACAGCTTATTTAGCAAAGATTTGAAAAATCATCCAAACAGAGGCGAAATTTTCTCCAAGAACGGCTTATTGTGCAAGATATTTCTATATTCTTCCAAATAAAGCAATAATTTGCCCCAAATCGGCGTATTTAGCATTATATTTGAAAATACCTTGCAAATTAAACCGAAATTTGCTCAACAAACGGCTTATTCAGCCAGAATTTTGACAAATCTTTTTAATTATGCCGAAATTTGCTCCAAAAGCGGCGTATTTAGCAATATATTTGATAAATCTTCCAAATTAAGGCGAAATTTTCTTCAAAAACGGCGTATTTAGCAAGATATTTTCAAAATCGTCTAAACTAAGCGGAAATATTCTTCAAAATATTACAAAAATCTTCCAAATTAAGGCGAATTTTGCTTCAATAACCGCGGATATAGCAAGATATTTGAAAAATCCTCCAAATTAAGGCGAAATATACTTAAAAAACGGTTTATTTAGTACGATATTTGCAAGATCTCCCCAACTAAGCAGAAATTTTTCTCCAAAAATGGCGTATTTAGCAAGATATTTCAAAAAGCTTCCAAATTAAGGCGAAATTCGCTACGAAATGGGCTTATTTAGCAAGATATTTAAAAAATCTTACAATTTAAACTGAAATTCGATCCTAAAATGGCATATTAAGAATGGTATTTGACAAATCGTCCAAATTAAGACGAAATTCGCTCACAAAACTGCTTAATTTGCACGGTATTTGAAATATCTTCCAAATTAAGCCGATATTCGCTACGATGATAATATATTGCATGGTATTTTAAAAATCGTCCAAAGCAATCCTCAAGTTGTACAAAAAACGGCTTATTTTAGTATGAAATTTTTAAATCTTCCAATTTAGCCGAAATTCGGTCAATCAGACCTATTTAGCTAGGTATTTGAAAAATATTACAATTTAAGCAGAAATTAGGTCAAAAACGGCTATTTTAGCTAGATAATCGGCTTCTACATCTACCTCTGAAAAAGCAGCTACATGTGAGATACACATAAAATCTAAGAAATGAAGGAGAAATTCGCTCGGAAATCACCTCATATACCTAGATATTTCATAAATTAAGGGAAAATCGTCCTAGAAACATATATTTTTCATGAAATTTAAAAGTAACGTTTAGTTTCGTTGTAGCAAAAGCTAATCTCAAGGGATCGGAAAACGTCTAAATTTTGAAGATATTTCATAAATTAGGAAAAATCGCCTCCATAAACCACATATTTTTCGTGTTAATTAAAAAATAATGTGTACTTTAGTTGAAAACAGAGAGATAAATGTGAGATAAACCATAAAATAAAAAATGAAGATGACATCTGCTCCATAAACGTTTATTCTCCCAGATAATTCATAAATTAAGGGAAAATTGTCTCCAGAAGACACATTTCTTACACGTTATATTTTTAAAAATATCGTGTAGTTTAATTGTAAAAGGGGCTCATTTCAAGAGATATAACAAAAACTAACAAATTAAGGCAATATCCGCTCCGAAAACGTCTTATTTTCCCAGATATTTCATTAAGTAAGGAAATATCGGCTCTAGAAACCGCATATTTTTCGTAATAACCGTGAAATATACCGTGTAGTTTCGCTACAAATACAGCTCATTTTGTGTTATGTACAAAAAATCTAACAAATGAAGCAGAAACCTCCTCCAAAACGTTATATTTTTCCAGATATTTCATAAAGTAAAGGAATATCGCCTCTAGAAACCGTATATTTTTGTGTTATTTAAAAAATAATGAGTAGTTTCGTTGAAAGAAGGGCACATGTGAGATATATCTATCTATAAATTCTATCAAATGAAGTAGATATCCTCCCCGAAAACGTCTTATTTTTTCAGAAAATTCATAAATTAAGGGAAAGTTGGCTCCAGATACAACATTTTCCTCCTGATATAAAAAAACGTAGAGTTTCGCTGCGAAAACGGCGCATTTCATGAGGTATACCCAATATCAAACAAACAGCCAAAATCCACTCCGAAATCGTCTTATTTTCCCAGATATTTCATTGAGTAAGGAAATATCGGCTCTAGAAACCACATATTTTTCGTAATATTACAAAAATACCGTGTAGTTTCGCTATAAAAACTGCTCATTTTGTGAGATATACGAAAAATCTAACAAGAAATAAAGGAGAAATGTGCTCCAAAAACGCCCTTTTTTCCCTGATTTTTCATAAATTAAGGGAAAATCGGCAAAGGATCGTTCTCGATAACATCTTATACCCTAGAGTAATTCCAGGAGAGGACGAGAGTGAAAAAAAATTGTCGACGACCGGCAAGCGAACCTAATGGAAAAAGGCTTTATCTAATTAGGCCATCCCCTATATCCCTTTATCTAATTAGGCCGGAGAAAATTTTTAAGTATCGTTAAAATTGTCTAGCATGGTGGCCGAGTGCGACAAAGCATGCCGAAAAGCGGAAGTACGCGGGTTCGAATCCCGGGACCGGACTTTTTTTGATAAAAAAGTCCGGCTTATCCGACCAATTCTAAATCTTAAATAGCTTTCTTATCACCTGTTTCATTCTGACTATACAAACTTTACATTTTATCCTCGGGAAGATATTTTTTTTTAGAATTTTGATGAAAGCAAATGTAAATGCCAGAGTGCATCCACCCAAGGGACGATGCACGCTATTCTGACAAAACACTAACAAATCAACGATCAAATATGACTTCTGTTAAATCACAATATAATGTATAGATAAAGAAACTGAAAAGCTACACAAAATGCCTTTCCAAAGATAAATAAAGCAAAATTTATTCTAAGAGAAAATCAATTCGGCCCGAAGAACGAAAAACATTGTTCTCTCTTTTGCCTTCGATTGACCAAAATGAGAGAAAAGCCGTGCCCAGAGTGGACTGTATAAGTAATTATGGACACGAGGAATGTATGACTTACTAAGATACTGAAGGTGAGGTGAGAGTTAGATGTTTTTCCCTTGAAGCCTAATGATTAACTGCAGACAACTCGAAAACATTGCATACAATAAAGAAAAACTCCAATCATAGGACAGGCACTCTTGACATTGCACTCTTGCAGCCATAGAAAATTGGCAGGAATACAAAACACCAAGAGTCTCTCCAGTTTGCTGATGAGGGTTCTGAAAACTAAAAGATATATTTAAAATTATTATTCCTTTTTCAAAATTGAGTATTCTTTATGACCCCATGATGAAATTAATTTTTTGTAAGAAACACAGTAACTGCCCATCTTAAAAAAGCAAGATAACATTTTGTAGATTAAAAAAATATCTAGTAATTAAGGAGGTTAGTAATTATCTGCTTTTAGATTCTTCTTCAAATAATAATTGCAACCTCGTAAAATAAATGGCATAAAGCCATATTCAGAACACTAGATAATTTGAATACCAACTATTTGCTCAGAGACATACTAAAAAAAACAATACTAGCGTTACTCTCCACCACCACACGAGTCAGTTCCTGCAGAAAAGCAACTGGGGTACTCTTACTATCATTTACCAACGCAGGTTGGCACATTATTTTGGTACCCTTTAGTGAACCCTTATTCTTGCACTGAAGATTTAAAATAATAAATCATAGATAAAATTTTCAAACCAGAACTTATAAAAGAAAAATAATCTAGCAATTTCTGCTTACCTTATTTTAAAAATCAATTGAAGTATCATCCATACAAAATTCTTCACTTTGAAGAGGTCTCAAATTTGTGATCTAATAGGTAAAACAGAGTTATGAAGATGACAGCATTTTCCTAACTCTATCAAATATCAATTACAATTATTATTATTCATATATATCCTCTCCCTTTTTGGCAATTTGATATTATATTTTCCCAATTGTCATCAACTGCAGGAAGAGAGAAACTGTAATAATGGAATTCAGTATCATTAGCAGTCATAAATATTTTGTTCATCTCCACAACCAAAATAGCACCCAACTGAGTTTTAGTAGCTCTGATTGAAAAATAAGTGAAATGTGAGGAGAATTTTTAAGTATGTATCTCTATTTTGATTCAATTACTCCATAAATTGAAACAGGTTCCCTAATAAAGTACAGCAAGTTACTCCAAATTAAAGGCAACTAAGCTTATTTGATTTATATTTTAATATCTATGTGACTTTCTCATTGTGTTGCATTACATCTCTGCAGGGATCATCCAACGTCATGATGCTCAATCCAACAGATTATTTTATCTTAGCTGAGAAGTAAGTTATTGAGTAACAATTTTCCCAACATGCTTTTGTAAGTCTGAATGCTTTTACAATTATACAAAATCTATAAATAAAGACATGTGTAAGAAAAATGTGGCAGATATTTTTCCTTAATGTGAATTTGCAGCAATATTCTTTTATTAACATAGTTTAACTCATTGAAACTTACAACTATAGACAGAATAGACAAGGAATTAAAGATTTGATTATATTGTTTGAGTTACTTGGACTAGAAGTTATTTCTTAGCTTATTATTAACCACTAGTGAATTCACCAATCAAAAATGACAAACTAAATCTAGCTTATAAAAATGTACAACAATCTGGTTCTTACAATAATAAAAAATAAAAATAATTCCTTTCCAATTCTAAATATCCATCACAATAGAAACTGATGCTATAAATGTAAATGGAACACTTACAATGTAACAAAATAAAATTTTCTTATACCTAATACAATATATGTGAACTACGGGAACCCACAGTCTTCTTTGTACACACTTGTGGCTTATTTTTGTCAATTATAGTCCAAAAGTTTTCAATTTTCTCTCCACAGTGTGATTAATATCTTGATGTGCATGAAAAATGATCTGAACTGTTTTCATGTTAAAATTTCTATCCCTTGCAAAGTCAATACATAGCCGTTACACAAAATATTGACATGGATAGTGTTTGGTAGCTAAAATAATATCAAAAAGAATATATCCCAACTAAAATAAGAATCTATTTGGTTTTGTTTCTTCTGGTACTAGTTATGATTTGTTAGTAACATTATTTCCAATTTAATTATGAAAAAGAGTCTGCAATTAATCAAAATTAATTTTATGAACATTTCCTACAAGAGTATTTTTGAAGTTATCCAGAGTCTTCGGGCAAAAAATATTGATTTGGTAGTAGTTCATTGGCCTTCAACTGAGTTTCTAAATTACATAATTCTATCTTGCCAGGAAGTGGATGAAATAAAGTTTCAAAAATTTTTTCCATGCATATCTTACAGAGGTTACTGACATTAGACAAATAAATATATAAAATAAGGGTAAAAGTTGCTCACATAATGCAAGCTAATCAGAGAACAGTTTAAGAAAATACCCAATTACATTTTGGGTATGCTTATTATAACATCCCCCAGATCACCTTAACATATAACGTACAGGATCATGTAACCGATTTGGTATCGAACCTGGAAAAATTTGGGCAGATGTCATTGCATATTAAGTTTTGGGAAGGAGCCATACAATAATCACACTCAGGATTGAAGTCCATATCATATCAGATAGGTCCTCAAACAAAATTCCCTGATTCCCATTTAAAAGTATGGTTGAATGCAAATGGTCTCCTTGCTTTGGACCAAGGAAAATGAGGGGAATGGTAATGTATGGTTTAAAACATATTTATGACTGCTGTTCACATGCCTGTTACAGACTCTATCTTCTTGGGAAAGGACTCATAAAATAATTTGAATATCCTGCAGTACATTTAATATGGGAGAATTAGGACCAATTTAGACTGCCTGGTGTCAAACTGAGAACCCGTAGAAGATAGATGATTGCATATTAATATTAGAATATGACAACTCTGACTGTATCCAAAGTTTTAGCTCAATATCGTATTCAGGAAGTCCTAAAATATGATTAAGTTATCCCTATTTGAAATGTAAGGGGGAATCCAAATGACCTTCTAGCATTAAACCAAGTATCACTACAGAAATGGTGAACTGCATAGATGAAATATATTTATGACCTGTTTTCAAAAATTTTTCTTATATATCCTTATGGAAAAATTCTGACTTTAGGGCCTTTTAGCTTCAAACCCATGACAGCTAGGATCAAATTCTGAATTATTTTAGTGGTTACCCAATTGGACCACCATCCAGTAAAAAATTCATGTCAATAGCATCGGTGGAACATGGTTAGAATTTGTATCCCCTATATTTAACAATATCTTGACAAGTAGCTATAGATATATACAAGCACAAGTTGCTTACATATTGCATGCTTATCGGTGAATATTTACCAAAACATCCAATCACGCTAAGAACTACTTGAAAAAGCATTCCCAAGTTCATCTAAGTGTATATCAAAACGGGCAAATATAACTGGACTAGTATCGAACCAAGGTCCATTACCGTAAATGTTGCTGCCAATTAAGTTTCAGTAAAAACCCCTCAAACTATATGCTGAATTTCAAGTCAATATCATATCGGGATGGTACTAAAATGTAATTCAGAATTTCCCATTTAACTTTATGGTAGTACACGAACAGTACCCTAGCATCAAACTGAGGGCCATCAGGGAAACAGTATATTGCTTTTGTAAAGCATATTTTTGACTGCTGCTCAAAAGCTGGGTTACCAACTTCTATCTTCTTGAGAAATGCCTCATAAAGATTTCAGTTTCCCACCGTACATTCTTAAGGGAGAATTAGGACCGCCTGGAGCCAAACCCAAGACCTTCTTGTAAAATAACATTTCATATAACTATTTGGTAGGGGCAACACCGACAGTTTCTAAAATTTCACATCCATATTATATTAGGAATTTCCTCAAGTGTAATTCCGGATACCTCTTTTGAAATTTGGTAGGATCAAAATGGTGGCATCGAACCAAGGATCATTAGGGAAACAGTGAACTTTGCATATGATAGCTTTTTATAAATGGTTTCCACATGCAGATTTTTACATTTCTATGTTGCTGTGAATCAATTTTAACAAATCCTAAAATTTGCTGCAATGCATTTTAAATGGGAGAAATGTAACACCAACCTGGCATGAAACCCACACTTATTTAGTGACAGTTATTCCACTTCTACTGCAGAAGACCAAGTGATCTCCAACCTCCATAATTTTGATTTCTCTATATTCCTGAGAAGTGCCTCAAAACAATTTTCATAAATCTGCGCAATGCATGAGATGAGCCTTACACTATTCTTAACTATTTCATCTAATGCAAGGAGACATTTTGATGGAGGAGCACTTTAAGACTCATGGATAACATAATTATCAAATGCTAAAATGAATGCTGCCATAGTAAGAATGGAGACAAAAGCAGGTGTAACTAATGATCTTTTTAATCCAGAGTAGTAAAGTAATCATAAATACCTTTCCAACAGGACCAAATAATAAATGCTCATATAAAGTTGCATGCATTGATTAATTGGTGGAAGAATCTGCAGCCTGTTTAGTCAACTAAAAATGGTCAGTTAAAAGAATGGAAATTTAAAAAAATTCAGTTTTTCAAAAAGTTTTCCACAAAGCATGATCAACTCATATTGATTACAATCTTATACTTCCATAAATTAATCATTTAGATTATTAATCTCAAAACATCCAAAAAGAAATTTAATTCTTTTTGATTGATTAGAGAATAAGGATTTATGTTAAAAATAACAATTCTTTGATTATTTTACTTATCTTGCAAAGAATTTCAATGTAAATCTGTCTGTGCAGTGCACAAGAATAATGCACTTTGCCTCATAAGTTAACATATCTCCACAAATGGCTGCTCTTCTAGATACATCTTCAATGCAATTAATTGATGCTGTTCACAAGGTTTTTACAATAGATCAGTGATCTGGCTAGGATGAAACCCTTGCTAATCTTCTTCCAAAGTTTTAGATCTCTTGACTGTCACCCCACAGCATTGTCAGAGATGAACTACAGTATGATAAGTATGTGCAAGAACTTACAGATAACACATGGACGAATGGTAGCTCCTCAAGCTCAGCAAGTAAATGAGAGGGAGAAACAATTTTCTTGGGAAAACATTTCTTCTCATCTTGGAAGCCATGGACCATGGAGCTAACGATGATGCAGTGAAAAGAGAAGAAGGTTTTGGGCAAGAAATTAGGTGGGAGAATTTTAAGACATGAAAATAAATAAGCTATTTATTACAGCATTGTTATGGGGAAAAAGAAGAAAGTTTGTTGAAAGATGAAGTCATTATTATAGAATTTGATGACTATTTATGTTGAAAATTTAGTAATATAAGGAAACTTTATTTACTTCTCATAGACTAATAGGTAACATTCCTTTTAAATTGAATTAAGGTTCCAATGGGTGTAGGCAGATATTTACATTTATATTGTTCATTCATCAACTCATTTCCTTTCAAGGGAGAAATGGTGCGAGATTATAACCCCAAATGCCCAGTAAAACAGCTTTGTCAAAACAGTCTCTCATGCCTGCTTTCATAGTAATTTAAATTCCAAAAAGAAATACAAAAAGTAAAGTTTCAAGAAAAATCAACCAGAGAGAGAAAAAATTTCAGAAACCACATCAAAAATGAACTTTACAAAAAATAAATAGTCTGTTTGTTGTATGCTCTCACTTATCTGTCATCTGTAAGCTCTTTGAATCAATAAGATGATAAATAATTCAACAGATTCAAGAACTTTCATTTCAAATTTTCTCTTATTGAAAATTCTTCCTATTAAAGAAAAAATTCTCCAAGGAAATACTCTTAACACATTATTGCAAATTTCTTATGAAGTGAATTATAAAACGAAAAATAGTTTTTATACAAACTTTATTACACTGTTATATGAGAAATCACATATCACATAAAAAGGTACTGTACATAAAAACATAACTGTGTACAGCTAATGCTCTTCATGTTTTTGCAAGTGCTTCGAATACCACGAGAAGTTTCAGCTCTAAATATAGATATATAAAATTACAAAGCATACCTGTATGTGCAGAAAGGTTGAGAGCAATTTAAACTTTTAAGTAACCTCATTTATAAAAGAAAGGCACTTGACACTAAGTATTAAGGAAAACAACCCTGATAAGAGCACAAATATTATCAAAGCTAGATCCTTCCATCAAGTAACCCATAACAGATTCATTAGCTCAAAATTAATTCTTAAAAAAATAAGGAAATATTAAAATGTTCAACATTGCTCAAGGTATCCAAAATCTTCGTTGTCTCAAAAACCCTTATGAAGGTATAAATAGTACACAAAAATTATACAGCATAATTAATACAGAATAGAACAGTAGTTTATCTATTAAAAGCATCAAATAAAAGTGGGAGAAACCCCAAATAAAGCTTTTCAATACCACCAGATGCAAAATTACACAACTGATTCTCCTCTAGTTGCTCACATGGGGCCATCAGCATCATTAAAGCATAAGGAAAATGGGCTAAAGACCCCAAAATTGTATAGGCAACATTACAAAATCAACAAGGGAAGCAACGACAATATAAAACCCTTTTTCATATCATAAATGCTCAGAAAAGGACTGCAAATCTGAAATTATTGGATGCTTCTTTCCATGACACAGTCTAAAATATATTCAACCTCACATTGCCTCTCTGACACCTTCTTCAACAATCAGCATCACTTGTTCCTTCACTGTACACAATTCCTGCACAGTAACATCTTCCTCTTTCCTTACATCTACTCCATTCTCTTTTATCATCAAATCTATTTTTCCTTCATTAATGGTTGCCGATGTTTTCTCAGCTACAGTACCATTGGACAATGGTGCTTTAGGTTCAGAAGGACGGCCTTTTGCTGCAGTTGTTTTGGAATTACCCTTCAGATCAGTGCTGCGTCTTGCACCAGGGACACCAGCAGATGTTCGCGTTGCAGAGATGTGCTTATTGGCTGATTCTTTGGCTTTCTTTGGATCACTTATAGTTGATGTAGTTGTTTTTGACAATGGTTTTCTTGCTTGGGCTGATAGGGAAGTAGGAGGCTTAGAGGCTGTTGTATTGACTGGTCGACTTGGTTTTGATGTTGTTCCATTTACCACATTTTGTGATTTAGGCTTGTTTGATTCAGAAACTGCTTTTGAAGCTGTTAGGGTTGGTTTCATTGATGGTTTTGCACTTGGCTTGGATGCAGCTGTGGTGCTTGAAAGAGGGACTTTGCGAGGTGAAGGCTTAGGAGCAGCAGAGGTGTTCTGAGACGATAGTTTTGATGCCTCTCCATTGACAGCTCGTTTTACATCACTGACTTTTGATTGAACAGCAGATTTAGCGGTAGCAGATGTAGGCTTAGATGTTGCACTAGGAGATGCAGACTTAAGTGTTGTGCTAGCAGAAGATGGCCTAGATGCAGTAGCAGGCCTAGTCATGCCAGTAGCAGATGGAGGCTTTGACAATGCACTAGATGTTGGTTTCGAGGAAGCAGTTCCAGGCCTTGAAGTTGTAGTTGATGACTTTGCAGGGGGTGCTGATTTAGTTGTTGGCACAGGTGAAGACTTAGTCATACTAGTTCTAGGTTTGGAAGACAATAGAGCAGAAGTACTCTTGGAAGGAGCTGCAGGTTTTCCAGCAGCTGGAGGAGCAGTCTTACGTTCTGTTGGAGTGGGTTTTGTTCCAGAGGGCTTGGTGGGAGATGTTGCAGAAGTTTTAGCAGCTGTTAAACTTGTTTTTGAGGGAGGAACAGTGGATCTGGCAGCTACTTTACCTTTAGGTGCAGCAGCTGTCTGGGCTTTGCTTTTCTCTGAAGTCTTTTTCTTATCTGCAGATGAAGTTTTCTTAGCAGGTGATTTAGCATCTAATGGCAAAGATGGAACCACTTCAGCTATCTTTGGAGTTTCTGTGCTTTCCTTTTCTACCTTTTCTTCCACAGCTTGTTCAACAACTGCAATCTGTGGAGCTGCTTCAATTGGAGATTGAACCACAGGACTTGTCTCAGCTGCGACCTTCACTTCATGAACTTCTTCCACTTCAAATTCGGGTTGTTTAGCAGATAAATTGACATCAGCAATAATATTTTCAGAGTTTGCAGATATAGTTTCATGTTCTAAAGATACACTAAGGTCACATCCAAGAATATCTTCCTGAATAGATGATATTACCTTGTCAGCAATAGGTGATGGAATTCGCACCTCTGATGAAAAATCTGCTCCTAGTGTTGGATAATTTGTAACCAGACTCTCAGGACTGGTTTCCAATACAGATATTGTTTCAGGTACTGGGCTAGTAGAAAGTATCTGCTCAGAAAGACTCATCTTTTTTATTTCATTTTGTGAAAATGACGGAGAAAGAATTTCAACTTCAGCATCAACATTTTTAGATGTTTCAATGAGGCTTTCTGAAATATCTTCTGAGGATTTAACCTGGAACTCTTGTTCAATTTCTATTTGGTACTGTTCACCTTCATTTAGCTTTTCCTCTTTCAAATTTGTCGACATTATATCATCATAGTTTTCCTCCAACTGGATAGAAGATGTCTGCTCACCTTCCTTGTGAGCAGGTGAACATATCTCTTGATTCATAGCATTAGATACTTCAACTTCCTCTTGATATCTCTCAGACAAATTTACCTCATCATTAATGGTAAGGTCAATCATTTTCTGGTCAATTTCTGACAGTAATTCACAGTCAGCAACATGAATGTCCCCCTTAAGCTCAGTCTCATGCTTGTTTGTTTCTTTACCAAAATCAATAATATGATCATCCAAAATCATTTGTTGTGAAGTTAATGAAACATTCTGGACTTCAGCAGTGATTTCATGGCTGTAATCGTCTTCAAATGCTTTCTGTGTAAAATCATGAATCCCATCTTTTTCATGAATTTTATCAACTATCTCTTCCTCAAATTCAAAAGATACCTTCTCTTGAGTTTGACAGACAACATTTGGATCCTCTTCAACTTCCTGAGAGCTAACATTTTCAAAGCTTTGCTCTTCAATCTTCTCATGACTTTGAATGATTTCAAATTTATCATCATCTCTTAACTCATGAGCAACATACTTTTCTTGATTCTCACTCACTTGAACTAAATCTTCCTCAATGATGTGAGGAATATCAACATTTACATGATCCTTTTCAGACCGCATTAAATCTTGTTTCATATCTTGCTCAGCTAATTTTTCATGATTTTCATTCATGCCAAGCAAATCCTGTTCAAACTCCTGAAAGTCAACCTTAACAAGGCTTTGATGTACATCAACAGGTTCTTCAATGGATGTGACTGATTCTTGGACAGCCTCCATAGATTCTGGAGAGTTTACTTTTTCATTGAATTGTGCCATTTCTTCTTCTTGTTGAATTTTGTCAGATTCCAGAACATATGTCTGTACCACAGCCTGGGGCAATTCAGGGGAGTTCATCCTTTGATCATGGTCATCCACCATCAAATTAGGTAATGCTGTTGACTCAGACTGCTGCAATTCACTTACTGGAGATCTTTGATCCAATTCAGCTCTTTCTTTTAATACTTCTAATGAAGAAGAATCTTCTGTAAACTGTAAATCTTGGGTATCTGTTGTGCCTGACACATTCTCAAAAATAGTTTCTTCTAACCTTTCAAGCTCTCTCTCCTGTATCACATCATCAGCTGAAACTAATTCTGGATTAGGAGGCAAGTGCATGTTTTCTTTGTCATCACATACAGGTATATTTTCCTTATCCTCATCTTCTTCTGCAAAATTATAAGATCCTTGAATAGCAGATTCCTCAGAACTACCTAGGTTATCTATCACTCCCAAATTTCGCTGCTCATAGTTAAATGAGGAGGACAGCACCACATCAGCATCAGCTATATCACTTCTATCAAAAGGCAACTTTGATAGATCGTCATTGAAAATAGGCCGTCCAACTACTTCTTTTGGAATAGAGGACATATCATCATATACCTCTCCAGGACATTGCTCTGCTTCCTTTCTAAACATATCAAATTCATTTCCAACACTATTTAAAGTCTCTGGGATAGTATTTCTCGTAGGAGAAATAGGCACAAATTCTGCCGCATCTGGATTCAATCGTGATTCCATTGCAGCCTCTTCAGATTCCTTTGATTCTCCAAAGAATTCTTCTTGACAGCCACCCACAGAATATGTATTTTCTGCAGACACCTCGTTCACCACTTGGATTGAGAGATCACCAATCAGATTCTCTTCCTTGGGCACCACTTCAGTATCTAGCTCTGGGCAGGTCTAAAAGAATAAATGTGTTTGTCAAAATTGATAAAGTTTGCTTAAGATACTAATATTTAAATATAATACTAGCTTGCAATTTTTGATTTGACAAAATGAACAAACTCAAAAATCTTATTCTTAGAACCTAATACAACAAGACACAATAATCATAATTATGCTAATTGTGCATCAAGTTCAATATTTTTGCTCAATTCTCCCAGAAGAGAGAAAAAGGAACTCGGGGGTCAATGAACTAAGAGACAAAGGTTCTCCAAGCACCGAATGCGGCGACTGTCTAAGGGCGATTCCCGGGAAACGGATAATCACCCTTAGACGGTCGCCGCGTTCGGCACTTGGAGAACCTTTGTCTCTTAGTCAATTCTCCCACTTCAATTTTGTTAGACATTTTATCACAAACTATAGATCAAAAAGATATGAAAGATAATTCAAGAAATTACTCATCTTACTTATATTTTTCCTCAAAATAGAATGCAGAAAATGTAAATGATCAAACAGTATGGTTGACATCAACATGTTTACTTTATTGATAACTGGTTCTCTTGAATCTCTAAGATATTGCATAAAGAGTGAATTCCTCAAAAAAATACAACATTTTTGGAAAATTCTAAGCTAGATTCATCTTTAATCTGTCTATTCTTGTGTAAGTAATATTTTAAAGTAAGGCTAGCCAATATATTGCTGGTGGCCATCCAATTTGATACTATTTATTTTTAATGCAATTGACTTGAGGAAACAAATTTTGGCATTTGCAGAAACTAAATATTTAATAGACAAATTTCAGACTATGTTGCTAAACCAATAGAACCTTAATTCAGTTTAATTATCCATAGATGCATGTGTCCTGAGCAGAAGTTCTCCCTACCTCATCATCTCTATGTATAACTAAATTACAGAAAATATAAATTTTGTCTCTTTCTTTATCTTCCAGAGCTTTATTCTTCAGAGATAGTTAAAGAATATTTAAACAGACTGGCTATTGGATACTACTGGAACCACAGGCTAAAAGAAAGTCAGAGTGATGTTAAAATTGGTCAAGAGATATATAAGATATCAATACTGATTGCTAAAAGTGACTTTGCAAAATCTACAGTGTTGAATTATACAACAAGTGTTTGCAGAATTATATAGAACCAGTACACAACAAAAGACTACAAATCAATGCTGGTTATTTTAAGATTCAAGAAAATCACCAATATACTGAGTGAAATAATCCTGAAGAATTATGTGACAGCTCTGAGTTATAAAATTTTGATTGTGTAACATGAGACAACTCATGTAATCCCAGAGAGTAAAGTACAGTCAGCAGCAAAAAATGATCATGTTTGGGCAGTTGCAAGATTACTTTGGGTACATTTTTAGGACCTATGTGGCAACCTTCAACTTCTTCTCTTCCCCTTCCTTTGTAGGGCAGACAAGTTTTTTTGCTGCTACAGGTAATGTGGTAAAAGGAATAAGCACCTGCATATAACTGATTTGAGAATCTTAAAATGAAAGACCTTTCACAGTGATTTGGGGATTCAATAATTTTGAGTTATTAATAACTGCACTCATCATAAATCGATGCTTTCATTAGATTTATTTTAGCATGAAGATTTGCAAATTGTAGTAGAAAAATATTTTTAGCATTAATTGTATGAAGGAGAAGCAGAAGCTAAAATGATTGTCTACGAAATATGGAAAGTGAAACCTCAATCTAAAGTATAGTTTCTATAGCGCGTTCCACGTTTAGTTGACAGTACAGCGTTCTTATAGAGGATCGTTTCCGGTGTATTTCCCCGTAAGGAGCAAGGCGCGATGTTGTCAAACGTTGCGAAAAATTGCTTTTATCATTTAAAAATTCATTACCAATGCAGAGTAAAGGATGCATTGAGTGGTGGAATTTATTTTTCAATATTTAAAAAAATAAAATTGATACAAATTATTTCTTTACATTTTCACGCAGAAAGACGAATTTCTTACTTTATCTTTATCGCGCTGTTGTGAACAAAGCGCTCTTTCATTCAACACAAAATTACCACATAAATATCTTCATACCTTACTTTCCATACCGGTAAATTTATGGTTCTATATTACTTGGTTTAAACGCCTCTTATAAAATGTTTAGGATTCTTTGAACCGAAATTTTCGAATTATGCAAGCCAAAAATCCATCGCCAGCTAACTCTCGTTTTGTACAAGATACCCACCAACATTCTGCGTAAGAAATTTGAAGAAAAGTGTGTGTGAATCTTTTTAAGTTTAAAATGTGAACACTTCAATAAAGCCACCCTCCGGGCAACTATGCAGCCCAGAAACAACTTTTCTTTAGTTATTAATACTCCAACTCTCGTAATTTTCGCAAAATACGGCGAACATGGATTATTTTGAAGGGTCATTACCTATGATCATAGTAAGAAATCTGGATCTTTCAGTTATTGATATGGATCGAATTTATCATATCATATGTATTCATTAAAGCTCCGAATATTCTTTAATATTCTCAAAAATTTTCAATTAATTGTTTAATACAGCAGAAAATTTTGCGTGCTTGGAAGATGTAACACTTCATCTCATATGGCGCACAGCTTCATAGGATAGTTCGTGAGAGAGGGGCCACAAAAGTCTGTTATAGGACGGCCCTTGAGCCATTAGACATCTGAGCAAACGTAGTGGCTCTTCAATTTTGGGAATTCAGGATTAGAGCCCTTGTTTAGTTTGTCTTTGGATTCTCAGAGTATAGAAGTGGAGTGGCCTCGTAAATTATCGAACATCGTTAAGGAGATTTTTCCCAAGTGGTTTATTTTTAAGTTTATGCGATCATCGTTTCCAAAAAGAAAAGAAGTCTAAAAGAGGCAAGCTGTGAAGTAAAGTTTACGTTTTTACCTATTGCAGAAAGTCTCTCGGTGCTATCGAATTCTGCAAAGAGGCCGCATATGGAATTCAAAGAAATCAATGTAGAAGGAAGGATGCACACTGAGGCTCATTCTTAATTTAATTGCTCGATGAGAAACTAAAGAGGCCACACAGCCATATAATTATGCGATATACTTCATTTACTTGTGATGAGCATGGCCTTTTGCCTTGCAAAAAAGGATTTTTAGTTTAATGAGATATTTATTTCCAGTCAAAAATTCACAACTTTGTGCAAATATAATCAGTATGAATGCGTTGTAAGGCAATACTAATAAAATTGTTCTTGTTGCTGTTGTAAATGAGAACATTCAAGATATATCATACTTTTTGTAAAGCAGTTTGCAATTCCAATAATTTCTGATTTATCAAACTTTACCTGCTAATGTTCCCATCATTTTATTTTCATTTTCCTTTTAGGAGGTTTTTAAAAAATGGTAAACTGCTAAACGCCTTCCAGTAATCCATTATTATACTTTTAAATACCTATTTTCGAGAAATTCACATGATTTTTATAACTTTGATCTTTTGCAAACCGAAAATATTGCGTATAAATACCGTCCTTTTCTTAAACATTTATTTAGGAACTTTTTAATGTGCTTTCTCTTTACACATCCGGTAGCAAATTCAAATTTGGCACGGGAATCGCGAGGCGAGTAGACCGATAGTACGTTTGGCAACAGCGTTCTTCGTAAGGACAATACTGTCAACTTAATGTGGAACAGCCTATAAATAACTGATAGATATAATCCTTCATATATTGGGAACTGAAAATACATTTCTCAAGACATGTCAAGAATTCCAATAGCTATAGCAATAAATGCCTCAAAGGAATATAAATATAAATCTGTGTTCAGTTATGTCTTTCCACAACATCCCGGCTGAAGCAATAGATTAATGCCTCAAAGGTAGATATTCAATAACAAAGAAGCTGCAAAGGTATGACAGCACTGGGCCGCGAACTCTGGTGGACTACGGGAGTTCATGGCCCAGTACTGTCATTTATATTAACTAAGGGTATACATAAAACGTAAGAAAAGGAAATCAATTATTTTGTGGTGAATATGATCATTGTAGATAAATTTCCAACTATTCTGAGCTTTAACTGAAAGAGGAATATGCATTAGTCATATTTTGTAACTAATTATCACCAAAAATAAAAAAATATACATTTGTTCTTCAATCTGGATAAATGATCTCAATCTTTGGAAACACTGTAATGGTGAACAATAGGTGGGGAGTTAATCTTAAACCTCAAAGTTAACTTTGCGATATTAAAGAAAGGGGAATCTATATTCAAAGTAATGAAACCAAAAGTTTCAATTCTTTAAATTTCTGCAATTTATTATTCTTCAAAACAAATCATTATCTAATGCCAACTTCATTTCTATAAAGATTTAGCTTTAGAGTAGTTCACATGATTAATGTCATCAATTTTAGTGATTAAAGATTAGAGATAAACAAATGAATAAATTAACAGAAGGAAACCACAGAAATCAGAGATATGTTTACACAAGTTAGTTAGCCAAACTTTGATAAAAATAAAAATACTATAAATATATCACAACATACTCTAACAAATGAAAGGTTTCCAGGTAAATTAGGTAGTACTTGAATACAAAATGCAGGGTAGTAATTCTTACAAGTAAACCTAGGATATTGTCTCAGAAACAGCTATCACTGAAAACATGAATCATTACTTTCTAATACTATTAATCTATATAAATGAAAACAGTAATTTGTAACTCTCACCTGTCTGATTCATTCTACAATCAGAACCCTTTCAAGATGTGCAATGAAAAGTCCACAAAAGTAAAATTACATTACGTTATTGCCTATACTTTATGGATTTTCCTATCCATAACTGTCCAAAGAATGCAAATAGTCAACAACTCTTGTTGACTGCGCAACTTCCCCATCATTGAGATCTAAAATATCCAGGTTTCTTGGACAAGCTTGTAATATTCAACTAAGTTTCCAATCTTTGTTCTCAAAAATATGCTTTTAAGTCTTCTGTGCTCTTATTAGTGCTGTATGCTCTTTACACTTGACATGCTATTTTACCACCTCTTAATAGATTAAACATTCCTGAAATTGATAAGGCTGTGAGAAGAACCTCTAGCAAACACTCAATCTTGGAAATTATTTGTAACAAAATTAAACTTCTAGCTCAAATGTATAACAAAAATATGATTTATAAATGACAAAGTATATTTATCTCTTTTTAATGATATAATGAACTGGCTGATATAGACAAATATGGTTGATTCCTATGCTTTCTAGGTTCTCTTAATGAATATGTTTGTTAATTTTTAATTATCTTTTATATGTAGCTACTCTTTTCTTCCAAAACTCATGAGATCCCCTTGCAATTCTCCCAGAAGAGGTAATTGCTGCAATCAAGCAGATGAAGAATGGAAAAGCAGGAGGAATATTTGGAGTGTTAGTGGAATATCTAAATTTTGGTGGAGCAGAAGTTGCTTACATTTTAGTGCAATAATTCACTAATAGCCAGAAACAAGGAAGAATCTGCAAGGAGTGGAACCACACAAGAATCTTCCTTTTACACAAGAAAGGAAGCAAAGAAGAGTTGAAGAACTACCGTCCCATCAGCCTCCTTCCTGTTGTTTACAAGACATTCATGAGGATAATAGCTGAACATTTAAAGGTGACTCTATCATCTGCCCAGGCTAGAGAGCAAGCAAGATTCAGGAAGGGCTTCAGTACTATGAATCTCATCCACACACTACAATAAATAATAAGCAGAACAAATGAACTTGAGATGCTGCTAGTACTCTCCTTTGTGGACCATGCTCTAGCCTTCAACTCAGTAAGTACCTCCTCTGGGCTCCCATGTGGGCAGCATGTTCGACTTCAATGAAAGCAGTCCCTGGTTCGATTCCCAGTGGGAGCACACATGCAGAATGACCTCATTTGTTGAAGCACTTTTCACAATAGTACTATGAACTTCCTCTACACTAAAAGCTCTTGAAAAACAAGTAGGAGTAGAGTAAATCTGTCTTCTATATAGCATTTACAAAAATGCCACAGCCTCTGTAATGCTACATGAAGATACTGAAGAAACCAAAATTTAGAAGGGAATTAGACAAGGCTGACTGCCTTTCCCCAATTCTTTTCACAGCTGTTCTTGATGAAGTTTTTAAAACCTTAGACTGGGAGCAGAAAGGTCTGTGGATAAAGGGGGAGCACATTAGTCATGTGCACTTCATAGATGATATAGTACTCTTTGCAACAAACGGAATAGATCAAGACTTCAAGAACTGAACACCACAGGACAGAAGATAGGACTCAGGATAAACTTAACAAAATAGAGGTAATGCATAACTTTTTTGCAGCACAAGAACCAATCAAGTTTGAAGGGATGCCTATGGAGGTCTGCTCAGAATACACATACCTAGGACAACTAGTAACAACAGGATTAACGAAGTGAACAGAAGAATTAAACTCGACTGGAGTGCCTTCAGAAGAAATGCACATATTATGAATCAAAAATTCCAATGGTTTTGAAGAGGAAGGTCTCTAACCATTCTACCAGTGTTGACATATGAAAGTGAAACCTGAGTGTTAAACAGAGCAATAACCTAGCAACTTCAGACATTGCAAAGATGTAAGGAAAGATATATGGTTCAACGCAAGAGCGTCATTTTGATTCTACCATGCATTTCAAAAGGGGATAACAGAATCTTAATTTAGGACCTTCCCAATAAGATATTGAATCAAAACTTTCAAACAGGTCAGAATGGCACTCATCTAAAATTAATATGCAATTTTCTCTTACGAAAGGGTCCTGAGTTTGATGCCAGGCAGTCTTTAGTGCAAATTTTTGAAAATTGTTTTGAGGCTCGGTGTGATAAAGTAATCGAAATCACAGTTTGTGTTTGCAGAAGAGTTGGTCTTCTATAGTACCAAAGGAAGAAATGTTACCTAATGAGTGTTGTTTTGACGACATTTGGATGCTAAATTCTCTCTTTTAAAATGTATTTTTTTGATTTTTAAGAATTGTTTCGAATGCTTTCGCGATAACATGGAAAGACGAAATCCGGAATAGGGGTCATATATAAGCATCGGAGAATAATTGGATACTTATGGTAAATTTTCACCAATTAGCTTGCAGTATACAAGCAACTTTTACTAGCTGAAACTAGCCTGTTGATAAAAAGTTCTCCATGATAAAATTCTTATACTATACTGTAATTCTTATACTATACCACAAAATTTATTTTGTGGTATAGTATAAGAATTTTATCATGGAGAACTTTGTTGTCACACACTACCACCAAGTGAGACCTGAGACTGTGATGTTTAGCCTGTTGATTCTCAACGGGGAAATAAAAATTTCTGCATACCATATTAATCATGTCTGGGATGTCATCATGACTCATATTTAAATTTTAGAGATTGATATCCCCTCTCGATGAATTCCTCTATATATGATAAAGAGTAGCATCCATTGAATATACCATCTTATTTCACCTATATGTTTTTGGTCTATGATATAGGAGGTAAAGCTTCTCAATTGTTACTGATGATTTTTTAAATAGAGATAGAAACAGAAACACCTTCAATCAGTTATTTTATATACTTGATAAGTTGATAATTTTTGAAAATAATTTTCAACTATCTGTACAAAAATGCAATTAATAACCAACTAAACTCAATTAATTTTCCATAAAAATTTCTCATATTTACTCCAAATGTCTCATTAAATTTTTTAAATATGTTAAATATTGCTATGTTATTGCAATAATTGTCTGAAAATTAGATTTGCAGGATTAATATTTTAAACATTTCTAAATGAAGTTTTCTTAATTAAGTTTGTCAGTACCCCTTAACTCTCAACCGAGATCATTACGAAACTGACAATAACGATGAGTCTTGATTAAATATACTTCTTATGAAATTTTTATCAAGCTTGTATGATGATTCTTTTGAATAATAATTTTCTATGGAAATATAACCTGAGAACTAATAAAATGAACTCTATTTCCTTTTATTACATTAGATTAAGTTTTGACCTGCCTGGGATTGAAATGGGGACCATTATTACAGGTGAAAAAATTTTATTCATTCTAAGGGAAAGTATTTTAATTGTATGCATGTTTTAAAATTTTACTTATTCCAGTTCTTGAGTTTGAGGTGAAATAACCTACATGCAAATCACAATAGATTCAGAAAGCTTACGTTTATTCTTGATGTTAAGTAAACATAGATAATTACCATAAAATTTATAATTACTCTACCCTTGAGAAATTAGTAGACTGCTAAGTAACAAAAGAGATGTGGAGTTATGTATTTACTCAATATACTACTATGATGTGTGACATAAACTACTAAGAGAGGTGAAGCATGTTCCCGTCTTACTGCTCTGCAATGCTTAGTATAGTTAATGTATATTGTGACTGAATATACTGAATTGTATAATCGTTCCGCATAATATTTAATGATTTAATAATTATTTACCGCTTCATTAAACATTCAGGAAACGATGAAAATATATCATGGTACGGTTTGTTTTCAACAGCTATTATATATGTAGGAATATTTATTCCTACAGTACACTCCCTGCCGTGTGCCAAAAGACGACTCATAGGATACTAATTATGCTGTGGATTTACCCCACTCTTAGTAGTTAAATTATATCTAAATAGCATAAAAAAGTAGAGCTGATTAAAAGAAACTACTATATATTCGTTCCCAGCAATTCTGTGCAAATCGATCCTGCAAATTGTTCATACCTGGAAATCCTAAAATTTCAGAATATCCATTATCTATTCATTCTAATCATTGCTTTCATATGGACCTAAAACCATATATTCTTAGGTAAAAATATGGTCAGCATCAACAATCACATTGGTCATCAAGGGGACTTGTTGTTTATGGCCTCAAAATATCCATTTATTTTAATTGAATTCTCACCATTTCAAGTCGATAATGATATTTCATGACCAGAATTCCAAAATTGACAAGGAGACATTTCCATATTATTTTTTTGGAAAAATTAAAAGAAAAAAATCATTTACACAGAATAATACCTCAAGCAATCCAAAAGCCAAAGTTGGGAAGCCTGGATGGGATGGGAACCAGGTGTTTCACTCAAAAACTTTTTAACTTCTACAGTTTTGAAAAACAGAAATTTAACAGCAGAATTCATCTCAATTCATCATTACATTATTTTATGGTATGCTTGCTATTCACATTACATTTAAACTCTAATTAACTACTTACAAATAGCCTTATATGTAACTGAATACTAACTGCGAAATAGAAATTCTACTCAGCTTATGCAAACAAATCAGAATAACAGAAATTAAAAAAACTCAGGCTAAAATAACTGAAGAATTACAAATGAATAATAATATAGTTTCAAAAGTAAGATAAAACTGTTATATTATAGAGAAGACAAGTAAAAACTGCATGTCTTTCAAATTGGATAGATACACTCACCTTTTTTTCATCTAACTCCTGCTTCTCAGCAGACACTTTTGGTGTGAATGTCTCAAGAAAGCCAGAATCTTCTGGTACAACTTGTTGTCCAACTTCCACAGATTGCTCTAGCAAATCAGGTGGGTCAATTTCATGCCCAGATGGGGCTCGTTCGTCTGCAGCCTCCAGCGATGGAGATACTGGAACTACACCAGGAGACTTCACTGAGACATATTTCCACTCAGCATCCTCGTCTTCAGAGTCATCTTCCTCTTCCACCACACCACCTCCAACCACTTCAAGCTCCTCCTTCTCCTCAACACTTTCCAATGTCTCTTCAGTGCAAACTACTGAAATGTGTGCAAAAGCTCTCATAAAAAATATTCATCATGAAACATTGACCCAAAAACCTAAAGCAAGGAGCAATATGATACTTGCAACAACCAATTTAAAAAATAGTAAAATGTTGAGAGGACTGTTTTCAATAAATTAAGCGTATCAATCAATTTAAAACCTAAAATTACAAAAAAGGGAAAGTGCATACAAAACAGAGGGTAAAATAATTGCAGTTGAATCTTTCACCTGGCAGAATAAGAAAGGAACAAGAATTATATCCCCACCTGCATAGAAAAGGAACAGGAATACATACATAAGGTATGGGGATATGGGGAACCATCAGAAAACCATCTTAAGGTACATTCTTCATCAGAAACCATCAAGCCTCAGAATATTGTTCTCAGACACAAGTTTTTCATCAACATTCATATTGTTCAACAATAACAATTATAGGAAAAACAAATTTAACTGAAAAATAAATTTTTGGTTAATTTTCATTGGAATAGAGGAGAATGGGAAACAAAATTAATTTATTGAGTGCGTGACGAGTTTGTTTTGGAAAATGAAAAAGGCTGCATAAAGGGTTCACCACCCCCAGGTTGTAGGTATTTCTATAACATTCGTTCTGTTTAAAAAACTTCATTGGCAAACATAATCTGTCTCCTTCTCCATAACCCCAAACTACTGAGATTATTCTTTCAAGCAGTCTCTTCCCAACATTGCAGTAAAATCACAAGAAGTAATTGCAAATAATATGCAAATAGAGGAGGGCATTTTCTAAAATGTAAGAATTTTTCTTGAATTCTTACTCATGATTATAATAATAATCATGATTTCATTCAAGTACAAAAAACAAGATAGTTTTGAGTTAGTGACAAGTCATTATCAACACATCAAACAGACCAAAATAATGAACGTATACTTTGATTGAACTATTTAATGTACAATCAGCCATAAATAATGAAAATCTGATTCTTTTCATCTATAATTGGCATGAAATTTTCCTCCCTTAACATTTAAGAAGTCCTTAATCTGAGTAAGGCTCTTTGGCATGCCAAAAGATGGGTATAGCAACCAAGTCTGACCAGACATAGACCATAATGCAGTGTGAATTTCAAGCAAACTCTTAAATTATAGAAAGAGTACCAATGCAAATGCAGGATGAATATGAATTGACTTTAACATTTACTTCATAAATCTGTAAATGATGTGTTATGAATTTCTACAGTGTTTAGCCAAGGGATGGGGAAACTTTTTGCAGTAGAAGTCACATTTAAATAGTTTTATAAAATTTTACATGATTTCATTCAATAAGTAAATGTAAAGAAAAGTTTTAATTTTAATTTAAATTGGTGTCATTAGAAGTTATGGAAAACAAAATTATTTTAACAGGAGCTTCTTCCTTTTAGGATAAGACTAGAAAACCAAACATTCAAAAAGGCTGGTTGAGCAGAAGATTAGAAAGGGAATGCAAGGTGACAAGTGAGGCTGTCTGCTCTTTGTTTCAGAATTAAACAAATCCACATTTGTGAAACACAATGGCACTGTGAATAACAATTATCATTCATTGATTTCATTCAGTGACCGAAATTGATTCATAGCTCCAGCATGAACGAGATAATGAAAGATAACCCAAAGACGATAAGAAATCGATTTATCATGGTAGAAAATGTCATATGAAGTTCCGTTTACAAAATTATAGGAGGAATAAATTTTAAAAAACATTATGCCTCGACTTCTGAAAGTGAAATACTTCCAAAATTTAAGATACTGTTTTTCGTAAAGTTGAACAAACATTATCTATAAAATGAACTATAAAACTAACAGGAGAGAGATCACTAATTTAGGAGCACAGTTACCCGAAAAAGAAAAGCCGTATAAACAAGTTTTCGATCTCAAGCGATGCGCTCGATACGCGTACAATGAGTAGGTTCCTCACGAAACGCTACCTAAGAAAACTTTTCACTTAAGACCGAAAGGAGACTGCTAACAGAGGGATCAATCTTCTGCCTGGAGGGCAAACACGCTTTCGCGGTCATCTCGCCCCTATGACATCACCCCGAGGCAGTTGCTGGGCGTTAAACACCCAGATGTCACAGCACGAAAAAGTTTCTCTTCCGCGATTCTTCGAAAACAAAGTGAAGTTTCGTAATTTATGAATCTTGGATTACATTTTCGAGCATTATCAGCGAAATTTATGAGAATCGGAATTTACCTTTCGATTCGTCCAGGAAAAGAACGACAAAGGATGAATAACATCGAAAACCCGATTGATTCAGAATCGTCCGGTATTGTGATTCGGACATTGACACCAGCGTAGAGTGAACATTATAAGTCTCCCTCTGCTCGTATACAAAAGAGATTTCCCGTTTGTCCGTTACACTTTCTCTCGGAGATTTGTTATGTCTAACGTGGTCACGATACTAAAGGCTTCTTGGGCCAATCCATGAGAGCCACGCCTCTACTCCATCCGAAGCGCCGCGCCCATCATTATTTCCCAAAGACACCTGCTACTTCCTAGCGTACGTGCAATAACCATCTAAGAAAATAAAGGATTCATCGTCAATTCTGCCATCGGCACTCCACTCAGAAAAAACGGGAAGGGCGAGCACAATCGATTTGCCGGCTCGACACCAACGCGCTCAAGACGTTTCAATTCACGAGCTACTTATAACTCGCACAGCAGATAAGCCCCTTCAAGTTGGCACGGAAGTCGCTTATCACAATTGCTAAAGTTTACAGAGATTCTTATGGATTAAATAGGCGGACAGAAGAACCACACAAAAGGAAATTCAGTTGTTCGCCGGTAATTTTCATTCATTCACTCCCCTAGGAATTCCCCACCTCGATTGGACGAAGACCGGGATGAAAATACGTCGACCCGCGACAATTCATGGAAAACATAATTCAGGAACCCGAAATCTCATCTTTGGTCGCCTAATCCAATCGGCCGGACAAATTCACCTAACACACCTCACTACGAGAGATATCTCGCTTTGCTCTCGATTAACATTTTAAGAGGCGAATTCGGCGATGAAAGTGCTGCACGGTGAAAGTCGATGCAGGGGTGTGCATCGAAAAAAGAAACGGGAAGAACGTTTCACATCCGTGGCTTTCGAATGGTGGGGGAAACCTACGTGTTGCGACCAGTTTGGGATACGCACTCCCACTGCGTGGAAACTTCTCGATCATCACGCATTGTCCCAAGTCTCCTTGAATCGAAGGGATGGCGGAGAGGGGAAGGCACTTTTTGAGGTAATTCCTTACCTCCGAGATGTGCAGCACGCCGATGGCCAGGCGTGCATCCGAATCAAACAGAGCAGTCGAGATAAAGCGTTCTCTTCTGAAGCAGCCGTTCTCAGAACTGAAAGAGGGGCGTCTAGCCGGTCAGAGGGGGCTCACTCCACAGATGGCCGATAGGGGAGCTGGCGGCGAGTGCATGAGGGGAAAATGCATCTCACGCACCATATCGATTGCCATCGAAACGCATGCGGTCAATATAAAATACGTAAAAAGGCAAGGAGATAAATGCTTCGAAGAAAAAGAGTATTTCGATTCCGGGCGTGACCTAGGGAGGAGCCCCCACAAAGAGACGAAAAGAAAGCCCGCTTAATTGTTAATTCTATTTAAATTGGAAATGACTACCGCCATCGCTGCTTCGCCTGAGCTTGATTAAAAAATGAATTTTCGCTCTGAGGATGGACACAAAATGAGCGTCGGATCATCGGCAAATGGGAAACACTTTAAATAGCAAATCGCACTTGTATGCTTTCTCAGATAATCCAATAGCACCTCGTGATGAAGCCTATTCTCAGTAAGTTGCTTGATGACCATTGGGACAGCTTTCAAATACGACATTGGGAAACGCTGGTAATTTTATGGTTGACATGAAAACAGTCTTCTCAAAGGAAAGTAAACATATCGCCGAGAAGTACACTTCAAAAGAAATTAAAAGCGAAAAAGGTAAAAATATTGCGGCCGAAATACTTCTTAATTGAACCCAAGAAGAGTCTGTAATTGTAAAACACACGGAGAAAAAGTCTGTGCATGAAGTTGGATTATTAAATTCCTCTCTGTTTATCTCGAATAGCGATAAGAAATCATAAAAGAGGATAAAGGAAGGCATTCTATGGTAAATTTAAATAAATACACTGCCCGATTATTTTCGGAATCATCTTCGAAGGTTAAAAGAACTGTATTTCACAAAATAAATACATTTCTAAGCACTTTGCATTTGTGAAATGCTCGGTTTCTAGAAATCTCGTGAAACAATAATAATTATAACTAATGACCCACAGAAGCAAAGTACTATAGATTCGGAAAGGAACTATTAAAGATTTGTACTTTTACCACAAAATTTTGTGGTAAAAGTACAAATCTTTAATAGTTCCTTTCCATTATGGATTACCACAACACCTCGCTTGAATCTGTGAAGTTTATACTATAGATTCTACAAATGGAACGCCAAATTTCAAAAACTTGCGGTCCAATAAAACGACTCGCCTTTCAGTTTGATGAACGATACAAAACTTGCAAACGAAGCTGCAACAAGTATGATTAATCAATTTACAGATCTATATATTTATTAAAACCGCTCTCTCAAATTGTTCTCTTTTGATAAAAATTATATTACAAACAGGAAGTGAAATAAAACGCTTCAGCTATTACTGTTTGAGTAAAAAAGTTACAGAAAAAATAACAAAAGAGAGGCTGATATCAAAAAATGCTATTTAAAGAATCCGCTCTTACGGTTTTATTTTGCATCCTTCCAGGCTCATCAGCAAATTATGCTCATCAATTATACATATATCATAGCAATCATACAGAAAGGAACACTTGAAATTTTCTCTCCAAATGCGATTTGATTGTACAATCGAGAATATCTTTTTAGCTATTAAAACATTCTTGGGCGTTTGTCGTACCACGAAACAGAAGCAATAATTTCCAAAAAGTGATACTTTGGAGGGCAATTTTTAATCGTGTCGTAAGAATGGGATGAATCAGCGTTAGGCACCTAAACGGACAAAAGAAAGCTCAAGGCCAAATTCATGCATGAGTGAACATGGTCAGAGATGAGAGGCTTATTTTTCACTCGAGGAGTGCACAAAACACATTAAAAGAAAGCGTTTGCAGAACTAAATCTACTGCGTACCACGAAGGAGTCCAAATGCTATTTTTCGCGACGGCCGGCAAATATTCCGTAAGCGAAAGTGGGCAATACAGCAGCCAAGTAGTCGCTGTCGGTGGTCGGCTGTAATTGCTCTTTTATTGCGGCGTCGGTCACGAAGAATAACGCGATATTTACTCTCAAAATTGTATTCATTATGCGAAATGATTTAAACGGGATTTCAAATATTGGCTGAGAGCTAACATAGAGTAACGAAATTTCGTCTTATAGAAACCGCTACATTACGGATTCGGCTAATAAGTTAGAAATAATCAGCAAACAAATGATTATAAGGATTATGCCCCTGTACTCGAATCATCCTAAGGCTGAATGAAATGTATTTATTTGGGTTTCTGGTAGCCACATTATGATTCGAAATGCTTCACAATTTTTGGATCATCTAAAGAATTAAGAATACCGTCATGTATTGGAGGATTATTAATTTGGAATATTTTACTGATTACTTTCGCCTGCTTTAATTACTGCATTTCACTTTTTTATGAAAAACGACACAAAATGTTGAAGTTGGTTGGAAGTAAACGATGGAGAATCTGATCGCAAATGACATCGCTTTTTGTGCTCCTACAGAGAAAACAACAAAAAAAGCTGTTTCGCTAATCCGATGAATAATGGATTGGATGGAGTCGCTGATTTAAATTCGACGCATCATCACAATCACTCCATAATAAACTATTGAAGTGTTCTAAACGAATTAGGCGATAAGAGTTTAGTATGATTCCGTAAATTTTCACCTATGGCTTTCCTCTGTTCTGGAATCCAATTTATGTTAATATAAAAATGCTCAAAATAGATTGCAAAAATTAATACTATCGTTCCGTCGTTTTCAACTTCAACTCAAAGTTTCGGCGAAGAAAAAAATTAACTATGAAAATGCAGCAATAGCGAAACGAGAAAGACGTCACTTCATGACAATAATAAGTAAAATTCCTCCCATACATAAGAAATGAAATGTATAATGGTTAGAAGACTAAAAAAACCTTAGAACCCCCGAGTAAATTTGATCGTATTAATTCCATTTAAGACTATCGAATGTTTACTTATATATAAAAACGAGGTTTACAAAAGCTAACTGAAATTATAGTATACATAAACAACAAAATCTGAAGGCCCCTCGAATAACCTAAACTTCGGTAAAAGCGATCCCGGCTTCGATTCTTGCTGGGAGTCCACGTGCGAAATGATGCTAATAATAAATTTGAAATTAAATGATAAATAAGGTTAAATGAATTTTATACTAATTATTTATAATTATTCACGTTTTACTTCTTCACACTAATTATGTTTCACAGCAGTTTATTTTTGCTAACAACATTTTATTTCTGTAATCGCTAACCATCGCGAAATGGAATTAATTCTAGAGCAACCCTAAAGCAGGCTTCACATAAAAGGGCAATTTTTCGATGCACTGCTCGAAAACTGGGTGTGGTCAATGTCTGGCTGTAATGTGGGCACACGCGTGGGATTTAATCGTTCTTCATTTGATAAGAGGACGATTTTGCAATCACGGTTCAATTTTATTTTTAGCGAGGATACGGGTTGAATAACAGGTGAAAACCACCGGATACCTGTAAGTCACTATTAAATGAGAGCGAAATGCAGAAAACTTCCAAGTTTTGAATAAATGTTCGTCTTCAAACCAAACACACACTTTTCCTTTTGTTATATCAGTTACATTTAGGTTCGCAAAGTCACAAGCACAGCACGCATTTATTTCCAGACCAGATTCGGATAGAATTGCTTCGAGCCATTCAGAAAGCGGATGTCAATGACTTAATAAATGAAATGATTTTCTTACAACAGGATATTCGTAGGAATGGGATTTAAAGATGCTTTAATATTATTTCTCTCGCAAATATTCTTGTTTTTCTCGATCACGATCATTTAGATTTGCCGGAAAAGCGAGATTGCAGGAACTCATTAAAGAAGCGGTCAGAATAGGCAGAAGATGCTCCTTTCTTCTAGTTATCTATTCATTTTGACGCCCATTCAAATAGACCTTGCGAGGGTGAACCTTAAGGAACCACTGAATTGAAGTGATTGACATTCACCCAAAGATACACGTCGATCTGATATCGCATTGATTTACATAAGCCTATGTAAAGCGATTTATATGGGTTACGACAGACGTATCTATTAAACTACGCTCGATTTTCAATTCTAGACCTCAAAAATACAAACAATTAGCAATGAAAAGGAGATAAGTTGTTATATTTCTGATGGATTAGTACAGAGAAAGTATCAGTAATATTTATCATATTCATCATATTTTAAAACCCGCTTAGAACATCGCCATCATCTAGGACAAAAATTTAACCAACGCAAAGAATCACATATGATAGGAGGTTCGATAAATAGCTTCATTTACGTTATTCACTTGGAATAAGGATATCTTAACCGTTATTGAAATATAAAATATCTATAGAAAGACATGACCTGATTTCCTTGGCACACACTGAAATAGTTTTGGACATGAAAGTCAGCATGAAAAAGATTCCCTTAATGATGCGAGAGATGAAACAGAGCTACGATAATGACCGAGATAAACTATTAAAATGATCTTTCGGCAAGAAAATAATAACTGAGAAGAATCCCTTTCGAATATCATTTCAAGTAAACTAAATCTCCGAACGAGATAAATATCTCCTTCGACTCATTGTTCTGGATGTGCTGCATTTAATAGCAGATAATTAAATTGGCAATGACGGCAACCTCTAATCGTTTTGGGATTACGTAAAAATTACAATCTTTCTCATTCGCTCTATGCGATAGGACGAAAATTTCGAACGAGTAAACCGCAGCACACAATCGCCGCTCCATTTTATAATTAACTTTCCCTTTACGATTACTTCGCAGCTTTCCTTCTAGTACTTCCGTGACAATTACGATTCTTTGAATTTATGATTCTACACGAAATGGATTATTCGCGTGGGATAAAATTGGGGATTAATGGGGCCCACATTACGCGAAAGAGGCCCCAAAGCAAAGGGATGCAATGTGGAACAGTAATTTATGCAATCTCAATGTAAAATTTTCCTAATTTGACATGTTTCCCTTCATTAATTAATCCTAATTTACTTCTTTACCTTTATCTTAATTTTGTCATTAAGTTAATTTTATCTTGCGAGTAAAAGTGAAATTCAAAAGTATTCCTACTGAAATCTCCGCTGAGAACGCTTACGCTGAAATTAAAAACGGTAAACATATTGTCACCGTTCTAAATTGTAGTATATCAAATATTTACGATCAACAGATATATCTGTAGCCGTAGATCTTTTGGAAGGAACTTCTTCCCTTCTGAAACGTCTATTTTTGATACACTTGCGCCACTATAGTCATCATATGATCGCGAGTGTATCGGTTTCTCTACCCGAAAAGTGGCAATGTGTATAAGAAATTAAATATGCCCAATCACATGGATGTGCTGATCAAGTTTACATAACTCCCCAACGTGATCATGACAAACATAGCTCTTGATTCTTCTAAATTTGAGTTCTGCTACTCTTTCCTTTGATGCGCGACCGCCAATGGAATATTTGTAGAAGTGTTTCTTTGAGAAAAGCTTAAATCCTTAAATCCGAAAGAATCCGTAGGATGACAATCCGCTCGCTGCGAAAGAGGCGCCTTTGGGGAATTCTTATAAGATAGCACACATAACACGAAACATTCCGGAGATCAAAGATAGAATGTTTTGAGAGTAACAAATAGAAAAAAGGAGATTGCCTTACCCAATATTAATTACTGAAAAGTTGAAGTTGAAATTGGACCTCATGCTAATAGGACAGTTATATAAAAGAAATTAAAGGTAAAAATTTTTCAATTTTAAATATTAAATTCAAACTTAAATTTAGAATAAAATATTTTATGATTGTGATCCCCATTTAAGGAAGACAACTCCCGATTTTCGCGAAAATTACGTGTCCCGGATGATTAATATATTTTACAAGATAAACGAGATAAAACTTGTAAATTTCAGATTGCTTTCCATATGAACTACGATATTATGCTTTGCATTATTTGGAGATCGATGGGAAATTATGTGAGCCGTTTCTGTATCTTTTTAAGTCGATTATCTATCGTTTACATTTGGATTTTTGTCGGTCACTATCTTTTACGACTGAAGCAATTACATTTTAGTTATGTTTATTTGATGTGTTATTTGCATTGATAAACGAAAATTGTGAAGACGAGCACAAAGGGTCCTCACATTTCTCTTTATTTAGACGCAATGAAAAGAATGGCATTAGAACCAACATTGAAAAAAATTGAAATAAACCGAAAACATCGTGTGTCTATGCGCATGACCACATAATATTGATGCAAAGAGGATTGCAGGATAAACTGTTTGTATTTTTGCAATTTTGAATCGGCTATCGCATGTACATGAAATTTTAGACTGTATTCTTACTCAAAAATGTACATACACCATCCATAACTGTTTCTACAAAATTAAATCGTACGTGAGAGGTTGTTAAGTGAATATAAAATTTTTTTATTCAGAAATATTAGTGAAATACTTCGATTTGCCAGAGAAGCCCAGACTCAATTCCTCATTGGCTATTGAAATTTTTGGAGAGGAATGAAGGACAAAGAAAAAAGAAAAGAGTTAATTCCAATAGCTTTCCTCATAGACCTTAATTGCAAACAATTATTGGAACAAACGTATATTCCCTAATCTTACAAATAATAATGATTATAATGACGAGAAATGGCATAGGCCGTTATGGTACTGCGAGAAAAAAATCAGAGAAACGGATTCCAGTGCTAGTCGCTTCAAGAATTCTCCGCAAAAGATACGAGAAATAATCGATAAATTAAGAAGAGTGCACCCACATCGAAAGGCATCTGAGTATAAATTCTAAGAGACTGAGGGACTACCGTAACTTAAATTTGTAAGCTTAAGAATTTAAACAGAAAACAAATTACTGAATTTCTTGGAAGATGGCTAAGAATTTTATTTATAAATGTAAAGAGGAAATGAACTTTAACACCGTTCAAAATAAATAAAAATTAATAACGTGCAAAGTTGTCGGGGCCTCACGATCGCACTTTTACGTAATGGAGAAGATATTTTAAAACGAAGCCAACTTGCTAGACTGGAATTTATTTTTAAGGTTTCCCTGGATGAAAATTGTCACATTTAGGGTTTAATTAGTCCTGAGGAGTTAAGCAGACCCCCGGACATCTTATAAATTATGAAAAGTAATAAATGTATTGGAAAATATAGGTACAAATAACAATTAGAATTTTTCAAATTTAATATTCATTTTAAATATTTTCGGTAGATTTTCTCCTTTTTAAACCATTGATTTTGAAGCGACATGGTATGCGTTAATTTATAACCTAACTCGTAATACATAATATTACTGTATTACGAGATACTGCGATGTTAGTTTATATCGTGCTGAGAGCGCAGATTGAGATTGTTTCTTCACACATTATCATTCATATAGTTTCCGTCAAATATAAATTAATCATATATTTATTCAAACTCGTTCACAAGTTAGCACATTAAGATTTAAAGCACACATTACGATGTGCTGCGCATTATTACCAACGATAATAGTAAAATTGAATAAAACTTCTCTATATCAAAAATAAACATTTCAAAAACTATTAATAACACAGATATAAGTATTCCATAAAATCCAAGTACATCCATAGAAGAAATCTTTTCTCGGAGAAATGCGCAATAAGGTTTAATGTCCCTATCCTATGTCCCGTTTCTAAACATTAACGAACCAAGTGTAAAACGTGGAAAGAAGTGTCTCACCTCCTGCGCACCACGCCTCCTTCTGACCGCCGACGTCTTCGTCTAGAAGGTCCACGTCAGTCTCTGGTCCTAAGTCGCACGGGTTCGAAAAGAGGTCTCTGCCATCCTCGGTGCCGTTGGCGTAGAAGGATGACATCATTATATCATGCAGTCCATTGCGCGTGCTGAGGTCGATGGCACCTTCCGGGGAGGGCACCTTGTGGATGGAGTCGAATTGCGCTGTTTCCCCGTCCATGGTGCCGTTCACGAGGTAATGGTGAGGAGGATTGCAAATGGGCGATAGGCCATCCGATGAGAACAGCGCCTCTGGCTGCTCTTGGACAGGGGGCGGTGCGGTGGCCAGGATGTCTTCGATTGTGGACAGCAGTACCACCACCACTGAGATGTTGTCGCTGGAAGCGCGGTTCTTTGCCAAATTCACCAGGCCCTTGCTGATTTCCGAGCAGTTAGCTGTGGAAGAAAAAAGACCTGGTTAGCCAATGGACCGATTTCTACGCGATGCCATTGGGGTTATATTCTTGTGGAAGGCTTCGCGATTTACGTTCCAGGCATCTGATTTTTATTCAAATTGATGCTGACATATATTATGAATCATTCCTAAGAATGTTCGAACGCTTTTCACGTTATGCCAGTAAAATTATTTGAGTTAAAAAAATACTCAAGATAGCTTGATTGCATTCTGGCGAAACCGACGACATGCATCTGTTGAAGAGTTCCTTACCGATTAGTAAAGTGGGAAACACGTTCAACCTTGGTAGAAGGGGTCCCGGGTTCGATTCCGGGTGGGGAATGCGCGAAATGACCTTAGCCGTCAAAGACCTTTTCAAAATACTCCTGCGTTAGCTCCTTTGAGATCGGTCATAAAAAATTCTGCGGAAATTTTATGACTGAAGTACATTACATGACCTAAGAAATGATGAATGGTGGAAAGGCTTTCATATTACAGCTAGGAGTCTGTTCCGAGGATGACATTTAAATAAAATAAGATTAATAATTGAATGAATAGGGTAAAATGCAATAATGTTAGCGTGCAAAGCGAAGCACTAATGTAAGCACAAATTTGTAAGTGCATTTTAACTCCATCCCTTTCAGTTACATATCTAGAAGGGAGAAAAAAGGCACCGAAAAAATCATAATCTCACAAATAGGAAATAAAAAAGAAAAGGGATTTCATTTTTAAGGGTATCGCCCGTCTCACGGCTTTGAAAACCAATCAGTCCTTCGACGGGATCTGTTTCTTCTTATTTTCCAAGGGCATTACCGTGGGTAGGATGGTGTGCAAACGGGCACAAAAAGAGCCATTCCGAGGCTTAGGAAGCTTTAAAAGAGTTCTGTTGATTACCCAATGATAAAATGTGCCCTAGGTCAGTTTCAAAAGAACTTTCGACCGGCTTCAATTAGGCGCATTCCAGACGGAGGAGATTCCACGGTTTTCCAATGACAAATGCTTTTAAACGCTCAAGAATAACATTCGATAAAACACAACTCGAGTCGATTTATTATTCGCTGTTAGGTTATAAAACTTATTCGTTGAAGTGTGTTTAAATGAGACTGTGGGTATTTCATCGATTCGAAGCAAGATAAATTCATTTTTACAGCTCATACCCATACATACGACTATCATTTATTACGTGAATATTACATTTCCAAGATTTCACGTTTCTCTATTGGCTTTCATCTATTGGCTTAATGAGGGGACGTTTCATCTATTGGCTTAATTACATGCAATATAGTGATGAAAAATGTTTTCTTTCCCATTTACAATAATTTCTCTAAATCATAAAAGCTATAAATATACTAAAATATACATCATTGATACGTCCGGTCCTCTACGAAAAAAGCAATCACCTTGGATAAAACCAGTATATTACCGGCGGAAGTAATTTTCAATCCGAAACATAATTTTTCTAAATCAACGGAATTGCGCTATTTTAAGTAATTAGGGCATTCTATCGTCATTTAACCCAATTTCTTTTTCAATGAAAAAACGTAAACAAAACGGTGGGGGCATATTTTCAAGTTGTCTAAACGTCCCTTCAAAAGTGGCAACCGTCCAAATCTGCCGCCAGAATTCATCTGTCTCCGGCTTCAAAACAAAGATCCGTCGCAACAAATTATACAAAATAAACGAACGAATTTATTTTGAGAGTCGACTGCAGACAGCGGAATGCATCAGAGAGAAAAGCAAATCCATGCAAGCTGGAGGTTATTCACAGCCGCTCGAGAGTTTCTCCTGATAATTTTTTCCCGAAAATCCTTTAAAGCCACCGATTCATCACCATACGCCTCGGAATTCAGACGCATCGATTATCGAAGAAAACTAAAATGAAGGCAAAAGGAGACTTCCGCGCAATCCATTAATTCAAAAAATTAAATCATATGATGGATGATTCCGCTCAATGAAGAAAATATAGAGACTGTCGCAAAATTCAACTGCAAGAGAGATTAACTGCAAAACTTAAAAATGATTGAATTAGAAATATTGGGGCAAAATTAAGGACAAATCGCATAATTTCATAAGGATAATTGCATAAGCTACAGGTATTTTGACCTAATATTGTGGAACGCCATCTAAAACTACTCATAATGTTAAACAGATTTTATTCAAGCAAACGAGCAAATAAACGATATCAGTTCGAGAGATCTCTACCATCAAGACTATAAAGTCACGTATGCATATCTCTCGGAGTCCGTGTTCTGATGATGACAGGTCGAAACAGATTTCCTCAAATCAAACCTATGGAAAATACGAAGAGCTGTCTTTGAGTCGGTCTTGACTAAATACTGGGAGAAGGAAAATAAAAAAAAAACGAGTGTGAAATTTAACGCAATTTCATCTAAAATCTTGCTTTGGAGGCTACCAATTCAAGTCTGTAAGCCACTTCTGAAAAATAAAACCGAATTATGTAAACAATAAATAAATCTGGATGCAAATCACTAATATTCGGAATCCTCAACTAGTTATTTACATTCCAATTATCTAAAGTGAGCTTAAATCCTTAGGCAAATTACTTAGCGCAAAGAATATTAGAGTATTTTCCTTCCCGATGATTCCTTTAATATGTACAGGCTGAAGCTTTTCACATTTTCCTGTTTAATATTAAAATCAAATATCCCGAAGAATGCGAGGAACAATTTCCTAAAGGTTTGCAATTCCACTGATTTTCCTTTTCTCAGCATTTTATGAAGTCTCTCATCTGAAACTGGGATTTCATCGTCTTTTCTTAAGAATCGCATGTATTCCATGCGGAAACCTTACGCCATGAGCGGAATCGAAGAAGTGCTTCATCTTTCTACCATCTCTTAGCTCATCTATATTTCCTTACAGTATTTTGGAAAATATGTACATAAAACCTCAATGAAATATTGTTCGACTTTGATAATATTGATTTATTAATACTTGGTAATATTATTGATGATTTTTCAGTTAGAAATCATTTTGACGGAAATGATACCCTAAATGAGGAAGGAACGACATTCGACGCCGCGTAATCAAAAAGACATCTCTTTAAAAACATATTAAAGAAAGTCACAGTAAAGATAAGACGGTTGTTACGTAACAGTTACGAGGAATCGAACATAACAGGAAATAAAGATAACTATGACTCATTTCCGATCAAATGATAGATGATTACTAATAAATTTCCGCATTTGATTACGAATATTTTAAAATCCACGATACATACTGTAAATCGAAAGAAGGCCAAATATACGTAAACATTACCGCTTCGGATAATATTACCACAAATGAAACAAAATGGAGTTTAGAAGTAGATGTTGGGGTTTGCTGTAAAATAGTTGAATGACATTGCAAAGTCCTATAATTTTTGGCTAATTTGTAAATGCCATAATTGAAGCGATACGTGGCTTGCCAGAGGAAGGATGTAAACTATGAATAAGTAGTCGCTGTAATTATTAGATTCAAATTAAACTATTAAATTAAATTATGTATGATTTTAAATGTATTAGAGGGGAGACCAGGAGGATGTTCTATGTCTAATCTTTTAATTTTTTTAGAGTGTGTTCTAATACCGGCAGTAAGTAGAGGATGTTATGACGGAATGTTAATATGTGTAAGCCTTATATTGTAAGGAACTGCGGAGTGTTAAGTTTTACTTGACAATGGTTTAAGATACCACCCGACGACAGTCGAACTCCAGCAAATAAAAAAAACACATTTAAGAAAGCGGAAGGCAGAATGCAGATAAAAAATGAAAGGTTTATTATTAAGATAGGAGGACCGATCTGGAAGATTCGACTTAGAGGAAAGAAGCTAAAGAGTGAAAGTACGTGTATCGAATAGCCATGGCAGCAAAGTTGAAATTATTAGAAAGATGAATCCGATGGAATCACCAAAAGAAGATGGCGAACAAAATAATATAAGGGATAGAAGGAGTAGAATTGTGAAATATGGAGATACCTTCTAATAAATCATGTATTTCGCGAGAAAAATGCGAAAGTAAGGAGGAAACGCGAAGAATACCGCTTTTGGGGACAGAAGAACAATGGAAGCAGAAACGGTACTGCGGAAGGGTTACGGTGGTTGGGAATGAGTCACCACACAGCGGGAAATGCACATCGATTCGTTACGGAAAATCCCGACTTAAAAACTAAGCGAAGATACCGCGAATCCACACTTTCGAGAATCGCATACGTCTTGTATTTCGATTTGTGGAGCACGCTAAAAATATAGTCGAAACAAAATGCTGATGAAACAGAATGAATTTTGATAATTATGACTCAATGCGGATAAAGCTGTTAGATAAGGTGCTTTAGCTATTATATCATTGAATGAAAGAAAGGGTATCGAAGGCAAATGAGCCCACCCAAAGGTGGAAAACTAACATATTTCACTAAAACGCGAGAATTAAGATGAAAGAAAGAGAAATTAAACACTTTACCACGTCAACATCTAGTAAGTACTCGCTGGCAACATCTGGAAGGAATTACGAGTAATTTGCACTCGTAAATCCTTTATAATGTCTATAAAGGAAAAAATAAACGCTTCAGGCAAGCGGCACTTCCGGGTTCGAGTACAGGTCATACAGGACATTCCCTCATCGAAAATCGATCTAACTTCGACATCTATTCCAGTCAAAACTATAGATCGAACATGCACAGTTATCCCGGTCATTTACGATACGCCAACTCGACTATGAGCATACAAAAGAAATATTTAGGAGCTGATCAGGATTCACGCGAGGGTCCTGAGTGGAACCTTTTACTGAAGATCCTGAAGGGTGCGTAGGTGTGGTAGAAAAGCCATTGTTCTGTGGCGCCTTCATATTAAGAGTCACTGTGGAGACGATATTTCCATTGTTTCAGAGTAAGAAAAGCGTACATACAAATTATGACCGACGTTAACCATCATTACTTGAATCGAGATCTCCGTAATCATGGCCCAGTAAAAGGACAGCAAATCGCATGACGAACGGTAGTTTTTCGGGAAACATGACTCATGCGTCTCCCCCAATTCTCCGATTCCTGAACAATTATTCTATCACGTAAACCGAAGCCGGTGAATCAACTAATTTACGGAGAAAATCTACGCAGGAGTGGAAAGAAATCGTTATTAACGGTGGTGGATATTTTTCCTCGATCATGAAAGCCTGACGGCAAACTTTTCCCCTTTATTGTGAGAAGTATCGGATGTTGAACAAAGGAAAAGTTTCGCTACTAATGAGGCTTTCACGGGAGAGGAGCAGTTCCTCGACCTTCCATTGAAGAAAATGTTTTCATGAAAGAATACATTTTCGAACTCTTAGAGATTCAATAACGCACTTTGACTTGAAAATAAATTGAGAGCTATTCCTTGCTTTAAATAGTTTTAATACGGCATGTTTTTTTATTTAATCTTCAGATAGCTTGAAAGTTTTCCTTTAAAGGACAAATTTACTAAATATCGCTTTAAAAGTATATTTCTACAAAAAAATAATTATTTTTATAAAAAAATGTCGGCATCACGGGATAGATAAATATCCTGCATTTTTCAGTACACGCAAAGTTACATCTACATCTATACCCTGCAAGCCGCCTTCCGGCGTGTGGCAGGGGGTGCAAGCACCATGATTCTATTTTCCTAGTTGATTACTTTCGCGTATTGTTCTCGGAAAAAATGAATTCTTGAATCGACTGGTTCCAGCATCTATTTCTCTGATCATTCTCGCGGTATCAGAACGGCCTATATAGCAAGGGGGGCGCATAAAATCGGCTACATCTTCTATGAAAGTGCCATGCCTGAATTTATCTAGTAATTTAAATCTCTGATTGAGCCTTCTTTCTTCTAAAGATTCCCATCCTGCCTCCTGAAGAATCTGAGTACCGATTTATCATACCAATTTTATACAAAACGTATTGCCTTTCGTTGCATCCAGTTCCAGTAAATGCCATAAAAAGTTCGACTATTAAATATTGGTATTTATCTTAAATAATCTTAATTTCAGAAGAAATGAAAGCGACTGTCTGCATTAACTACGGCTTAGCTGTGTAGAAAGCAATTGCTCGACGAGCCTCACATCGGTAGGGAGAAACGAACGAATCACAAAAAATTTACCTCCTTCATCCAAAGGTTCAATCCTCCGATAGCTTTTGAAAAAAAATATCGCTTCTCGCTCTTGCAAACCCCTGCTTCAGATTTTATATTTCGGAGTTGAAACTTACGATAAAATATATCGTAACTATCCGCTCGTAGTCTCGCGGGTAGGAAACGAGTATGTACGTCGCGGAACGAGCTTCAAATTTCACAAGTCGCTAGCACAAAATAACGAGACCCTTTGGTAAAAGGACCTTCGCAACTCAAACACAGGTCCCCGTCGAGAATTTTTAACACCGTAAAAAAATTCCGCCTCCTCACTTTTCTGGAGCGTGGAAAAATTGGAATGCCCAAAAAAGAAGCTCACAAAAAACACACGGAGCACAGAAACGCACAGTGGTGGTCCGGCGTGGGTATTCCCTCCGTCGCTCAGCGTTAGACTGGGGAGGGACCGGAAATCCCGCCGAGGGGGGGGAACAACCACGCCTTCCCCTCTCGCACTACAAATCTCCGGACGCCAAAATATTCGCCTTAACTCGACTTTTAATAAGTCTTACAAGATCAACGCATATAAGTTAACACAATAAATATATCGAATACCCGATCCATGAGCTCACTGATCTTTTTACACTGTTAGAGCACCGGCCAACTACAGTGAAACACCTTTAAAACGCTTCCGCGAGGCTTACAATCCCCTGACATTATCTTAAACTGTTACTACTGAATTTTGTCGGTATATATTCATCAACTGTTCACAATCGATCTCATTTATAGAAAAAAATTAGTGATGCCTTCAACTTTAAATGGTAGATAATAAAAGCATAGATAGGGCCCCTTTTCCAAGAGGTCCCTGATATTATGTCCTAATCCTTAAAAAGTTCCGACAAAATGCTATCGACTTCTACCGTCAATCTTGTGACTTATAAAATAAGCCGCAAGTTTCATAATGATCTTTATCACAAATTGACACTGTAAATGCTGAAGATTACAGAGTATTATATAATTATATTTTAAAAACCAAATGATGTATAATATTCCACACAAATGAGCTTGATTTCCGATTTATCTGGAAAAAGGGCGCATGATGATGAGGTTGACTCCGTGAATTCGGACACTGACAGCAATAACAATTGCATTTACCGTTGGTGCGGGATTGAAACAAACTTGAAATTGAATTAAATTACTTTGAAAAATTCGATTAAATCTTTAGCTTCATAGAGCATACGGTCATAATTTGTGCGATTGTATGTATATCAGCACAAAAGGAGGATTACAAAAAAGAAGCAGAAATCAACAAAGGTGCCTCAACAAAGATGGCAACGCTGCCTTCCGTCTGAAGACGATCACCGGAAGAAAAACGCCATCTATTAGCGGAACGGCTATTCACATATTCGGAGATGTGCGACTCATTTGGGATTGGTATGAATAGCAAACGGGCTGAATGGCAACCGAGAAATTCACCCAATTTACATAATTGGCGGAAATTCAGGAAAACTGAGAAGCTAATCAGAGGGTGCGTAATAAAATAATTTTTAATTAATAAACATATAGACCCGCGTACAAGAAGCATTTTGTTCAACAAAAATTTTGGTCAAAAAGAAGGGTGGGTCTACAACTTAATAGAGGAAAGTATAGATTCAATTTCTATGATATTTATTGTGACAGATTCAGAATTCAATCCCAAAGCCTTGCTGCGTATTATACGCGGGTAAATACGGAAATTAAAATTTTCTCAACCTGTGCGTTGGAGCCTTGAGAATCGAGAATTAGAAAACCCATTAAATAACCCATCGATTGAAAACAGAGGTCATCAACTAAAGAATCATCATTAACCGAGAAATATGGGGGTTGGCAATGGAGAATGAGATGGGGTTTCATTTCATATATATAAAGCCCTTTTGGAAAGACAAAGAAATATCATTAATCCGAATTCCGTTCATTTTTTCTCGGCGTTCAATATGTCGACCGATGCAAGGACATTGAACTCTATTAAAGAAATGCATCGGCACAAATCTGCGGTCGTATTAGATCATCCGCTTACGAAGAAGGGTCATCAGCTCAACATTTCTTCGAAGGGGCCCTCTCCGATGGGCTTTCATGGATGAGGGCCCTCATGACCCGAACACGATCCTACTCAGCCACTGTAACAGACGGGCATGCTCGAGAAATTTACTAGCGATGTTTATACTTGTGAGCGCTGTTTACTGTTCAAGTACCGTGTGCACTTCCTACGCAACATGAAACCCTCGGTAAAAGGAATCTTTTTATTTAATAAAATCCATAACCACTCCAGACAAAGTTTACCCTTGCTGCAGATTTTATATGAGTAAATGATAAAAAGCAAAGTCTCATTTGCGAAGTGATCGTGTTAGCGGAAAACATGGGTGTCTCGAATAAGGGGTAAAGTAATGCATACGTTTAAACTCCAGAATCACATACATATGCACGACTTTATTTCAGACGAAATTTGCACTAAATAATCTTAAATTTAACAAGTGAAAGATAAGTGAAAACAAGGAAAATAAAAATTGTCGAAAAGATGGAAAGAAAGAAAAAACAACATCAGAATAATAATAATAATAATACAAATTCAGTTACGATTAAAAATTAAATAATTATATAATAAAAAATTACATACTGCACTGGTTTTTTGGAATAATTTGAGCTAAGGCACTGAGAAACTCCAGTGTCCGTTCGCCCATTTGTTATTAGTTTTGGATAACTTTTTACAGAATCCTCGACGCATTATCATTGGGAATTTGTGAAAAATACTCTGAAAGTAGTAGAGAATACATTCAAAATTCAAAATAAATCAAAAGTTTAACGATTTTACGAATGAAATATACGCTTCAGTTTCCTCGCCTATTTTCTTCTCCATAAGCTCAAACTTTGCTTTTTGGTTCCAATTTAGAAAGGGAAGGACAATAAGCTAAAATTAGAATGCGGAATTATAAGATTTTCATTCTTAACTTCGACGAAAAGATAAAATATTTCGAAAACTAAATCGCACATGCCGCCTAAAAATGATCGATTCTCAATTTTATCCCCCAAGCCGAGAGTATGCCGGTTGGAAAGCAGTGCATTGGGGTGTTGCAAGATATTACGCATAACAGAAGATCCTTGACCATTGTGGTGAGGACACCGAAAGAACGCATAAGGAATTAGACTACTTAATAAGGAATATTTGATGCATTGCTGAAACTGACTATGTCACAACAATAAGTATTTATTGGGCGCCATATAAACGTCGCCTTTCTTTGAGGTTTAGAAGGAAGAAAAAATTAAACAGGATGCTGATGTCATAATCCAAACCATAAGACACGACGTTTCCAAATCACGCGAGAAGTATTTTTAACAATGCAAAGTAGGTAGAGTGACATATGACGTCAGGCACTGCAAGTGACATCTTCTATAGAAATGCTCATTGACGGCTCCCATTAATACTGCAGCATGATGCGGTATTATTGCGGGAAAGGTAATACCTTTCTCTAATTACACACCAACTCAACCAGTCTTGTATGACATTATGCCAGAGATTTGACCGGTCTGTTGCCCATTCCTCATTCTACATACCTCTCTGTAGTTAGTTTTCCTTTCACTTTAATATATTACCCCAAACGCATTATTACGCATTGGCAGTCAATAAACAGAATACCGTTTGCTTCCTTTGAAACTCTGAAAAGGTCATTTACTGAATTCGAGCTGATTTCTTAACACAGGAAAGATTGGTTTCAAATCATTCTATTCAGAACATAAGTATCACTGTCAAAAGAGGCCTCGATAGGAATACACAATTTAATTTTTGGATAAAAAAGAGTAACGTGAAAAGTCGAAATATTTTGATTTTAAACTTATCAAGAATGAGGTTACTTGTGGAAATCTGTATCGGAGAAATGTCCTCCAAAATTTGTAGAAAATTTTAATTAAATCGCAATTTAAATTGCGCTGTAAAATATAATCAATAAACACCATTTATAAATAATAAACACCATTATAAACAATAAACACAATTTATAAATTCCAAATAAGATCTGGTCTCCATCTTCATCTCGGTAATCACGACATTCAGAATGTTCTTCTCAACTTACACTCCCAATGATCTTGTACCAATTTTCTTCCTGGAGATCGTTTTGTGAATGATTCATGTGGCTTTCTGCGAATTCTGACTAATCCTTCTGAACGACGTTCTTTTATGATTGTTTTGAAACTCGTAAACAGGAAGAAGCGAGGTGCAGCATACGAAAGTTCGGAGGGACACATATCTCTATTCGCATCGAGAAAAAGCATTTGGAACGTTCTCGTTTGACTGCGACGTTTCATTATAGCCAATTGCATTACAAGTGGAAGGATATTACGGAGAAGCGTCAAATTTCTACAGTAAACTAAACCAATGCACTTTTAAAATGCTTAAACTTCTTTAAAAATAATATTGTTAGGCACAACAGGTACTCGATACAGATAAGCATTTATCAATAATCGATATCAATTATATACGCGCCTTAAATTTTTTATCAAGGAAATTTTTCAGTGTTCCCGATAAGCCTTCGCGACTACCTCGGCGGAGAAAAGCCCATCCTCCAACAGGCAATACTCTGCACTTGGTCAACTCATTCGTCTTACAAATTTTATCTACCCTGATTCAAAACTACTTGCGATAAAAATTGTATCTTTCAGATGTATTTAAATGAAACATCAGTAAAAACTCCTCTTGCTTTAGTAGGATTCCTCTTAAATTTACATTCCTCAGAACCATTTATTGCAGTGACTATAATAAAGACTTGATCTCTCGCTTGCTGAGCCGGCACATCCCCTGCAGAATCTAAAACTTCAATGCCGTAAGAAGAGACTGCCATCTGCTCTTCACCGCAGCATCTGCCGCCGATGGAATTCTTCCTAACAGGAATCACAATTTCTCCTACGCAAACCTGTTCCGATGAATCCATCAGTCTGCGACTATGCCTTTTAAAGTGGTGACAGTACAGCGAGGCTTCCGAACCTTGAGTTTCCTAAACGAAATGTTCCCTTAGATGCAGTAAAGATCACGTCCCAGAATACGCTCACTACTTTTTCCTCGAATAATCCAATGCTAAAAACAAGATATAGGGAAGGTTCGTCTCGATCCGCTAAAACGATAAAAACACGATATCGTACTGGAATGACTAAATATTTCTACTAAGGCCCAACATAGAATCATAATCATCGTCGGAAGGAAAGCAGAACGTTCAAACGGCATTTACTATGACTGCCATTTCGAGCAATCGGAATGGGAAATTAAGCTGCATTTTGCAAGAAAATAAAAAAGAGCGAAAAGTAAAATTTCTCCGTGAAAAGGTCGACTTCTACGACTGCTGCATTCGAAGCAGAATTACTAAGGCTTCCGTTCAATAAGAATCTGCTGTGAGAGCGGACTTAACTGAGAATTGAGGTCTATGAACCTGAAATAATTAATTTGAAGAATCGTTCCACTTTAAATATCCAATTAAAAATTCCAAAACTTCGCAAATACTTGTAATTAAATCAATCAAGGTTTATTTTACAAAAACTTCGAACGTGAAGGTATTTTCATAGCGAAATTTTCTTTCATTATAATTCTTTTTATTTAATAGGATTACTACTATGCGAATGGTATGATTTTTCCCCATTTCTGATGAGAAGGATATTGAAATTCCGATACTAAAACTGCATTTCTACCGTACTATTTCACTTAACTCCAACGATACTTGGTGACTATGATAAGTTTTAAAATGCAATATAAAATATAGCTTAGCAAATAAGTTCCAGTAGTTTCCAGTGAACAAGAACATACCCAAGAACTCATATTTATGGAACTGTTTTCCTTTAAATAAAAAATAAATGTCATCATTTGACTGAAATTTGAAACTTTATGCTCCTCTGGGTTAACTTCATCCAAAAATAATTAAGTAAATTTTTTAAAACGCTAAAAATGTATATGGTTACAAAGAAATATCTTTGATTATGTCGAAGAAGGCGAAATACCTCTCTAAACACAAAAGAAAAGAAGGAAATAAACATTTAAACTAGGATATGAAGATAGGAAAGATTCGTCTATCTTCTGTAAGCAGTAGGGGAATGAGTCGGGGACAAAATAAATATTTAGCTGAGGAGTTGAGACAGGAATAGATGGCCAAGAATAAATGTTTTGTGAGTGCGGAAAAAAGTTAAATCTTAAAGGAAGAAGTAACATTAGCTAAAACCAGAAAAAGAGGAGCCATATAAATGTAAGTTGGACGACAATAAATATCTCTGTACACAATTATTAGAAGTATGAATCGGGATGAAAGAACATTTCCTTTCGTTCGAAGCAATAGTATATTTATCCAAGATAAATTGTTACTAGTAGAGAGACTTTAAACAATTTCTTCGCTTTTAAGTTGTTTGTAATATAAAAGAAGAATTTGCCGACGGAAACCAAGGATAGAGGTGCAATTTCAATTAGAAATTATCCTTTAAAGCCTTAATCATTATGATTAAACTCGTTCCTGGGCCATGTTAGTTAACTTTCGATAAAAAGATTCTCTATAATTTCTTCCAAATATCTAAAACCTAAGAACAAGAAAGTTGAATTCGTCCAACGAAGATAAAACTTCTCGCGTTGTGGAAGAGAAACTAAATATTTCATGCCCACTGTGTTTGCTAGTTTTACGGTCTCCAATTCAGAATGACGCAAAGTTCACTCAAACTTACTTTCTTTCAAACTCGGTTATGCCCCCGATACCTTTTTCGTTAACTCACCGTATCAACCAAAGAGGCAATCCTATGGGTAAACAAAGAGACACTTTTGGAAAAGAAGAAGTAAATATATGGCTGACATTCGAAAGAAAACGCCCATCTATACTGTGTTTATATTCATGCCCTTTAATATGATCGGCAATGCCTCTTACGTAAATATAAAACGCGCGCGGAGAAACCGTAAAGAAATGCTCCAGCACACTTGTTTGATTCACTCTCCGTCGATGAATCGATATTACAGAACAGTTTGAAAATGCCTTTGAAATTTAAATGAAAGAGCATTCCTCAACCCTCTTATGACTTCGGCCGCTCGTAACTTTAACGCCTCGGGAAAAAGAACACAAAAAGAATTACTGAGTAATATTGCAAGCCCAATTCACGAAGTCATGTGAATGACTTCAAAATAATGCAAAGGAAAGATGAGGAATAACAAACAATAAACTATTATAAAGTTTTGAAGCAACGAAACGTGCGTCTAACGATGGCAAAATCAGAAATAATTTAACTTCCAACGAGAATGAAGTAAAACAGTTAAATCAAGTGCTGCACTCTAATGTAATTTTAATTCCAATGACTTCCATCGACGTTACGGACAAATAGTGCGTAGCAAAGCAAACATCTGCAAAACGAGAGAAAATTAATAAATCGTTAATTCACTTCACAATTCTTCACAAAGAAGTTTACACTAAATTGCGACGTTCTTTAATTTCAAAACTGATACGAAAGTAATAATATAATCCAAAAATGGAACGCAAAACTTAACACACAAAGAAACAGCTATGGCTTCATTAATTTACTAGTACTAGTATTAAAATACTAGTATGAAATAAAAAAAAGATAAAGTCAAAGTAATACAAAGTATTATATTCTTAATTTATTCGAATACCCAGATATTCCTGGTACAAAAAATACGAAATTAATGCTACACCTTTGTTTGGTCCTCGGAGATCACATTTGTACATAAATTCGTGTCCACTGAATTTTAAAAGTAGTCAGAGTAGCATAAATAGATAAGAGGCAAATGATATACGAGCAAACCTTCATAGGGGTAATTTTGTGTCTTGTGAGAGGAAATTATAATAAATAGATACAATTTTCAGGATCTAAAAAAAAGAGAGAGAAAAAAGTCCACTGCGTCGTCATATTAAAAAGTAAGAAAAAACAAGTTTGACAAAATTTTGGCACATTTCTCTTATTAAAGAGATTTCAAATGGTCAAATTTTCAATTTATTTAACTAATAAACCCTTCGAGCAATGAAGATAGATTTTGCGTGACGACCTTCTGATCGACCTGGAATCGAATTTGTGATCAATGGAAAGATAAAATTAGCTTAGTAATTGTAGACGTGAGCAAATTTTTCAAGCATAGGAACCTCTTTTTCTCAAGTAAAGAGAAGAATAGAGCGGATTAGGGGTAATATACGCCAGCTCAATAAGTCCGAGTTGAAAAATTGTTAACAAAATACTCTTAACAGAAGTAAAGCTAAGTTCCATTTATTACTCCAATCAAGTAATTTATATATACTGAGTGGTTTTAAAAAGTTGATATTTTAGTAGTACAGTTGAAAGTCCTTGAACAGCTATGGTCTTAACGAACGAGGCTTCCACCGACCGAAAGAGCTGCCTATCTGGGATTTATGTCGATATTTTGCCAAATTGATATAAAATCATGGTCGAAAACAGTTTCATTGAAAAGAGGAAAATGTCACTTATAATTTATCATTTAGGTCATTATAGTCGCACTGAATCGAATGATTTTTCTATAAAATGTGCTATTTATAGACGCCTTAGCTAAAATGATTTCATGTCAATCTCGATATCCTTAAATCCGCCTCTGGGAACTACAGAATGTGTGTAACATTTAAAATAAAGTTTCTGAGGATGGGGGAGTAATCGGTAATTCGGAAGTGAAGAACGAAATGAAGGCAGAGACAAAGACACTCTAATCAAAAGGGGCTCATCGCAGACAATAAGGACGAGTCAGAGACGAAATATACACGGGAATACTAAAAGAGCTCGAAAAATTTCGCGAAATGTGGAAAAATAGGTATGTGACTACGCAGAAGAAACATATTTTGAGACTCAACAGATGAGAGAGTGACTTTGTGGTATTCCACGAGGTTGGAAAGAATAAATCAATTTTCACAAAAGAAACAGGTTCCTAATTCATTAAAAAGTAAGTTTGCAGAAGATCAAAAACACGACGACGCATACACGTTATCTTAATTTCATCGAAAGATAGTGTTTTTGATCCCTAAGCGTTTGTGGTATTTTGCAATCTTATTTTCAATCAATTAGCAACTATTTTCCTTTGTGAAGTGGTCCCTTTTTTATTTATTTCATATTTTGAGTAATCTTGTACGTAATGTGAATTCGCAGTAAATCTTCCAATGTAGAACGAAGCGTGCATCACCGCCGAGATGGGCTTTCCCAAACACAGCCATTCTCAATTCCGTTCACTTTAAAATTTGTCCTTCACAGACGACTTTCTTCCCTCTACCGGGTCCACTGTGAAATTCAATAGCACAAAAAATCTCCCTCCCCCACATCGGTTCGTGATCGCTTGAAGAATTCCTGTTCGATACGAAAGAAGCCAAGTCCCCTCTGAGTCACGAGTGACGCTCACTTCTCGCTCTTGCTTACCGAAAACATCAATGATTAAGCGAACCGCCAGAATATGGTGATTCCACAATGAAAATCGCTCGAAGATTTTCACCAAAACTAATCGTTATTAAAAAAACCCGGTTAAGACGCTTTTCAGTGGACCGCAAAATAAGTGGCATAGCGTATATCATATATTTAATAGAAAACGGAGACGAAGGATTTTTTGTCCCTTTAATTCTGAAATACGTTCTTTACTTTATATATATATATATATATATATATATATATATATATATATATATATATATATATATATATATATTCCACGAAATACAGCGTAATACAGATCACCTTCCCGACATATTTTTAAGGATGGTCTGCTTTTTGCTCAAAGAAATCTTTTCCCCTTGATGCTTGTTTTGCACTAAAACCCCAACTCCACCGTGGACATTCAAGTCCAAGCTAACGAAAATATAAAACAATTGCGCCACTCTATTCGTTTTCAGTTTATGGAGTTGGTTAAATGATCTCTCACTGCGCTTATGATATAGTCAGAATGTGTGATGACTTACGTTGGATAAAGAAAGTCTGGAAAGACACACAAATAGAGAAACAAACAAAGAGCCACGGAGCACTTTCACTTTTGATTTTCCTCTTTCGTCAAATTACCGAGATAAATACATCTTGTTATGATTTATTGAACGAACTCAGGCCGCCGTTATCAGCGATAAGGATGCCGTTATAAGGAAAAGGACATGTGTAAAATACGACTGAATAAAGTGAAAGCCGCGTTGGCTCGAAAGCTTTTGACGAGGGAAGGAAAGTCCATGATCAGGCAAAAGTTCTTTCTCAAAAAGAAGAGCAATCACAGACTGAAAATTAAATTGAAAAGGAGAGGGGTTAGCAAAGAGACACTTTAAGGATGTGAGGAAATGACGAAAGTAGCGACACACAGACAGAATCTGCGTTGGAAGAAAGCATACCAAACAGGACAGCGTGAAAGGATCTCGACGAAATTAGGATAGTTTTGCGAATCGAGCCCTTTTCCAGCACCAATATTTCGCAGATATTTTGCACAAATCTACGAAACCTTACAGGCAAAAGGACTAGCTACATCACATCCGATCACTCTTCCATTTAGACGTAAGCATTAATGAATCACCCTTCTAATTATCTGTAAAATTCTATCGCACATAAAACACTCTGACGTGCATAAACACACAATATATTTTAGAAATTGAAGTAACCGTCTTTACAACAAATTCGACAAAAGAAAGGGTAATGTTTAAATCCTGAGTATCAGTTTGGTCACGATAAGCTTAAAATATCAATATAAACGTTAAGTGGATCGACGATAATATCAATATGAAATTGTGATAAAAACCACCTAACTTTTAAAAAATAGCTCGAAAAATAAAATAAATAATTAAATAAAAGGTAGTTCGAACATCATGAAAATAATCGGGCAAATTAATCCGTTTCCTCGATCAAGCATTCAACATTTTCTGTAAGGTAATTATCCTGATGATTAACTTGTGTAATGAATTTTCTAACCTTATCTTTGCGTCACGTTTAACAAAGGAGAACTTTTTCATCCCTTTTACAAAGGGAAGCGTAAGTTATCTTGCAAATTTAATATATTCACGTTGATGTTTCTACTGGAGAAAGCCGTTTCTGAAACGAAACAATATTAATGGAACTTGAACGGGTTCAATGATTCTTGTGATGTCGTTCAAATGTAAGTCCCAAATACCAGCAGAAACTTCCGTACGCTCCAATAAAAATGACTCCATAGTGTATTTTATTCACTGCATATTACTTCTAGTGAGACGATAATGATAATTATTTCCCAAGCTTTTACTTCTGTAGGGCATCAATATATTCATTTCCCCACAAACACTGATTTTCCGTGCATTAAATTACGCATTTCATACGCATAGTTAAGATCTATCGTCGAGTTGATTGTAATTAAAGATGAGGGTCACAAATGATGAATAATGAAACGATGTGAAAGTCAGACATATGAAAGTTAAATTTACTTGATAACAGTGTATAAGAAAAGTGGAATTTCGGAGGAAGCATTATCGAAAAGTAAATTTTTAAAATAACGAATAAAATGCAATAAAATTTAATGAATGGTGATGCAAAATACGAGGGTTTACGACCCCAGATTTTTCAGAAAATATGTCGAGAAATGGCGAAATGTCGGAAACACCACCCATGTATATAGCAAGTCCATTTCGATAGCCAATAATGATATCGGATTTTTAAAATTTCCCCATCGTTAATCCAAAAACGCGATTATCTATTCTTAAGAAAAGGCTTAGAAATTTAAATTCAATCGATAAAAACTTAAAATTTGTTATTGAAACAAATTTGTTTCGAGTCTTTATTATTCCTAAAGATTCAAATTTAAATGAAGAGGATTGAAAGCTCTCCTCTGGTTGGGAGTTTCAAAGCACACAAGTCAAACAAGGAGCTTAATCTTCCGAGAACGATATTCTTCATGAATATCCAATCCATTATCCGTTCTGCACAAAGACTGCAATCATATTCCGGAACGTTCCCCTTTCGTAAACATCAACTCACCGAGCGTTTTGCAATCAGAAAAAGAAAATTTCAACTCGTGATGTTTGGAGTTTACTTCCTTTCCTCTGAATTTGACCTACGTTTCACATTCACTCAATGAAATCTGACTCATACAATAAGCAGATTATTTTCTTTCAGAATCACGGAGCGTTAGGACACCAGCGAACATTGTAAGATTTTAATGAAATCAATCCAAATGGGAATTGCAAATGTCACGAACTTGAATTATTTATTGGAAATAAACAAGCGCATATATATATATATATATATATATATATATATATATATATATATATATATATATGCGCGTCGCAGATACTGATTTTTCCATTGAATTTGCAACTTGATATTGCTTTAAATTAATTAAACTTTAAATTGGTTTAAATGTTTTGAGAGTATCGAAAATAAAGGAATTGGTTACTGACTACATTGTAAATTGTGGAAGAAAGAAAGATTATTTGTTTTGCAAGTCATATTATTATGTAGAAGAATTCTTTAATGAAAGGAATACGTGACTGCATGTGTATATATTTCCGTTTAGCAATCCTTATCTCTTCTAATATATCACATATCTATAAATATATAAACCTACTGAATAAAACATTTATCGTATGGAAGCGTTTTTCGATATAAAACATGTTTATTTACATTATAATGTCAAATATTTTGTATAAGCCATAACAAAAGCTATAATAAAAGTATTTAATAGTAACTGTAAAAAAATGTAGCATATTTTTGTGATTGTTAAATGATGAAAAATGGGATCAATAAATATACCTTTGACATCAAATCTCAATTTCAAAATTTCAAGAGAGTTAGAGGAATGCTTGGACTTTATTTTTTAGTAAAAGCAGAATTTCAGCAAGTATGAAAATGCCAAATAAATTTTAAATAGAAGTTTCCCTTTCCATTTTTATATGAACGCTAAAACCCGGCGGCATTGAAAGTAATAAAGCCATTAAAATGAGGAAAAACAAAGTAGAAATCTTACGAAATCGCGATAAGAATTAAGTATTTCCACGACATATTTCCTGAATAACTTCCCCTTCATACAATTAGCTATCTCAGGCCATGGATTATCTCTCTTCTACAGAAGAAACGACTATTGTGGCGCTATTCTGAGGAAGGCATTTAGACGACTCTTAAGCGATGATATTGCAAATCATTCATAGTGTAATTAAAAGTCATCGGTATGTGAAACAGTTATCCTCTTTTGGTTATAAATAAGATTTTTTACTGATATAAAGGGGGTTCGTAATAAAATTGATAAATATCATCGTCGCGTTATTGGATTGATAGAAAAATAAAAAACTAAAGGATATCTTGAATGCTAATAAGGGCATCTTGGCGCATTCTTCGGCTTGAGTAAAGCAATAGGATTCGTAATCCAGATGATGTGAAGCGTGAACAAATCGATCTATCAATGAGATGGGAAATGCAAAACGTGATTTTGGTACTACAATGCGGACATCTAACGCCAGCCTCACATAGCGGCATAACTTTCTTGAAGTACATCACGGACAAGAGGAACGGAAATCGGCAATTTAACATAAGGTTTGAAGTAATTCGAACAGCCTCACGGGAGATCTATTTCGTCTATACATTACCAATTCATCCAAATACACATTGTCGCTCATAAAATTGCTAGCCTTTTAAGGTCGAGAATACTTCTATTGCAGAAGGTTTAAAATCACGCTTAAGACAGCCACTTATAACTCGAATGAGTCGAGCGCATCAATGAGTTTTCCCTGCGGAAAGAGAAAAGCTGCTTCAAATCCCGAGGCAGGTGGTGTCACCCCTTGAGCAACGGCATCGCAATGACGTCATGCAGCCAAAGAGTGAGCAAGCGGGGGAGCATGAGTCATCCGCCCACTCCCGACAGACATACGAGCGATATTTGCAGAAAATGGGGAATCGATGTGAGGGAACAATTGCAGGCAGACGGAAGGGCAATCAACGAACTGTATTACGTTGGACGCAGTACCGTTATGTTTGGGGGATGCTTGGATCATCGGCACTTTTCATTCCGAAAGGCACTCCCAACCGAAGATCACAATGTCTCTGGCGACTGCTCTCGTGCGTAAGATCTCTCTCTTGACTGAGAGCATCGGAAATTAAAAATTTATCTCAAATTCAAAACTTTAGAGTGGTGAAAATGACGAGAATTTAAATCTCAATCAAATAATTCTCTTTATAGTGATAGGAAAGTGAGAATAAAGAGATTTGCAACTTTATCAACAAACGGTTAGAAAATCAACTCTGTGAATTACTTTGAATTGATTTACTACGCGGAAGAGATGAAAATATATATTAAACACATGTTGATGCTTCAATAAATTATTACAAAAGAATATTCGTGAAGTTCCATTTGTGAACTGTCCTGATTAGATGACCAGACCTAGTAATTTAATTTTTCACCTTTTAGGCCATTATATATTCGAATAATTTACTCAATTTTGTAGCGTGTTATTTACTTGTCTAAATTTCATTATCATTTTACCACGTGCCTTCTCAGTACCGTCTCGGCTGTAGATTTATCGGAAATATTTCCTTAGGAGGTGTTTCCAATAATGCAACTTGTATGCGTGTAATCTTCAGAAATATGAAACTTATCGCTTATAGGAATAGGATTTGCAGTATATTTTCGAAGATGACCACAAGATTTTTCCATCGAACTTGGAAAACTTCATTACGGAATAATGGTATTTTTTAAGTTGTAGACGTATCCATTCTTAGCGCATTTAATTGCAGTTGTGCTTTATTCCGCAGTCGTTCAATTCAAAGGGGAGGAAGAAACGACAGGAAGCGAGAGAGAAAATTCCAAAACTTTCCTGCTGATGAGAAACAGCATAATCAGTGTTAATTTGAGGCATGAAACGGATGTCTCGAATCCAGGGTCATTAGATAACATTTTGATGCGATTCCTAACATAGATCGCCATTTTATACATAATTCGAGCGTTCACCTCACTTGAGCATCTACTGCCTTTCATTCAATCAAAATCCAGGACTGCGATCGCACTCGAGGAGGTACTTTCGAATAAAGAGGTAAACGAGAACGATTCCGTCACAGTAATTAACTATTCAAAAGATCCCTCCGAGCGTCCTTAATGAGTATGAAAATTACAGAGCAATTTCACTCCAAGAACTTCCCGGTATCGATCAAGGCTTCAAGAATTGCGCGGAAAGATAAAAAATTAGAAGAGGCATTTCACAATCACAGCCCTCAACCAGCATCTCCATCTGATTTTCCAATAATTACCGAGGGCGACCATTTTGCCAAAAAAATCCCAACAATGTCTTTATGACATAAGGTTTGGTAATATGTAAAAGCAATACCTATTGCCATTGAGACAATAGTTAATTCCCTAAAAAAAAAACAAATTCATTTCCATCCCTTCGTTCCGCTCCTCATCTCGTTGGATCATCGAAAGCAAAAACGAGTGCACATTAAACGAAACGAGGTCGCCAGCCATTTCCTAATGAGATAAATTCATCAACGAAATTAAACTATTTCTTTTCTGAACTTTTACAAAGAATGGAGAATTAGCGTCGTCGCTGTCTAGTTCGTGGGTTGAGCTTCGAATTTGAAATTTCATCACTTAGGGCCACCACTTCCCTCTCTACTCAACATTCATTGTGTTTCCCTCCCATTTATTATTCGGGCACTCCCTCCCATGTACATTATGACTAATCCATTCTGAATACATTCGATTTCCTTATTTGAACTAGAAGGGATCCTCGCTATAAATAACTTCCTTACGAGATGTCCCATTAATCACGGGAAGATCTCAAACGCGGAGGTCTGAACTAAATATCAACTTCAACGCATACAAAATGGATATCAAAAGATGAATAATTCCGGAATATTTCACATTGAACGATTTTCACTTGTTTGCGATAAATATTAATTCCCTACCACTTTGTAATAATAAATTAATGAAAATTAAGATTAAATCTTCGTGATTGCCGTCACCAGTTTAACGAATCATCTGTCCCTGAACTTTTCAGATTTTTCAAATGTTAAGTTAGTGATAAAATCAATCTTCTCGGGCGATACTTTGAGAAATTCCATATCTTTAACGCAGAAATAAATGGAGACACAATTTCACTAAATATATTATGCTATGCCATACCAAAATATAATCAGTGGAATTGTACAAGTGTATCCATTCATTTCTACATTGAAAGATAGTGACAACAATGACAGATCGTTCACCATTAAATGTAGAGTATAGAATCCTAAAAAGCACACGCTTTTCATAACGAATAGTAGATTAATTATTTCCAAAATAGATGGAGAAATTCCACTGGTGAAAACACAAGCTTTCGATAAAACTTTCTTAGAATAGACCAACTGATTGAGTACTAACGGCAAGGAAACTACATATTTCCACGTCTACCCTTACTTCGAAAATCAAGCGAAAAAATTCATCGATTATAAAAAACAAGTTTCCGTAATAGTTTATAAATACTAGCAAGAGACTCAATTATATCCGTTTCAATACCACATACAAGCTCATTTCCCACAATGTCAGAATTAGACTTCCTCGAAAATACTCAAAGACCTATTCGCTAGTTTGTAAACTTGAGAGGAACTCCGTGTTATTCGGAAACTGCATGAAATGAAATAGCATCATTAATCTCATTTAAATCAACGTAATTGAGGTCACGAGCGCTTTTTTGTTTCTAAGAGGATTTCCCTGGCATCAAAGCCACTTTCAAAGGACAGATTATGTTATTATGGGACAAGAGAGGCTAACGTCCTCTCTCTGTTTAATTACTTCTCACTTCCTAATGCGACATTAGAAAATGCGATACAACTTTCTAAGGGATACATGTCATGGTTACGCTGATTATCTAGTGTTTACACAATGCAAGGAAAAAGTTTTATTCATACTTCCTGTTAATCTGAGAGAATACTGATCAATTCAAAATATCGAAAAGAAAGCGTAGGGGCAGAGGCAAAACGGTGCGGCCATTCTCATAGCAAATTAAATGCGGGTTGTGATTATCACTACACCCTCGGCGATCATTTTCTTTACATTCTTCTAAACTAATGAAAGAATACAAATCTGATGAATCGGATTCGTATCGTAGAAAGCAGCTAATCAAATGACTGGATAAGAGAGAAAATATCGATAGGATAGTAAAATCTTAATCTCTGACTGATAAATTTAGAAAACAGGAAATGGCTTATGAGAGAAATATTAATATATTAAATACATTAATAGTTAGCAGGCTTAGTTACCGGTCAAAATCATCATTCATGATGCATATATAAATAAAAGATAAATAGAAATGAGAAATTAATAAATAGAAGTCAGCGGCCGTTATTGAAATATTTGCGAAGAAATTTTGATTCCAATCGGTATTTGAGGATAACAGCTAAACCGCGTATTTCAATATATATTCATCGACAAGTAACAAATCTTCCATTAGTGTTAAATGTAGGTTCTCGTGGAAATAGTGAAAAAATATTTATTACTACTTCAATTATATACAATACATTAATGAATACAGAGACTACAAATTAAGAAGTAATAGAATGGATTCTTATGATGACTTAAAATCTCTGTTTCTTACATGTCTTAATCATATTAATGGGGTTTTACATATTTTGCTGATAAAGTATAGAAGCTATTCACCTATTAGAACTTAAAAGCTACGAAAGGATTACCAAAAGAGGCCAATCTAGTCTTTTTAATAAGAGAAGTAACAAAGGAATGAGAGGATCCTTGACCCACGCGTGCCAATCATCTCACACAAATCGGAGATTAACGGGCTCAAGGAGCGTTAAAATGTGACCGAAAATGGCGAATGGCAATAATAAGGAACTGATTCACAAGTGTCCGTATTACAATATAGAGCAGTTTAATTATTACGGAAAATTTCCGACAGAAACATAAAAGAAATGGACATAAAAGGATTTCGGCTCCGTGGTCGAATCTAAGCGATAGTAACGAAATGTTAAACTCCGGTCATAATTAACCATTAAACGAAGTCATAAGAGGGGAATTCCATCACGACAATGCGATTCAACTGCACAACTAATGCGACCAACTTCGACGAAAGGAATTTAGAAAATTTTAATAAATTCTTAGAGTCTTATTGTAGATGGGTGCAATATATGGGACCTGTAGTTCCACAAAAAATACATGAGTAATGCTCGTGATGTAGTTCGCCGAAATGAAGAGCGTTACATCTTGGCGATCGGGAATAATTGTGATATCTGAACTCGCTCACACAGTTTTCGCACGGCTTAATTGAATTTTAACAACTATACTGCGGAAATAGTTTGCAATAAATTTCTTAAGAACTTCAGTAGCGTTTTCTCGATCTCATTTTACGAGTGTCTCGGAGTGGTGATGTTAAGAAATAACTTTTGCATACTTCGAAATAATTTTAGTTCCGCAATATCTATTCTATATGCAATGATGGGGATGAAATCCTATGTATTCGCCCCCCTATTGTCGTCTCTATGTTGCCTTCTTTTATCTCACTATAGACACTGCGATTCAGAGTTAACATTAGAAGATTTCTTCTATAGTTTCCAGTTATCAAAATGACCAGAAAACTGGAACGCAGCATAGTAGTCTTCTAATAATGTTCCTAAAACATTAGGATAAAAGAGCAGTAAATGACGTCACATTTACGGCTACATTTCGGATGCTTTACAGCGAATTCAACAGCGGCACTGTCTACACCCAAACGAACAGAAAAATCATAATTTCATCTTTGCTTTGCGTATTTCCATGAAATAACCGATCCACCATTTATAAAAATTGTAGAAGCATGTAAAAACTGTAATAACTGTGTGGAATTCGGAGGATTTGTGTGGTTTCAACCTTTCCAATCGACTCTAAGAAGTGCTTGCTATCGAAAGCAATGGCTCGAAAGTGTCCAAAGGGAGGAAGGAACGCGAGTCCCGAAATAATCACACGCGTCCTCCGTCCATTTTCCGCATTCCCAATTACGGCCGCTCTCACTCACGAAAAAAGGAACCTTTCTCGAGTCGGTACTTTCTTTACGGATTGCTTATGTAGAAGATCTTCGCTTTGATGTTTCCAGAGCTAACTGAATAAACCAAGTTTTCAGTCCGTTCGTTGCTGTTAATCAGATCAAATGTAGGTGGCATTATGATGCACCATACACACTGAGGGAACGAAAAGGAAATATTCGATCTAATATAACAATAGTTAAGCCGTTTGTCATACTTATCCTATTTCACACAGTCCCTCGCTTTAAGAAGATAAATTGACTTTCTACTAGAAAGATGAATTATCGCTGTCAATTTTTTCCTTATTTTAACTGTTTTTAATCATTAAATTTACCTAAGGAAGGGTAGTACTGAAGAAACACCGAAGTCATCAGAATAGACGTACTTCATTCATCTCCACATGAATTATCTCCACAATCGATCTCTCAAACAAAACGACCAATTTCCTGGATCGCATTAGTTCGCACCGAAAGCTCGTTCTACGGAAATGTCAGACGCAATGCAATCAAATAACAAAGCGGGAGATTAACTTCCAATCCTATTCTTACGTGTAATGTCGTCAACCACTTTAACTCGCGAGAACAGCGTATTTGGAGTAGATTATTTAACGCCGCTATCTTGCCAAAGCTTTCTTCTAGTCCCACAGCATACGATTATTATATTTAGCTTTATGGATCTTGTGAGTTTTCCTGCCGCTATCCACTTCCTGTGCAATGACATTTTCCAACTTTTTCGGCTTCTTTATTGGAGCACACGCTCCACTTTTAAAGCATCAAAATCCACGAAGAAATAATTTCCCGACGAAGAAGACACTGAAAAAATCGGCCAAAATAGCGTCACCTGCGGTGTGAAGGTGGTATTTGACGAAGAGGAAGGTTCAATAACCAGCTGTGGTTGATCGCGAAGTCTTAGCAAGTCCTGAGTAACTTCCTGCCCCTTCTCTCCCCGACTGTCAAACTATGGGCACCATTTTACATTCTCTTCGTATTACTAATCCACGAATAGGTAGTTCTTCGCGGTTTATATAATAATAATAATCAACGTTATGATGGAGCTTCTGTATATAGGTGTTTTGGGAATAATTGCACGTAAACTTGAAGATAATATACCAGGGGTAAATAAATCCTCATCCCATAAATTATACTAAAGTAGCTCCTTGTGTTCTTAGAGCTATTCACCGAAAGTTGGATACAAATTATTTTCAACAGCTTGAGGAGTGGAAAATGCAAATTTTGTCCGAAATTCGCCCTTAAACTAGAGGCAACTCACTCACTTGGAATAAAATAACAATACGGAAGTTAAAGAAACAATATTCGATATAAACCTATAAAAAAGCGATATAAAAATAAATACAAGAACAGAAATATATCCAAGAAGCGAAAAACGAATTCTGACCTTAAAAAACAAATTGGTATGACACCATCAGGAGAGCTATGAAAATCAGTTTCTGTAAGCGCATGATTGCATAGAAGAAATTTAAATGGTGTTGGATGAACTTGAAAATAAGTTGCAAAAAATAGTTCATACTAAAGTGCAGTAAAAAATCCCCTTTAAGTATTCTATTCAATAAAATTTTACTCGAGAACACGTTCTCCAGATATACCTCAAATTTGAATTTATTGAATGAATATGCATTTTTATTTTCTTGTTTATCTTTTCAAGTTTGTTGCCGATCTTTTAATATTAATATCAAATGCAGTCAGATTTTTATTCTTGCGGAAGTTTTCCTGCAGGATTCACTTTTGCCGGACTCTCATACAAAGGATATGCACTTTAACTTAGAATATGTTTACTTAAGATATGCAGACTTTAATCCGATATTTAGTTCTGCTTCAAGGTGCATTTTCTTTTCTTTAACTTCACCTCTATGTTTTAAACCTACGGTGACAAATTGTTTTAAGTCGCAATTTCGTTCTTCATAGGAGGCGTTTTATCATCTTTTTTAATTATTACTGATTCTGAAGTTAGTAATTTACCTCAGTCTAAAAGAATAAACGACGGTAACAATGAGTCATTCACTACTGAAAGGCAACTTATTTAGTATTCGGAAAGCATCTCTAAAAGGTAAAACACGCGGTTCAACGTCCGCTTCTACGTTTGGATCTTTTTTGGACTCCGCTTTCCCTCCACCTTTTATTAGAAGCGCACTGAGTTTGCCAACAAATTACGTTTAATCGTAAACAAATTCCTCATTCGTATATTTCTACTTATGAAGAAGGAATCAGACAGAAGAATGATTATGGATACTGCTGCTTTATTATCGTTTTCTGATCTGCTTCTAAGCTGCCGATGCGAATCTTCCAGGAACAAACAATAGAAGAGAGAATCTTCCGTGCATACTAAATAAAGTAAGATCACAACATTTTCCTGAATTAACAGAATTTCACCTGATATTGAGAACATAAAACCTTTATAGACATTACGAGAGTGCTATACAAAGACAAGAGACCAGAATGGAATTTGATGGAAATTGAATTTAGCGGTATTTCTGGTGTAAGGATAAGCGATTAATGTATCCTCGCTCATACGTAATTTAACAAGTTCTGACAAGTATACATAAAGAAACATGAAGATAAAGTGGAATGTGTTGGGAAGATCTGCTCTGCCTCAAAAGAGAGTGATCGAGTTCGATTCCGGGAGGAGTCGCTCAGTGAAAGAAGAAGGCTGGAATAACCGATGCTCAAATACGGAAGTTCTTCGACCTATTTTACACTCAATTCATAATTTTTCCTTCAAGGCTGGATCAAGTTAACATAACTACGTTGTAATTTTTTTCAACGTAAAAGAATTTAAAGCTTTCATTCCTTCGAGATATGTGCTTCTGAAAATCTACATCCTCCGGAATGGCCGTTGACAGCAACCTTCTTCCATCGATTGGCCACCGAGGCTTATGAGGTAGATTGCCTTTTCTTGCTGAGGGCAATGAATGAGCGGAGAATATAATAATACAATTTATGGCGTTCGATAAAGATTTGCCAAAAATGAATGCCATAACTCAGCGTCGTTCATAGCGATTATTTTCTCTCTCGTTGAAATATCAGTGCCGCAATCAAAAGAGAAAATGTCTCTTTTCTACGAATTAGTAAATTCTAAATTCGATTATTGTATAATCCTCTCGGAAGATCTTTGAAGCTGAGATAAGGTGAAGTTGAGAAGATAATGCGCACGGAGATCAATTGTTGGTGAAACTAATGTTATAATTTTATCAGCAAACTATTTTTTTAGAATTCTTAATTATTTATTCGGTATTTTATTATTCGGTGACTTCCTGTCAAATTGGGAAGGATTTACCTCTCAATTCTGACACAGCCGGACGACCATCTCCACCAGATGCTTATCATCGGCTCAAGCTTCAGCTTTTTTTGGCTAAAATTTCGAGGCGGATTCTTGAAAAAGAAAAGGTTTCAGCTAGAAAAACAGTTTCTACATCAAGAAAAATTATAATCGGCTCCTTTACAAATAAAATTTATGAGACGCTTCCTCGCTGGCCTCTTCAATATTGCATTCTGTGATTAACGTCATCGTCGAAATTCCGTGTGAAAAATAAATCAAAAGGCATTGGAGCTTAGTATTCCTATAGCGTTCAATCTGAAGAGCCATATAAGGCTTTCCGTTACTCGCACCCGGAAGCTATGTGAAATTATTCGCAGACGAGGGAATTTTCAATTTTTCCTTCGAATTCATTAATACCCACCGATGAAATCGCCTGGTTTTAAGTGGAAGCCATCGCAGCCTCGTATTCTCATAGAAATCTGCTTATCAAGCATTCATCCATTTGCATGTAGACTGTTGTCAATCAGAAAATTAAGCTTTGTTCTCGCGACTCAGAAAAAAAATCCCAAGAAACTCTCCTAAGGATCGAGAAGTCGATTCTTGATTCATCACAATGTCTCCGATCGGATTACCCATACATACTCTCAAAAACTTAACAAGCGACTATCGAAACATTCCATTCTATCTATGTTATGTTTTCTGACGATTCCACTAAAATGAAATCCACCAAAATTCACATTACATTTGGATATCCCGCCGTACTTGCTTAGGATATTTCTTCGTTGTTGATATGAACATCTTGACTTTTTGTATTGCGGATTCAGGAAATTGATAAGCATCTTTTAGCGTAGTTTCATGATGTGAAAATGCGCAGCACGCTGAGAGGCGCTTGAAGATAAATTTAATGATATCGCAATACTTTTTATAATGTGTAAACTGATGTATGGTGTGTAAGATACATAACTACTGCAATAATGTTGGTAGGAGTTAGTTTGGAAATGTTAGTAAAAGTTTGCTGCAACCCTGGCTTTTGCCAGTGCAACTAATATAAATAATCGATCATTCTACATTCGGTATAGTCCATATTTGGAACGAAGCCTTCGAAACGCCATAAGAATTAATTATTGAAAGCAGTGATATCATTCATGCATAACGAGATATTCTTACGAATGACAATTTCTGATTCATCTCTCCCCTCTTTTCATAGTATTTTTATAGGAAAATTTATTACTATCATCACTCTCTATTTTTCTTTAACGGAATGCCGGCCATGAAATTATGTCATTTGTGAACATTATTGCGTAAGAATGGTGCGTTTTGTATTAGAAGAAGGATCGGAATTTGATGGAGGATAGCTTAGACAGTCGTTATCGTACGTGAATCGGGACTAATAAAGTTCGTAGTTGACCTGCATTTCGTTAGATTCTCATGTTCTGGTAATCAGTATTTCAAAAGAAATAGTCTTCTTATTAACGATTGCTTCTTATGAAGCCCTAATGAGGGGATGCATAACGTCACATCACGGCAGGAAGTAATTAAAACGTAGTGTACGGACACTGCATACAAATGGTGTTTCCTTTCGGATGAGGAAAGACTTACTGGAAGAATTGTCTTGATTAAGAATAACTGTTTCGTCAGCGCTGTGTGTTGGGGTACTTTTAGACTATCTGACGTCGCTTAGCTGGAATAGTGGCACTCACCAATTCAAGTGTCTTACTTTCATTGTATTCCTCGAAGACTGACTCCCGATTTTGCGTCCGTTAAATTTAGCAGCCCCTTACAAGTGGGATGAAATCAAATGTTGCCATTATATATACTACACGAGAAAATTAAGTATTCGTAGCCCTTCCAGGGTTTTGCGACCAAACATCCTCGAATGGATTCCTTCGTTAGTAAAAGATGATGAATAGAAATGATTCTCTAATTCATTTTTGTCTCGATAGGGTTTCCTAATGTTACGCCCAAAGATGCGCGAATTTTCTCACTTGAATCAACAAGTGAGATAAATTGAAATCGTACGCACTCGCGTTCTAAGAATCACAAAATCCATTCCGGGAGTTCGCTTTAGATTGAAATCGGCGGAAATTTCGCAAAGACGTAAACGAAGAAGCAGAACGACGGGCGATTTATTTTTAGTCCGAAGAGCAGAAGGTTTCGCTCGAGAGAAAAACCTCCGCATATTTGCGTCTTTTAATCTTCCGAATCGGTTTGCCCAATCGAGAGGACAATCTGAATTCTCATCTCCACTCCACCTATCTGCCAGTGGACCAAGAAATCGCCAAGGGCAGTGAGTGACGCATCCATAGCGCATACGGCTGCTCCTGGTGTCCCACTTCCGATATAAATTTGACGGTAAGATCGGTAATCGATACTTATTTTTGATAAGTTAAGATCCAAACGTTTAAAATCCAATCTTTAAACTATCTGAAAGAGGGTAAATGCTTATTATATAAGCAAAGTAGTATTGTCCAAACTTTTCTCCTAGGTACTGTAGAGAAGATGTAAACTGGTGACAATGTATAATTTACAAAACCAAATCCAACGAACCATCAAAGAACGGTTTTTGCCTATTATGTATTTCGGCTTAAATGGGGAAATTATTTATTTATTTATTTACAATATAGTCACAGGTAAACAACTGTCCGGTGGCAACTTATATATATATATATATATAAACAGATATTATACATTTACCCAATCCATTTAAAATCCTTGATTCTATACACAAATGACCGTCACCCATAATAAAACATACAATACAAAGTAATATCTACCATGTTAGTAAATCTTGTTCTGGGAGATTTTTCAGGGTTCCTGATAGACCTTCACGGCTATCGAAGCGGCCACGAAGTCCCCACCGTACATCACCCTATCAGGCGATCCCCTACTTTTCCCATCGTCATCGGCTGGCTCACGCGTCATGTTATTTATTTTATTTTCATAACATCTTCAGTGAATCTTCATGTCAAAGAATCATTCCTTTGATCGGTTGTGTTCAACAAGCTTGTTACTTTTAAATTAAAATTATGATGAAATGATGTTAGATTGAGCATTATGGAAAAAGGCTTGTATACGTATATTGGTATAAAAAATAAGATTGGTACAACAATTATTTCTCATCACGATCGATGGAACATAGCTTGAAGAAGCAGAGTTCAAAAATGTACAATACTGACCGTAAATTTAATTTAGGGTAATATTGTCCGGTCGGAAAATTGAGGCGTCGATTCGTCGAAGACATTGGCAGGAGGTCGAATGAGCAATGAGAGCGAGCGGTCGGCGGAACTTGTGAGCGGAAAGGACGATAAGCAAACAAGGAATGTTCGGTGGAGCGAAAAAAGGGAAGGGAAGAGCTTTCCTCGTGCCATTTCTCACGCCACGAACCAAATAGTGCATATGGGAAAGCGCATTCATCGGACTAACCGTGTGAAGGAAGAAATAATTGTCGTGTTTTCGTGTGAGAAGACGGAAATGAAAGAAGGGCAGCTGCGAATAAAAGACGGACGATCGCACCGAAATAAAACTCATTATTACGGTTTTATATGGACGAGAAGTGAGCGTCGTCCGGATTCGATGGCTTTCGACCGGAACGGAATCGACGCCGAATCGGGGATATCCGAGTGATCTGAAAATTCTGAGATTTTCCCGTCAATTAGTAAACTTAATGATCTTCGAACCCAGCATTGTCTGATTCGGAAGATAGAAAGAACGATGATAGTCTAACTTTCGCCACAATAAACAAATTGAAATAAACGCATTAAAACAGGAGGAGGTAATTATAAGCCTGATCATAATTTAAATGTTCCGCAAACAAATCAAAGCGAATCTAAGCATAAAAGCTATGCTAATTCAAAATGCGTGGTTTTGATCGCCTATCTTAATATAGTAGGGTTGAATTGAACTGGTATCCATTCTCAAATGGCAAATACTAATTTATCACGCTATAATTTGGAACTACATGTTCCTCGTGTTTTATCTCCATATTCACCTTTTTAGTTTCAGCAATATGTCAAACAAAGGGTCACAGAAAACAAAGTAGTTAAAAATATGAAGAATTCAAAAGCTACAGCCGCTGATTAAATATTCCAAGTACCAGGTAGTACAATTTTAAAAGTAGCAAATAAAATAATAATTTTCCACACATGATTATGATGACCCCTTCGCAATTTACTCATAATATTAAATGCAAATATTACATACTTTTGTGGAAGAAAACCGAGATTTTCACGCAAAAGTAATAAGTATGCATTTCCTTAGATAATTTTCGAGGGGGACTGAGGGGAAAACCTTTGAAATCTAAGCATAAATGGTTGCTCGTATCTTAACAACTTATAAAGACATCGAATGAAAAATCGAATAGGAAACAGTAAAACAACAGATGTCGCTGTGAGCTTGAAATCTAGAAAAGGGCATTTCTTGGGCAGAAGTCTACACGAATTCATGTAAAATTGGAACATTCAGAGGCGTTCCTAATTCATCGACAACGGGTTCTTAATTTTTCATTTTCCAAGATCACGAATTCCGTGAATAGCCTTTCCGCTACATTTCAAAAGAAAAGTTGTAAGGTTCAAGATTAACCCAGAGCAAAAATAAATGCGCACGTGGGCGTTTCTGTATCACGAGAAGATCGCGCGGGTCCAAACGATGATCAGAACCCAAAGAAACGCGTTCATAACTTTCTTCCTTTATTCGGCGAGGAAATGAGATTATAACAGGAGTATATTTTCGAATCACGTTTTCACGTACTCAAAATCTTACCATACAGCATATCAGAGATTTCAGACTCGTTATTCGCACAATCAAAGAAAGGAATCCCAGAATACAAGGTCGTGAAATCCTCGCCCCGGAAATGCACCATTCACACGCCGCGCTCTGAATAAAATGGAAATCATAATCCGCTTTCCCCAAAGTACGCCTACAACCAGATATTCTTAGCGGTCTTGCATTATTAACTCCAAACAAAGTTGCCAATATTAGCAGTATTATCATTATTACTTTATTAATCCAATGTAGTACCCTTGTGCTTCTACACTGGAGTAAAATAATTTAGTTTAAATCAAAAAAATAAAAAGATATCTATCTCAGATTCATTTCTTTCTAAATTTACCAATTTAAATCGAAAATCGGTTAAGAACTTATCCACAAAAAACTAAAGATGATCCATGTATATGAATGAAGCTACAATAAGATTTCGGTGAAATTGATTATAAGGTTTTTTGCGGCGACAATTTTTTGTCTCTTGATTATTATGACAGAGCTGGACATTTTCTTGCCTTTCAGAGAGACTACCTTGACATCCGATGTGTTAAAGAGTATATAGTTATCACTGTAAAAAGGAACAAAACGTTTAAAAATTAACAGATTTCGATTAAATGAGAACTAATATTACCTTCTTGAAACTTGTTTTTACATATATGCATTTGTCTCTCATATAATTTTCAGCGTATTAAATTTAATTTTTATAATATATTTATATAATATTTCAGCTGATATATCAGCTGAAAAAATTGATTATAGGATCTTCGACTTAAGGCCACCCAAACGGGTACGAAAAATGGCACCTTCGTTTCAAATGTTGTATGGTATTAATTTATTATGTTCAAGTTCAACATATATAAATTTTGTTTAAATATACCGATAAACTTCAGCGCTATGGTCCAAGGAATAAACCTCTGAGATTTTGGTTCAGGTAAACGGTGTACACGATTTAGCCTTTGTAGTAGATTCGAAGTTATAAAAATCGACTTATTTATATTTTTAAATGTATTCTCTATAGCGCATCGGGGGGATTTAGGAATTTCCCAAAAATACGCAAACGGTACAATTTTAAATAAAAAGTTCAATTTTCACGGCCGGTTTTTTATTAATTATAAAAAATCTAAGCCTTAAATCAAAAATCCACCCCGATGCGCGATAGCGATTAATGCAAGGAACAGTTTGGTAAAATTTCATGCAAATCGGATAATACTGGATTGAGAGATCTTGTACGCCGTTCTGAAAAACCAAGTTTCGAGTAAAACGCGTCTAAAGTTTTGGAACAACTTTTTCAGCATATAAAATTGATTCCTTTGATAATATTCTTATCAGCCAGTTTTCCCATTCTTTTCTCTGTTTTGGAAATGAGTTATCTACTTATTTTTGTGCTTTCCTATTCGTTTCCACCCCCTTTAATAAAAACCTGCACCGGTTGGCTGTCCGCTACAGACGGGCGCGGACGTCTTCATTTACTCCACAATAGCTCCGGTATTTATTACAAAAATCGAGGTATTGAATAGGGTATTAAAAACTTCTCAACTGCCTTCTGTAAGGCTAAGGTTGATTATAGCCTAGTGCTTGTAGCTTGCGATCATCTCTTTTTCTTCATGGGATGATCTCTTTCCCATCGAAAAGTGATAATTTCTGTTTTGGCTCCACATGTTTTGATTCACCTTATCTCTGCTATCAAAGCGTTTTTCATCGACGACGAAAACTGCCCTCAGCATTAATTAAGCATCAAAGGTGAACAAATAAATTAATCAATAGATTTTTTATCATGTATGCGATAGATTTTACTAAACCTGAAAACAATGCATTGAGTCAAATTACATGCTTGTAACAAAAAAGAGAAGCTAACAAACACCCATTTAAAGTCCGTGTAAGCTGATATGTTGACGTTAGTCGAGATCGTCCGTAATCGCCCCTTCAGCTGGAGTGCACCGTCAGACAAAATAATCTGTAACTTCGTAAAGATGTGGAATATTTACATCGGATCAAATGCGTTACGTAGCTAAAAGTTTGTACTATATTTTAAAACAATAAAAAAATTTTCGATTTTTTGAAAATGTCAGGATGGCCTACCCTAGCATATTTTAGTTCTCAATAAGAAATGACGTTCCAGCTCATTTAACTTTAACCCTCCAGAGGAAATTCCGAGAACATATAAAAATTATTATTATTATTATTAGATAGTAAAAAAAGAAACAAACATATATCAGACAATATCAGTGGCTCATTTTCACGATATTATTAAAATTAGAACTGGTAGCCCGGACAAAAAATGTATCAAGAATGAAAAATTCTAGAAACATTTACATTCCTTGCAATAACGCAATAGAAAGATCTCGCGATGCGTGTTTAAGCAACATTAGGGTGGGTCACGTACTGTGAGGAAGTGGATTTTCAGGAGATTGCGAAAGGTTGAAGCAGCAGTATGTTACACCGCGATAAGGAAGAAAGAATTGCATCTCTAAGCCATTAATTAAACTGCATTCCAAAGTGCTGTACAAATCCAGCAGACTCCTTATCTAATCCAGCGATAGTGGAGTTCGCTAGAAAGCCATATTCCCAGGGGCATACTTGGGAATTGAAACAGAGTTTCCGTGACCGAGGAAAATATGCCGCATTAGGAATGGAAATATTGCTGAATTAAAAGAATAGAAATTCTAAGAAATTTCTTCGAGGGCTTCACGCTAATTCTCGGAATTTTCTTTCCAGAATGTCATTTCGATGAAGTATGCAAGAACAGCTTAGGTAAAAATCCTGATGTATAGGAAAATAACGACGCAAAAAATAAGAAAATAACCAACTTATGAGTGTAGATGAAAAGTATATCTTAGAAACACCCATGAAAAAATTTTCAAAGGAACGAGCGGACTAAAATAAACTAATACAAGACGGTAAATTGAAAACAATTCGACACTGACCGCCAATCATAATGGGATCTTCAAATAATTACGTGAAGAGTAATAATTAGGGTAACTTTTTGAAAATCGGAAGCATAAAGTAAACGCGACAATTCTAACCTCGCTACCGATCGACTCCAAGATAACTAAGAAAAATGTACGTGCCATTCCTCCGACAAGCAAATTTTCAACAGCATTTTTGTAATTTTCTTCAAAAGCCCATTTGAATCCACTGATAATAAAATAGTCTAAATCGAGTAACAAGAAGATCTCTTGTCATTTAAAGAAATCTTATGAGACGAAAGAAACACAGGAAATGCTTAATATTCTCCAAAACAAATGTGGGATTGTTTCCAAAATAGGTCTGACAGTAAGACATCATAGCACCTAAATGCAAACGTGATTCAAATCATTATAGTCACCATTACGCCAATGACTTCCGCTGACGAAGGAAATCATTCGAATTGGCAACCACCGCTATGAATCGCAGATTCGGCTGATCTTCGCAATTATTTATCGAAGAGTAAATTCAAAGAGCCAAGTTTCACCCAATAACTACAACATATTGCTATGAAATTACTTACTGTCCAGTAACTATTACATTTTTTAACATACTTGAATTATCGAAAAAACATTTCATACGGAAGATGTTGGTGTGCTACTTTTTCATTTCAAGGCAGAAAAATGTTACAATTTTCAAAAAGAAAAATTTCTAAAATTCAAATTTTATTTTTACATTTTCATCGTTACATGATTCTAATTTTATTTTATATTCCATTCAACTAGGAGTACCTTCTGTACTAAAAAGATGTGATATTATTTGTTTTAGGTAAATCAAGAAATGTATAGCTGGGTTTACTTATAATTGTGTGAAGTATTTGAATATGTAGGTAGCATTTTAGAATTGCTGATATCGTTGCAAGAGCATAGTATTACTTGTTAAATAACTTTGCAGGTCGTGCTGCCTTCGGTAGGTTCTTGGAGAGGCTTTCCTTTCAACTGAGGTGAATGCCTAGCAGGGATTTTGTTTGCCACTCAAATGACTGCCATAAGGCTTATCGCCTATTGGAACATATAAATAAATAAATCTGACGTCTGATTGTAAGCGACTAATGATGGTCATGATATATTTAAAAATTACTAAACAAATTTTAGTGTTTCTAATATTATGAATTTTTCCTGTTAACGCACTATTATTCCCTCAAGGATTCTAATCCTGTATTTATCTCCCACAAAAATTACTATTCTTTCACGACTTACGCAGAAATGTGGTCTATCAAAATTCAGTCACCGCTGAAAAAAACGAAGTTGTTTCACACAATTTCATACGAATGACTGAAGGACATGTATTTCCTTATAAATCATTTACGGCAAACAAAGGAAGCCAATTGGCAACACCTCCACTCTGATCTCACGTCATCTTCACAGAGAAACAAAATCGTCCAATGTACAGATCTAATTCGTCCTCACGTTCGGAAATGAATTCACGCTTAATCTAGCAAATATCTCACGCGAAATAATAAGAACATCACGTACTAACTCAGATCCAATGCCCGTTTTGACGTTTCATATCACTATTTATTCATCCCGTTCTTTCCCACACTTACACAATGGATGACACAGAAAAATAAACCTGCAATGGCAAATTTTTCCGGATGTGGGATTTTTCTCATCGCTATTTTCTTTGTTTATCATCGGATGAGAGTTTATCTTTGAATGAAGATTTTCAAAGGTATGCTCACCGATTAAAAATAGAGGTTCGAGGAAAAGCGCAAGAAGTCCACCATTAGCGAGGAAGGAAGAATTCAGCAGAAGCGCCGCAACTTTTGTGGTTGTTCGAGTAAAACTTTCACAATGCTCTATTTGAAATGGCCGAGAGGTTCGTTATTCAAGAGCCGACAATCAACGCCACTTGGAAGAGAATCAGAAAGAGAGTTTGACATTGCCACGAAAATCTGAAGCATACGAAATAGGAGAGATAATATATTATTTGTCCATTTTTCCAACTCCCCCAATAAAAACACCAAAGAAAATTGTTTTTCAGTGGCGTATTTATAATAAACAACGCCCTGCTTTCAAAAATTTTCGCTTACTGATTTATATTTTACTACCCCTCCGATATTTTCTTCATTTTCGGGTATTCAATGAACTGTTTTCTGCGATGTGAATTGATTAAATACATTTACGAATCATTACATATATATCCTTTTATTATTTTCCCTCATAAAAGGATAAAAAATAATATGCTTGCCAGGGGAGCACTGATAATACTCACATTGGGGCCCTTCCCGCAAGTAGGGCCCCAAATGTACCATTTCGCCACTGCTCTTTGCTTCTTTATCGACATTATTAGTTAATCAATTCTGATACAACAGGTTAAAAGGGTGGATTTATAATAAAGTACAATAGGAGCTATCTGAGAGTCTCATCTATTTGGGAGCCTCGATTATACTGTGCTTACGAATTCTCAATGATATGCAACAATTTTTCTCGAATTTTAAGGCACGAAGAGTTCCAGGAAATAATTCATATAGAGTAAGTTTACGTAATATGTTTATAGAATTAAATACATCATTAATGTGACTACATAATGTAATATCTATGCATGATTAACAATAAATAACTGGAAATACTGGTTACAACTGAATAATTTGTTTATTCTTACTGTAGTGAAACAGATGAGTCATCTATGGCATGCATTTTATGTAAAAGATAGAATTTTAACCTGATAATTCAAATATGGGGCCTCAGTCAGACCTTTTCCATTAGGGCCTTTTCATTCCGCCCCTTACTCCTTCCGCCTTAATTAATGAACATAATTGCAAGAATTATTATTCACGCTTTTTTCCGAATGATAAAAATCAATCAAATATTTTATACTCGAACAGATCTTCTAAATATATATCCAACACAAATATACTTAAAAAAACGAACTCCAGCTTACACTTACTGACCTTAGCGCTTCTGGCAATAAGAATGAGAAAACAATTTTATTAAATGAATCATCATCAGCAAAGATTTCCGTGAAGGTTAAACAAAAAAAAACAGAAATAATAGCGGTATGTATTGAATTCATAATATATCACACGTTATTAACAACTCTCTACGTAAGCATTTAATAAGATCCAATAGAATTAATCTATGGATTCTGAAGACACATAGCTTCAACATGAGGGAGATATTCGAGATTTAGGGCCTCAACCGATGTACAGAGATAGTCCGTCAGTATTTTGCTGCGGGGGTTCAAGATTTTCCCGTACGATGCAACAATAACGCAGCAACAATTAAAACACCTCATAAATAATCTCATCGTAAAAATGAACCCGAAATTATAACAAAAATGTATGCAAAATTATATATGGTAAACATTGATGCAAAGGATGGAAATACTTCGCATCGATTCTGAATTACACAAGATTCGTACTTCCGAAAAAGACAAAATAAATATTGCAGAGAATTTTCCGTACGACGGAAATTTCACCTAGATATAAAAAGTTCTCAAGATAACATGCATTCAAAGAGAAAAATATAATTTAAGGAAAGATTTCGAGATGAGAAAGAGAATAGTGGATAGATAACAACAGATATCTAGATACTGGGAATCTCTGGGAATTTTCCGATCCTCCCGGGATAATACACGGCTGTCTAAAGCAGTACGAACCCTGCATCTTGTAAGGAGAAAAATAAACATGAGGCGCGAATCCGCTTCCTGCAAACCTTCTTTCTATTCCATCCAACGCATCAGTCGACGACCGACAAAGGCGAGGGCTCAAAAGCCGGAAGCAATGGCTTTGAAACCTTTTATCGCAGCGAGGAAAACAGATCCGAGCAATACAGCAGAATTGGAAGTGAAAAGTGTCGAGAATCGAACCCAGGTCGCTCGCTTAAGGTGTTCTAACGGCTACACTACCATGAAGACATGGTAATTTTGTGGTTGGAATTCCTGTTCGGAAAATGAAATAGGTTCGAATCCCAGTCATGTCGATATTATTCTTTCCTTTCCAGACGCACGGCTATCCGTGAAATGTTTAACAACTTTCCGTCGTCCTTACAGCAAAGCCATTTTCGTTCTCTTCGTAAATTTCAGAATAATAACAATGGCATCACACTTATGCAAGTTGTGGAAAGGCATCGCAGTGTATAAAGAAATTTCAGCACACAAATATTCTGAATATATTTTAGCTGAGACAATTCATGCTTCGTAATAAAATCACTAAATTTAGAGGCGTGATATTTTCTACGAATAAGTTGAAGTTACCCGGAGATTAAGGACTTAATTTCCGTGTTAATTAAAGATAATAATCATTTAGCCGTGAGTTTTACACGCACTTCATTAACTGTCCTCTTGATTAAACACATTACAGATTTTCAGCGTTGCAAGCAAAAACTGTGATTTAGGAATCGGAGAATTTAACTTACGTAAAATTTACAAGATTAATATTACTCACTCATGAGTAAATTATGCTTGGTACTCATTACTTCCGAATCATCAATTCCAATCACTGGTGCTGACGAAAAACGAAATTCGGATCGTATTCGATCTATATCTTCGTTTATAGTATCATTGATAGATTTTTTGTTAAAATTGTTTCGACAAAAAAGGTAATTGCACAAATGGTTCCCCACTTGGAATCGAACCCGGGATCGCTTTCATCGAAGTAGAACGCACTACCAACTTGGCAATACAGGGACACTTTAAAGGGTTAACTCACACTAAGCAGAGGAGCAAAATCATCATCAAACAGCTATAAACATTTCTAAGGTTCTTAATCAATTGGGAGAACAGGGTTAACTAGATAATTAATAAGTGAGGGCATACATGACGTCATTGTTTCAGGAAGTATCGGCCAATTATGTGGGTTTGTCGGAAAGAAGAAAATCCTTAAAGAAAGAATCCCAAGTTAGCCAATTTAGGTAGTCACAGGATATCGTTTCACGCGTATAGTCCCAATTTAATTTCATATCGCGATAATTACGTTACAATGATTTTCAAAGGCAATACTTAGTTACTATGACACTGATAATAAATCATACCAAAGCAAAGCCACTTAATGGAGTACACAGCTGACTGCTTCCAAGAATTTAATCGAAAAGGAATTCCGTAACAACAATTTTCTCCATCCGTTAATTTACAAATCAAATGGTCGCGCAGTCGGGATTTCTTAACAAGAAGGAACCCGTTGATAAGGAATTTTTCTAAATGCTAATTTAGAAGCAATTAAACACCTTATATATTTTACAGAAATAAAATTGGTCGCTTCCGCCTCTTCGCGCAAACAACCTTTATTAATTTAAAGGAAACTTGACGAATATTTGGATCGGATGTACTGAGCGATGCAGCGCCAGATCATGCGAAAGTCTTACAGCGTAAAAACCTTTCATTGACATTCAGCCGATCGGTATGTATGCACATTTCATAATATTCTTTCAAGCTAAGATTTCCGTTGGACCGCTGGGACTCTCGACGCTGAGAAAGTACAGAATTACACATTTTTAAAGCAAAGGAGATGCACATAAGGCAATTTATTGAAGGAGACGAATTCTAGAGAAGTATATTCTATAATAAGGTTTTGTCGTGATTATGCCACCTGAAATATTTTGAAGTTAGTATTAATAATATAATGTATTGACATCCACTTAAAGAGAAAAATCCTTCGCAATTCTATTAAATTAGCAATTATCACAATAATAAGATTATTAATGCACTGACTTTGTACTGATAAATTACACTGTATCGCATTAGAAGGCAAAATGTATGGACTGCTAAGAGAAAGCTTCTTCATGCTTTGAACAGAGTAAACTCTATTTGAACTCATGATCCCGGAGAATTATTATTCCCCATTTAGGGAAGACGTCGAGAGAGAAAATATGGATAAAGAGATAATTTGTTGAAATCGCAAACATTTACAGTGGTTTTAAGTGACCTTGCATACATCGGCCGACAGACGGAAACCAGTTCGGGCTGAGATTTAAGGCAACATACCTCTTCAAAATAAACATTTCGCGATTTCGTACAGAGTATGTTTGCACAAGCAATCGGGAAGCAGCAAAAGTGTAGAAGGAGAATCAAGGGTTTATCGCATCCAGTCGAACTTTAGTAAGAATTGTCTGCAAGACCTCATTTTTTAACATCTGAGAGAACGTGGCTCTCTACAACGCTACAGAAAAAAGATGTAGCACAGCAAAGAAATGGTTGCAGTGAAATTCCACAAAATCACGACTGATCATATTAATAAAAACTAACATTATTTAAAGGAATTAGATTCTGAAATCAATATGATCTGGCGTAACTTTGTGGAAAGCCATAACAAATTGAACAACTTAGTAATTTTCCATTGATCTTTAATTTTTCTACCGGTTTCGTAAGAAGTTCTTACATCTTCAGGCCTAGATGTAAGAACCACTTAATCTCTAAGATTTTAAAAATTCTCATTTAAATTAGGAAAGAGAAATATGCTCAGTATGCTTCGAAATAAAACGAGGCAAACAGAAATGAAGACGTTTCAGGGGAGAAGATTGAAATCTTGTATTCAAAAAGCTTCTGTTTGGAGCCTAGTTAACACGATTCAGCGTGTCCGACTAAAGCAGCACGAAATACACACCTCAGCCTGTCTCCACTTCACAGCACACGGCCATCTTGTTCACGAGGAAAAGATGAAGAGGACGAGCACAAGGGCGGGGGTCAAAGAATTGCCGATTATGACACGTAATTATACTGACACAAGTTATTCGAAAAATTTATCAGTACAATTCTCGTCGACAAGAAACTTGATTTTGTTACTCCAGTTAACAACGTTCGAGAGCTCTGAGAGAAAACGAAAAAGTGTTACCAAGAAACAGGACGGATAGCTACTTCTGATCCTTTTTTCTGCGGAGCATTAGAGAATATAATAGGAGAGTTGGATCGGTGCTTTTGCATCTCCTTCCACACGCCTTGCAGGGTCTGAATGTAAATGTTTTGATGAAGAGGCAATATGGTTCTATAGTGAGATGTAGGGTTCCCAGATTCGGAGAGAGAGAATTGGAGATTAACTTCCTGACCTGAGGCGTTTTCCTCTCGCTTTTATTCGACTATACTCATCTTACATTCGTCATCTTCGGTAACTATTTCAGAAACTCTTCATTGCTTACGTAGTGAGTCAGTGACTAATGTTTGAGGTGAACTACCATATCTTACATGTATATTTTCTGCGTTTTTAGCTTTTTCATTAAGCCATCTTTGCTCATTGAAATGATAAATCTTTTGTCGAATATTACCTCCATATATTATCCATTATTAAAGATATAATAAGGAAGAATGCAGTGAATAATGTTTAACCTCTCCTCTCATATCTCACATCAAAAATTCTTAGTGAGGCTGATTTACACAGGGTGACCGTTAAGAATATATAAATTGCCATAATTTATTTTGAAAATGTCAGCTTTAAAAATAACGAATGAAATATATACGTAATATTCAACTTAAATATGAATTCAATGATCAAAGATACCTTAATGAAACATTTTGGGAGAATATATACATAAGCATGTGAGATATGAGAGTTCACCTAAACACTAAGAATGATATGAAATAGCGATCCAGATTGGCGCTCGAACTGTCTCCGGCGAAAAATCAAAGAAGCAAAAGAAAATTGAGGCCGAGAGCATCGAAGCGCGTGCTGTGCAACGGCCCGCTTCATTCCGGGAGCCTAATTAACAAATAATAAATATGGAGCGTGACCCGTGGGGAATACCTTGAAAGAAAGGGTTTGACGAGTATCTTAATAGTTATCAGTTTTTCGCTACGGTCTATTAAAGGCTGAAGAGACACGTGCACGCGACGGACGAAAACTCGGAAATCAAACAACGGAGAATTAAAACGAAGACGCTAAATGGAAAACACGAAAACAGAATTACGGCGCAATTCGAGCTGAATGGGCGTCTCGATAGAAGTCACTTAAAATGAATGCATTAGCTGTTAGCTCCTTGGTGACAATAGATCTCATTAACTACAAAATACATTTCGGAGTTTAAATTGCCTTTGACGTAAGCAGGACCTCAAATAAAGAGGAGATTATTTGCTTAAGTCAAACTTCGGAAACATCTTTATATCTACAGCAAGTGGATGGTGAATGTCGTGAAAAGAAAGAAAACTGATTCATTTTTCCGAATTTCATATCTGAGAGTACTTTTGAAACTTATATTTTATTGGAAAACTACTTTGATATGAAATAGTTTGAGTGGCTTTAATTTCAGAATAGCTTTTTCTAAACTTAAATATCTAACGACATATTCGCATAAGGATACTTCATCTTAGTTCTAGCTAATTTTCAACGCATTTTTTGTTTTATCATCGTTTGTGTTGAAGTTATACCGGCTCATTTTCTTTCGTTTTCTTATTTCTTCAATAAGGGTGTGAATGTGCTTGCAAACTGAAGATATCAGAGAATCTACGACATCGAAAATAAAAATCCACGCTTAGCACATTCACCACAATAACTGAGATTTTCATTAAGGAATAAAATAGATTTAGGATATAATTTGCCAGAAATCAGACCGAATGTGACAGTGAAACCTGAAGGCTAAATAGATTAAACTAGATCAGTAGATACGGTGTCTTTTCTCGGGCAACGCATCCTTTCTTCAATATTTTTCAGGTCAGTAATCTTTACAATTAGCGATTCTCTTCCACACATGAGAGATATAATGGAAATATTGATCCTTCAGTCTCGCGGAGGAAACTTAATCACTTCGCCTTGATTATCACCGGAAAAATTGCCGGCATCCTCAAGCGATTCTCTTAACAAATTAAATTCTCAAAAGAACCGGATTCGAAACGGCCAGACTAAAAAGCCAATCTTCAATTTCCTTCAGCAAATGGGACGGATAGAGCAGAAGAGAAAAGACACGCCGTGTTTGGAATTCAATTTGAGAGAGATTGATTTCAATGCGAAGGGGAAATGTCCCATAGTGATTGCACGATTTAAACGCGTCCATTGGCAGCACTCTTTCGAGATTTTGCTTTACCCAAGTCCCTGAAAAGATATTTACAAGGAGGAAATGCCGTCATTCACTGATTTTTGAACCGAAAGACTCCATTTCTGTAACAAATTAATTCGCCAGATTTAACGGACAAACGGTATTCTGAACACCTCTTCAACTTGATAATCTCCAGATACACAAGTAAGGAAAATCATTTTCACATCAGCAGATGAAAATAATAGATATATCGTGTGTGAATAAATTCCTCCGATGTTCTTTGAACTCATAGCAAAAACTTTAAACAACTAAAATAGTGCAAATTGAATTATTAATATCAAAAGATCATGGTTTAGGAGAGGATTTACACCGCAATCAGCTAATTACAAAGACGACGGTGTAAACCGAGATCTGAACGGTCGTTTCGAATAAATTATCTGTAGAAAATAATAATTACTCGTGAGTTATGATGTAATCCCTGTGCTTCCTTTTAGATGATGAATGCAGTAAACTATTTACAACCATAATTCGTCATGGAATTTGATTCCTAACTAATATTTGGGACTTTTCGATAAATCTAATCGCTATCTTTCTTTTATCTTGAGAGAAACCACGCATTAATTTCACCAACGCATACATTAAGTTAGCATGCTTCAAGAAATGTTTGAAATGATATGCTTTTGAAAAGAAGCTTATTCTAATGATAAAATGCAATGGGATTAACGTTAAAATAGTGAAAATTACAATTCCTTAAACTATCATTGGACCCTTCGAGCTAATGATTACGCATGAGAATCATCGATTAACTTCTCTCAAATAATCCACGTAAAGAACGATTGGGGTTTTGCTTTAAATTGAAAAATTCCCTAAAACAAGGATGTGGTCGGTCATAAAAAGATGGGACTCAGTTCCGAAGAAGAATTTCTTCGAGAAACGTGAGAATTTCATTTCATCTCATTTAAATTACTTCTTACGAGCATAGTAGAGAATGCGAAAAGTGCTGACGAGTAATGGAAATCCATTCCTCACAAAGAACAAAATTTGAATAAAGCGGGATTTGGAGTAGACCGCATATCATCCAAATCCTTCGATACCCATTATGCGAACAAATACAAATCTCTAAATAAAAAAGCTCTTTTTAGCCTATTATATAAGTAGAAATACTTCGATAAATGTTCTCTCGTTGACGACAACGAGAAGTACGGTAGAGTAATTATACACACTAAAGTCAATTTTCTGGTTCGGAAATAAGCCCGCATGGCATCAATTCCATCTTATAAAGGTTGCTGTTGATATGCGCTCGTTTTAAAAGTATATATTCCATTGCTGAGTTTACAATTTCAAATACTCGCACGCTACGGTGACGCACGATTAAACACTTTTAACAGTACAGTTGTGTGGTTGGTTGGTTTTTGAATTAATTTTGTTGCATAGATTGATAAATCCACATTGAGCTAGTTCACGGCTATTCAGAGCTATTACGTCAATATATGTAAATACTCATACTGAGATTAAAATGCCCTTTATTAAAAATTACCCGGTATATTCAAATCACTCGTCAGGTTGATCCTTTCCAAAGGAAGATCATTTCAAAATTCAACCGTCGTTAATTCTTAAGCAGTTTCGTTTCTCTTCAAAATAAATTCATGTATTACAACATGCTGTGAGATCAGGACAAATAGGTACAAGAGTGATCTTTTGGGAAAACCTTTGATTCCTCGGAATGACGCACAATTAGCTGGTGAGAGTCGCATAAGAAAGGAGTGGGAAAACAAGGAATGGAAAATTGGTCCGCGATCGTTTCTCCCCAAGCACTCGCCTTGAAATGGTCTGTTAGCTCGGATAAGGTCAGTGCACATGAAAGAGGAATGGATGGAAGGCGATGGAATGGACACGCTCTGCTACGCCTTCCCTCATTCTTCCCTCACTAAAATGACGAACAAAAATGTATTCGTGGCTTTGGAGACGGCTAGATTTTTTCCGACAAATCGAGGGAAAGCGATAAATCTGTCGAAACCTGAAGAAATTCAAGTTTCGTAGATCAATGTGTAGATTCATCAAAATGAGCCATCGGAAAAAATCCATATGAAAAACTATCTCAATCAGAATACATTAGCTCCTCCTCCTGAGTACACGTATTAGATACATTCCACAGATTCGTCACTTTGTAGTGTTCCATGGCAGGAAATAAATAAGGAAAATTAATCGCGGAAATTATACCGTTTCATAATTTTGCAAAATACTATAGAGTAAAATATTACCACAACAGCATATAACTGCTAACTAAAGTTATAAAACATGATAGTTTCCTCGTGAACATTTTTTCTGATTTCTTTCCATTACATTTTATTTGTAAGTGATAAGAATTCCGAGTTTTCCGTGGATAATATTTTACAGGGTAGAATATGTTTAACTTTATTTCCAAAGTATTTAACCATCTCTGCCTTCAAAAATAAAACTGGCTTTTCTAAGGGCAATTATTGGAGCATAATTCTCCTTAATTGCCCTTTCCTACAGCACTTATCAAATGCGATGTTATTCAAGAATGAAACACTGCATTTGGAGAAGAATACCTCTACTTTTGATTAAGTCATATAAATTTTGTCCTCATTTCAGTCTATAAAAGATTTAAAATTACCAAATCATGGAATATTATTTTAGTTTCCAAAAACATTTTCCCTTCTTGAAGTGAATCTACGAGGCTTCAATAAGCGCGATTAAGTGGAGGAAATTTCAGCAACCGAAATTATTCTTCGAAAAAGGCTGACGCTCTTCAACGAGAATTCCGCGAGACAAGTGGATACTCAATTTGCAAAATGACTAAGACATTCGTCCAGTTGAGACAATTAACTTCTTTCAATCGGGATACTTGACAGGGATTTAATCTCTTTCGTTACCCAGAAAAATACTTTTAAATAATAAATTTCAAGGAAATTGGGCTCACTTCGTACTCTAGTATTCTACATCAATCATATTATATTGCTTCTTCCACCGATTACCGTTTTAGAATTTATCTTCATTTTACTACTTTTTTTGGAGAAAGTATACTGACAACTAATACAACAGTATATGCAAGCTAATTTTTTCTTAAGTAATTACTATTAGGTTCAAGCATGAGTTTAGCTAGCAATATCAATCGGCTACTTGCTAAATCACTTGTATCATAAAGATATATCAACTGATTTCCGAATGGCAAACCGCGAGAACGAAGCTTAAAAACAACAAATTCTTCAGCTAAGTTTGATATAAAGGATAAATCTCTATTCAATGGAAAAAGTAGTTTCAAAATATTCAGCTTGCTTGAGGAAGCGTATAACCACAGGCTGAGGAAGGGGAAACCGGTATGTGGTTATGGTACAATGGTGAATCTACAGTGGAAAGGACTTATCCTGGCTCTCATCAATGGTTTATTCTGAAATTTAACCATCATTACGACGCTGCTTTCTTAGGGGTTTTTCAAGGGATTCCTTTGCGAAGTAATTTCCAGGATAAAATTTTACGCGTCATATAGTGGACGTCTCATTTATATAGCAAATGAGAGAACTTTTTCGCTCAAATACGATGATTGGCTGCATAGCAGGTTAAGACGCTTTTTAGGAAGCCGAGTGAAAAACGCGTTATAACCGAGATATTATTTTATTTCTTTTATCTTGAAAACAAAAGGGAAGAGTTTTAAACTCTTTAATTTTTAAATAACTGCTTCACACCTTAAAAAGGAAAAAGTATCTCTTTTACCGAAAATTCTCTACACTTCACTGATATCTATTAATTAAAGATCTAAAGTGTCGCAACTAATGACAGCTAAGTGAACGTGCGCGTTGAAATGATTCGCTCATGTTTAATGGACAATATACGGCTTAAGACTACAATTCTCAATAGAAAACTTTTCCCCTCCATGATTAAAGGACGTGTAAGAGGAAGTCCAACTTACGTGAATTAAGAAATAAAATGAATGGTATCGCTCGAAGATGAGGTATTTCCGCAATTAAATTTGGAGCGGAAGAAAACGAGTCGACCGGCTCATTCATCAACGAAAATTCACAAATGGTGGAAAAGAAATATATTTTTCCAAAGTTTTATTAGGGAAAAATGAATTATAACATTTGTAACCAATGAAAGACTACAGAGAATAGCAAAATAATGAACTTCTTTCTAATTACTAATACTTTTAATGAAGAGCGTTAAGTTATGTCAAATGACCTGATTATTTGACTCGGATATTTTATCTCAAATCGTTTTCAAAATTAATAGATGAGTGCGAGAAGTACATACGAGATGTGAAGAGTAATAATAAACTGCATTATCTTAAGAAATGAAGAAGAATAAACTGGAAATTTCCTAATCAAAGTAAAATTGCCGAAATGCATTATAAAAATTTGCATCGTAACACTCCTTCAGCTAAATATGGAATGAACAAGAGTGTGTGAATGTTTGTCAACAGCATGGTGACAGATGTTTCTTCTCCGTTGCTACTGAGACTTTAATCTTGATTTCTCATCAACTTTTTTTTAGGGTAACGGGAAAGAGTCGACCTTGAAAATGGATAAGTTCTCTTCCTAAGGAAGAGGCTGAAATTTAAAGAGACGCACTTCGAATTGAATTTTAAATATTCCTCGATTAGAGGCAACGGAAATATTCCGTCACTCGTGAGATATTTTCTAGCGAATACACTCACTATGCACCGCTAATACGATGTGACTCATGTAGCATTTGGCAAACCGTTTGCTCGCATATGACTCCCAAGATAAAATTGGCGGTGATCTTTTTTCTTTTGATAGATAGCTCTACTTTTTCCTCTGATCATTCCATTCCAATCTTGGAGGCGAAAGAAACTTTTCTTCGCCAAATAAACCATCCATTCAAGTATTCAATTCGCGACTCTTCAAAGCATATAAAAATGGAACACGAGATGATTGAAACTCAGCCAAATTTTCTCGATACACTACAGCTTTCGGTATCCAACAAAGAACTATCCAAGTTTTTGGCATCGCCTCCCTTCCTGAATAAAACGTAAGAGGACCGGTTATTTGCGAGGGATTCAAAGTCAAACATCAGAAACGACAAAAGAGATGAAATTTATCCCAACCTAGAGAATGGAAGACACGAGATCGTTGGGTACAACAACGAGATCATCCTGAGTGATGCAAACCTGCAAAGCAATCCTTCGACATCTTCCGTTCGAGCATACCGAAAAATCGAACCGACGAACGAGCATTGAACAGCAATTGATTGCCTTTACCAAGTTATCAGCGTGGCCGAACATCGTCATGAAGAATGAAACACGAGAATTCAATGACTCTAGAAAAGAATATATCTGTCACTTAAATGTGAACCACTCAGAGAGCAGGGATGAAAATGATCGCAGACAATAGATACCACAGCGCTATTAATCCGTAAAAAAATTGGCTATCGAATCGTACTGTTATCCACTTTCCTGAATTCTACCTCTAGATCCCGAGTCGATAAATTCACTTTCCAGCCCATCCAGAGCGATCTACAGGTACGCGAATACCCCGAATACGTAGGCAAACCTCCAAACAAACAAGTCCTTATTTACGAAGCGGCGGTTTTCGCATCCCTTCCGCGCCAGACGCCTGCCCCGCCCTAGATAGGAGCGTAGATGCAAGCTATTTCCAATCGATACCACGGTCGAATTAACACTTGGTCAAAAACGAGAAACACTCTGAATAAAAAAGATGTCGAAGAGAGAAAAAATGAACTCACCCTCTCTTCGATGGTAATCCTCTGGAAGGGACACTCACTCACTGGGAGATGTTGACGGCGAGAAGGAGCAGACACGATTGCTGCGATGCCGGTGGATAGCACGAGGAGAGGCCGAGTGAGGGGAGACAGGAAGAGGGGGGAGGAGGAAATACCCCCTTCGTCACGCACGAAAATTACGTCACTCGGCAGATGGGATTCCGTGAAAAGTGCATTTCTAGGTGGCGATCTTGTGGAAGGGGAGATTCCAAAAAGACGGGAAGAGAAAGAAAAGATGTTCTTCCGCTATATAGTGCAATTGAATTTCGTATAGTCACCCTTTAGGCAGGGACCTCAGCGGGCGTATTTTAGGTGGAGCCTAATCATGCGCCTAGTTCCTCCCCTTTTGCCCCTGTATCTTGGATAACATGCTAATTTTCAAATTTAACGCCTAGTGATATATTTTAAAAGGAAAAATTAAGGAGGGAATGGAATGAAAGGAATTCTTAACGATGAAAAACAGAATGGGCTGGTCAGACGGCGATTAGTTTGTTCATGGTTTAGGTCAGTATATATGATCTAGAAGTTTTCTAATACAGCACATACTGGGATATAAATATATAGATGCTTCAGGACGCGGGGATCTTCAAAAGAAAGAAGATTCGACCAAAGATTTAATTCACTTTAATAAAAATAGAAATAGATGCTAGAACCAGTTGATACAGGAATTCATTATTTCAAACGCGAAATTAATCGATAGGGAATATGCATCCTATGCTTCACTTCTGGCTTGTATATGTGGATCACCAAAAATGGGTAGAACTAAGAAAAGGCTGAACAGGAAATGACAATCAAGAGGGAAAATTAGAGCCGGTCTTTTACCAATGGACATTAACCAGCTGATTTCCACTTTTGTTTGAATCTGAAAAGAATAGGCTGCTACACTTCCGTCCTCTTAAAAGAACGTCCATACAAAAAGCCATCATGAAATAGCGTGTCAAGATTTCTAGCTACGAAGATAGGATGAGACAAAAAATTACGGATTAGGTCAAAATGCGACCAAGATTCAGCTCCATCAATCGTTACTCTACAATTGAGACCCAGGGAATAAGCCTAATAGTTGATTTAACTGAATTCATCGGGAATTGGATTGATATCGAAAATAAAACAGCTTTCATGAGGAAAGAAACAGAAGATGGTCTAGTATTAAGAGAATCTATACTTTTCAATGCCCTTTTTTCTGGTTTGTTTCTCTAGTATTCTGTACGAAGGAAGGTATGCACTCCATCATTATCTGCTATGGGAGAGGACAGAAATGGGGTTTGCAGGAGGAGTGTCGTTCCTCGTGGAATGTTACCAGTGGATGACACGTAGTGTAAACAACATAAGATTCAATTGGGTTTTTCCAAAATGAACATGTTAATCATACCAAATACATTATTATATTGTGATGAATAAGACTAATCGAGAGTAAATAGAAGAAATGTTTCTCTCCATCCAGATCTCTAAACATGAATACATATCGAAGGTGCACATTCCAAAGATGTAAATTTTTCAACGAAAAGATTTCATCGGATAACTCACGCAAGCATTTAATGCTTAAGTATTACTAATCATTCTTTTTTAATATGATAACATGTAAGGAAATAATTATATATTTCACACTACTGAATTAGAGATGGTATCAATTTTCCCTAGCGAAATTGTCCCTCGTTGGACTGATAATTCTTTGAGAAATTCCCACATCTTCCTCAGACTCAACAGAACTCATCTCGGGGAATGAGATTCCATAAAATCGAATTAAATTTTGTCTTGAAAAGAAAATTAATCGATTACGTCAATATTTCAATTTTTGAAAGGTAAAAAAAGTTAGTCCTTGAGGAATTAAAACCTAATATTAAATTAAATTACATTACGTTGTGGTAAGAAGAAAAGAATGACTATGTCTTAGTTCCACATGCAGACTGATCTGTTATCGTAGAACTAAGACATGGTTATTCTTTTCTCCTTACCCTAATGTCTACTTTCTTCTGATACCCTACCCTTTACCCCTGCCACAAGCCAAAAGGCGTCTTGCAGGGTATCTAATTACATGTAAATGAATGGAGGTCCACATAATGTCAGCTACTTCGATTGACAATAAATTATACGCAAATAATGAAAATTGTATCGGTATTTTATTCAGCCCTTTTTATTTAAGAAGCATCCACACACATTTTCCTAAACAACTGATCGACAAAAGATTCATTAAATTTTGTACTGGAAAAGAGATGTCCTCGATGAATAAGATCGGGTTACCAATCGGGTCGTATAAACCCAATAAGTCTGTTTCCTGCACTCAATGGGATTAGACGTCAGATATATCCGCCCAAACAAGAATTTCTTCATATATTAGAAATTACTTGTTTTGCCAGAGAAAATGTCAGACCCAATGATTTTGTCACGATATTTTCATTACATTTGCTCATAATATTCTATAGGTTCGGAATGCTGATAACATCTCATTGTTCTAAAGAAGTCTTTGCCAAGGACTTAAAGCGGCAATTTATTCTTAAAAATTATTTTCATATCCTCGACTAGAGAAAGACCAAATCTTCCAAAGCGTGGCAAACTCTCGCTACCGGAGATATCTTCTGGTACGTCACTGCATTGACGTAATCTACTGACAAAAAGTCCACTTCAGATGTGCGTTTCTAATTTTTTTGACACGTCATCCTTAAGACGCGCCATATACCGCTTTTTATTTCAGATGGCCATGTGAATCGACCCTTTCCGGGAAAGAAATTCCGCATTTCTAAGAAATGCATCCACCGCTCTATCCCGCAAACTAGTCCATTACTCGCTTCACAAACCTCGTTTTTTCTTGGTTTTACCCCAACATGGGGGAAATATCAATCCGTCCGGTATGCTACGGCACCCAGTTATTATAATTAAAACGTTTCTTTACTGGGTACGAAAGGTACGAAAACATCATACTTTTTGAGGTTTCCACAAAACTCTTTGGTTCTTTCTTAACGGTAGTCAGAGGAGTAAGACCACATAAGTAAGCCAACATAGAAAATAACTACGACTTTTTCACAGAATAACCGGTGAATGTTACAGTTAGGACTCTTTCGAGGAATCAAATTGATTGGAATAGTAAAAAACGATCCTAAATGGCATAAACTCTGATAAAAATGGCTTTTGGTAAAAGATTGTTTCAGTTACTATCGACATATTATAAAATTTTGCTTGCCACAACAGTTGCGTTTATTTCCTTGAATAGGCAATAACGGCCAGTAAAGCCTTTGTAAATACTGAGAAAAGCTAAGAATATCAACTTTGAAATTAATGAAAAAATAATGACGTATTTGACCGTGAAATGCAAAATAATCCAATCATCCTCAAAAAGTGTATTCATTGTTGATAATTTTTCTTTTCAGACTTGGAATGACTAATCAGCAAAGGCATAAATAAACGTAGATAATGAACATTAGTGAATGACCTAACATTCGACGGAATTCGAATTATGCAAGGAATCACTACGGCCACGATTGAATCGTATTGAAATAATACGGCGTTTTTTGTAACGTCGCTCCACATCCTTGGCAAGATCGCCATCAAAGTGTGGTCTCACATGACAAGAGAGGTACTATAAATACATTTCTCAAGCAGACGAGAAATGTTCCTTCTTGATAAACATCCTTTTCTTTCGATCATTTTTTCTTTTGACTCGACATTCCAATCGCAAATCTCTCGCCATATATCTTTTCCTTCCTCGTGATGATACTCGAGGAAGAAGTCAAACATTACTTAACGCCAAAAGTGCTCGCATAACATTGCGCTTTTTATATCGAATCAACAAACCGGTTTAACGGACGACCGGAGCATCGTCTGGGAAAACCGAAACCCCGGCCAATAGGTGAGAGTCTAATTGGCATCCTATTCCGCACCGATACGCTTCGCCCGCCGAGATAAAAGAATGGCAAATTGCCATCAGATCAAATCCGTAAGGAAAATCGACGGGAGGTGTACACAGAATTCATTCCATTCTTTTTCAGTCCTCGACCAAAGGAGCTGCTGAAGAGACTAAAACTACCACTAGTGAAAAGCATTTTCTCCTTGATAATTAATGAGCCAGAACACGAAAGTCACAACTGAGGAAGTAAAGAAACAATAAAAAATAAATATAACTAACTTTTCACACAGAAAAATCCCACGTAGCATAGATAAAGAGCAAAAAGTTCAAATATTCTTAGCAAGTTTCTTATTCAGGTTAAAAACTATTCCTGCAGAAGAAATGTTTTCAAAAGACAAAACTTGGGATGTTGAGGAATATGATTCTTCGCGTCGATTTTTTCAAAGTCTATCCTACTCACTGTTGCTACGAAAGATTCCACTGTTTGACAAAGAATAGAAAGTAAATCCACCCGTTTATCAAGAAATAATACGATGAAAAAGTGCGAGCTTGAAGCTGAAATGGTATAAATCTTTCTTCAAAATTCCCTTGTGGAAGTATTTTCCTGCGAAATAAAACGATTTTTAGATAATTTTTTTTACAATTCGTTCGAGAAGGTCCCCCGCATAGCCAAGTGGGTAGCGCGTTCTATTTTGGCGAATCCGCTCTCCGATTCGATTCCCGGTGGACACCCATGTTCAAAATGACCTCAGCTGTCGAAGAACTTTTAACAATACTCTTAATATTCGTTCTGGACTCATCTCCTTAAGCAGAATGCTGTTTTCCATCGCTTTACGACACAAAAGCAACAGTAGGTTCTAAACAATACTCCTTCAGGCTCTCCCGGAAAGCTTATTTCGTTTGTATGCTATCCAAAATCTTTTGTCTAGCTCGCCTTATTTTTTCCCATATATCACACTTTAAGAACTTCCTAATTGACACTACTTACTAAAACAATACCAAAGGAACTACAACACTATATTACAAGTACGGTTTTACGAGCAATTATATATATTATGTTCGTCGTTTGCACATTTTGTACTTCTTTGAGTTTGATGAGTGCAATTTTCATTTTCACAGACGTATTTGGATCTCAGTCTCTGTACTCTTACATTTAATTTCTGCACATTTACGGAGAAATCGAGATTTAATAATTCCGTAAAATACTACTTAGAAAGTTACTAATAAATTACATATAACCCTTGAATAATACAGTAAAAGCGACAGTTCACAAATGAGGATAAAAAATACAGTGAAAACCGACCAACACGAAATACTGATACACGATAAACATTCTCCTATAACCTTCATCTTACATAAATATGTTTAATACAAAAGTTTAAGACGAAACGTTTAGTGATCCTCAGAGATAATATTCTTATAAATTTCTGTGGAAAACACAGAACAGCATTTACAGTAGGATTCAAGCAAAAAATATAATTCTATGTTTTCCATTGCGTTCAAATATTTTATTCATAGAATTCATATATTTAATAAATTGCTGAGTTTTCAAAATAAAACTCTTGTAGAGCTGACTCATTAAAATTTTATTTATCTTATGAAATCTATGATTTTTTCTATATAAGACAATAGATACCCTCATCTATGGAATTCTAAGAGGCGAGTTTCGTTAGCAAGGAATTCTGTTAACACGAAATTCGGTCAACGCATAGGTTAGTCCCATTTATTTCGTGTTTAGCAATTTCCACTACATATAAATGATAAACTAAAATACAATGAAGAAAACACGACCAAGATATTTTTTTAATTGATTTTCACACAGAACAAGAAGGAGAAAAAAGTACATTTGAAATTTTAAAAGGAAGTAACCATTTTCCAGAGAGAAGAAAAATGTATGCATGGGTAGAGAAGATCAGAAAAGAGATGATTGTACAAGATTGAACGTAAAAGAAAAAAGGCAAAGATACTTATCATAGATAAGAAAGTAGTTTATAAAATAGTACAGTGTATAAAATATACAAGAGAAGAATATATAGACATGACTGCACAAAATATGAAATGCCGGCACATAACGAGGAGAATACTAAAAAATAGCAATTAGCAAAAAATTAAACCTTAAATTCATTCAGACGGTGAAGTTAACCGTATTTTTCGGGGTGAAAAAGGTTCATTTAAATAGAAAGCATCGGCAAACAGTATATTTTAAATAATATATTCGCAGCTCACCAACGTAACTAATTTTCTCCGCAAAAACTGGCTTCGAAGAGAAACATATAAAACCATAATATTCGATGCGTAACTTTCGACCTTAACACGATTTCTCTCATATTTATCTGTGCGATTCTAATTTAAAATAGGGCTTATTAAAGATTTACGAGCACGAGTAACGACCAAGGATATGGAGTTCTAAGGATAAAGAGTTTTCTTTCTAAATAAAAGGATATATCAGGGCGAATAGTTTTGATTTTATTTATAGAGAATACTTAAAATGAACGTAGAATTAGTGATAAACGAATAATTCCCATATAATCTGGTTTTAAAGGCACTAAATTCAATGTATATATAAACAATAAATTGCAACTAAAAATAATAAAAATTCCTCTTACAAATGCACATATCGAATGATGAAAAGCAAGAATGATGAATAGGTTAATTAAAGCAGAGATATATAAAACACGTAGATAGAGAGCCGTTGGAAGGAGCTCTTTATATCTCAAAGCCACTAAACTCGAGTAAAAGTGAACGAAGAGGGTTGAAAGTTATCAAAACAAAGATTTGATAATTGTAATGGTCAAAAGGAGCAGTAAATCTTCTTCATTTATGACAAATTTTTAACAAATTACCACTGTAGAGCCTGCCATTTGTACATACATACATAAAAATGGTATACGGAACGTTTATTTTAAAAGTGACTAAATCTATGCTTCTGAAGGTTAAGTAGCTAACCTTAAAATGTATTAAAGTTAGAAATAAATTTAAGGATACGCTGAACAACATGATATTGAGTTGTGAAGAAAGTTCGACAATGAGAGCGGTATTTCTTAATTATCTCGAATTTCAAATTTCTCGTAGAATGGAAGAGAACCGGTCGCTCATTTTCAACGATTTACAAGAGCAATTTTTCTACGACTACATTTGCGCGAGACGTTACTCGCCTATTCTTGCTTTGATTGCCTCAAATATGAATGTTGGCGTAAATGACTGAAAATCTTCTTCCTCGACAGAAACTCGGAGACTTCCTTTGAGGTGGAGTTCATTAAGTAAGTAGCGTAAATGACCTCCTGTTTGAGAAAAATTGCCAGAGATTCTCCTTGGCCGTGAAGAAATTTTCTCGACTTGAATGATAGTAACTCAGAATCCCTTACTTGAGATAAAATGTCTCTCGAATGAAAAACTGCATTTCCTCTACTCTCACGATAATTATTCTCAAATTAACTATATTTCGCTTTTTCGGAAGAACGGAAAATGTCTTTGAATAATTGACATTATTAAAAGTGATACGTACCCTATAATTAGATACGAGTGTAATCCGTTAACACAGAATGATACTGTTTCTTATACGTTCTAATTACATGTCATATTTGCATGTATATCTACATAATTTCAAGCGATTCATCTTTCAGCTGGGCGGCGGAGGATGAAATTCGCAAATTATTTCCATAACGGGAGCTCCTGTCTCTGAGAAAGAGGACTTCTTCCTTCCTGATTTGAGTTTTCAACACCATTCCTTCAATATTAATTATAAAATTTTCAATCTGTGGAATTTTGATCTACAAAGGCTTTTTGAGGCTAAGCTCAGTTAAGAACAACTTCGTTTTTCTAGAAATATACAAGGCGAGGGAGTGAAAATATTCTTTGGTACAGTCACTCTCAACTACAGCTGTTAAGTTATCGACTTGGCACTGATTTCAAAAGGTAGTTAGCAACTCTAGCCCAAGAGTGATAGTTTATTTTTAGTTCTGCTGACTTGCTTTCACCTATATACTATATGCTATGCTATAATTTTCTCATCACCGGGAAAGTATCAATCACATTACAACCTGCTATAGTAGCTACCATTCAACCTTTCCGAGATTAGTTTGCACAGATGTGAATTATAATATTCGAACCTTGGTATATACAATTTATTCTAGCTCATTTAGTATTTATCAATATCCATTATAAGAGTTTGTGGTTTCTGGACTCACAAAAAAAATGTTCAAGCATTTTTTAAGTTGGGGCAACTTCGGCCCAAGAATATTTGACGGTGATGGCAAGAAAAGAAAGAAGTGCCACCTGAAAGAAATATCTTAGTGCAATATCATTGAGAATCTTTTTACAAAGCGCACGAGTACAAAGTGTCCTGACAGAAACAAAACAAATAGCTTCGGGATCTCTCAGCTCAGTGGCGACCACTGAAACTTCCATGGTAATCTTTCCAAATTTGAACTTTCATGTCCTCACAAATTTGCGATTCTGTGAGCTACATATAGAAAATTCTGGAATTAATAGCATCTCTTAAAATAAGCTGTTAACCTACTGTTAACTGAAAGACGTTGCGCTAGAACCAGTCTTCGACTCAAAATAGCTGGCAATCCTGCCTCGGGTAGTTGCAAATCAAAACTTTCAAGGGCTCGAAACTATGATCTAAACGTAGGAGTCGAAAGAATGGCGTGTGAAGGAGAATAGAAAAAATGAAGAGAGAGCACGCGATCTCAAAAGATCCGTTCATTCCGATGTGAAGAAAAACTACTTGAGATGAATGCTTGTAAAAACAGCAGACGGTGCTCGCATTCCGTAAAACATTCACATATTATTCGTAGCGATCGCATGAGAGAAGCAAAGACAGCGTTTTCAAATTAGTATTCTAAGAAAACGAGAGATGCATATATGTGGAAATGTATGAAATTTATTGCTGATTGTTATTCCTTACCACTAGAATTTCATCCCAAGTAGATTATAGGAATTTTCGGCTTAAATTTGAAATAAATAATATGAATAATAATACAATCCTACGATTATGTCGATGAATTGTCTTTTTATTATAACAAATTCCTTTATAACTCTTCTAACAAAATGTAAGAGCTTACAGTTATCCGAAATCTTTCGTTGTAATTTTATGTTATTGTAATTTTTATGTATTATTTACATTTAATATTTTCTCATTGATTACTCTTGAGCTAAACTTAATCATATTTATTTATTTAATATATTTATAAACAATGATGCCACAATTTCATAGAGAATAATAGAAAAATAAAATATAACAACATTTGAGAGAATATGAAAGAATGCACGAACAAAAAACATCACCGAACGTCAAAGTAACATTTTCCAGATAACTTTATAAAATTTTGAGATTTAAGCTATCAAAGGACTATCAAAGCGTATAGATTAGACTGAGGCCCCCACTACCACTTATAAATGTTGAATTTCGAGATCGTTAATAAAATACAGGACAAAGAAAATTTAATTACTTCAATATCGCAAGAAGAAACAAAATATTTCAATACGTCAATAAAACATTGTGAATGATAGATAGAATTATATTAATGGTAGAATGAATTATATCGTAATATAAAGCAATAATAGCATAAACATGATATGCACCAATTTTTATCAGATAGACTTTTCAAACTCTTTAGTTATTTATTTTTTTTAATATACTTCGATAGCTGAGGTCATTTCGCCCCAACAGCAATCGAACCCATTTTCACCGATGCGTTGCCCTCTTCGGAGGCCCTTAAAATTATTTCCTGCAGTGAAAAACAAGTCCAATCTCTCAAAATTTGCACTGTTGTACGCTGTCATAAACACTGAGGCCCCCAAATGACTTCGCCTCCTGACCCGTGAGTAAAAGCAATCTTTTCTGAATATATGAAACGCGTACTTTTCCAAGAAGTTAATTCATTGCATAGTTCAACCATAAAAACATTCCTCACGGTCTATAGGGCCTCATAGATTTATGATAAAACAAGAACTACAGCTTACATTGTACGATTACTTCTTCGCGGTAAATATCTCGAGTTGACGGGAAAGCGCTTCACTTTGAATACTTAAAACATCAACGAATAAGAAAGCTAAGCGGTTGTATTTATCAGGCTATGAAATCGACCTGCAAAGCAATCATTCTTTCGGCTATCAGAAACAAATTTCAGTGATCTCGATTTGACAGCGAATGCCAGCCGCGCAAATTTTAGCATAAGATCACGGAAGGTGAAATTGGTCACGGAATGAAAAATCAGGAAAACATGGAAGGGAAGTGAAGACAGGCTGCATTCTCAGAGAAACACCGAAAAATACCTTACCGATAGAATCTGAATATTAGAGTGTAACATAGTAAATGGTCAGGAATCCGTTCCTATTCTAATTATATTAATATAATAATTTAACAATCCGTTCGAACTGTCAATTTATTGTTTGAAATGAGAATAAACAGTTGAATCGTTTCAATCGAGAAAGAAAAACATTCCATTGAGTTTGCACGAAATATTTATGTTATTTTTGAAATGTTTTTTATTCCGATAGTAACACTTTGTGTTTCTATTGGAATTAAACATTCAGTTACGATCAAACATACAAGTCAAACAAATATAGTCGCATATAGTTATACTAACATAAGTTTAGGAATCAGTCTTATTATTAGATACTCATTTTGATAGTTTCTAATTTGGCTCTCCTTGTTATTTTTAAGCTTTTGCTTGCAATTCAAGCAATCATTAAACGAATAACATTTTGGAAAATAGCTAAAGAAATATTGCTGAAATTATTTCGAAACTTAACTACCTTTTCTTTGCCTTTGTCGACGCCAACAGAATCATGGAAAAAATATGCAAATCTTGCACCTGTTCTGATAATTGGAATATGTAAATAAGAAAAAGCGGAACGCAGCATACAACCGAGAAGATTGTCTATAATGCTACCGGAGCGAATACAATATTCCTAACTTCTGATTTAACCTAACTTCAGACAATCGAAAACTCAAATATGAATTTATCGCATGCTGTGTCAAGATGAAAGCGCTTTGGCTAACATAAAAAATTACTATTTCAGATTCAATATCCAATCTCATAATGTACTCATACACTCGAGTCTTGAACTTGATTTCCTGCGGAGGGAGTTTACCTGACCATAAAAAAACTAGTTTCCTTAACAGACAAGAAGCTTCCTCAATAATTTCCATTTATAAAATAACCTTATTTTTGACGCCTTGGTAAATTTATGCACCAGCATGCAGTGTGCATACCAGGAAGGAATTTTGTATCCCTGTTCGAAGAAAAAGTGCTTTATTTCAGGATGAAGCTGAGCATGCAAGTCCAAAAGAACTAATCAAATTAAACATTTTCTTCTTAATCAACTATTACTACAATTTGTAATTCCCTTCTGCAATAATAACTTAGTGAATGTGAAGCATTTTAAAGACTTCATACGGAGAAAGAAGTAAATGCTGAGCCAGGAAACTTGCTAAACATGCATGATTGGATAAACCAAAAAAATCTAAAAGATATACACTATCGAAATATGTAAAATGTAGAAAATAAATATAGAACTGCCACAGCTCTAGTTTTCTGCTTTAGAGAAATCAAATAACCAACAGAGTGCAACGAAATTACTAAAATATACGTAAATACGAATAAATAAATCAAATAAAATTAAAAATAAATGAAATAAATATAAATTAAATAATATGAGAATATACTATCGTTGGTATGACCTGGGCATAATCCATTCAAAACAGTATTCCTAAACTAGGAAGAAATGAAAATCGTCATGCATTATAAGATGATCCGTCTAAAGAATGAAAACGAAGGAGAGAATAAGTTGATACCGCAATGCTCACCACCGACACCTTCAGACTAGAATACATTGACGTCCGCGGTCACAACATAATAGTCTAGTGACCGCAACTTTAGGTCATTGATATGGGAATAGAAGCAAAAGACACTCCACTGATTAACCTAAACTCCTTACAAATTACTGTACACAAATCACGATTCCCATCATTATCAACATTTTACAATCATTAAAACAGTAAAATAGGACATTTTTCAGGGAATCGACTGAACACCGCGTCATAACCGGGATATTACAAATTTTTATTTCTTTTACTCTAGAAAACAAAAGGGTTTCTTGGCCCTTCAATTTAAAAAGAATACTTTACATCTTAAAAACGAAATTTAATCTTCTTTAGTTTGCTTTACTTGCTACGGCTGTATTGAGTACTTTTACTGTGTTATACTAGTTGCCTTCGTCATATTTTTTAAGAATGGTCTACTTTTCGAATAGGAATCGAATTTCTGCCATTATAAATTGTTGGAAACGTATCACTCTAAATTGAAGCAATATTCATCGGATGGACAATTTTGGAAGAACAATGTACACAATTTTCGATGTATCGACTGGGACTGGTTATAGAGGATTGCAGTGCATCTTATAAGCAGAGCGTCGGTACCTCGGGTTTAGCGTAAAGAAAAGGCGAAAACAGCGTCTTTAAACGGGTTTTGCTTTATATATTCATTACCTCACTCATGTAATTCTTTGTGCGACACGAGAAGTACTGCTAGCGCTAAGTTTATGAAAGAAGATTTTTTTAAGTTTCTCTGATTTTCTCCATTTAATCGCATTTATCCCACATGCATTTCTGAAGGCTTTCGAAATCTTCAATGATAGTCAGTGGCGCTGTGCTGCACGTGGGTCTCAAGCTTATTTGTTTATCACACAATCTTTATTAAATAAACCCGTCTCGAACTCAATAAATATTATGTTGAAAAATTTAATCCCGGAATCCAGTTTCCTACCACACCCTAATGATATAGCCGATTACTTGAAGTATAAAAGAAAATGATTCCAACCAAATTCGACGGCTGAAACGAAGATGATGTCAAAGATATAGGAGTATAATCTGAATAAAGACACGAGTATTTTCCAAGCAGCTTTGTTTACGCCGATCCGGAATGGTAGTAATCAAAAAAAAATATCAAAATACAAATTCACCTTATCTATGATAAACGATAAATGCACGATTTTAACTGCTTATAGTATTTTATGAAATATGTTAATAAAATTAATATTTTATGAAAAACTAGCGTGACAGATTTGAGATAATTGGACAAACGTGAGTGTATCCCAAACATACAACATTTTAAACTTCGGATATCTTTTTTTCTCATTAAAACTGTTCCAAAAGCTTTAAAATAACGCGATCATTTGGAGAGCTAAACTTATACAACCACGCTTAATTACATACTTTAAGGAAAGCAGAATATTGTTCATAAATTTCTTGTCTGGTATCGTTCGTGTTGCTGGAATACCATCCAGTAAACTAAACAAATGCTACACAATGATTCGTGAACAATATCTTGCTTTCAAGAAGTAGTTTGGTTCAGTTATGGCACCACAATTCGGAACATAATCATGTTCAACATCTGATTTCCATTCGGATAAGGCCAGCAATAACTGGGTTGCTTTCTCCTCAAATTGCAGGAGATTTTATCGCTAAAAGTTCAGAAGATTCAGGACGAATTCAGAGCACACTGGGGGTGCAGCGGTCTAATGGAGGCCACTTGGGGTGTATCAACATTTATGACAATCTGTCGCAGGTCTTTGAAATCGACAAAAACCTTGAGAACGTTAAAACGACGATCATTACCAAAGGAAATTTCTCTCACTAATATTTATAATAAGGTGAGAATTAAGCAGTTTCTCAGAAGAGAAATTGCAAGCAACTCTCCACCGAGGGATTTCAAGCAATTGTTTTTGTTCACACGAACACGTTTATAATGCACTCTTTTCAGGGAGCTTCACATGCTATTCGAGAATCTCTCCGCAGTAAAAATTTTCCCGAAAAATCTCCTTTTCTCAAATGACAATAACTAAATCTTTGCATTCTTTCTTTGGGTCGTTGGCCTCAGAAATATCCAAACTTAATTGCATAAACTCCATAGTTCTGGTCGGAATATTTCAACATACTTTTTCAGTATTTCAGCAATTAGAACAGTGACATGAAGAACATCTGATAAATATCCGAACATGACGGAAAATTTGCTGAATTGTTTTCTGAAATCCCTTCGATAAGAAACACGAATTTCGGTTCAGTTCCACCAATATCGTATCGGTACTTGACTTTTATAATAGATTACATTTAAATATAGGATAAACCTGTAATTACATACACATTGATCATAATATTGGATAAGATACAGTAAATTTCAAGCATAAATTTTAGTTAAATGCAAAACCCTGTAATACATATTTAGTACGATTTCCTCATTTGTTAGTAGAAAGATATTTCTGGGAAATGGAACGGAATGAACTAGAGTTTTAGGGTTCGGTTCCAGAATTTTAACTTTTCGGTTCGGTTTCGTTCTTCACCCCGGAAAAGTATTATTTTTCGTTCACTTTTCGGTTCGATTTCCTGCATGGCATCATATATACGATATACATACATAGTCAATATACATATTTCGCAAATTTCGACTTCAAGGAATTTAGAACGAAGTACTTTCTACGACGAGTAATTCGCATACTTCATTAAAGCGGTAGTAAAACTTGGACAAAAATGTGTTATTTATAGGCGATCTTATGAAGCGTCTCCTTTTCCAACAGAGATATAAGTACGTTTTCGAAATTCAAATTGTTCCGATAAGTTAAGCCGGAATGGTGAACAGATTAATAGAAAAAGGATTTGGGAATATATCAAAAGCGCAAGAGTAATTTCGAAGTAAAAATTTCTCCAAAAAAGTGGTTAAAAACCAAAAAGAGTTAGAAAATTATCCACAAAAGACTTTTGTACTTGGTAATTGTATTTCCATGGTAATGTAATCAATCCTACCGGATGAGAAAATAATGGTCAATAGCAGCTATGAAATTTCATTATCGATAAGATTAAAAGTACCTAAATAGTTTGCAAAAAATGTATATTAGACTAGAATTCGCTTTGGTAGCACAATGTCGTATTCGAGTGAAAATTGAGAAAACTCCTACCAAAATGACGAAAAATTAGAGTAATTTAGCGGGTATAAACAACTTGTTCTCCTAGCGACAAAGGCGATTGTTAAAATCAACTCTCGTAATAAAGAAAGATAGTCCAATATAAAATGTATGGGGAAGGAGAGCCGAAATTTCACGGTAAGGAAAGCATTAGTAAACTTTGGAAACCTAAAATCTGCAACATAAATTTACAAATACGTGATATATGAAGAAAAGAGACGAAATGAGCAATAAAGTAAATGTTATACGCATAAATTATAAAGCGATGGATTTCATCAATTTTTGTCCTATTACTTCGATGGATTATCAATTCTTGATGAATTTAAGAATAGTCTGTTGGTTTGTCTGCTGTTTGACAAGATGGCTACTGTTGCACATAAACTAGTTACATCTCCATAATTCTTTAAAGACTTTTGAAACGTAAATCATCAAATCCTTTGTTTTCGTTGCATTATAAATACGTTATATTCCCCATTGGTAGTTGCCATTTACTTGCTTTTTATGATATTAGCATTAAGATGGCCCGCTAATGCCATCAGAACAATCGGAACTTCATCGGGTACCAAGATGAAGCGAATTCATCGCTGATCCATCGATGAATTTAAAATATACGTTTTATTCTATACATTGTAAGTTATTAAAATAATTAACAATATTAACGTGGTATTTTTACATACGTATTATGTATGGTAATACATGTATAAGGTAATGAAGCAAAATGAGAATGAAATTAAAAGTTTTATGAATTTTATAGTACGAACTTAAGGTTAATGTAGGAAATAAAGTAAGATATTATAAATGTAAATGTATTTTCGCGTATTTAAAATAAAAATAAACTTGTAAATAATGCATTATTACAACAAAAAGCTGTGCAAACTTCTTTTTTATGAAGCTTCTTAGCAAACCCGAAACTTAATTTTCCGGAAAAAAAAATGTCGGCAAACAGGATTCGAACCACCGAGGATAAACTTTTGGACATTTTAGAGCCGTGGGAAACGAACCAGACACTAACCACTCGGCCATTTCACTGTTAACTAATTCATTGAATTTTTAGGTATTTCTCTTAGGTTTAATAAAATTTTATCAAGTTATTTCTAGGCGTTCCGTTCATACGTATAGCTCCAGTATTTATCGGTACGGTTATTTAAAATTTGAGAGAGATTATTTTTGTATTTAAAGTCGAGAGTGGCCAGATATTTATGCACATTTCATAAGTTAAATTTAGACGCGCCATTTTTGACGGGAGGATTTTCTAGTTAAATTATAATAGCGAAACTTTTTATGGACAACTTTAAACGTCGTGAACTGAGGTGCTTACTATAAAAAATAGTTTCACTAACATCAAACGCGGGATCTCAATGATAATTGTAAACAATAAATTAATCCTCGTGTTTAGTTCGTAATTGGGCCTACATTTCTTAACAAGGTTATTGGTCAGTCTCAATCATCTGGAGCATCCGTTCTTTGCGAGTTATAAATTTAATTTCACTTACTCTGCGGTTCAATTGTAAAGATCTTTAATGGCCATATCTTGGAATGCTCGGTCATTGAGAAGGAAGGAAATCGTTCAATTGTTTTCCGCGATAATTAGCCGAAATTCCTTTATTGCGATTCCCTTCAGACCTGAAAGAATTTAAAAATAAACTCCAGAGATGTTTCACATTCTCCTTAATAGCGGCTTTAAATATACACTTCGAGTCAACAAAGAACCACAGAAATTCTTTATAAAGACTGAATTCCTCATCTGTGAACTTCATTTTCAACAGCATAAAAGATGTTTGCAAACGAACGATTTATACCCTATTCTCTTGTTAATTTTACGACTTTAAATTTATCAATGTTTAAAGAAATGAAAATCTTAAAACGGCCAAAGAATAATGACTAATAAGAAAACTCACTATGAAAAAGCATTTCGTTTTGACCAACTGACAATCGAATGCCAAATGAGCAATCCGGAAGGGCTGCAAACATTAGTCTCGCGAGAAATAAATATATTTGTACGGAAATTCCACAGCTCTTCGGCGCCGAAATACCTCATATAGTAATAAGGGAAATAAATGCGAGGAGTGGCTAAAGGGAGAGAGACTGGCATTCAGGAAGATTCGAGAAGGGGAATGCGTCCATTTATAGACGGAAGGGGAATCGAAGACATAAACACGAAGCGAGGATATCCTGCTGCGGATGACTCTTTTCACTGCCACTGTTTAAGACGCTCCCGATTATTATGCGGTTTTCCCTTTCAGACGAAACACATGTTAATAAGACGCTCGGCTTCCCACTTAAGACGCGTTCTCAGATGCACTTCAGCTCGCTTTTAGTTAAGGCTTTGCATTATCTTTAGAATGGTTCCATGCGAATTTCTTCTTCGGAATGACTAATGTCGGGAGATAAAATTAAGATATTGCGAAGTAGAATAATGTCCACCTCGTCGGAGCTGATACGAGATAGAATAAAATATCTTTATCAATTTTGTCTCCCAATCAAAGCAGATCGTAAGATTAAAATTTCCTTACCGGAGTTTCCTTAAGTTGCATTTCAAGTTGTACATATCGTATGAACCAGAAAAGGAGAGCAGTTTTTTGTGAGATAGGTCTAGGAGAGATTTCACCACTGCTGTTAAAAATTCATTACTCTCCCCTAATTGTCTATATAGTAAAATTGTTTCCTTTTTGAGTGAGAAATGACCAATGTTAATTAAGTATGACTCTGTTTCTCGGAAAAGCAGGCTATTCTTCATAAATATAATGCACGGCATTACACAACCCGGTTATGACGCTGCTTAAAACGCGGTTGTCACCTGAAAAGCATCTTAACCAGCGATGCATGTTAAACGGAATTTGTCTTGTCGCGTTTCATGCAGCCCTCTCTATTTTAAACGTGAGGAAGAAAGACAAACGGCTTTATTTTAAGAACGGAGTGAGACATCCATCCCTGAGTCCATTAAAAAGCCGAAAAAAGCCAAATATTGATTCTAACAAGAGGGTAATGCACCAAAATATATTTTAAAAACTCCAAAGTTCTATTAAAAAAAGTCCAAGTCTGAGAAGAGGCATTAAAAGAATGAGACATGGGAAGCATGCCTTCGACTCTTCTGAATATGGTAATTCGTGACCGCTTACATAGTATTATAATTATGTCATCTGTTGTTTTGCACTTTGCAAAAGTATCTATAACGCGTTCCGGTTTTCCTAATCAGTTTAATGGGTAATAAATGTAAAGTAAAATACGAATTGCAGTTTCAATCGTCACATCGAGGAATATCGGATAAACACGACCTGGAATGAGGCTATGCTTGAAACACGGTGAAAAATACGTAAGATTACATTCACATATATTACTGAAAGTTGAACTGACTATGATAATAGCGTCGAGAATAGGGTTGAATTAAAAACTCCGGAATAGATACGTCAAATACAGAAATATTTCTGTAGAAATATTTGCCTAAGATACTCTTAATATCTCAGTTTCTGTTCGTTTAACAAAAATATTACACGGGTAACTTCAAATAGCTGAATATAAATCTTAATTCGATTACTGTTCAAGAATTTCGTAAAAAATATTACTATAAAATTAATGCAGAGAACGGTCTTCGGCAAAATGAGTACAAAAAAGGGACTCCAGAAAACCAAAAAGAAAAATAGCGCTAAACTTAGAAATTCACAACACAGTCATGTACAATGTTACTGTTACATTAAAGTGATTAATTACTTGCGCTGAAAGTATAATAGAAACGTTTGTATAAGGGATTACATTTATACGCTTAAATTACAAGAAAATCAACGAAAAAATCGATCCAAAATGAGAGACTCTTTTCTTTAACTGAGAGAGCCTTTGAGTATGAATCCCTGAACTCAAGGATTGTTCATTATAAATATGGAAATATTCCTGATAGAGACATGTCAAACACTACGAGATTGGAAATACATAAGAATCCATTCTTAGTTATTTTCTACCTGAACTTGTTGATAAGCGTAAGAAATTTATTTTTATTGATATGAAGGCCCGTGAATTTGAAAACATGAAAAATTCACGTTCTAAAGTAATGGTTAATCCCGCAAAGACTATTTAGGACTAGTTTTGCATTGGAGATGAAAGAATCCATCGTAGAGACATGACTATGTAAGCATTCGATATAGAATGAAAACAGTAGTAAAGATATTGCAGAAGCAGCTAGTTATTTCAAGAATCCATCAAGCCTTTCAGAGAAACCTACTTGTTAAGTGACAGAGGCAAAGTGCAACTGGGAATACACCAAGAGTCGGGATATCTTGCCGGAAAAGCACATTCGTGCGATATCCATTTTTCAAATAGCCCAAAAGATCCTGTCGAAACAGGAATCACGGAAGCGAGAAAGTGTCACTGCATTCTCGAAAATTCGGATTGTCGCAATTGAGGCTAAATTTTCACTCCAACAACGGAGAATTAATAACCTTTCGCAAAAACATTTGCGATATCCATCTTCATGAGGAGAAAATGCCCGTCTTATACTGCCTCAATTTTTTTACCTTCTACTGCTAGATTTAACAAAGCCAATTAGTGAAAAATGGAAAAAGGAGAAAAATTGTAACATTCAATAATTGACCATAAGGCATCGATAAAAGTTAAGCCAACTGAATTTGCGGAAGATTCATAAAGGAATGATTGCGAATAGTGCTCTTAGAAGTCAGAAAAGATTTAAAGTAACAATTAAAATGGAATATAGAGGGCCATTCAAAAAAAATTACAACTTTAAGGGAAGCTTCAAAACTTCGACTGGATGAAACATTCTTAAGAAAGAGATAAAAGATCAGAATTGTATTCTGAGCGAAATAAGGAGGCTAAAATGATGAAATCTATAAGATATCGCCGGTTTTCAATGCATCGATTAAGCATTAAATGATACCAAAAGAAAGATCCCCGAGTTTCTAACAAACAAGTACCGACAAGAAGAACTGGTCGGCGTTAGTTTTTGTGAACGTTTTCTCGGCGAAATAGAAAAGCCGTTCGGATTCTTCTATTTTATTTTTTTTGGACGGGGAGAAAGTAGAGAAGCGTTTGGCCAAAAGTATTGCAATTTCACGAGAAGATTTCCATGCAAACGGAAGTATCGTTTCTCTATGCATTGATTTTCCCCTACAAAATATTGATACAAATTAGAATGGGTCCAAATCCGAGGAACTACCATAATAATATGATGAAATTTCGATTAATTTTTAAAGAACAGAACTAAGATGTAAAATAAGCAATGGGTGCTTATGTTAAGTATTTTCGTTAATACGTCGGAACGGTTGATTAACATAGATTTTCTAGATATAACGGAATCATAAAAATCATAGATATCATTGGGATTTTAATAACTTTTTCTTATTTCCCTGTGAATAAAGGTGGGGACGCTGTGAGTACTATAGATAGTATCCACACCGAGCAAGGTCGGAGAAGTTTTCTGTTTCGAGTTATGCGAGGAATTTCTGCAGAATAGTCGTCGACAAAAATCAATATCTCGAAGTAATCATAATAATAATGCGTCTTTATTACGAGGATATTGACACTGATGAGTCTCTTCTTACAATTAACCCATCGTCTCTTAAAAAGAAAAGATAATTGAAAAATACGCACAGTATAAATCTATTTTGCGGCTTTAAAAACGTAAATTCGCACTTAAGAAATAACAAAAATCATACGAAAAGAGCCGTAAGACGGTGTGAAAAACTGCTAAATTAACTAAACCTTAACTAGAATTTATGGAGAGATCAGTTTAAAGCAGAGCTAAAATGAAAAGAAAGAAATATATTCACTTCAATAGAGATAGAATGAAATGTTTACAAAAAAGAAACAGAAAAATAACAACATGAAATACAAACAGATGAAAGTTAAGCCCGCTTAGATCAGTAACAAAATAGTAATTTTAAGAAATAGAATTAAACAACGAAAATCATCGATTTCACCAACACTCGTATACGTAAATCGATAAGAGAAGGGGATGGATCAAAAATAAGTGCTGTTCCGTAAGTCCAAACTTGAGAAAAACCGTCTTTTGTTATAGTGACAACTTGATTTAAGAGCCAATTTCGCAAAATAATACATTTAAGTTATATTGGTTTAACGATATCGAGGAGCAGTTTTGAAATTACCACTCGTTTGATTACTATAATATCAATAAACGATTAGTTCGTTATAATAAAAAAACCGTTAATCCTAAACCACCCACAATCTGAAAAATAATTATATACGTACATATATAACAGCCTCATTCCCTAAGGCTGTCAATTTTGGTGCCAGAATTAAGCAGATTGAAACATAGTTTTCCTTCATCCATTTCGTTTAATTATTTAGTGATTTTATACCGTTCGAAACTACAGTTTCTATTCCTAATACCCCTGAAGTTCTTAGAATGAAGACTAAGATTATATACAACCATAGACTCAAAGCTAACACCTAAATGAATTGTTTGTAAAAGTGAAATAATAATGAAATTCTGCCATATAGGGTTTTAGATGTCTTCAGACATTAGAAACGAGCTAATAGAATGGAAATAGGGCTAATATTTATAGATGAGGAACCGGACGTTGAATCCAACCAAATGGAGTGTATGAAGGAAAGGATCTTTGGAGAAAGCGAGGAGAAAGTAGTCAGTTTCAAGGGCTGCAAAAGACTGTATGTGCAAGGAGAGAGGGGAGTTATAACATCTTTTCAAAACCAAAGTAAATTAGAGGTTGAGAATTAGAGATCAAACTTGACTACAAAAGCTTAGAATGGGAAAATCGCCGCGATAATTTTCTTACACAAATGAAGAAATTAATAAAAATATTTTAAACAAACACAAGTTTGCAATGATGACCTTTAAATGAGCAAATAAAGTCAAATTTGACGTTTTGCTAGAATCTTATTATCACGTTTCTTGCATTTGCCTATTTTGTCTCATGCTCCGAAGGAAATAACTTACTTTTCAATTTCTTTTTAATCACACAATGTTTCTGAATGGGGTCATTATAATCTCCGTGTCTAGCAACCATTACTTTTTTATAACTTTTGTATTATTTAAATAAGGCTAGTAAAAGTATGTTACGTCATAAGATGTTATATCTTACAAGGAAAAGGTTTAAAGGTGACTTCTTCCATAAAGTTGTGCATCAAAGAAAATTCTCCGAGAAGAAACGGATATTAAAGAGTCTGACAAGACCGGGACTCGGTTGGGAAGCACTGGTACAAAAGTGAAAGAAAAGCAGTTTCTGGGGGTCCAAATATGGATTGGGACCAACGAAAGGTGAATTCAGCTCTGAGGCAATTCATAACTAATCGTGACCAGTTTGCGAAATAATATATACAATTTTTCGTTCAAACACCGAAGTTACAAATTGAAAAGTTTTATGCATCATTTAAAGCGCAAGGGATAAGAACGAAAGCAAAGTGGATGCAAATAAGCTCATGAAAGAGCACTTAAGAGTTAGCGTATCTGGTCGATGAAGCAAGAAAAGTAATTGAGGAGAGAGAAGTAAATGACCCGAGGAAAGAAAAAGAGATATTTCAGCAGTACTTGAAAGCGCTGCTTCTCAGTACGCATATTATTACAGAAGCACATGGTGCATAGAAAGGAAGGAATCAGTGATGCGTGCACCGGCAATCGGATACGTGATTAAATGCTACTCTTTACATGGAACGCCCTTCAGTGGGAAATCAGACAATTCAACGCAAACATGTATGATTAATTACATAATTTAATCGATAAGTATAAGGAACTGATTCCACGGTCTGTTCGCAAAACAGTGAAACGGCTGAATCTTTAATTACAAATGATAGAAACTAAGTAAGCTGAAAACATAAATGTAAATTATTATGCATAAAAATATTATATATTTTTGCTGTTCTTGCTTTTTGGTTCCATGTTTGTTGATCTTAATATGACCATCTATTACTTGATCTCTATAATACAACTTATATTTTTCTTTAAATTATCATATGCCTTACTTGTAGACCTAAGCTAAAATACACAGTAGTATGAAAGGTGTAACTATGTCACAATTCTTATTAAATAAATAATTCCCGTTTTGCTCAAACTACTGAAATGTTTGACCATGGTTTTCATATGACCTTGTACATTCTTGATTAATCTCTGTAATTAAGTTAGGTATTCATTTTTGACAAGTTGTAACATTCAGACCTACAAGTAGAAAAGTATGATATATAAAGATTATCATTAGTAACTAACTTATATGATGGGCATTAGTACGCTGGAAGTCAAAAAGTATAATTATAATTTTTCAGCCCTTTATTAGGAAAGGATAGGTCAACTCTTCCACCAAACTTTGTATGATATTCTTACATGAGAATAAAAGAGAGAGGAAAACAAAATATAAGGCATAAAAAGAGAAGAGGGAAAAAAGGAAATATTTCATTTGATTAAATATGAAAGAAACAACTCGGAATCTGCATAGCAGATAAACTACTTTACATTTTCTTAATTAACTCAATAATGATAATCAGTGTGATTTTTATAACATTTAATTGCTAGAATAACAATAATTTGACAAATATCAAAATTCTGTGGGTAAAGCATTTATCCCCTGAGGATTGGTGAATACGTCAAATCCAGCTCAGATGTTTGGGGTTAAAAGTACTCTTAAAGCTGCAAATATTAAGACTTGCAAGGTAAATTAAAATTCTGTGTAATGTATACATTATATAATTATATAATTACTGACTTCTATTTCTGTCTCATCTTGCTATCTTGTACGCTTTTTAAAACACTCGACTCACTCAGAATTCCTGCTTCTCTTCATCACAGCACTGGACATATCACAATGATTCAGAATTTCATTAGAGGTCAAAAAGACTTATCTAAACTGCCGACATAATTAAAATTCTAAGATAAGCGTTGGAGCAATGACTAAATTCGTCGCTTAAAAATTATTCTAACGACTATCAGATGGATTTCTCAAAATAAAATGAATAACATAAGAAATAAAGCAATGAAATGCTTTTGATATAGGACTATTTAAGCCATTAAAAATTATCACATTCTTGGTATTGCCTCCATTTATTTAGGGATCTTGAGTTGAAGCAGTGCTCAGCAAAAACGATGAATAACAGTGAGAAATTTTACTAAAACAATTTTGAATACTATTCAGAAACCAGCAAAGAAAGGCTCAGCAAAAGTTGTGGCTGAACAACTGCAACATCATGACTGATTAATAAGCTCATCATTAAGTGATAATTACATGTATCAGGTTAATTATAAAATATTTCATACAGAACTTGTGCTTAGAATTTCCTTACTTAGCCTAAAGATTACCAAAGAGAAAAATCGCTATTTAAGGATATCAATAACATAATAACATGTTTGAGAAAGTTAAGCATAAATCATACTCATCATGGTGCTTCAGAATAACTGTAATGTCAATCCAATCAATAAAAACAGATTGGACATAAAACAGAATTCAGAAAGATAAATTAAAGATATGAAGTTAAATAACACTAGAAACTAAATTCTTTTATGTAATCTCATTTAATTTCTCATCATCCATTGAAGTAAAAGGATCTAAAATGTACGACTACGGTGATCTACGTACACTAGTAACATAGAGAGCCAGATATTTTCTTATAAGTATTTTTTTATAAAATGAGAACAGTGATAAGTTTTGAATCATGCAATAATGTAATGGATAATTTAACATTCATCTGTAATATTTAATGCTGTAAATATTCAAATCCGGCTTCAGTAATTGCTTAATGTAGCAGGTTTACTTTAAAAAAGTACCGTATGATTTTGTTCAATCACTGTTCTGACGTTGTCAATTAATCTGATGATATTAAATTGATGTTATCTTAATATAAGCAAAAATATTAAATTGAGTATGATGTAATATTCATGCATTTTTTTACGTGATAACCTAATTCTGTACTTTTTAATGTAATCAATTTTTGGTGACTGTTTGATCCTCGCTGATCTAATTCTTATAAAGTTAGAAATAACCAATGAGTAAATAAGTACCACGTCATTGATACAATTGGTGGGATTATAGAGACATTTTATAAAGGAATTTACTGCGCAGAAAAGATCTGCGTCCTTGACCCTAAGGATTGGTAGTAATGAAGTCCAGTCAGTGATCCCTATAAAATGCATAATTAAACCAAATGCGGGATTCGTCTGCTATACAGCCGTCGTTCAGGAACTCTCCTCAAGCATAAACAGACGACCAACGCATGTTCTCGCTAGAACGATGACTCACGTGTCTGCGACTCGCAGTTTTGATTTATGCCATTTCGGAATCTAAATCCCGTGAAACTATCCAGAACTTAACGGAAGTGGGACTGGAAAGGATGCTTACGTGCGCAAAGCGACCTTTCGATCCTAGAGATGAATGGAAACCACACAATAAATCATAGACTGCACCAGATATCAAGGAGAAATACAACCTTAAAAGAAATGCAATAGGAGGGATGGGCGACGGTGAGTCACGGCAATAAACGTCGAATATTGCAAGTTCAAAGCGGAGCGTCGAATATTGTGAGATATGGAATTGGAGGAAGGAAACGAAGAAGTGAACTCTTAGACGCACATTCGACGGATGCGGAAGACCCCGTTTTAAAATTAAATTAGAGCATAGGCGAAATAAGATGACAAAACGAGTAATTTAATGCAGCCGTACTTAAAACCGACCGATACTACGTTTCTTCAAGGAAAAGGGTGAGAGGTGACATGCTAAAAACGATCCACCAATGAAATTCCCAAAGAAAAACGAACACGAAAATGCCCGTCAGAACAGGGACTCGAAACAGGATCTTTAACTTTCTGGTCCTTCCAATTGGAATGCCATACGGGTGACCAAGACGAGTAGTTTACCACAGCCAAAGGACTAACGAAATGGTGGGAAGGAAAACACCCCTCAAGGATAGGGAAGTGAAACACCCGGGTTCGAGTCCCGGTTCTGTCAGATTTTTTAAGTTCATTTATCCTTGGGAATTAAGCCAGGTCCTTGACTACGAAATAACTTATTCTTAGCGGCATCTTTCGGCGTAAGTCGGTCTTACGTCACCTAAGGCCTAAAAGGTTATGAGTAAAGATGTCATATGAATTGACTAAACTTTTTCAAAGGATAATGGAAAAGGATTTTATCATTTCTAAAACATGTCGCCTTCTTCCGGAATTAAAGAATAATTTTCACAACTATAACTAAGGAAGGAGAGTGATTTTTTTCTCTGGGAAAATAATTAGTCAGCGAAAATCACTATGCAACATAAAGGTAAGATTGTAAAAATAAAAGCACAACAATTTTCCATCTGAAAAAAAGTATAACTAAATTTAAGATGACTATGTTTTAAGAATTATTAGGAACTCAAAGCGTACCGCTACTTTCAGTTTGTGGTATGCGAAGCTCTTTACAATCCAATTCGGTTCTCACTAGGTTATTATCATTCTGTAGTCCATACGAAAATTATTAAATAAACGATACTTTAAGTTTTTCAAAATAGATGGAGCCCATTTTGAGCAACTAAACCTTTCACTCTTAATAATGGGAAACGGTTGCAAGAAGTTTGCAGATATTGATTATTTAAATTATCAACGGGAGTTTCTTTATAGGTAAATGCGTCGAAAACCAACGATTAATGGCACTGATCACTGTGATTTTGAAATAAACGGAAAGCGTATCGTAAAATATATTACAGGGGGTATAAACAATCAGTATCAATAAAAACATGAAAACGAAAATGACTGCAAACCACTCAAATAAATGAGTTGTACTTCAGGATTCGAAGTAGGACCTTTTTTCTTTCAGATCGCTCGGAATGGATTTTAATAAGTCTTGCGACAGTGATTCTCAAACAGAGATGGCCTCCCGGGGAGTGGCGGCTCTGGGTGGGGGCAAAAGAGGGCTCTTTCCCTCCGCTGTACAAATCGTCAAAACCCTTTCGAAAAGATGACAATGATTTTCACTTCCATTGCCTTGCTGATTTGGCCGCCTCTGATGAATATACAAACTTATAGAGCAAGTATGGTAACTACGGGGGTGATCTCTAAGATTAAAGTAATAATTAAAAGATAATGGAAAACAAAGTTAAACTATAGCGCCAAGAGCAATAGATTCATGTGGCTTCCCTAAAAGCGATGCGAAGTCCAGGAAGGTCTTTTTGGCTTTTAGGATCCTCCTGGATTCTAGTCGATGACACCGTTTCACATCCGTTTATTCCTTAAATGACAGGTCGTTAGTGCATCGCCCATTCAAAGAAAAACAAAGGGATGCCATGCCAGTATGAATTCCCAGTGATAAGTCAATAATAATTAATGCTGTTGAGTTATTATTCATAATGACGCAAATAAATATTCGACAGACATCCTTGACAACCACGACTATATATCGCTTGTGTGTTATTTTTCGTGGCGATTAATTCATTGCTATATATCACGTGTCAATTTCTTATGGAGGAATCACCTGGGTCCTGGCGCAGCTGCTCGTAGACGAAGGCGGCGGCCTCTTCAGAGGTAACACTGTCCCAAAGGCCATCGCAAGCAAGGATTAGGAAGTGCTCGGTGCCGTCGAGCTGGTGAGTGACTACATCTGCTGCAGCAGACACGTGGGGTTTGCAGTCGGGATCGCCTGAAAATAGAGGGGTACACCTTATATATATTTAAAGATATTTACTAAGGTTTATCGTAAACCTAGTGTCGATCTCGTACTTCTTTACCCATTCTAGCAGTAAGTCACGTATAGTAAATACTTCAAATTATAAAACCACATCCGAAGGAATCCAACTTCGATACACAGAATCATTATAAGATTTAGCTCAACCTCCTTAAACCGACTGGCGAAATTATGAATATTAGGTTTTCATAGCTTGGCAGTCTATAAAATAATATCAGATACATATAAATAAAATTATGAATGGTTCGAGCAACTTATTTTCAATCTAAAACACTTCTTTGAGCTGTTTCATTAGCGCTTTTACTATAAGTATCAACTAACACATAAAGTAATGTTCTGAGAAAGGCTGAAAGCAAGTGTTGCTCGCAGTGAGGAAGTTACAACAATGTCGATATTTATGTTAACCATAAATAGAAATAAGTTTGAATTTACACAGTTTACAAATTTATGGTGGTCAGGAGTGGCACCGAAACAATTTTAGGTTAGAATAGATTTATTTTAATCACGTCTTTCCGATCAATTATTTTTTAACTCTATAAAGTATGCACGGAATCTATGCGCTTGAAAATGTGCTAATGAGAGCAAGCTTAAGCACAAATGCGACGAGATAAAGGTCGAAATTCAGAGAGAGGTCTTCATCCTGACTGATAACTACTTAGTATGCTAGAAACGTTGTGATATTGATGTAGAGAAATTGACAAATAAAAATCAACTTACGTAAGTTTAGCTTGTTTTACTAAAATGATAATAGCCAAGATAAATATAAAACGTTATGAAAGTTCTCACACACAAAAAGTTTGTCTCACACATAAACAAAAAGAATGCTTATCTGTCCTAGGAATAGAAATAATGGAATTTTTCAAGCGGAAACAATTTAGACTTAGAATTAAAATTTAGTAAACGGAAAATCCTACTTTTTAACAGTAAAGATTTTGGAACTAATTCTAGATGAAATATTTAATATAGCAAGTACACCTATGGAAAGAGACAAATAATTAAAAGAATTAAAATTCCTGTGGAAATCTCTCTCTCAATTCTTAGGAGCATTTCTTATTCATAAATTTTTATATTACCATTGAAATAACGAACTACATCCAACTTTTTTGAACCGAGTTCATGTACGAAATATTCATGATTCAGGAAATTTGATATTTGATGTTCTGTGAATAAATAATTATGAGACAATTACCGCTTATTACTCTGCCGTAATCCACGAAATCTCTTTACTATTAGACTATAAATGAAAATTGACGAAATTAATTTTTTGCGCACAACAGAGTATCTCATTGAAATAAGCCATCAACATACACCCGTGACTATTTAATACGCTTCATTCTTTACATTTCTAGTAAAGCTCGCGAATTAAGATTACATTATTGCAAAAAGTCTTCTTCTTAAAATATAATAAAATCGGAAATCTCATCACATAATTTTTGAGAATCGACCAAATTGGGGGAACGGAAATTTTGTAGAACGCATTCGTGATACTTAAATGGAAACTATACAAGTTAGTGATTAGTTGTTAAACATCTTTTGAATTATCGAGGTAATTAAGAAAACGAAACGTTTCCTTATACTTGTTATCGATTCGAAATACATATTATTTATCCTCACACTTACAACGACCATCACAATTTATCATAGCAGAATTATTTTTGATTCGTTTATTTTCCATGTCTTCCGAAATATTTTACCATACGCCGTTTCCCTCTGACAATAAACCCATCACCAATTAATAGATTAGATTAAAAGAAAATACTTCGATAGCCATACAAACCAAAATTCGGTTTAATAGCGTCCTTCAACGCTCTGACCCATATTAATCACTGCTGACACGAAAACTAGGTCGTCCGATCCGCTGTCCTTGGCACTTACGGTAAAATAAAGAGTCTCTGGAATCCGAAAGAACGCAGTTTTAATTCAGAAGGCGCTGAAATCTCCATCGCTCCTCAACTATAGCATATCGGAAAATAATTAGATGGAATTTACATTTTTTAATGGTCAATAGCTGAGCAACTGGTGCACAAAATGAGACGAAGCGTGCAGAATCATGTATTGCAGCGAAAGCTGAGGCTGCGACGTAGCCAGGTATTTTGGCGCATATGGCAAAGGTGAAGTGGGGGGATTTAACCTTTCATAAACACCTCTTGCATCAAAAAAGGCCTCCATGCAAATGTCATAAACTGCTCTTTTTATTTACCCTCGTTGTTTCGACATCAACGGTGCTTATTTCGAATGAAGATAGTGTTTGGTACCAACCTAGCCATCATTACAAACGATTCTGACAGCGGGTATATGAGATTAATCAACAAGCTCCCCTCTAACAAGAGAAGGGTGGGGAAATTTTTAATTCATTGTTTTACATTGTATTACTTGAACTGTTGATACCATTTCGCAGTTTTAAAGAAAGGCGCTAAAAATTAAAAATTTTTGACATGAAAAGAAACAAAACCGACTTGGTTACCGGTAACACTTAGGCGAAGGAGTATTTTAAACGATGACTACGCACGAAACAGAAGTAAATCAAACTATTAACAGTTCACTACTTTTTCGAATGGATTTAAAAATTGCGCACTGGGCAACGTGATTGACAGCAATTCATCCATTACATTTCCCGGCAGTAAAAGATGGCAACATCATTTTATATAGAGAAAGATCTACACCCAGATTTTCAGACTCCAATCATACTTTTCTTTTTTACGACCCGATCAATTGGCATTAGAAAAGGAGAATATAGCTCCGATACAAGCGAGAAATACATATAATTAAGTATTCAAAATATGCAGCGAGAAACTGAAACAGCAATCTACCCTATATACTTCAGACTTCACCGTCATTAGGACCAAATAGGCCAAGAAGTTATTGGATTCTACTCGGGGGTAACGCCTTAAAACAGGCCTATTCGATTGCACATGCCGCTATGAATTTAGTAACGGCGGCAAACCAGCAACGTTCGACGAAACTATAAACAAGTTGAGCATAAATGATAATCAAAACAAAAGGATAGAAATTTCATGAATATAACTGAGGAAATTGAAAAATCATTGAAATCATAAAATACGACCTTCGGGAGAATTGCACGCGCCCCTTTTCAAAGTTAGCGGGGTTTTCATGAAAGACAAGTTGTTTTCACGACGGAAATGCCACTCATTCTCGTATCAATCACCGAGAGGGTTCGAAAAAAATACACACCTTACTATTTCCACTTTGGAGCCTTGCCGAATGTAACGCCGTGTATGTAATTTGCCGAAAGAGCTCGATGAAAATGCAAAAGTCGATTCTTCTATTATTCATGAGGATTCATCTCAGGAGACAAATTCCCGACTTTTCAAGGTCATATGTTCATAGCTTTCAATGTAATGTAAGACCGAAAATAAAAATGATGGTGCCTTATTGGGATCTTACAAATGCTTCCGTGAAATGTGTTCATCATTCTCGTGTCCTATGAATCAGAACGTACCAACTAATACGAAGAACTATTTCGTTAGAAGGAATCAAAGGGAGACAGGATGGATGAAAGTGGCACAAAACGAAAATTTTTAGAATGATTTACAAAAGTAAATACCAAAACTAATTTCAAAATAAATACTTTTTCGTTCAGTTTCAAGTTCATTTATACATCCGAATATCATTGGCTTAAACTAATTCACTCAAAATTTTCTCACTGTTTTATATTTATACAACAATGAAATCATATTTTTCAGGTAATTTCCTTCCATTGGTGTTTTATCGCATATATTTTATTTTCGTGATCTTTTTACCTAGGAAAGTTTATAAAATTGGCAAAAGACAAAGAATGTTCTTCATAAATAAAGTATTGGGTGAATAACGCGTTTATATTGAGTATAAAATATGCTGCCTACTTAGCTATCTAGACCACTAGCTAGGAGACCACTTTCAAAGCATCCATATATCAATGGTACAACTATGAACTTGAGATTGAACAAAATGAAAAATTATATTAATGGTTATATGCATTGTGCTCCTAAATTATTCAAATATTACACACAAACACAATGGTCTTCGATCATTAAAAACCTACCTCAGCATTGGATCTGTGGGTATTATATTGTTGCCTCAATCTTTTTTTTTTGCAGCAGTGAGAATGACAATAAAGTTATTTATGTTATTACGCTGCAGTATAATCACCACTATCTTTGATTTTCTCAACAATATTTTATTAAAATGATCGATATAAAAATTTAGGAAGTGGAATATACATAAATTTGATATGTGTGTATATATATATATATATATATATATATATATATATATATATATATATATATATATATATATATATATATATGTTTTTAATGAACTTCATTTGTTTTCATCTGAAAAGGTTTAGGGGTACTTGGGGATGCTGTGTTCTGTGATGAACCACTGCTGATAAAATATTTGTTATTCTTCCCTAATTTCTATGTGGTAAAAATTGTTTCATCATAGAGTGAAACGTGACCAAAATTAGTGAGGTGTTTTCTTCGTGCAGAAAGCAGACTTCTTCAAAATTATGATGTAATTCAACCTGCATTACATGACCTGGCTATAACACTATCCTTGAGACACAATTTTGCCTGGTCCCCTCAAAATATCTTAACTGGGTGTTACTGAATATAATTTCTGCAGTTTCCTTGATATGGTTTGTCTATTTACATCCACATACCTTTTCTCCTAGACCAATCCAACAATTTCAAACAAATCAGCCTACATCTGTGGGTAGCAGCACCTCTCAACGTACATATGTGGAGAGGCACTCATAACCAGTTCAAGGTGCATTTAAGTCAGGGAGTTACTGTATCTGAAGTACATATCGAATCTTGGCCAAAGTAAAAGTAGGAAAATAGTTGTATTTTGAAGAGGATGTAACATCCTCTGCCAAGAGTTTGCAATTACAAAACTTATCACAGAGAAAAATTTAAAACCTTGCAGGAGTGTTTCTTAATCACCTCAATTTTGACAATGGACTATTTACTTTGTTGCAATGAAGGAACGAAGGCAGAAAATGCCATCATTTTAATCAGCACATGGACAGAAGGGAAAACTTTTAGAAAATTTTTATTTTTTAATGTTGTGAAAGTTCATGTAACTCTATTGAACTGCAAAATGCTAAATAAATTTTGTACTATTATTTTTAAGAATTCTGCTAATATTTATAACTTGAAATTCTATAATGATATTTAAATAATTTATATCACAAGTAAATTATTACTCAATTATTATCAACTATCTATTCAATTTTAATAAGATGCCTTCATGATTGTTGGGGACATTTATCTAAGGGGACTACTGGTGCCAAACTCATCATATTATCCTATAAAAATAACCATAGAATTTAAATTCAATTAGGAATAAAGGTAAAAAGATATTAGTCTTTCTCATTACTAATTTTATTGCTAAAATTGATTAGTACAAAAGTTTAATGAGTTACTTTCATAATTATAATTGATGATAGATCTCCTCATATATATTTAACATACTAGAAATTACGGTTAGAAATTATAATGTTAAATTAGCCATTATAGACTTACAATTCATATTTTCTGAATTAGGACTAGATGCATACAACGATAGATTTACATATTTAATAAATGTTTCATTTAGTTACATTATATTTGATGAGGAGGTTATTAGTTCATAATTATATTACAATGAAATAGAATATCAACTAATAATTCAAACAGTGTACTAAGAAAAATCTTAAGAATATAATTAAAAAATAAAAATTAAAACTTAAGGAAATCAAGGATATAGGCGCTGAATTGTTACACGCGTTAGTGTTTATAACATGAGATTTCCATGGCAAAGTTATGGACAATATTATTAAAAAGATTTCAATTTAACTTATGATTAAGAGTTCCATGAAATACATGAAACCAAATGTTAATTTCACATATCAAAATATTGGGGCTAAAAATGTTTACAAAATATTTTGAATTCCCAACAGATTTCTTCAACCGACTAAGCTTAACTTTAAGGCATTATAAGTAAGGAATTGGTGTTGAATTTTTACAATTACATATCATAGTTAACAGATTAATTTCAACGCATTTTGAATGTAGTCCCAATTACAGTTCAGAAGAAATAGTCACAGGAAAGGAAAGCTAAAAGATACCAAAATATTTTAAAAGAAAAGTAAATATTTTATCTGCCTGGTCCTTTACAAAATCAGATTGCATGGGATTTATATATAAGCTCAATCAAGAATATTTAAAATTTATAATGACAAATGCTAGCACATTATAGGTTGCAAAAAACAAAAATATAACAGTGATATTAATGTATTGGAGGGTAGAAAATGTTCCTTCAGCTTTTAACTCACAAGGAATATAGCATGGATACTGAAATGTAAAGTGACTGATTCCTAAAAAGTCAGTAATACCAAATGTCTTATTGCTTTCAAAATCTGGCGCTGACACTAGTCCAAATACCACCATATGACTATAAGAGCATTTTCTAACTTCAAAAACATGTTGGTTAAAATTTCACAACTCTCTAATGACACATTTGATTTTCTAAAATATTGTCATTTTCAACAGTTACTAGAAGATTTTACTTTTCTGGAGTATTAAGTAAATATGAATGAAAATTGCAGTATTCATTTTCATTGAAGTTTGCTCATGTTTCTCCACATTTATTATGATTAATTATTTTTAGCGTGATCTGAATATTTAATGTTAAACACTGCTCATGACAAGTCAAAAACACAAAACATTTCAAAGACAATGTTAACCTACATACACTCAGGTATTACTTGAAACAATCTAAGTCAATTAAAAAAGCTATATCTTATTACATTAAAATTTAAAAGTACATATCTGAAATAATCTGATAGTTACAAAGCTTTAAACTAGTTATGCAAGTGCTTAAGTTACAAAATGAAGACAATGAAAAAAGTAAATAAGACGATCTGCTAGAGTCACCACAAAATAAATTACTTAAATCTTTTGCTTAATTGCAGCAATGTACAAGAGTGTAAGCAAGATTACTGTTTATAGCAAAAGCTGATCTGAAAGCAATCAAGTATATCCATTGGATTGTGGAGGGTAGTTTGAACTCTGGATATAAAAGTTCTGCTGCAAAATAAGCAGTCTCTCTCTCTCCAAGAAGATGCAAGCATTAAGTAGCAGTACTCCCAGGATGAAGCAAGATAATCCTTGGGTAGAATTTACTATTATAAGCACCAAATTCCTGTAATGGTACTGTAAGTTTACAAATAACTTCTCCAAACAATACATGGCCATATACACCATTCTCTATCTTAAGACATAATGGCATCCTGTCAAGTACAGAGACTCACACCTAGAACTCCAGACATGGACTAGTGAGAGTAGAGTCCTGGTCTTGAAATTGTACAATTGTGTGGGTTTGCAGAAGACTAAGAAAACATGGGTCATCTACATGCATGGCCAACATCTAAAATTGTACTCCCACCACTGAACTGCAATGTCGAATTCATAAGGGTTTAATTTGAATATAAATAAATTAAATTTTGTGTAACTGGAATCAAGGACTGACACAAGAAGTAGTTTAGAAGAAAATTTTTAATAAAAAGCAGTTCTTTATTCATATTATTGCAAAATATTTAACAAAAAGGATGGGTTAAGTAAAAGGAATCATATAAAATTATTTTGAAGGCTTCCTAAAATCTAACATACTCCATACACAAGAGTGATTACACAATGGCTTCTTTTTTTACATGCATAATTTCTTTGTAGCAAGCTGAAAATTTTATTATTACTTGCTTTGTAGTTATAACACATTCTTCTTTTCATGTATCCTCATTTAAATTGAAAACAAAGCCTTTTTCAATGGAGCTGAGAGCTTCTGCAAACCTTACAATGCCATGAGCATTTCTGGTTTAGCCAGGTCTCAAATTGCAGATTTTTCAGTAAAGTTTTGCTCAGGCATCTTGCTCATGGATTGTCAGTTACTGGCCATATGAATCTAACAGCTCATTGACATCATCAGTCTCTTGTGTTTTTTCCACTTTGTTTATGAAAGGACAAAGTTTCCTCTGAGAGAGGAAAATCGATAACTGTGTTACTCTGAGTTCATGAAATTTTGGGCATAATGATATTCATGAACATGGGAGAATATCCATGAATATAATACAGTCTTTCACAGATCAAACAATGAATAAACATACAGATGCTATTTACCAGGATATTCATAAGATTTTTCCAGCATTTTCAGAGAGCTTGGGATTGTAAACATAACAAAAAATATTTTGAAAACCAGGTATGATAATTATTTGACAAAATAACAAGACTGATACTGTGGAAACAGATAGGATTAATAGTATGAAAATTTTATTGAGTGTTGCCCATGTCTTTCTTATCAAATTATTACAGTCTCACTCAAAAAGGCAATTTTTAAAAAACCCTAAGGAGTCTTTCAATAGCTAGAAATTGAGACTATTTCTATGAAAATGCATGTATATTTTTTCCAACTCTAGCAGCCTTAGAAAGATTAAAATCAGATATGATAGTTCTACAAAATTGATACAAGTATCAAAAGAATTGATTGAGGATTTTATTTGGTCATGCAATATTCTTTTAGATTCAAATTTAATAATAAAACTGCAGTGCACTATCAACCTCTTTGAGAATTTCAGAAAGTTTTTTGAATTAAGAAACTTTAAACAAGTTAAATACAAAATATCGATGTTGTGCTTAAGATTCTAATTTAAGAAAATATGATAAAAAATTTAGAATGGATCAGATAGTTGGGAAGTTCAAATTACCATTTTCTCAGATGAGATAAACTTGAAAACAAATCTAATATCAAAGGCTGCAAGCAGGGAAACAGCAGGTCCAAAATTATGTAGAAAAATTCCTTAAAACCTAAAATTTGAAGTGATGGCTACATCTAATATAACATGAATCTATCAAATCTACTTTACTACCAGTCTTAATACATTAATTTATATATACTTGAGATGAGGCCAACTAGAGCAATAGAGCAAAGTAACATTGCTTTCTGACTTCTTACCTATCCTACAAAGTATTCTCTAGATGAAACCGAGATTCTTTAGTACACAATGCCAATCTAAGATTAAAACTTTATGATTTTCCTACTGATTGGTAAATAAACTAGTGCAGTAAGTCATACATCTTAATTCGTGAAAATTTATAATAAATATTTCAGTTAATTGAGTCTCATAAAAGAGATATTCTCCTAGGAAAAAATTATTAAAAATAGGTTGACATAACGCTTCATATTCAGTGTAAAGATATTCCTTTCTTTCTCTTAAAAGGAGATACATTGATGCAGCAGAACATTGAGTTCTATGAATATTTCTCTCTGCATTTACCAACAAACATTTCCATCAGAAACAGCAGTATAAACTAAACACCATACGACTCTCCCTTTCTGAATATTTTAATTTGCCTTCTGGAGCTTCAAGAAGACCATTTATATTTTTGCTATTGAAATGATAGAAATCACAATTGTCTAAAATAATATGTGAGCATATTTAAAGTTTAACTAGGTCTGCCATGTTCATTGTAGTCCTCCTTCCTCACTTTACCTGTCATGAAAATTAATTATCTCTTGAATCTATTATAAAATAATGATATTCTATTTCCAAAGAAAACTAGTAGTAGTAAACTAGAAAAAAAAACTACATTTTTATCAACGCAGATTTTTATACAGAAATACTGCTGTTGATTTTAGAAGATGAACTGACAGTAAACATAATGGTTAATGTGCACATAGATGTGAAATCTGTAATCATCTCTTCGCTGGAACGTTAGAATAGTGTGACTAAAGACATCTCAAATTTTTTTCAGATTTTTCTGTTTTTCTGATTTCCCGCTCTCTTGCCATAAAATCTCAGTTATGAAACTCCTCACTTAGGAAACTCTTTTGGCAGTCCACTGAAAGTTTATAAGTGAGGTTCTACTATGTGTGATTTGGGAATCAAAGCGGATTTCTGAGCAAAAATGAAAGGGGTTATTGAGGAGGGCAAAAGGGTTTGAATAATGGTATTTCAACTACATCAGTGTATCTTTGTTTTTACAATGATCCCTACTACAATGCAACCGGGAGAGGGAAACTGTGATTGTTAAGTCTAGAGGAATGGGATGAGAAGGATGCCTTACAGAGTTGCAACATATGTAAAGAAGCCTATTTCTCTGTATCCTTGATCTTCTGCAAACCTGCACAATTGTAAGATTTTTGTCCCCCGCAGTACAACAAAATGAAAAAAAAATTAGGATTTGAAAACAAAATGTTAGATCATTCAGGTATCACTCAGCTCACTTTCTCCAAAAAGCTGAACATTCTTCAATAATAAGATAAGGGGACGACCACTATTGCACAATAGTTTGCAGATTCCGTAGATAACGTATTTACAGCTATGGAAAATAAAGCAAATTGAGGAAGATTTCTTTATAATGTGTAAAGTATTTAGGATAGGATAGAATTGAAAAATTTAAATGCTTTATTTGAACTATTCTATGGAAGAATTAATAATGAAGAGTATGAAAACTGAAAGATATGAAAATATTCCTGTAATAATAGTATATTATACTAATCCAGAAAGGTTCCTGGATAGTAATCTGGACAGCACAATCAACTTTGATGAAAGTGGTTTGATTCCCTATGGGAGTCCACAGCAAAACGACCTCAGCTGTCAATGCTTCACAAGCTCAAATTAACTGTACTGCTACAACTAATCCAGAAATAATAGAAATTATATCTACCCAATTATGATAATGAAAAATACTTTTGGTTCATGCTAAGATCAGAAAAGAATTAGTAACTGGTTAAATGTAATTTTTTTGTTATAATGTTTCACAATATTTTTAAAATTTTGAATAATGAAAGGAGACCAGATTTATAAGCAAATATTTTAACTGTGTTATTTTCTGTACATACAGTTATTTAATCACATTTTTATAGGAATATTCATTATATTTTTTCCTTCTTAGCAGCTTTTATAAAATTTCAAATGGTAAAAATTAAGTGACAAATCACTTTTTGGAAATACTAAGAAAAATTTAATTAAATTCTATGATGATGATTCTAATATGAAAGACACAATGAATAAACACTAATGAGAAGAATTCACTCAGCAAAACCACTGCCCACAAAAGCGAGTGAATTCATTTGATAGGAAATCATTAAATAAATACCAAAACAATCAAATAAGTAATCGATTGTTTTTTTAAATCGATAGCCCCATTACTAGTTTTAGCTTGGGCTCATGAAAAGAGTCTAAACTGGGTTTCACTGTATTTTGGATTCTGCTAACATTTTTGCTTTTTAATTATATTCTGATTTACATTTATAAAAATATTTCAATTTAGTTACAAATTCAATTATTACAATAATTACCTATAATGCAATTGAAATAGTTTTGCCATCCTTGATAGAAGGCTTTAACAAACATGACTGTTGAGACTTGAATCATTTTATTAAGTTGTGGGAATACAAGGAATTCAAAACTTTATTGAATTCATACCAAGAAAATAGAATTTTTCCTCGCTTTTAACCACTTATATTGCTAGGAAATGAAAAATACCAGATTTTTCAGGATGTTGCTATCATAATTATAAATTTCATGACATTCTCTTATACATTTTAAATATAAGCAATTTTTTTATAATATCAAACAAAGAATCTACCTAATAATATGTCATCTTATAAATAGTATGCATGGGAAATACATTACATTATTACTGACATAAAATCTATGCCTTAGAAGGATTGGATAAAATAATAGATGTGTATTTAAAAAAGTTGAATAAAATTAATTTTGATTGGAAAATTTACTAAATGTCTGTTGAATCTGAGCTTATTATATTATCCTATCAGAAAAATCAAAGAATTTACATGCAAATAATATTAAGAATATGATAGTCTTTCCACTTGCTAACTTTACTGCCAAAAATAGAAAAAAAAAAAACAAAAATATTATGAATGTTGATTTCATCATTGTAATTGACAGTATATTATTTCATTCCTATTCCTAATGAACTATTGTATTCTATATTTGACTATTATCAACAAAACTGTCTGCCAGATAATATATAACTAAGTTATCAATAAAACAAAAAAGATATATTGTAAATTATAGTAATATAATATCATAATGTCATAGAATCACTATTGAAGCTGATTGATTTTAAGAGACCTAATAATTTTTTTGAATTGATTTTAGTTCCATACTGCTTGATAAGAGGTTTACTGGTATAAATTACAGGTAAAAATGTATGCCAAATGTCTGTCATGTAATACGCAATAGTTTCGAAGAAATTCTTGAGGTTGGGTTTGTGAATGTTTCCTAGCTTGTCCAACTAAGCTAAAGTTAGCTTAAATATAGCCATAATGAATGAAAATTCATGAAGGCTGTTTAGAAAAAGGAATAATTAATCATCTGATGAATAAAAATACAGCAGAAGTATTGAAGGTGATAATGATAGTATTACTACCCCTAAAACTTAACTCAAACTTAGCTTCTGATTTTTATATCTACAATAAGTTTTACATCTGAGAATGCATTGCATTGCAACAAAAAGACTGTTGAACTGAGGCAGGTGCTTATCTAGCCATTTATCATCTAATAATTGCCATTGATTTATTAATTATATTATTAATTTTGTCTACAGATTATTTTTCAAACATGCAGTTCTGTACTACCAAATTCAAGTATTTAATTGATAACTTACCAATTGCCCTGGATATTGACAGAGTTCCATTTATGCGCCAAGTGGAGAAGTGCATAATCACAACCCCACCTGCTTCTTCTATACGCCTCCTTTCATCCTGCAAGATATCAAGGAATTATTGAAAAATAATAGCAAATGAATTTGGAGTACATGTGAACCAGGAAAAAGGAAATTTCTTGAGGTACATTTAATATCTAGTCATAGCACCAATAGTGATATTTTGAAGCTAAGAAACTTCTTCCAGGTCAGATGTGATTGGAAAAATATTTGGATCGTTAAAATTTTGGAATACAATCTGATACGAAATTAATCAACACAAAACCTAAATGAAAGGAATCCACTGATGATTTTGTAAAGCTAAACAAATGTTAGCATTTCTGATCAAACAACAGTAGACAGAAAATTGAAAATTTCCATAAAATTTCTTTTTTCAATCCTCAAAAACTTTCCTATAGGTAGGTTCATCAATATCACTTTGAACAAGCAATTCCACTATCAATGTATCTTCAGATGAAAATCAATATTTACAATTAGAAAAATCTTAGGTAAGATTGAGGACATTTCATGAGACTTCCTGATTCCTGAAATTAGAAATGATAAGATAAAGATAAGACAAAATTTTTAATTTTAAAATTTTCAGGAGCCATCATTAGGTTAAGAGATAAAAGTTTTCATTTTTTGCTAAAAACATGGAGATGAACCAAAGGTGTACATCACAGTAATTAGTTAATTTCTAGGGTCCTATCTGATATTCCTAGTATGTGGCAGAATGTTCTTATTCCATAGAGTAACAGCATACTTTATCTTTATTTTCAATGATTTTACATTTGAACCATTCTGCAGCCATCATACAATAATTATTATTGAATTAAGTCTGAGAGAATGTAGAATAACCACCTTCAATCACATTGTCGATATCTTGCTTTGTTCATTAGTTACGGATGTTTATGTGAACAGGTGATCGTAGAGTGCGGCGAAAAATCGGATCTGTGGAAATGAGCTCTTTGAAGGTGCAACGTTCTTCTGTAAAATTCTGCGTGAAACTGGGCAAATCTTTCACGGAAACTTTTGAGTTGATTACCAAGGCTTTTGGTGAGCATGCTATGAAACGTACCGCGTGTTATGAGTGGTTTATACGGTTCAAAGACGGGCGGCTATCAGTAGAAGACGATGAGGGTTCCGGAAGGCCATCAACATCCACGGATGACCCCTACATCGAAGAAGTGAACGATCTCGTTCGTGCAAATTGACGTTTGACTGTCAGGGAGCTTGTAGAAGAGTGTGGCATCCCGATTGGTTATGCTACAAAATCCTAACTAAAAAAAATTGAGGATGGATCGAGTCGAGGCCAAATTCGCGCCTCGCCTGATGAGTGCAGACCAGGAGCAACTCGTGACTTTTTAGCCAAACACACGTCCACTGTGCTTCTCCAACCACCCTATTCACCAGGCCATGTGACTTATTCCTATGCCCAAAGCTAAAAACCCCACTCAAAGGAAAAAGATTTGCCACCATTCGAGGAATAAAGAAAAATTCGACGGAGGAGCTTATGAACAATCCGAAAGAAGAGTCCCAAGACTGTTTTAAAAAGTGGAAACACCGTTGGGTTAAGTGTATACATTGAGGTGGGGAGTACTTTGAAGGAGACCCGGAGCAACAATTTGTAAGTGAATTATTTGTGTTGTAATAAATAAAGTTCGGGAACTTTTTGAACAGACCTCGTATAACATAACATACACGTACAACTTCATCATACACTGAGAACATCAGTCAATGAATTCTCAATGCTGTTTCATAATTTTATATAAAAATTGGCAGGTGAAGGGTGTGATACAGGTATGAAGAAGCTACAGAAAGATACTAAACATGCATAAAAATTGAAAATAGATGTATGGATAAAGTATGAGAATGGGTAATCAAGAAAAAGCTTTTTGATTTTGAAACTTTTAATTTCTAGCACAGGGATATTAACTTTATGGATACCAATTGAATGCTCAATCTTAGGATAACAAATGAGGGAGCTACTTAAACTCATACATATTTTATCACAACTCCAAAAATCCACTAAAATAAAATAACAATCTAAATTTGTTTTTAATACTTATTTGATATTTCATTTTATACATTTACATTTATTTTATAATTATTTTGAATATTTGAATTATTATTTATATTATTTTACATTATACTTGATATTTTTGTTAATTATGCATTAAACTTTACCTTTATAAGAGAAAAAAACATTTTTGGGGGAAGCTGGTGCCTTACAACATCACAGATGCATAACAAAGAGACTATCACGGGATGTTCCTTGCTCTAAAATCATATGCACATGTATGATTGTTGTGACAACAAGGCCTTTTCTTATTGCAAAATTTGCATCTGTAAACCTCACTTGGGCAACTACGCTTTATTCACTTGTCCTAGAAAATTGTCAACAAACCCCACACTCCTTCATCTAATCAGCAATAAATTTTAGATCAGTTGTTCTATAGAGAAATTCACCACTGCATAACTTTTCTAGAGCTAGTTTAGGCAGCACAGAAAAGAGAAATGTTTTACCAGAACTCAAACAAAATAGATGCTAAGATTCAACCTTTACTTTTATACCTAGATGAGCAAAAGTCATCTAAGTCATGAATTATCAATAACAAATGAAAAATAAACCTAGTGAACTTACTATTCTCTCAGCAGTGTGTGGTTCCACAAGTTGTATGACCTTGCCTCCACTCCTAACTAAAATACCAAGGGAATCGCCAAGCCATGCCACATGAAGAGCTTTCTTTGGTTGAAGAAGTGCAACCAGTGCTGTAGTGCCACTTGTCAGCTTTTGCTAAAAGATTAAACAAACGTCAAAATTAAAATCTCAACCCTGCATGATACATGTTACAGAGCATTTGAAAGGAAATTAAAAGAATACTTACTAAGTAGTATATACATGAAGATGTCTTGATGTGTCTGATCAAAAAGGATACACTTAAACCCTCAATTTTTATAGTACTTGATTGGCCACAACAAATTGCAGCAATGTTTTGTTTTGTACAATGATAATGATTTCAATTTGCTCACTTCAATTAAATGCATGTATGTGAATTTAAAATATATACTTAGTTGGTTTTTATAACTGGAAAACCACTTTCTAACCAATCTATAACTCCATCAGAAAATAACTTCAATATTACTAATGAAAAATAATTTTAATATTACTAATGAAAAAGAAAACAACAGCCATAGAAGACAACATTAATATTAGGAACAATATGGTCTATATTAGCAGATGATGAAGACAGAGATTAAACTTTTACCATTCTTTTGATTCGTGTTCTCTGTTTTCACATCACCTCCCTTGTCCACTAGTTCATGTAAAATTATTCATGAATCATAATAAAAATAGACAGTATCCTATTTTGGGTGCCTTTCATTTTACTTATCAATTTCAGTCATGCTATGAATCATACTTTGAGGTACTTATCCAATATACAAATCCAGGATTAGATATACTCATTTATGTATCCTTATATATTCAAAATTATTGCTCAATTTATACATTAAAAGCTAGAAGATAATTTACAGCTAAGTGGGGGTAAGTAAAAATATTAACCTTATATCTTTCTTATTATCAATGTACGAATACATATAAATGAAAATTTGTCATCACTTTTCAACATATTCCTATTCAATGTTCAATGTATGTGTGCTACTTTGCTTTGATTCCACAAGAATAGAAATCTTTTAGTTGGCTGTGTAGTAATGTATGCACCATCATTTTACCTAGTCATAAATGGAAAAATTCTTTCCATTAATAATGTGTAGAAATTTTCCATTAATTAATAAGTAGAAAAGTTTTGTTTTCATGATTCTTGAAAGATGTAATACATGTCTCCGTGTATACATATTGTTAACTACATTAAAGAAAAAAATTGCAAACATACTGAAATATTGATCATTTTTGCTTGAGTGCACCTTGGCTATTAGATGTGATAACAAAATCAACTTGGTTTGAGCCATTTCTTTATCTTTAATATTTGAATTTAGATACTATTCAGTTATAAAATATTCATAAAATATGAGAAATCACAGCAAGAGCAAAGCTTTTTCCAGAGCTTTTTATGGAAGCAAAAAATAAAACTTTACTGGTGCTGCCTGTACTTGCATGAATACCACCTTTCTCCTCCTTCCCCACCTTCAACCACGTGGCTCAAAAATTGGGACGATGCAAAAATGTAAGCAGAGACCCTGATAATAGATAATATTATCATAATTTTCAAATTCTTCCCACAAAAGGTGAGTGTGGCCATCCAACTTCAGAGAATCTCTTTTAAATTATTTAAATCTACACCTCACAACCTGCCAGTAGCATATGGCATGTTCAGAAAGTGACTGTGAAACTTGAGTTCCTGATTGCTCTTAATTCTGCAAAGAATGCTTTGAAGTCTAACATACAAATCAGAATTATTAATATCTTACATAATTTATAAATAATATTTTACATAATTAATTTTTTTTTCATTTTTGAAATTATTTTTTCATAATATTTTAAATTTTACTGAAATATTTACTAAGGCAAAAGTGTACTAAGTAAACACAAGAAAGGTAAAATTCGTCTTCTAAATTGGTGTTTGTTCATTTGTTGTGAGATAAATCTACAATTTCATTAATTAGTCAAAATCTTGTTTTTTGTACTGAAATAACCCATACAGACTGAAGAGAAGTATGATACCACTTCCTAATCATTAGGATGAAATAGCAGTGTGTCTTTTTCCACCCCAACAGAAGACCTTTCTTTTCTCTCTTATCTCTTAAAATTTAGAGCTTTGTTTACTTTAGCAATAAGAGACATTTTCATGAATTGTAAATGGGAACAGACCTTAAAGTTAAGGCAACGGTGTACAGTCAGGTTAGGTCTATATGAATGCCTTGCATGCTCTCACTGTATGCCACTGAGTTAAGGTATTAATGTTTTAAAGTTAAATGGACATGAATTACGCAGTTAATTCTTCAGTTATTTTGAAATTGAATAATGTTTCTTATTCTGGTTGTGAAATATCATTATTGAGTCAAAATAGTGAGTATCTGGCTGAAATAAACAAATATTTAAAAAATTATGAGGCTTTAACAATCAGTCCCCTTAATCACTAATGAGATGGGCGAAGCTGATGTTATGCATTTTCCCTGAAAGAATACATAGCAAATTTAGGTCCATATGAAAGTAATGGTTGAAATGAAAGATAGAATATATTAATAGGAGGCATCATTCTGAAATTTTTGCATTTGCAATTACAAATAATTTGTAGGGAACGACCATTTAGATGTTTTTCTTGAGCAGCTCAGCTTTCCTAATTTTATATAATGAAATGCCTAAGTGTGCTTTTTGTTGGATAACTTAGCATGTATCCTGCAAGTCATCTTTCAGCGTACTACAGGTGTACATACTCAACTTCTCCTTTCTAATTGCTTAATGTCACATCATAGTAGTATATGGAGTAAATTCTTATGTAGTTCCACGTCTCTTTCATTATATTAGCTATCTACTATTTTCTTAAGGGTAGACTAATTTGAAATTGGTATGATGGAAATGAAATTTAATTTAGCACATAAAGTTGTGCACCTAAACCCAAAGTTGCACAACAAGTGAAAAATTGTGACTTGACTGGGACTTGAATCCAGGTCTCTCACTTTTTGGGCAGGTATTCCAACCAACTAGCCACACCTCTTCTTGATCATTGATTACCAATAATAATGAAAAGAATCCATGTTTACTCTGGGGCTTTATATTTTTAAGCAAAGATATATAATAGGGATAGTTCACTCAGAGTTCCATATATCAAAAGTATTCTCTTGCTTGCCACTATGGGTAAACATGCCATGGGTTTGCTACCCTTAGTATTGAGATTTCACTACACTGACAGTAAAAATTAGAAAAAACAGTGAATATTATGAATATTTATGATATTTTAAACACATAATATGCAAAACGTCACTCGCAAAAAATACACATTAACTCCAATTGCAATCCAGTGTCTGATGATGTCATGCAAGATGGGAAATAGATGGAGAAGATAGGGAACTTAATGGAGTAACTGCCCAACATGAGTCATGCACAGTAAGAGATTCCTGAAACCAACTAGAAAGCTGTTTGTACATATGTTTGGATACTGTGTAGATTATCCTGTGACAGCCACCAGATTGTGAATGAAGCACAATACAGATCAACCCTGAAGATGGCTGTATATATATCAGCAGAAACATTGGCCTAATTTGCATATACAACCCAGTTTAAAATTCTAAATGAATTACTTAACCAGAAAAATGTTAACTGAGCTATGGCATTTCTCAAAATCACAAGCATAATATTAAAGGAAATAAAAATAAGGTATAATGTTATAAAAACATGACAATGAATATAATAGTTTAAACTAGAAGTGGGAAGAACTCAATGAAAACAATCAAATAATTCAATAGTTTACTTCCACTGAATAATTCAATAAAACATTATGATTTTTCACTCTATCCTGAATAAATCTTTCATTGTTCAAAGAGAGAGATTCACTCGTCGGGGAAAAGAGAACAAAATCCTAATGGATACAATCGATTGTTTGAAGCAAGTGAATAAAAATATTGTAGAACATTTATTATGTATAAAAGAAACGTTATATTATAACATTGAAATATTAAACATGCTAATAATTCTTTTCCAATCTCCTCCTATTTTATTCATCTAAATCTATTAAATATTTTTCATTATCGTGATCAGTGAAGATTAAATTTCGTTTTTAAATTTAATTATTATTATTTCTGTATTAGTACAATACTCCATTACTACTGCAATAAATTCATAGTTTTCAATATTTGCACTCTTCAACGTTTATTATTCACAAGCTGAAAAGCTAGTTGATTCTCAATAGAGAGAAGAAGATTTATATCTACCATACTGATATTGTCTCAGATATTAATGTCATTTATAACTGGAATATGCCCTCTCAATGTATTCCCGTGTAATATAACGGATGTCATCCAGTTGTATTTTTGTTTTAATTTCCCTATGAGGTTCTGGTCAATGGTATACAAGGAAAGAATTATCAATTATTACTACAGTCCTCAACTTCATGATTCTTCTAAAGGAAACAGAACAACTGCCTAATCACTTATTTTATAAAACTGATATGCCAACGCTGTGAAAAGAATAATCATACATCTTCAAATAAAGATACAATTTAAAATCAAATACACTGAATAAATTTAACAAAAAATAAGTTTCTTAAAATAATGTTTTTAAGTAATTTTATACTTCTATAAAAATACAATAAATTGAGTTTAAAGTTAACATTCATAACTTCAGTTATTTAGTTGAAGTGCCCATTAATTTTAAATGGGGAAGATGCTATAAATAAATATTTATGGAATATTTCTCTTATGAAATTTCTAGTTCTAAGAATGATTTTCTTTACTTAAATTTAGCAATATAAACTGGGCCTACAACCAATTAAAAAGAAATTTTTTTGTTTTTCTGTCTCAACTGGGGACTAATATTACACACAGAAAGAAGTTAATTCATTGTAAGGCATCAAATTTTCATAAAGTACAGCTAGTTCCAAAAAAAATTACCACCTAAGCCGCAACCCGCATAACAGACGTGAAGCTCGATGAGAGCGAGTCTAGAGTTTTCCACTCATTCTATTGGCTCTTGGAAGGAAGGCGCCTTTTTAAACCGTTGTGAAACACGTTGAACGTATTTGTACTGTCTTTATTAGCTCGAAATCTAGTTTAAATTTAGTGTTACTATGTCAGCAGCATAGTATTAAAAGATGAATAAAAATCGGATCTCCTTATTTTGGCCTGAAATTTCTGCGTAATTCACCTTTTTCTGGACGCATCGGGTAAACTTACTTTAGCTGCTTCAATTATCCAATAAAAAATTATGTCATTGCAAGATTGAAAAGGATTATATTATTATGCTCTTTATGCCTACAGGAGGAACTTTTAAATTTATTTAGAGGAAATTCAAGACTGACTCAAATAGAAACATGAACGAAAACTCTGCAAGGAGATAAAGAATTCTTGGAATATGAACACAATCAAGTGTATTTCAACTAATTTATGTTGCAGAAAAATGCTATCGAGAAGGGGAGTATGAAAAACCTGCGAAACCTACGAATGAAAGCAAAGATGAAAAGAAACTTTATCAGAAAAGAATCATTTTAAGTCAACCTGGTAATGAGCTCTGAAAATTAGACCCAAAACATATTACAATAAAGTAAACCAAGTAAATTACGATCAACTACATCAGATAATTACATCAAATATTATAAAAATTTTAAATACCACCAAAGCATATGATAGAAAGTAAGATATTAATTGTTGTGCTATCATCATTTTCTAAGGTAATCGCTTAAAATTCAAATTGCTAATTTAGTATTTTAGAAAATAACATAGATATTAGAATAGTAGCACTCTTAATTTAAATACTGAGGACTACAATTTTTTTCATGTATCGAATAAAAAATTAATTTACGACGAAATTAACGCTAGCATCTCGTAACACTTTCCGAAAATATTGTTCATTGCCAGTCCCAGAAAAACTATCCCTTTAATTAAATCAAGTTCATGTTCCTTGCAAAATTATGTTATCCCAACTTTTATCTGATGCTAAATCTCTTTCTTGCCCTGTGGAGCAAATTTTGACTCGATTTCTTCGCAGTTGAATTATTCTGCATTACAGAGAAGTATAAAATTTGCTTGATACTACAATAAACAGAGCATTAGGTATTTCAGAATATATTCATCAACATGCCATTTTGTTCTTACTTCCATCAGGCATTTGTGATGGCGGTATCAGATGAAGCATTATGATTTTGAAATGAGATTTGGCTATTTCTGACAAATTCGCGTCTGAGGTTTTACTGAGTCTTTCAGAGAGAGGGGAGGCCCTCCTCCCTGGCCCTAGGAGTATCCCCTATTCATTCCTTTGTTGTTTCTTTTTCTTTTGTTTCGTCCATCGAAAGGTATTGTCTAATTTCTCAAAGGAACCATAAAACGGCCAATGGGTGAAGGTGAACTCCACTCTGAGAAGAAAAAACCCCCTTTTCGGCATATTGTGGATGGTTGTATGTATCCGGGGTAGCGAATTTGAAAGCTCTAATGAGGATTCCCGACCGCACCCCTGCTGAGCAGGTATCTAAGGTTAGGGTACGGTGGCGGCGACGGATCACAAGTAAGGTGGGAAATGGTGGATCCGCGATTTGTTATCTTCGCCGCGGGTATTCCCTTAAGGAATGAAATATTCAACTCTATTTTTGAGGTAGACGACCCTTCAGGACTCAAGGAATCCAGATGGTTAAGAAACAACAGTTAGTATGGCAAATCAGAACCTTAAGACTGATTTGCATATTGCAGATAAATTCCAGGTTTTTGTATACTTGCATATTGCAGGTTTACACGTTAACACCTGGTTTATTTACATTTACATTAATACCCCGCGAGCCGTCGTATGACGTATGTCAGGGGGTGTGAAAATACCCACAGCACGATTTCCATTGTTATACTGAAATGATTTTCAGAACTATGCGCTAAGTGAAAGTGAGACTAATGATCAATGATCGCTGCTTTGGTTTCTGAATGCCTCAAGTAAACTATATAACCCGAATTGTTTGAATGGTTCATAATATGTATAATAATTAAAAGAAAAATCACTGTCAATAATTATGAATGATGGAAAAAAGGTGTCATGGAAGAATACATTAAAAATAGAAACTAACGGATGGTAACCAGAATTACATTAGAATATTCCTCTAATTCTCATGATTCATACCATAACAGCTGTTAAAATATTCTTGGTTCTATACGTAATCCATTATTCCAAGATTCACTCCAAGGACCTTCGTAGCATCCTTCATCCTAGGCAAATCATAATTCTCTACAAATTTTGCGAAGATGTTTCGAATTTTTTAAAATAGTAATGCAAGGAAGATCATTCCAGTTGAAATAGGACCTTCGGAAAATCTGAATGATAACATAAAGTTGAAAATGTTTGGGTGCATCATATCTGAATTAGTATCTCTATATTCTGCTTTTAAAGTGAATGGCATAAACTGTATTAGCTTATTCTAAACAACTAATTCAACAACAAAATCGAAAAAATAAATAATGCTGCCTATCGTCAATTTATATAAATCAAGCTTCTCGTCAATGATTGTTCTTTTATACATATTGTTTTTTATGCTTTATTTTGTCTCTATATTGAGCTAAAAATTTCGTAGTTTGAAATGACTTGAGAAATGAAAAATTAATTAGAGAAATACCGTCTAATGTTTATTCTTTACGCTTACGAGAACCAAATCGTTTAACTTCTTTTACGACATCTATGATACAAAGTTGATAGAGCGTTGAAGATGATCTTACTAGATCGACTAAAGTTTCTATTATAATGTCACTAAAATATGAATTGAAACGTAAATACGGAATTGTAGACACTCCGCATATTCAATGTCCCAGAAACTTGAAGTTTACACGCCGATTACCAATAAATTATAACTCTAAAGTTATTTAGAAGAAACCATTGGCTTGCATAGATAGTAATACTAATGTTAGCAATTTCTATCGGTTTGAAAAGACCTCGAAATCTCTTTCCAAAATAAATTGCTGATAAGAAGATGGTTTAGGTACTGGCTTAGTGAACTACTCGAACTTTCTTATAGATTTAAAAGAAGGTTGTTATAAAACATTGAACATCTCTATAGTATACAATTTCGGAGATCCTGGGAATAAACTGATGCATCAGAAGGAAATTTCTGAAAGTATGATACGCCATCGACGTTATATCCTGTATATTTGAACGTTAACCATGTTTGACTAAAATGTTACTTTAATTGGATAAATGAGTAGTTTCTCTGGATGCTGTCGTAAACGGAAAAAATATATGTCGGATGAGAAAATTGAGGTGAATGCGTTATACTTTTAAAAGAGGTCGTTGCTCCTACTCAAAGTAACCAATTGGTCGACGAGGACCGCAAGAAATGCCATTACCTATTGTGATGTATCAAAAAATCTGGAATTAACATACCTCTTACACTTTCGGTTGTTAAATACATTTGAGTGTATGTATTACTGTTGCCGTCGCTTCTCGCTTCCCTATCTCTTTCAAAACAGTCCCCCTCTTGAAATCCTGGTTAATTCATTGCTTTATTAACTTCTTCCAATCACTCCTGTACCTTGCTTTTCAAATTTGTCATGGAATGTGGAGAGATTAAAAGTTTCTCATAGCCAATACATTTTAAATACGAAGGAATATTTTCAATATCACCAAGCAATAAATATGTAGATAGACTAGCCATACCAAACCACCACCCATTCATCTCAATCATCACAATTCTGTCGAAAAATATGAGAGTTACGCAGGGCCAGCCATCAACCGAGGGGAGCAAAATTTCAACATGAGCCTCATATGCGCTTCCCCATGTGATATTACAGGGTTGGAATTACAGGTAAAAAGGCCCTGGGAAAAACTATTTCACCAAGTCTCTATTATTTTGCGTATTTTTAACATTTTCTACATTATAATAATTGTTAACGTTATAATAAACAATTGAAATATAAATAATGTAGGTAGTTTTGTATACATTCAAAATTAATTGAAAATTTTACATTCATAGCTAACAGTAGCATTCAATGATCATTATGACCAAACCTCATTCGCACTATCTTTTTGTGTATTTTAGAACTTTTAAAGGTGATAAATATAGCGAGAAGAGTGTTTAAGAACGTAATGGTTTGTGACAGCAACCATTTCAAGAGGAATCCACAGAAGAAATCAAGTTTATTTGATTCACACTTCCATGACACCGAAAAAAATTAATTAATTAATTCAAGATTAATGTGAAAGATGGTAGTCTCGTATCCGTCATCTTTATTCATTGAGGAAAATCGATCCTAGCACATTTTCTCTCAATTGATTTGGACGGTATAGTAAAAACTCCAACTGCATAGATGATAAAATTTACTGATTTTTTACTGATCGAATTTTAATTTCGATGCTTATCAAATGAAACAAAATTTATCTAAAATACGCAGAGAGTGCCTCAAGACTTCATACATTATATTTACTTATTGTTTTTTAATGTAGTATATTAATGTAATAGCCTAGATATGGCCATGAGTGTGCCTTACTTTACTTGTGTAGATTGCAATCACACAGGCTGTGATAAAACTGGTGATCGATGTAGACTCCTTTGGTATATAATTTTAAAGAATAATAACTGCTCTCTTGAACGATGCATAATATTAGCTACTATTATATTATATAATACCTCCCATTATAACCGCAGAGTTTTGCAAGCGAAGGCGTCGAATTTGAGGTCTATACATTTTTGGTCCGACACCGATTCAAACTGCGCGGAATCTCCCATCTCTGTCCTAAACATAAGCTCAGAGCGGCTCAGAGGCAGATTTTGCAAAAATTTCCTTCGACCTGCTCGTGCCTTTCGCCCTCAGACTCGAATTTTATGAGGGGAAGGGGGTTTGCCTCGGAATAACGGGACCTTGTGTACGACGTTTCCCTCTGTGCGAGAAGCAATGCTAGAATATATACTGATTCGTTATAACCATTTTATAATAACTGAATTCTTGCATTACGACATCCATATTGTTATAATACTATTCTGCTAGGCCAATGCCACCAAACTCAGGATACTAATAAATCTTTGCAATATTAATAAAGCAAATAAATCCATTTCAACTCTGCAGGCGGAGTTATGACTCAAGCAGACCATCTCCGCCATGTTTTCCCTCTCTCTCTCTCTCTCTCACTTCTTAAGGCTCACTCGGAGGAAATTCACTGCCTGTTATGCGGGTTGCGGCTTAGGTGGTAAGTTTTTTTTGGAACTAGCTGTACATTATCATGTTTTACAACTTTTGATTTATTGGTTTTAGGTGAAATTCACAAACACCCACACTCAAAATTGCAATATGAAATATCTAAATTGCTGCTTTATTATTTCAAAGAAAACAGAAATCTGTACCATACCAATCACAACTTATTCTATCCTTACCATAACAGTATATGGCCAATAAAACAAATGAGATGTATAATTTTGTTGCTATTTTCTTGAGAAACTGCAATGATACATGGCATTAACCGATCACCTATTTAGAGTCATATTACATGCACTCCCCTCCACACACTAAGAGGAGATTCATGGGATACATATTAAGATGTAAATTTACTCAATGAAAAGCATATTTAGTTGCAATATTACTTGTAAATCTTGTTGGCAAAGTCAAGCTGTTTAAGAAATTTCTAAATGATCATATATTTATCCCTGCAATTCTTCACTGTGAATACTAAATCGCCTCATAATCATAATTCTATCATTAATTCTTACCTTTACTTTTGAACAGGCCTAAATTCAGTGTGTGTTCTTATAGGAAAGGCATGGATTCAACAATTGCATTAGTCATCAAGGGGCCTGGTTGTTTATAGCCTCTAAATTTCACAAAAAATTCCTATATTTCAGCCGAATTCTCACAATTTTGAATAGATAATGATATTCCATGACCATAATAAGAATCTTTATTCAATTTCCTTTCTTATACAGTAGAAGTCCATTATAACAAGAGCTGGCAAAAATTGAAAAAGTACTCGTTATAGCCCATTTCTAATAATAGATGCTCATCCCCATGAATCCTAGAGCAGCGCATATAGCAGAATGGAACTCTATGGTTTTCCATTGTTACGCAAATTCTTCTGAATGCACAAAAGAGTATGTTTGTGTCAAAAATATTATTTCATTGCTTTATAAACCGTAACCAAGTTGAGACCTTTGATATAAAACTTGGAATCTGAGTCAGCATTGCTTCTAATACCTGTATCCCACACATAGTGGATCAGAAAATTTGGTGCAAAATTTCATATGAAAACAAATCCCACGTGGATGTCAATATGAAGGGAACTCAATTCCGGCACTGACTACAGGGGTTTTCTCCAAAAAGAAACAAGAAACATGGGGATAGGATTATGGAGGGGCAAATAGGAGAGAAACTCGTGAGAAGTCTCTAATCAAAGCTTTTTGAAACCTTTTTGCCAAGGATTGATGAGGCAAATTGTGGGAAACAAATGCATTAATTAGATGATAATCACTTCTGCAGTAAATTTTTTCTCCACTTCAAAGAGGTAATGTGCCTCAGATTACTGTTTTTTTGTCAGACTTCATCTCTCATGTCAATTGATGATTCTGAGATATGCAAGACGTGACGCTCACTAAAGCAATACTTCAGAAATACCACTTGTTATGATGGATGTAACTCTGTATCCTTTTTGCTATGAGATGGACAATGGCAAATGAATCAATCACCAGGACAAAATTCCCTTTATATGCCGTACTCATCATAATGGATTTCTACTGTACCAAAACAATCAAATAATTATTCAAATGTTTTTTTTTCATACGACTGTTCTATATCTAGTTTTAACTTCTAGAAAGATTCTACACACAGATGTATTCCATGAGAGGCTAACTTGTTGAAGTTACCTACCGACATTGCACACTTATTGATGAATATCTCATCAGCACGCAAAAAAGCGTCCCTCAGAGCAGCCTCTGGATCCTTGGGGTAGTGTTTACTGTGCACAATGAGTCCATGGAGTTGTGCAGATGAGTATGCAGCTGCTTCATGGCCATTATGCCCATCAAATACTGCATAGTAACCAACTTGACCAGGTAACTGAATTCAAAAGAAAATTTGAATATTATTAAAATATTAGAGCAGTTATTCTGGAAATAAGGGAAATAAATATTCACAGATTTAACGAACCATTCCACAGATGAAATGAAAAAGAAAGGAAAAGTTGTATAATGAGAAACATCATTCAACATGCCATGAGCATCAGACGTTTGAGACAAGAAAGACACTTACAAAATTTTATTTAATTGCCTTTATGAAATTCAAAATTTTATCCAGAAAGAATGGGTACATTGTCTAGAAAAATCTTCAAAATGACGAAAAAAGGACGAAAAGATAGTGAAAATAGAGCCACAGTTTAACAGTTCTTAATGTAGTGCACCAATACTAGTTTCAAATAAAAAAAGAGATGACCTGAAACAAACAAATTTTGAGCATCTTCCAAGTAATTTGGCTCATTTACAAAGAAGATGTAGCTAGAAAAAGAATTAGGAAAGAAGTACAGATAGCTACATCTAAGTATGAGCAATATGATTGAATTTACCATTCATTTCTATACACATATAAAATGTGCACAATAATAAAAAATGAAACATAAGATTCATTCTAAGGCACAGAATTTCACTAAGTATGTTCCAAACTAAGACACTCATTCTATTAATGGAAAACTGCAGTTCAGAAGAAAGAACGATAAGAAATATTTTTCACAGGCAACCTTAAACTATAGATGGCATGTACTTATGATACAAAATATATTTACTACCTACAAATATATACTAAGGCATGCCACAAAATTGAAATGATATGCATCTATCAATAGATGTGAATAACTGGAATACAGGATCAATCAGGATTCAATCACAAGCTTGCAGATCATAAAGAATAATGAACATTTCACTTAGATATAGCAGACTGACAAGGTGCAATTTAATTAGGTGAACCATGATTCAATTTATTACATTTTACTCCAAGAAATTAAGTTTCACTGCGAGTGATTTAGTGTGCATACCAACAAGTTGTTCATGTTAATTACTAGCCTATCTTTTAGTTTGATTATAATCTAGAACAGAGAATATAAAATTTTTATTTTAAAGAAGTGATACACTGTTACCTTAGAATGAAAATTCATATTTCAAGAAAATAAAAGTAAACTGCTTTTACCATATTATTTAGATAGAAGAACTAATCTCTCAACTATTGATCATCTGAAAGGATATTAATGGTATTGTACTACACTCCTTTCAGCTGATTAACAGTAGAAAACAAGTTACTTTGTCTATAAGATCTTTATTAAGGAGAGATTGAGACTGAAAAGTCTCTTCTTTCGTCTAACCTTTAAATCTAAGTCTAAATATGTAATAAAATATTTTTCTGAGATGTTGGGTGATTCAAAGAGATGTTTCTTTCTCCTGTGTAACTATGAACTCAATTAGCTGATCTAATTAACTTACTCTGTTGAAGATGCCTTTTAAACGAGATAGAAATTCCTCATTCATCAAGTTTCATGCTCTTTGTTTTTTCTTAACTCTATAATCGTTAAGTGTTTTACTCTGATCTTCTCCACTGAATTTAGCAAATCATCAAGAGAGCATTAACCTCTAGAAATATGGTGTGATGAGTAACTAAATTTGAAGATGTAAATCTTCCTATAGATGCAATTTGGAAGACCTTGTAGGTATTGGTGAGTCACTTAGTCAGACAAAGGAAGGAGTGTGCCTAGGAAAAATCCAAAGACAAAACAGAAACTTAAAAAGAGCAACAAAAAATTTTGACATTCACAACAAAGTCTCACAAAATGGCACTTTGACTGTTCTGTCTAGATACCATAGTAGGCTAAAGCATCTGCCCAGAAAAACAGAAAACTGGGGTTTGAGTCGTCAGACTTTTTTTAACTCAATTTTTCCTTTAAATTTTTCCTACATGCATGCCCTTACGTGCAATGTCTCCTTACACCCCTTCCTTTATGAAAAAGAAAACCTCCTTTAGAGAACAAAACATTGAGACCTTATGAATTCTTATTTTGGTAAAATGGCAATTTAAGCTGGTTGGTTTCATAACACACTTTAAGGAGTAGCAGAAACTTTTAAGTGAAAACTTCTGATTTCATATTGTTTATTAAAGTATATTAACAAAGAATTCACACCACCGTGAACTTGGACTTACTCTAGTCCCTAATGCATCTATCAATTAGTTTAATTGAAATCTTACTGTAAATGAAAGTAGCCTCAGAAGTGCATTACTGGCAGCTGTTGAAAATAATAACGCTGAATAATAGAAATAAGGAAACAATATTTTTTTAAAATCATTCATACCCACTGAGAATATTGCTGAATGATTGATATATGTATGGAAGGAACAACTAACAGGTAAAACAGTGTTTGCTGTATCATGAGAACCAATTAAAAACTTTCAGAAAAAAATTTTGGGTATAGAAAGCTATGAAAAGAAATTGGCTCATGGACTGCCATACCTACTGCACAAGATAATCCTTATATATTCTTGGAGATGTTTAAACATTTCCTTTCACTCCTCGCTCCTAGAAATTCAAAACTTTTTGATGCTTCTTAGTGCTTGCTTTAGAGATTATTTTCAGCAATACCATTTCTGTTTGAATAAACTAGATTCCTTATTAATTGTTAGAAATGCTATAAAAGAATGGAGTGAGAACAAATAAATTATGCAAATCATTCATTAAGATCTCACATTAGAGAAAAATTATTCATAGGCCTAATGCCAAAGCTTTGACATTTCTTTGAGTAAGATGTAAGTATTTTCTTCTTCCGTATATTATTTGTGAACAATTCTAATGGATTGATAAAATAGAATACACAATTGTGCACACTCTGTAACTTTAGCTGAATGTGTGCTACATGGATGGTTTAGTCCCATTGGATGGATGTTTTTTCTCAATATTTGCAAATCACCCTCTGAAAGAACATTAAGAAATAAATGTTATTTTCTTTCTATTCCTAGCCATGTTTCTTATAAAACAGAGAGAGAAAAACACACACACAAAAACATATTTAACAGCAAAATTCTTGTTAAAGTTTATAAGATATCACATCAAATAAACACTAATTTACAAAATATAATAAAAGTTAAGCACCTTTCATGTCATCTTGCGGCATATGCAATGACTATTTCGACATATTTTCAAAATTGACACATTAGAAAAGAGTTAAGAAAGTGTTACAAACATTCAGTTCAACATAAATATGAAATATCAACTGAAATTAAAGTTTTCAATGAGAGAAAAAAGATATTAAAAATCACTGAAAGAATTACTACCTGCTAATTAAAAAAGATACATAGAGAATAATGTAACTAAAGAAGTTACACAACTTCAATTAGTAACATTTTAACCAACCTGTGATTCTTTTCATATACTCACATATAATAATTCATCAGCATGTAACATAAAGGTATAAAGTAAAGCAAGCCATCTCTTTAAAAAACTTCAACCAAAAGAAAGACTTCAAAGATTAGTGATTTTTAGAGTAAAAGTGGTGAAATGAAGAAATAAATGTCACTAACATTGACGTTGAATAGAGAGTGCAGATCATCAATAGCCACATGCCTGTCCTCCATCCTCCTTCGATGGTTCTTGATAGCATATGTGCAGACATATGGGGGTCCAGGGGCAGGAGGGGGAAGCTGAGGACATGGACCATCCTTCTCATCCCAACTTTCTGCTTCCTTCAAAAATCTGTCACAAACTATATTTACTTTGGCAATCACTGCATGCATGAGCTTGATAGGATCATATTGTATTCCTGCAACATTAGAAGCATTAAATATTACTTGAAGAATTGTGATGAATGGTAACTACATCACCTACAATACTTAAGGAATCAACTACAGTGGCATGAAATCCAGTTACAATATTATGTGGAGAAAGAAATGATTAACTAATTACTAACTAATGTATAATCAAAAATTTTTCTTTTAAAAGAATATTAAAATGATAATCATTGAGAAAATTCATGACCAGTTTTAATTTATGATCAAAAGAAGTCTCCTTAACACTACCTTTTCTTAGCAAACTTTAGGCTCAAAATATAGAGTTAATTTTGGAAATTACTGTATCACATTACTTCAGAGGCTCAGAAAAGATCTCATCCACTGAATTGAAAGATTTACCTTTTCACACTTGTCTGACTAATACCAAACATTAACTGATCAAGTTGGAAAATAATGATTCTCTGTATATTTTGTTTTCCAATATTATAAAAATATTCCCATTTTTTAAGACAGTGCTCTGTTGAGATACGCATACTTTACTGTGTGAAATTAATATTTTCAGATTTTGAGGATATCAAATTTCAGTAATTTATGAAACATACTGCATTTGTAACTTTCAAACCTAAGATTATTTTTCCACCATTTCCACAAAATATTACGGAAAGCAACTAATTTTCACAATGACTTATAATAAATCATACTGTAGAGCAGAACATTTACTTGTTTTTTTAACAATTTGTGATGTAAAAGTTTTTCTGAGTCTATTCTCAGAGACATGGGCAATTGTCTGCGATGTTAATATATCTTCAAATAAAATATTTATACTACAAATAAGATCTGTTAGAGGCACCCCAAACAGCCAAGTGGGTAAGTTGATTACCTTTGATGAAAGTGGTCCCAAATAACATTCTTACTGAGTGGCCATGAGGGCAAAATAACTTCTGCCGTTGAATTACTTTTATAAATACTGCCATAAGATCTACTTAAAGAGCATGAATGAAAAAAAGTCAGACCCAAAAGCTAAGGCAGCATAGGGCCCACTACTGCACTACTCATGCATATGCAGATTATTCAAGTATGTTTGCTGTTTTCAGGTAATTTGTGCATCCTCTTTCGATAATTAGCCTGAATTATTGATGGTTCACTGAGTATAAACCATCTTGAACATCAAAGCTATGAACAATGTCTTAGACCACATATGGGAGATTGAATTTTAATTCATGGATGTCTATTATACCACTGACCTGAATGTCACTCATACTGGAGGCTCCTATAGAATAAAATTAACTTTTTAATAAGTTTGGCAAGTCAGGGGTACATGCACCTTAGGAGATCCATCTAATGATAATTGTAGTTTTATCCATTTCTGATTTAGGTTGACGAATTTGTTTATGATAAAACAATTGATGAGATAATGATAATAACAGTGATAATCTGCTAACTAGATGTAAAATTGTTATCCAAGGCTATATATGAGAAATCGCATTCCTAATTCATTTTATTAACGTTTGGAGGATAATTTAAAAATAAACATATTCACGCATTATGAACTTAAGCAACCCTTTAAGCAAAAAATTCTGAGGATGTGCATACAGTGACTATGGAAAAATAATAATTGTGAGTTTAATTCTCAAATTATACAAAGATACATTCAAAATTGTTAAATATAATTCAGAAAATCGATAGCCAGAATTCACAATTTAGATATGAAATAGAAAAAATTTAGTATAAAGCTTAATTTGCATCAAAAGCAATAATACATGTTTACATGATAGTTTCATAATATGCATTTCAATATACCATGGTTCACATATACATTTGTGAAGAAAATTATAGATTTACATCCTATATAATAATAAAGAACAAATGATAGTATGTTTGATTGTCTAGAACTTGAAAACCAGAAGTTGCACAAAATTAAAACATTAAAGGTCATTATGTGTAGATAGTAGGCTACATTTTATTTGCCTTAAGGCACAAAGTTTGCTCAGAAGTGTCACAATGGGCATGTGGGAGGGCAATTAAGCTTTATTTTTATCAAGTGAAGGTTTTCTTAGTTTGCAAAATTGAATTAGAAAGAATGATTGAGGAAAATCAAGGCAATTACCAAATTAATGGGAGAAAGATTTTTATATTGGCCACTGAATATTGATTTAGTTTAAAATTGCAAGAGTTTTGATCAAATAAATGAAACACTAGTGAAATTTTGTTGTAGTTAACAAATTCCCTCTGACAACCAATGGAGCTGTTGAATCCAAGATCTAGGTTTTTACAATAATATGTTGTGAATGTAGGCCTATTTAAAGAAATTATAATAATTTGATAATATATTTCAACAGAAAGCAATTTCATGTCAAACATGGCAAATCACTGGGTCAAACTTACAACCATATAAGAATGTCTCACTATCAGCTTGACTTTGCAAGAGGAGGCAAGAAGATAAGATATTCATCAGTGTAGGAACAGAAAATAGAGAACTTTTGGAAGCTCTAAAGAGATTTACAGCAAAAATTAAGTGAACAAAGAAAATTTAATTTTGCATTCTACTCTAGCTTGTGGATTAAAACCAGAATAATTTTTCAAGGTCTTACTTTGTTACTACTAATTAATTACTTGCTATTTCCTCTCATTTTAAATCCTTCATCTGCATACTCTACACATGCATTAAAAAGTGAATGTTTGTCCATCAACAGGATCTCACAAAGCATTAAGAGAATGAATGTGGTTTTTGTTGAATAAATATTAATTCTTTCATCTCATTAGTTACGTTAACTATTTAAGGATTTCTTGAGTCTAGTATGTTGCAATTACTATTATATTTATTCATTTTATATTTAGTTAATATTTATCCATATTTTATTATTTATTTCTTCATTGAGAATCATCAGGAAGTTCAGCTAGTCATAATTAAATGGACTTTTTAGGAATCTGAGATAAATTTCTTCAACACATTTCTGTGAGAACAAATCTGATTATGAGACTGATAGAAGAAAAAAAAACTGTAAGAATGATAAACACTCAGAAGTTATTTTTTCAAGTAAAACATAAACTTACCATTCCTATCTTCTGAGTGAACACGTAATTCAAGGTCCTCTTTTACCACTGCTTGCATTTCATTTAGAACTGATTGAGTTATTGTGATTGCTAGAGACTGAGGACAGGACCTGTAAGACAAAATACATAGTGAGTATTTCCTCAAACTATTTTAAAGTAGAATTAAAGCAGTTTTGGCCATGAAATTCTTGATGGCCATCCATTCTGAAGCATGATAAATGAAAAGGTTCAAATTTCAGTTCAAAGTAAAGTACACTTTAACATACAATACATAATACTTGCAAAACTGGTTACACTTTTGCACACTAAGAACTTACTATTATCTCCCTGGGCAGAGGAGTATCTGGCTCCCCACAAACCATGTAATGTAAGTTTACTGTTTTATATGGCACTTATAAGAAAATGACAATGAATTTTTTCAGACTTCACAGTCTTGAGGGTATTCTAAAATTTCTCTGATCTTAAGCTTTTGGCTCAAGATGGGTGGTGCTTCAAAACTCTCCTTCATAATTATCAATTGATGGAGTTCTTGGGAAGAGTTACTATGGAGAGGAATTGAAGAAAGTTGTTAGGTAATGGAAAGCAGTATGTAACCAGGAAAATAGATCAATAATACCCATAACTAGTTGGCATAGTTTCCATCTGTTACAAACAATCTACTAGTATCGTTTTTTCAGCATAGAAATTTAGGAGAACAGTCTGAATCATAGTATATGATGAGTACACTGTTAGAGCAAATTTTTGATAAAATGTTTGTGGATTTGAAATCAAGAAAAACAGTAGGCATCTATTCACCATCCGATGGTTAAGAAGGACTATCTCTTCTTCTCTTCAGTCCTAGGAGAAGTAAACATGACAAGATATAATCAAAAGTTTACTGGGAGATTAGAATGGTAGAAATGGTACATTGTTACAAAAAAAGTAACCGGAGAACACGAGGAAAATATTGCAATTGATAGCTGAACAAGATGGAAAAAGTTCTGTGATGAACATTCGCTATACATTTGAAAGGATTCTTTTGATATGGGTGTTAATCATTGCATGTTAGTCTTGAAGATAAAAAAATTTAAATCTGTGATAACTTAAGAGACAAAGGTTCTCCAAGCGCCGGACGCGGCGACCGTCTAAGGGTGATTCCCGGGAAACGGATAATCGTTTAGCAGTCACCAGTTATTCACCGCTAGTCAGTCACCGCTGAACGACTATCCGTTTCCCAGGAATCGCCCTTAGACTGTCGCCGCGTCCGGCGCTTGGAGAACCTTTGTCTCTTAGTTCATTGACCGCCGAGTTCCTTTTTTCTCTCTTCTGTGATAACTTGTTTAACAACAAAAGAGAACTCATAAAAACAGGACTTGAAAGTTAAGCAATAAGCAGATTCTCCAAATTTGGCAACCAAAAAAGATGAGTGAGGCAAACTCTCCAAATATGCGCATGAAAAATTCTTCCAAAAAGTGTGTGTGCTTCTGGGAACCTCCATGGAGAATCTAGGATAGAGGTTCCCAAAGTGGGTGCTCCCTGAAAGGTGGTAAGTTGACCTAGGGATGTGAGTTAAGGTATGGTGGTTAGAAGAGAGGGGTGGAACAGTGCAATGGATAGTGATCAAGTACAAAATTGCATATTTATCATATCTATTTTCAGATGGAGAGTGGTTAAGAAGTTGCTTACTTCTCATTTAGTAGAATGTGGAATTAGTAAGGTAAATCAACTAATACTGAAGCAAAGAAACAGAATCCAAGTTTGTCAAATTGGAATTACGAGAGAGAGGAGAGACTTAATACTCCTATTGAGCAACTTTAAACCAGGCAATGGAAAATTGGAATTATGTCATGAAGCCCATTTGTCACATCGAGGATTAATTTAATTAATTTGTTGTTCTAAAACAAATAATGACTGCCAAAGTAAGAAACTGGTAACTTATCAAATACATTCTATTTGTTGTACTAATTAAAACATTTTATGAATTTGAATTAAAGGTGTAGGATGAGTGAGGTACTGAAGGAAACAGGCATGAGACTAGGAGGAAAGAAGGAAGGAGAAGAAGAAATAAAGGTGAAATAAACTGTTCTCAATTTGTTGTTACCTTTATGATTTGTTTGTGCCATCTGCCATTTCGGCTGCTGTTTTTATAGTTTACCATTGAGGGGCATTAGGTATATAAGTTTGTGGAGCTAAGGGAAATTTCAAATAATAGAGGAACTACTGATCTGAAGCAAAAAATATAGATTGTTGGGTGGTTTAATTTTGGATATTATTATTATTATTAGACCCTTTACTAGGCAAGGTTAGGCCCAAGGGCCTCTTGCCAATCATTGCATAAAAGGATCGCCTTTAAATGATGCCACATTCTAGGGGGAGGGGTCTGAGAATATGTGACACAGCATCACAAAGGTTATGCAGCCTCATGGGGACTTAGTGACAGAAGGGAGGGATCCCCAGACTTAAAGTATGATTGGCCCCTTAACAAAGGTAGAATTTGTTGAGATTTATACAGCTTCATTCATCAGGATTAATACGTATAAGCATACCATTATGTGCCAATTTTATTTCATCAAAAAGTTCTCAGTAATATTTAAGTACTTCCACAAAGGAAGCTCATTTTCATATTTTATTTCCAACTAACTCACATTTTTCATTTTAAATCTAATGAAAACAATTCTGGCTTCTGTTTGAAATACACCTTTTCTGTAAAGGAAAACAGTTTCAAGGAAATTTCAATGATATGTGCTGCAGGTCTTTTCATTTGTATACTAGTTGAAAAGCCTTTGAAAACAGGCAAGGTTATAAATAAATAAAGTAAATAATTAAACATAATTTGGGTGGTACTTTTATTTTTAATGAATACAACATAAGTAACTATAGAAAAGAAATTTATATACATATATTTATTTTAATTGCATATTTTAAAAATACATATGCCTGTGTCATCAATCAGTTAGTGGAGAACAAATAGAGGAGCTTACTTTCCATCTATTGGTGCTCAAGTGAATCATATGTATTTATGATTCAGATATAATTTATATAAAATGCTAAACATATGTATATATGTAGAACTTCATAAAGTAGAGGGACCTAAAATTCCCACTACTTCATATGGGAAAATGCTAAAACTTGGAACCAGAACTTGTAATGGTCATTAACGAGAGATGTCAAAATTTCATAAAATTTTCATGTGTTTATCAAAATTCTCATTATTTCATAACATCACCAAAAACAGAATATTTATTTAATTTCCTTTCCTTTGGTGTAACAAAGAACAAGCACAAGAGTGTAAAATATGGCTACATGTTTGAAGCAAGAAGCAGGAAAAAACAAACTACATTTTTCAATACTGGACTAAAGATAGAGGGGACAAAAAGAAGAAAAAGATGTATATATTTGCCAAATATTTTGAGAGAACTTGGATATAATGAGAAGAAATGGAGATTTAAGGTTGTTGAAATCAAAATCCTACTTGTAGAAAAAGAAAAAAGTTGTCACTTTGTCATAACATTGGATGAATCTTATCAATTGAGTTTAATTAAAAATATACAAAAACATGGAAAAGTAAAATAATGACGAAGCCAAGCAAAAACCGATTTCTAAAATGTCAAAATTATCCAACTTTAATAATTATGCCTGTTCAAAACCTGGATAAAGTGTGATGGAAATCAGATCATTTCTATATCTTATAATGTAAATTAACTTGGCTTATAAATTTACGCTCAATTTTTTTTTTTTTTTTTTTCAACTTTGCGTGGCTGACCACAGGTATCTAGGTCCTGATTACTAATATGCTACCTATATGAACCCCAAGTTTAACCTAAACTGTGTTAAACGAGTACTACCTTTGCAATAGTGGTCAAAATTGATGTTTCCTGAGGACCAAACAGCCACTTGCACTAGTTGTCCCTATGATAGCTTCCAAAACACTTCTCTTAAAAGTGCAAGAAAATATCTGCCACAAAACGTTTAGAGTTTATGACTATCTAACTATCAGATAAAACTCAGGTCTCCAAGAGTGTAACAACATGTTTGCAAATTTGACAACTATGAAATATTCATGCAACTATCTGTTTAGACACCTAACATAGTGTTTACAATTTAAAGGCTGAGTGAAGATAAGGATTCCACTTGAATAAACTTCTTTATATTTTGTTGACAGTGTGAGATTAGATGTTGCAGTTATGTGGATTCACCTCCAATAATCCATGATACATACCTTTTTGGGCGTTATGGTATTGTTTAAATAAATAAAATAAATATATCCTAGATATCCATCTTATTTTTCTCCAAAAGTAAAAAATTGATTTATATAGCTTTAGCATATACCCAGAATGTTAAAATAAACCAGTTTTGGAAATTCCAAAAATTATTAATTAAGAACTGAGTATTTGATACCTAGTATATTTGACAGATACATATATTGTCAAATTTTAAATTTGATAATATACATAAGATTATAATGGATTTTGCATCATTAACTCCACAAGGTCAAGTAAATGAACTAGAAAAGAAAATTTGGTACTTAAATTGAGTATTATTAAGTTAAAAATATGTGGGAAATGCAAATTATCTTTCCTTCATAACTTTTAAGATCCATTCACGGAGATTTTAGTTCAATCTACGACACAGTTACTGTCAAAAAATTATAAGGCAGATTAACACTCTTTAGCATAAATAAGCACCTTAAATTTAAGGTGAATCTTAAGACCAAAATGAATGAATTAGCAGTTTATACTAAATTACTAAAATTTTAATTTAGTAGGTAAATGTTGAATTAAATAAAAATATGCTATTACACATATTATTAAACACATCAATTGCGTGAAATTTTATTCAAGAACAGTAAATAGTATTAAAAGTATATCAAACCAAATTCTAACAGCTATTTGGCAGTGCTGGTTCTCACATAAATTTGATTACTCTAACAAAAATACACGACGTTGGTTAACACAGATTTAAATATTTTCTTGGTAAGTAGAAAGTCGACAAAAGAATGCACCGAGAGAAATTTCTACTAAAAGAACATTTGATAAGATACATGTAAGTCGTTTTGTTGAGATCATTACATTATAAGTAATATAATTTTGATCAATATCACTGTAAAGTTTCACCCAAGGAAGACATACACTGACAGAGAAAAGGACATAAAGCAACATATCTTATTCAAATATATTTAGAAAATAAACTTAATCTTAAATTCTTCTAGCCATAGTAGAATCAAACACCGAAATTACACAGAAACAACCACAGTAAAACATATTTTGCATTCTTTAGGTAAAATGAAGCATTTTGGGATTGATTTTACTTATAAACGTGATACTATTTTATTAATATCATTTAATCAGCCCACAATACTTCAAATATAAACAAAGATACTCACTTCTGGTTCAAGTATTGTAAAGTCCAGTCAATGATTTCTCCCTCAACATCTACATCCTCGATGTTATAGCCAGTAAGTTTTACTGGTAGCGGATCATTCGGATTTATAGTAGCAGTAAACTCCTTCAAAAACGCCTTGCAAGCAGTGAGGTAATTTTTCCCGACGGGCGCGGCCATAGTACCGATTTCCTCAAATTCTAAATTGACAATTCCCTAGCGCAAACTATAACACTTATCAAATCATCAGAAACCCCTGCTTAACCTTAAATAATGAAATGTAGTTCGTCGTGACTAAAATCTCTTGCACAGTCTTAATGAAACACACTTTTTAGCGGTCTGATCAAGCTAGAACCATCCCAGTTTGAGATTTATAAAACAAGATGAGTAACGTTAAACGCTTGCGATGTTTGTCGGATATCCGTAGTCCGCATCTATATGGGAACAGCGGCGTAGTCACCGAGGGTTACCAACCATGAAAGAATGGACTTGGTTACTATCCTTTTATTTGATCTAGATTTACAACAAAGCTTCCTACAAAAATCTTAAATTTACAAATATATTATTTATATGCTACATTAACTTTTTCGTTATGATATCACGCATAGTTTTTCATTTACTTCAGCAGTTTTACTTTTTCTTTCAGTAGATTTTAAGGCCAGGTAAGTTGTGCTGTATTCTTTCTCCATCCACTCCGGTAGAGGCTTGTTCCAGTCTTGCGGCGGTTCATCTCTCAATTCCCATACATCATTTTGGACGTAACTTTGAAGTCGTTCTGTTTTCCTCTTCTTCTCGCTGTCAATTAATGAATTCTGATGGAAAAATAAAATAGTTTTTTGTTTCAAATCTTGTTGTTTATATTCTATTATAAGCATGAAGGTATCACTTACCAAAGCACTCAGATTTTTATCATCCTCCCAACGCGAACAATTTTCGGCATCTCTTAACCATTGATTGCAGTCCACTGTTGTCCCATGAATGAAGTATTGATGAAACCGCCCTTTTATACTTTTGCAGTCACTATATTCTTCTTGATACACTAAACATGGTCTGACCTAAATGACAATGAAAAGTATTAGGATAACGAATAAGTATCCTCTTGATGATTAAATGAGATGAACTTAGAACAACCATCCACATAAAAGGTAGAGTCTGTCCTTCAGCGGTTTCATTTCCAGCATCTTTCGCCATTCCACCAGTAGTAGTTTTATATAATTCTTTAAATTCAGAATGTTTCCATCAATTCAGTTGATAATGCCTACAAAAACCATACAACTCATGTAGTCAATAAGTGAATAGCATTGCCCGCAAGAGTGAGGAAGTGAACGAGAAATCGCAGACGATGATCGAAGAAGGCTTGATGTGTTATAATGATCAGAAGAAAAAAGTTGTTGAAATCTTTCTCACAACGAGAAATCATAGTATTATTATGTTTTCTCCACCAAACAGCCCATCTTTAATCGTTTAAGATTGAATATGTCACCCAGACGGAAAATTTTTCAAAATGTGCCAAAATAGTGTACTTAAGCGTTTCAGTTCCTATAAAATATACCGTAGGACATAAGCTGTTTATAAAAAAATATGTATTTGTAATATAGTTTTCTGTGGATGGTTACGATGGGTACCCACCGTAGGTATAAGTAGGTACTTTCATTTGTTCCGCTAAACTGCGCGCTATGAGCGGCATAATTTAAATAAGAAATAATTACACATGGTATGTAAAAATGTAGAATATAAATATTATTTTGGACTGTGCCTGGCGTAACTTTCCGGCCAGCCGGAAGATGTATAGACCCCTTAAAGGCCTTCGTGGTGGCAAGATTGGCCTTGAGGTTACAACATAGTTCTTGAATGGTTTTGAATACGATTCTAGGTCCTATAGAGACCATCTACAAATTCCCTTTAAAATCCATTTCCAAAGCCCCGAAGTATGGATTATTAAGAAGAGAAATTCAACTTCATTTCTGAAATACAGATTATATTTATTATATTTTAATGTTATTATTGGAGAAGAATCATGCTCATTTATACCAAAAGATATACAACTGGTTCACCAACTTATCAAAAGTTTGAAACTAATGTTCTATTTTTATATTTTGAAACAGTATTAATTTTAAAATAATAATACATTTGTTACTTTATAAGCATGAAATTAAAATAGATTTGCACGTCAAAATTACAAATAAATCATAGAGCATGAACAGTTCATGAGAAGATCACTCATATATGTCATGAAAGAACTTTTATTCTTGACATGTGAAAGTGTTCACCAAAAGGCAAAAGTTTCCCAAATACCTAGAAATTAATTCTTCTGTTAAGCCAAATGGATTTGGGTAATGTAAGTTTTATTGGATTGCAGTTTAAAATATTGAATGCTTTTTAATAATAAAAATATTTGCATTGCATTGTAAAATAAAACTATCAGAAAATAGGCCTAAACCAAACGTGAAGCCAGGTTTTGTCTATGGGAGCAGGGTTCAGAGCAATGCATTGCTCCATGGAGTAAATGCAGAATTACTTATAATCCTGGAGCAGGCAAACCCAGCAAAATTCAACTCCTTTCCCTCTTCTTGTTCCCCCCAAACGTATTGAAAATGTCAACATTTATACTTATATTTCTCACAAGTCCCCAGTGGCATGTGTAACTGCAATTATTTAAATGTTTGCATTTTTGTTTTAATTTTTCTGTAAGTGATTCATGAGTTTTTGTTGGATTCTAAAATTATTCTTAGTCCGATCATGTAATTTTTACGAGGTATAAGGACACAACTGTTTCTTGCAAATATTCCGATGGAGGTTTGAAAAAATACAGTTAATAAAGACTGATAAAGATAAAGAAGAAAGGTTGCCTTGCTACATTGTCACAATGCAAGATTTTTGAAGATGGGATTATCTGATCTCATTTTATGTATATTTTTGAAAAATTATATTCCATTCAATTCCAAAACAATATATCCATTCCCTGGCAAATAAGGCTATATTTGGCTTTTGTTAACCTGCCATAGCATGTGCTACTTATGCCTCTTTTGTTGTGACATGTGGGATGGGGATATGATGGATGAATGACAAATATTTATGCAAAAGTAAACAGATTGCAATGAAAACTTCAATTTAAAGGAAAATTATTGATTGAATTGAAGGTGAAAATTTTAAGAATGACTGGGATTCCCTGCAGAGGATACTATTGTAGGTTAAAAACAAAATTAAAACCATTCTGAATCATGAGAAAAAAATCTTCCTCAAGTATGCAAGAAAGAGAGAAATTATCAAAATACCTAGTGTAGTAATGAACAATGTTTCAATAGAAACTACTCGATATTTTAAAGAAAGTTATGCATTTTACTACCTTACTGTTATGAAAATGAAATAATTTATGTAATTAATAATAAAAATAAATTGTTTGAAAAGCAAGCACACTTTTACCTTACTTGGTGCATAGAAAAGAAAAAATTCTCTCCTTTCCATATCAGTGTTTGAAATCTACTATTATTTTACTACTCCCACAAAAGAAATATCCTATAGATACCTTTATTAAACTAAGGAATACATTTTAGAGCTAGCACCTGCTCCAACAGAGGAATTTCTCCTGGATTGCTATCTTCATTTTTGTCAAGTGGAATTCAACATTGTTAATGTCTAAGAAAACCCCCTTATAGACAAGAAAAGGCGAAAGAAGAGATGTCAACAATTTTCAGTCTATCAAATGAGAATCAGCTATAGCAGATTGCAGTGTATCAGGGATGGGAAAAATCTGCCTTTTAAGCAGGTAGTAAAGCATCTTAAGCAGGATAGCTTCTTAGGTGAGAGCATTTTCAGCTGTTTTTATTGAATACTTATGTTAGTTACTAGCTTCATTATCTATTGATTCTCAAAGGAGAAATACATTTTGATATAAACTCTATGCTTAAATCTAACTTTCCTCCTCTTCATAAAGTATATCATTATTTCAAACAATTAATTTTAAACAGCTCTAAATTCCCAATGTATTCATGAGGGAAGATAAATAAGCTCAGACTCAACAATAGCATTGGTTGTCAGGAAGACATCTTGTTTACTACCTAAATATTTAACCAAGTTTTTGAAAATTTTATTCCTTTTTGCTCATTTAAAATTTATATGATTATTCTTCTTAATTTGATTATGCAAACGAAATAGTCTCCAATTCATAAAAACATACTTAATATGAATTACTTATGGAAAAACTTTGACTCAATTGGAGTCAAACTGAATCCCTTTAGGTACATATATATATAAATTAACCTATTACCTAAAAGTTGACATTTAACAATCTGTAACTTACCCAGTCTCATTTATGTAAAAATGATCTTAACAGGAAGCCGCAGATTGCCGATCTTTTGGGGAACACCCATTGGTGTTACCTCTTATGAATATTGGTGTTTTTCCAAAGATTTAATGTTACCACAATAGTAATGGGATTTATTTATAACAGAGGCTCACTCAAATAATAAGGATGTAACTTTAAATATTTTATTTCACTTATCACATTTTATCAGGTTTCACTTTTATCAATGATTGTATCACTGAGAAACATCACAATATGGTTTCATATACCTTAAAATAATTAAAATTACAGAAAACAATCATTCATCTTAAGAATTTTCTGTAGATAACAAAAATACGGAATTTCCATTGACAAATACCCTGAGTAATGAAAATTCACAATTTTCTGAAACAAAATTTTACAATGATTGCTTCATATAAAGATTACACAAGTAACTCACATTCTTACCCACTAGTAAATTTTGTGAAATAAAAAAATGATGGTGAGCAATTGTAATTTCAACATGAAAATGACTTAACAAAAATATATTAGGGTTTTAAATGTTGCTGGTCTATGGGTGATTAAAAAAATAATCTTAAATAAGTTGGTGACATTAATCTAACCTACCTTTGTCCATAAGACCATATTTTCTTTTTGGGTCTTAGAGGTATCTCATATGAAGAATTTGTGAAATAGATATGTTACCTAAAGTAAAATAACAGCCTTTAACAATGGTAAAAGCACACCCAACAGCAAAAAGGAAAACTAACACATCTAACATTAACAAAATTTAAAAGATTTGCAGCAAAATTACAGCTTGAATTCTTTTTATGAGTATTTAAGTGCCTATGTTATCAAAAACTAATATCAATATTTTGCAGCCAACTAAAATCTGTAAAAGGTGAGTATAGAAATGACTATGCAGAAAGTTCATTTCTATTCTCACCTAGCATGGAGTTTCATCAAGTCAAGGCTTTGTCCATCGATTATAAAATTTGCATACCTCCAATCTGATAGAATATTTATAATTACTGCTTCTATTACTTGTCACATTTAATGCAAATTTCATTTAAAATACTTACCCTTAATAAATGATCAGTGGCATTTGGATCAATTATATCAAGATTGGTTACAATTAAATAATGATATTAATTAAATTAAAACCTTGGCACTCTCCCTCCTAAAAATGCTATAACTGCCTTAGTAACCTAAATAATACTGTATTTCAATGGCAATTATCATGTGGAAAAATGTCAAACAAATGAAAAATGCAAGTTTCCTAAGCCACAAAACGAATGAATAGAGTTATCACAAGATGGAAGAAAAGAAATTCTAGCAAGTCAAGCAAATTTAATGACTAGATGCTGCAGTGCATTGAATATACTCCAGAAATGGAGAATTTCCCTTATATGATCAGGGTAAAAATGAAATGGAAGAGAATCTAACTGTTATGAAGGAAAGAGAATAATGGGACAGTAAAATTCAGTTATAACATGGCTCACTTTTCTGGATATGAGTTTCACCATGTCCCCTAAAATGGTTACATTGACTATTGTCTTTATTATAATTACATCGCTATGTAGAGGTTTTTATCTTGATGAGCATAACAACGCATCACGACAGTGCTACTAAGCCACCGTAATTTGTAACTGGATATGAATAAGAAGCAACAACAAGAAAGTAACTTTTACATTTAGGACTTGGGCAGTGACATAGAAATTCTATCAATTTTTGCACCAAAAGAAAATGTCATGACATTCTAATAACTCACATTAAAACAGGGCATGCAGTTAAACCAGTAACATCAATTTCTATTGCATTCTGCAAATAAGCTGGTTATAACATTAAGTTTTACAGGTTTTTTTAATTGTTTCTCATACCATACCCATACTAACACAGGTATAAACTCCATTCCCATAGACCCACGTTATAAGCAAATTTTACTGCATTATTTGAATGTTTGAAAAGATAACACTAAACATAGAAGAGTAAATTTAGGAAATAAAATCAGCCATCAAAACTGATTCATATTTGGGAGATTATCCTTAAACAACTTATCTACAATACAACATTTAACAGAAAAAACGGTAAAAGGAAATTGAGCGATTATGGCATTCATAGACTTAAGAAAGCATATGACACTTTCCTAATAGTAGTATTGTTAAAAGTGCTTCAATAACTGAGGTCATTTTGCATATGAGCTCCCATTGGAAATCAAACCTGGGACCACTTTCACAAAAATGGAATGCAATACCCACATGGCTATCTGGGAGCCTGATACTGTCCCATGAAAAAAGTTACAAAGAGGCCCTCTACAGAAGAAGAGGAAATATATAGTGGAAACCAGTTAACAAGAAAATAAATGATGGTTAACAATTAGTGCAGTATTGATCAACATCACTTATAGTTTTCAATTTATAACATAATAATTTGCTTGACATAAAACAGCTATCACAATCAACAATTGTAAACACTGTATTATTTTACAGCCCCAAGGCAATGTATTCCCTCAAAATTCCTCAGATAATATGATGAAAAAATATTCTGCATTTTCAATTGCATTTAAATTTTGTCCATAAATTTTAAGTTATTTAATAAAAAGCTTACACATTTTATTAAAGCTAAGTAATTAAAAGTTTATTCATTTAATAAATTTAAACTTAAGATTCTTTTCAATGACAAATGTGAAACACCTAAAATACTCAGAGCAGGGACAAAATATATAAGTCACCTACATTTTGAGTTAAATGATTTCCACTGTGTATATATTTAACAGGAAAACATAATGCTAATGCCTGTAATAAAAAAATGCTTGTGTGCAGTTCAAGAATGTGTTTTGTCACCTCTTCCTTTTGATAGTTGCATGGAAATTAAGTTAAGAAAATGGAAAATTTTGTCAACTTATGGGTTTATACTTATATGGTAAGGAAGAATAAAATAATATGGTATGGTATAATAAAATTGAACCAAAATAGTTTAACCACTCATAGAAAAGACCAGTTTCTTGATGGTCAAACTGAACTCTTCAATGGAAAGAATAAAGATGGGCAACCTAGATGAACATAGATTGAAAGGAAAATAAAAGTAATGGAAAAAAGAGAACAAGATGAAGAAATGGCTAAGGACATAGAGGCTTGAAAATGGAGACTGAATGTCCAGCATCCATCCATCCTTATATAAAATATGAGCAATATTATACGCATAGACAATTACAAAATATACAAAAAAATCAGACTTTCTTTTTACACTCAACTAAGTCAGCAAATGATCTTCTAGAATGTTAAACAAGTCTGAGAAACAATAATTCAGCTAAAATTTTCAAGTAGAACAGTTCCTAGAAATCTCAACATTCGATGAATTTAAAGCATTTATCTACTTTACTCATACGATACTGATTTTATTGGCGCTGCTGTGTGTGTATCTGATGAACTTAGCCTCTTCTGGAAATCTTTCAAAATATCCCAAAAGAGCAGAGTGAGGATGAAGTGTGGTCCCAAACGTGCATAACTAGCAGTGAATCCCTTGTAGAATCCATTAAACCCTTCCGCTTTCATTGTTTTCTTAAAGCAATCATATACTCCATTGTACATCAGTCCCTTTCCATTTTTATCGACACCTAGGGAAATATAAATGAAAAATGAAAGGAACATAGAACAGAACAATTTCTTGTGGGTACATTAAAAGATAATATATTTAAAAAACATATTCTATATTGAAATAATGTCGTCAATAAGAGCAACATAGGGAGGTCCTGATTTAGTGCTTTCAAACTGGACCAAAGGAATTGTCTTGCAAAACAAAATAATGCTAGATTGGCTATAAAAAGTTTAGAAGCATAAAAAATATATTAGAATATTCGAGATCACGAAATTTCTACTTTGGATATGGTAAAACATTGGAAGTGAAAATATTAGATTGATATTCATTGTATTTCTTTAGTTACTCTAGAAAAAGGTGAAGTTTGTACTCATTTGGAACTCTTATCAGTGGAATAGTAAAGATCTTTTAAATAAATTATTATATATGGTTAGCATAACTTTTAAGATTTATTGCTATTAAATGAAACCCTTGAATAAAAGTAGGACATGACAAATAACCAGACTTTTACTAAACGAACCACAAGATTATGAGGGAAAAGATATCCCTTATTAGATTATCATAATGGTTATGTCTACGTTATGAAACAATAAGACCTTTTCTAAGCAGATGATACCATCAGATGTAAAGAGAGAAAAAGTACATGAAGTCAGATTATCTTCTAAATGGGAAAGATACTGCATAACAAAGTCAATATTCTTATTTGGAAGCAGTCCAAGGAATATTTTTTCCTTCTTTATGCTTATAGACAAGGTATGAGCTTAAACATCTTTGAGTGGATCATGTTGGATACATTGACTGCCCTACAATCAATGACAAAGCTAAATGATGGGGATGATTCTTAGAATGAAAATTATAGTGGGTTGTTATAACATATATTAGAATATATATATGGTATATAAGCCTTAAAGATTAGTTCCAGCCTATACATAATTTTCTCATGTGCCTCAACTGTGAGATAAATGAGAAAATAAAAAGCTAAACTGTGAGAAAGCTGATAAACCATATAAGCTGAATTATTGTTTTGCCTACTTATCCTGAAAGGTTTTCTTTAAAGTGCAGTAAAACCATTATAAACCAGATTAAATTGAATTTGAAAAATTACTTAAATGCAACTGTTTTCAGTGAAATGGAAAATTTTCTCTGGAAAATATTTATGATTCATATTTGCCTCCAAAAAAATAAATATATATGGGCAAATATTTTCCTTTGCAGCCGTTATTATATTCATGTTTAAATTCAGGTAAAATAAAAAAGATATAATTCATATCAACTACAAGGTGCTGTCACACAGTAACTCCACCAGCTGAATCAATCCATATTTTCTATAAATGTATGAAAAAATAAAAAAATCAGAGAATTTAGTAGAAACAAATTTTAATTAATTTTACAAAACTCATATTCTCACAGGATGTTTCAGCTAGAACTTCAAGGAAAAAGGTAAGCATTTGCCTATTGAAAACATTTTTTTGGAGACTTTTTTGATTTTCAATATTCTATTCCACAAAAAGATAAACATAACAAAATATTTCTGATGATGAAAGTATTCAAATAACATGAGAATGTTAAATATTATGGATCTCATGATTTAATAAAACTCAATGCTGTAATAGCTAATACAAAATTTATTCCTCTGTTTTTACACTTCTTTTAGCATGTAATGTCTTCTTTCTCATATTAAGATATATGTTATTATAACAGTCTTACTTTAAGATACTGTTTTAGTAGCTTCAGGATGCATCAAAATGTGCAGAAAGTAGGATTGGGGAACATGGAGGGAATGAAACTGAAAAAATCCACTGTCACAAGCTGATCTTCCAAGGGTTTTTAATGTCAACTAAATGGTTCAATTCCATAATTTGAGCATCAATGTCTAGTTTAGTGCCAGTGTGATGGTAAGAAGTAGAGTTACTTGTAAGAGAAAAAGTTCAAACATTCCCCTTTCACCTCCCTCCTTAGTTCATGATAGGATACCCATATTGAACAACAACTGGGAAGCCATGAGTCTATAACTGAGTATATCTGAGCAATGCTCGATTCATTCTAAGGATAAATAATTCCAATGAAAGATGGGAGACTGGTGTCACTCTCTACTAAAAAGTATAAGAGAATGTTTCAGGAATGGTATGCTAGTTTTTATCATTACAGTGCTTCCTTATTTTTCCCCTGTTAATTTATTGTGAAAAAATATACTTATATATAATACTTCTAATTTATATATTCATTCTCTAGATTTAATGTAGAATATCAGTTGGTATTGAATAAATCAAACTATTCCTTCTTTGGAGCTCAGTTTATTTTTAGTCATAATTTTGACCTTCATTTGAAAATAATTCCCAATAAGGAAAGTTTTTCTCAAGAAGTCAAAAACTGGCAACTTTTTAAGAACCATTATTTACATATCAACTAAATTCATTTAATTTGTTGATGTATGTGCAATCATTTCTTAAATGAGGCTCTTGATTAAGCTCAAACTACCATGTACATTGTGGTACATAATTTCAGTAATTCATGAAGCTGAAAGTCAAAACTTTTTAAACAATTTTGTCCTTTATATTTATTTTTTTTCATTTTATTGGCAATCACAGGATAGTATTCTAAACATTCATTAAATAATAAATGTTTAGGATACCATACCGTAATCTCATTCAAAATACTGTTTCCCAAAATACATATTGGAAGGCCAGATCAAGTATTAGTATTTTGTTTCACATTTCTCTCAACCAAATTTGTGCATTGATGTCATGAGTATGAAATCACATTTTACTTACCTTGATTGTATAGCCTAGTTGAAATCACATCAAATGGTGTCATCAAAATACCAGCAACAATACTGCACAACATACTGCCCAAAATTGTATTCATCAAACTATTTGGTTTGAAGACCTAAAGATGGAGAATATTAGAAAGATTTATGATCAAATAATCAAACTCTAGAAGAAAGATTTCATACTCGCATTAATTTATTTCGATTTTTTTTGTAAACCTTCTAGGCATAGGTTCCATCATTTAAGATATTTCATGAAAATTGATGCTCATAATGTGAATATTTCAAGGATAAATTGCTTAAATTTAGTAATATTTTAATTGAGCCAATGAAACAGTGATATTTATCAGAAACTTATCCTCTTACATGTTTTTCTTCAAGCCATTCTTTGGTCAACGTGAAAGTGGATAGCTGTGCTGCAGATCCAACCAAGACACGACTCATGGAACCGTTGACACCTCGCCAAAGTCCTTGAATTCCATGCTTACGATAAATGCCTGCCAATGCTTCTCCCATTCCATTATGTTGATGCTGATGACCAACAGCAATTGAGCTCGCGGCTTGAGATTGCAAATGAGTCTTCACCTGCAAATACAGCCTAAATATCTTAGCATGATCGCGTTTATTTCACCTTTACAATATTCTTCAAACTGTACGTATTCTTGTGGGGAGTACTAATGATAAAATTACTCACCAAGTATAAAGGACTGCCTGTGAATGAACCGGCACATCCGGCTAGAGCACCGATAATAACACTTTTCGGAGCTGACGTCTGACCTTCGCTATTCAGGGTCCATCCCTGATTTTCAGCAAATTGGTAGGCTCCGAGCCGCACTCCATTAAGGGCTAATTGATACCATAAAGCTGGTACCAAACCTTTGAGCAGATAAAATATTCACCAATGAACTCTTGCGAAAACCTAAAGAAGCAGACAGGTTTTAATTACTCACAAGTGTGTTATAATCCCCACCTTTCTGAAGAGCGGCAATCCCGTCAACTTTCGCTACTGTATACATAGCATGAAAGAAGTTTCTATAATGTACCGTATACACGCCTCTAGACTGTAGTTCTCCTTGCAACTGTAATCTTGTTTTCACTACTTCCATCGGGTTGGTGAAAAATCCGGCACCCATTGCGGCTATCCCACCGACGACGAACTCCATTTCTGACACTTCACTTTTCTATAATAAACACTATGACATTACAATATCGTGGGACATCCGAACAGCTTGATGCCGGACATTCGACTGGCACTAGAGAAACATGACATTTCCAAGGCTCTACGTATAGGACGTATTTATCATCTCTTACAAAACACACAGTTGCCACGCTCCGAATCCGCGGACTTCCCTGTGTTGCCGTTTATTATCTGAAATGCACAAGTCAATAATTTGAACAATGTGATGCTCCGAGTAATATTTTCATTGACTGTATAATATTTTATATGTTAACACAGATAATTACACTAAAAATAATAAATGAGTGTAAATATTTTCAAGGATAAGCGGAAGTAGTTCGCTATCGACCTTCACTTTTCGGTAAAAAACTTGGATGCCGCCGATTCTGAACTTCTGAAGGTTAAAGTCTATATTTCCGGAGATATTTCCAAGATAAAGTTTCCCCTTTATTTCAACTCAAAAAGAATTAGTTGTATGATTTAATCATTATTCCCACGAAATATTATTAGGTTCCTTAGCAACAATGATTTATTATTTTAAAATTTAAGTACAATAAAGTCCATGAAAAGAAATTAAAAGAAAGTCGGATCAAAATTCTAAATATGAGCGATAGATTGAGGGAAATTGTTGGCATGAAAAATTTTCACGAGAATTCTCCCCAAACTACCGGTGAAATATTGAGTAGGTACGGTTATAAGCTCGGTCAAACGATAGGTTACGGATCATACTGTAAAGTTAGGATTGCTCTGAAGTTAACCGAAGACAGGAAAAAATTAGCTTGTAAATCTATCGACAAGAGAAAAGCTTCTTCTGATTATGTAGGAAAGTTTTTGCCGAGGGAAATAAATATTCTGAAATCAATTGAGCATCCTAATATTGTATCTATCCATGATATTTTCTTAATCAATGACCAAGTGCACATATTTATGGATTTGTGTGAAAAAGGAGATTTGTTGGAGTATATATGCTGCAAAGGTCCTATTCCAGAAAACAAGGCCAAACATTTTTTCAGGTACATGAAATTAAAAAAAATTGCATTTCATCTCCTTCCCTTTGATTTTAGCCACAGGATCCATCGTTCAAATATTAATTATTAAAGAAATTTTCTCTTAGGCAATTAGTGTCGGCATTGGAGTATTTGCACAGCTTGGAAATAAGTCACCGTGATATCAAATGTGAAAACATTCTTCTATCATCTGGAAATGTCGTGAAAATAACTGATTTTGGTTTTGCACGTTTATGTAGAGACAGGAGAGGAAATAGGATTCTGAGCGACACTTTCTGTGGAAGCACTGCGTACGCTGCACCAGAAATCCTTCAGGCAAGGCTAACGAGTTTTCTTTTGGATGTGAAAGCATTCCCCTCCGATTTTCTTTTTCCATATGTTTTATTTTATCACGAAATTCTCAGCATTCTCTACTTTAAAGTATCAAAAAAAGAGATATATGCTAAGAAAGTGAGGTCTCGTTACATATTACTTTACCTATGATGACGAAAACTAGGTCGTATAGATAATTGTGTTCCTCTTTTATTACAAACCAACTTTCTTACTTTTCTTTGATCTAAGTGTTTACGGCTTCACGAACCGTCATCAAGCGATTTAAATAAAAGATTTTTAACAAAGAAAATTTTGAAATGTTACAGATATATATTTATTTGGAAAAGAATATCACCAGGTGAAGATTATAGTGTTACAGATGACTTATAACCTTTGTAATGTTACAGGGAATGTCGTACAATCCGAAAATGTACGATATGTGGTCTCTAGGATGTGTGCTTTACATCATGTTAGTAGCAAGTATGCCCTTCGATGATTCGAACATTAGGAATATGTTAAAAACGATGATTAATAAAAACATCACATTTCCACCGCGATGTGATGGGAATGTAAGCCCTGCTGCAATGCATCTTGTGTGGTAAGTTCCATTAATAATTCTAACAAATAATTGTAAGCCGAAAGGATATTTTCCTAGGTAATACGATGATTATTTCATATAAAAATTCTTAATCAATGTTATCCTTATCATTCCGTTATGAGTTAGTATGTAAAATTCAAGAACTAACTTTCAAAAGGTCAGAACCAATTAAAAATTTTACCGCAACGCGATGATAAAAGATCTGCACGAAATATCAATGACCCTGACGCCAGATGAGCATCGAAATAGCATTTGAAAACCAAAGGACTTTTAATAGATTCGTACAAACCTCGAAATTTTCGCCATCCTTCACAGTCATCTGCTCATTTACTGACACGAAATTCTCAAGATGAGTGTAAAACTGAAAAGATATAAAAAATTCTCGAGACGATTATTCTCAGCTAAACTATAAAATAACAGCAAAATGCGTTGAATTATTCGGCAAACTGTTTAAGTGGTATCGGAATGAAATCTGTCTTGGTACTTTACTTTCTGAATAAAGACGATTTATTATTATTATTATTATTAGTACCATTTATTCGGCGAAATTACCTGTTTCAATATTCAAAATTCATCAAGTGTTTTGACAGAAGGTAATTAATCATATTGTCAGAATTTTCTCGAAACCTAATTCCCTCAAAAGTTGCTAAAGTGAAGCTTTCTTGAACAGGAGCTAGAGCTAACGAACGCGTCGCGTCGTCGCGACAGTTACCGTATAAGATTAAAAATTCTGTCGTAAGTTCTGTCACTTTTAAGTAACAAATAATGAAAGATCATTAGAACCGATGAATGTAATTGCGTATTCTATTCCTTATTTAACGCCTAAAATGGGAGGAATACATGACAAATTCCAAATCATTATTTTATGAACTTATCATGAAACATTCAAACATTTTGTTATCCTCCGTACACACTTCTGAATCATCTCGTTGGACTTTAATGAGTCGCAGTATGACAAAAATTAACGCAAGTATAAAAAAATAACCTTTAAAAGTTCATCATTCGATTAAATTGGCGAAGGGCTGAATCCACCTCAAAAGCGGGTTGTTGATTAAGGATGCTTTCCTTTGGATGGCAATAATGTTTGATTATGGACTTGATGATTTTGGTTAGAAGATATGGAATGAGGATGAATATGTTCCAATATACGTGAATTGCGTTGCTATTTGTCGTCGAATCCTTTCCACGCATGAAATCTCGAGGATCAGATAGCGCTATCAAGAAAGATTTTAAAGGTAAACTTATGACGCTACTTCTTGCGGGGAACAGAATGGGTGACGCAGTCACTCACAGACGCAGCATTTGCTGAAAAGTAAAAAGCCTCTCTTTCAGATAATTTACTTTATCTTTCTTACCATCGGAATATTTTTCTAAGCAATGAAAGATTTCAACAATATTATAAAATTCTTCCATTATCGGCTTACTGTACAAAGAATTTTTCATGCGCGCTTAGAGTGAGGGTGGAATCTTTTGTTAGTATTCAGCCAAATTGAATCATGTTTAATGTATTTGATGCTTAGATGGAAAACTTTTCGAGGAGAAAGTGAGAAACAAACAGAAGTGACATTGTATGCACATCTATAAGTTATATCTTTCGTTCGATTTATAGCTTCGCTCGGTAATTCTTGGCTTGTTTATTCATCGACACGTTTGATGAAGAGACTATAATAAAAGGTTGTTCTTCCCTTTGTTACACATAAATGGTGCATTGAAATTGGATTGCTAATAATGTTAAACATTGAAAGTTATTAGATTTAAACGTACTCGGTATAGTTGAGGTCTGTGGAGCAAATAAAAACAACAGAATAGGAAAGAGGATTTGAAAATTCTGCATAATATAGCCCATCGATCGTTAAAAGCTTTCTTCGATTTAGCTACATTTCTAGACAAATACTTATCCAAAAGTCAATCTTACTTTCCTATTTTATGAGTAGGCAGACAGGAATAATCTCAGGTGATGCATTTTGAGCTAACTTTGCAATGCAATGGCGCCGAAAATTTATAGTGGCATGACGAAAGGACGATTGCAGTCACCTTGAAATAAACAAAAAAAGAAACAAAATGTAACAATTGGCGATCAGAGAAGTTTATGAAAGTAAATTCGTATACGGAATTGGAACGCAAAACTAACAGAACTATTTCTTTATCGGAATTGGAAAATAATTTTGAGGTTATATAAAAAGAAATCAGTGAACATTAATTCTTACCACGCCAACATCAGTAGGAGGTTTGCATGGTGGACAGTTGCTGAAAATTTTGGAGCTCAAGTAAGACTTGCCAAAGATAGGTGAATCAGTATATTTTCCATTATTCATACGACTATTGTTCATTCCACGTACACAATGTGATGGTGAAATCTCTAATTTTAGCTTCTACTCCTGCTCATACAAACACCTATTTTAAATTAAGAAAGATTTCGATGTAGCCTTCCTTTGTTTCGAGGATAACGACTGCTTTCTTAAAGTTTCTTTGGCATTTTTTTCATATACCGTGCCAAATTTTATTTACTCATTTGGAAAAAAAAACTTTAACGCTCAGGTTCCGGAAAGCTTTAAATACTTTTATAGTTTTCCTTCCGCATTTTCCAACTGAATATAATATTGAGCAGTTGAGGGCATCAGCTTCCCAACAGACCGTTGGCTATGACTTTCATTCTGAAGAAACAAGCAAAGATCGTTCCTTGAACAGTTATCGACAGGTCTCCTGATGATGTACCACTCGGTACTTTTCCATACCTTTTCTCTTTCCGACCTATAAATTTACGTTCATTAAAAGGGGTGCCTCAATAAGAATGCACAGTCTAATTTTTAGATAAAACATAATAGATACTAGAAAATTTGAAACATTTTTATTTTTAACTCACCAGTATAAAATAAGATTACGTGTAGAAAACAATATCAGACGTATGTCCGACAAAATGTTGCTGATAAACTCTTGATGTAACTCCTACGCAATTTGAATTGTGCATTCTCATTGGAATTGCATCCTATGGACCATATAATGATAAAGAAATGCCTCGAACATTTCTGTGATTAAACTATTTTTTGGATGTTTGTGAAATTCCGTCAATCTTAAGCTTTGCAAGTCAATCAGCAATATATTCATTTCTCAAAAATCATGCATAATTTTTCAGAAATTTCATCGGTGAAATGTAGATTATAAGAATAGGGAATAAAATAGATATATAATAAATAATTGGAAGGAGAAATAAAAGCGTGCAATAGTAAAAAGTCACAAAGATTTAGCAGTTTAAGTACGCTACAATCCAATTGTTATAAAGAAACTATAAAAAAAGTAAAAGCAGACGTGGAAAGAAACGGTGAATTTGGGAAGGATTTAATTATATTTTTGGAATATCAGATATCTGTGTTGTGATAAGCTTTTGCAAGTTGGAGCCCTGAGACGATTTCAAGGATAAACTAGTTGATTCTAAAATCAGCTTAATGAAGCAGTCGATTGACATCAGCGCAGTAGTTCGCGCTGCGTAAAATAGAGAACAATCTTTTTATGAAGAATAGAATCCAATCTTTTGATATCGTTTCCGTTTTATCAAAAATATCTCACAAAGAAGTACGAAAGAATTTGTGAGAGAGATGTCTTTAAGTGAAAGTATATTGTAAAGAAATCATTGATTTTACCTACTGATGTATTTTTGCATCGGAAATAAAATTAACTCTTTCCAGAGAATATGTGGGACAACTCGAAGAACTTTAAAAGGAAAATCAGTAAAGAAACATAAATAAAATTTTATAATGTAATGGCAGTTCCTATTGTGTTGTATGGCTCAGAATGTTGAGCAGCAAAACAGAAAGAAATAAGACAAATAGGTTTAGAGCTAAGAAACGGTGAACAGGGTTGGACAAATTAAGTAACACATCTATGAGAGAGGGACTAGATGTTCAATCGATATCTGATTAGTAGGTGGAGTACAAAAATAGGTGGAAAGAGCTGCGAATGCCTAAGGAAAGATATGCCAGGAAGGCTTTGGAGTATCAACCGGTGAGTAGAAGTGTCGGCACACCAAGGATAGGGATGGCGAAGTGAAGCCGGATCAGGCTTACCAGAAACAAGGAAAGAAGAAGGAGAAAATAAAGTTTTTGTTTGGAATCATTTCCAAGCAATACAGACATATGAGGAGGCCTGAATGTTCAAGCGTAAATCAAAGAAGTGTGCAAGGAGGGAGCATATCTCTCCTCTTTAAAAAATTGGATAATCGTGCTTAAAATGATAAAAAATCCTTTTTACTCGAAGTCAAATTCGTAAGAATAGTTATTCGCAAATTTTCCTAATTTTCAGGTGCAGAAAGATCAGTCAAGCATTACTTATGTCCAAATAAGCCTTCCTAAGTCCATCTAACACGTAAATGTCGATATATTCCTTATGCTTACCGTAACTGGATACCTGAATACCCTTAATGTGTTGCTATATAATTATTGGAAACGAGTAAAAGTGCTCGTAACATATGTTTTTAAGAATTAAAGTATTTAATGGCTTTCATGAAGTCTATAAGACATAAAAAAGCCAATGCCTGTGGTTTAGGTAGCGAATTCGTAGCCTAGGTAGGACAAAAGCGTAGACACACTATAGATAATCAGCGTTATCCACCGAATAAAGCAATGAGGAGAAAAGTTGAGTATTTCTTACTCCATATCTGTGACCTTGATTACAATGGATATATTTTTCACAAATAAGGCTCGATTCCCATAATTTACAAATGCCAAACATATCTATGTATAGACTTGAAACATGTTCAATTCTTATGTAACTGCTATGTGGTGAAACTAGAGTTTGTATTGAAAATATTTTTGAAGTAAAAGACATTCACTGAGACTGGTTGCCGTACGTATGCCAACGATGAGGACCTAAAACAGCAGACGCCGAGAGCCGCTGTTCCAGCGAGCAATGAGGAAATGTATGGAACTCTTCAAGTATAATAATAGAAACGTATTTTTGATCTTTTTCCCCTCTCCTCCGTCTAAATCTGGTTGTATCGACATGTTGAATGGCGAGCTATTGAGTACGAATGATACTATTTATTTTCCTCTTTTAGATGCATACATATTAACTCCTCGATATGCTCATCTGATTTCTACGCGTCCGTTCTCATAAATAGCTCTTCTGGTTAAAGTAAATGGTTCGAATGAAAAAGAGAAAAATGTAAGGATACCTTGAGGAAGAATTTCAGCTTTCCGAATAACTGCCAAAGGAAGAAGGTCGATGCCGTTGCAAACCAGTTAAATGGACGTTAATAATATCAAGGACGTGTCATTGAGAACTCAATGGAAAGATTTTTCCCTTTTTAGATTTTTGTCTTTGTCTGCTACTTAATTTTTTGTAATATTCCACTTTCTTTTCTTTTCTAGTTACAGCCTCTCTTTCTATCATACGCTACGATTTAAAATTTACTATCAGAATAAATGCGAATCTAATTTATCTCTTTATATCGAATGCAAAAGATTAAATTATAATATTAAAATATCCTTTAATTAAAATATCATTCAATTAAAATATTAGTAATTAAAGTATTAGTTATTCGATGAAGAAACACGCGTCAATGGCTGTGGACATTTCTCCCGTATTTTGTTCATCCTTATGATAGCATATTTATGTATGCCGATTTCACTGCGTATTTCAGTGCTGATGAAGTATCCCGTACTAGATTTTGCCTCATTTTAATTGATCAAGTAATTTTCTCGTAACAGTTCAATTAACCGATACGAATTTCATAATCGATGGACTGCATATGATGCAATCTTTCGGTCGAGGTTATCAACCTTTCATCACATACCAATAATAGGTGTGACGCAATTTAAAGGTAAATTAACTGAAGTTCAGCCATTGTAGTGGCGAAGGGATTGTTTTTGAGAAGTCTCCAGAGTGATAATATACATAAATATGGAATTATTACAATCGGGAATATGTACCGTTCTTCTTCTTTATCGATAAGAATAAATATCAAATCTCAGACTGCTAGTTATTTGTTAATTACAGATAATTTATACTATAACTATGAGGTTTATTTATTATTAACAATGGGGTTTATTTATTATTTGTGAACTATTTACTACTAGAGTTGGTATTTATAAAAATATCTTGGATCACTACTGGATTGACTGCTGATGTAACATAATGAAGTTGATTCGTTTAGGCATCTTCTGGAGCCAGATATCACAAAGCGTGCTACAATTCGGCAAGTGGCAAGCGCCTCGTGGTTGAAAGAGGACGTCACTTCAGCTGAGAGGAGTTCTCGCCGAATCGGAAGGGGCAACGGCGACGCCGGTTCCACCACTCTCCTCTTCGATTCCACCAATTAAGTGATCTGTCTATATTGTCATTTTCGTCCATTGCTCATAAATTTCGTGGAGTTTTTATTAACATGAATGACTTTTCATTTCCTTAATGTATCATGCAATCTTTCGATCGCGATTATTTTCTCTTTAAAGAATTCAACGACAAAGGAAAAATGCGTTGGAATTCACGAAAATTAATGAAAATGGAAACACTTCTGCATACATTCTAAGACAGATTTTTACTGCGAGAGTTTCATTAGAGAGCTAGTTAATTTTCACTTTAAAAATATCCGAAATTCGACAAATACATGAGAGATACGAGTATAAACTCATTGTTAGTATGTTTCCTGTACAATTTAGCATTTACAGCGGTCCTTACAGCAGCATCTCTCAGCATACAGTAAAACTCGTTTAAGACTCTATTTTTCTCCTGGTTCCCCTATCACACGAATCACATGGTAAAAATGCGGCTTAATACGCTCTGTTGCCCGCTTATAGCGCGGATTTGTCAGTCCTCAGGTGCACTGCTACCCGCTATACTATCCGCGGGAATGGCTTCACTGTAGAATGAAAATGAAGGATGACGCTATCTTTGCACGTAAAGCAAACCATTCTTAAAAAATGTGACGAGAAGACAAAAAATACATAGCAATAGTTCGAGGACTCTAGATATCCACATCTAACAAAGATAAGGCAAAGTAAATAGATTCCTTTTCGGTTTTAAGATGGGAGGCTATTATTTAAAATTTAAAGTGCCAAAGAAAACCTTCCATTTCATTTTCAAAGGGAAAAGAAGTAGAAAATTGTAATATCCTGGTTTAAACGCTATCTGGTTTACAAAGCGTTTTTCGCTTAATTTGCTAAGACAACCGGGTTTTTCTGTATATAACTTACTCAGGGCGATGGCGATGGGGCAACCTTCTCATGTGCCTCTCGTAGAGAATGCAATCTTTAATGTTAAGATCTTCTTTTTCTTGACATTAGTTTCTGATCATTTCCTCTGTAACAACAAAATATCTTGAGAATAAAATAAGAGGCGTATGACATCTTACACCAGGCGCCAAATTAACTAAGCACGGCCTATGTGTGCCTATATTTACAAATATGTAACGCTAACTTGTGGTCATGAACGGCCATCAAGCATGGTTGACCCAGGTTCAGATTTCCATGTGCCCCTTCAGCGTATCCTATGTTCTCGTGGTTTATGAATAAAGCATGATCTTTGACGAAACAAAACCGTTTTATTGCTTTCCTTCTGCAAAATCAGGAAGTTTCCTTTTTAGAGTAGGCCCCCTTTAAACAAGGGAAAGCTGCAGCCCCAACCTCATGGCCAACCCTGTTTTTAGTCATTCTTTTTCAGTAATTACTTATCATTGAAACATACATAACTCTGGCATGTGACACAATCAACTACTGTTAGTTTCCTGGATTCAGACTTTTCACAAACAAAGAATAAAGTGAAATCTTACGCTGAAAATTCTACAACCTGCCCTCTGCTTTTCGTGAATATATCAGGAAAGTAATCAAGAATAGGTCGTCGAAAAGCACAAACCCTTCCTCATGCAGACATATGTCAAAGCAGTGAGTTTCTGATATGAAAAATGAACCATCATATAATTAGAATCTAAATTCAAAGGTGAATCACACTATAGTCCTAGTACTTAAAAAAAGATAATTATAAAAAGCTCTACCTTAGATAGAAGATTGCCTGAAAAAGTAATTGGATGCAGGACACGATAAAAGCTAGAACAGAAATGAAATTAGCTCGCTATTAAAACACGTATCAATAAATACCAGCAGTAAGAATTGTATAAAATGCTATTTTCGTTATACTAATAGTCTCCCACGAAGTAACGCTCTCTCACATTGAATTTTTAGTATATTTTCTTGAGCTGCAGTAAAAATTGACAATAATCCTTGATGAAATATCCAAATTTTACCAAAGAATTTAACTTACGTATCTGAGCAACTATTCGAAACTATCAAACAGGGAATTTCATTTGCTTAAACGTTTGATGGTCTCAACTTCATCACACTCTGAGAAAGTGGCTTCGATTAATTTGCCTCATATTCACTGATTGCTCTAGTCAGTTTTATCTCCATTAGCTTTCTAACAGCAAAGAAGAATTTCGTAAACTTCGTGGTCAAGAAAGGAGTTTTCTACGAAATGTGTTATGTAAATTTTACAGTCGAAATTATCTTAAAGAGCGCACTTTGGCCCCCTTCCATTATGAAATATATTCATCTAGGTCTATGAAATGTGGTGATAAATCGAATTCGGAGTAAGTAGGTCACTGATCGTGTCAATCGCATTCCATCTGGAAGCTCAATCGATTTGGTGAAGAAGGCAGTATTGTGTACATGTCACGCATCTCAACTTCAAGGTTCAAAGTTGGCTTTCGTCACGTCACGAGACACGATGCACAGGAAGCATGTGACAGCTCTCGTGACTGCGCGGGTTTTTCGAAAAAATATAATATCATGAAGAAGTCGGTAATAAATGGCAATCGGCTATTAATCTGAAGTTGATTTCTTCGACGATTCAACGAACATTTATATTTGGCTTCTCGTTGGAAGTACTGAGGTGAATACTTGAATAAATGTAAGATTTTTCGCTGAATTCGAGTGTTCCTAGATCAAAAAATATTTCCTCCCTCACATCGCGATATCTTACCACGGGGAGAATTCGTCCAAACGTTTTTTTTTATAACAGAGAAGCAGGTACAAGAATTTCCGTCGATTATAATATAACTTTAAATTAAGATAATTTAGCCTTTAAATATAATAATTTGTTATAACCAAAGAATGAAAAAAGAAGATCTTTTTTATTTTAGAATATCATTGCTCACATTGAGTCTCATCAAGTCATATATTATTTAATTATTTAGCGAAAAGATTACGATTTTTCCAAGGACAGTTATACATTTCTATTTTGTCGAGTACACGTGTTGTCAGTTTTACTGTGTTCTTATAGACATTTACACGAGTGCTGCCTTTCTGCTTGTAGGGTTGCATGCACTGAATTCAATGCCACCAAAACATCTGTTACTGTCGCGTGACGTCCGCGGAAAAAACATTTATTGAAGCGATTAATTATTTTCTTTCTAGCGTTATCCGATTAAAAATAAATCTAATAATAATATCTAATCATTTTCTAAGAATTCAAAAATTAATTATATAATTGAGAAATTCCTCTTATTGATCGTATTTATAATATTTATAAGAAATTATTCGTTGAAGGGTTTGATAGTTACCAAATGAATTTCTAATTCTAAGTAAAAAATTTAAAGAGAGAATTATCATCTTTAACCCTGAAGATAATTTTAAAAACTTCATTGAACCTTATGCAATGTATGAGAATCACGAGAATTCAAACCACAGAACCCTCTTTTCACTTTCATTAAAAAAATTTTCATTGCAGAACGAACAATGATCAAAATTAAGCAAATAAGAATACGCTCTCAATGTGCGAAAAGCAGACAATTCTTGAAAAATTTGACATAGAGATTACCAGAAAAATCACACTATCTCAGTGTTCGTATCAATCCGAAAAGGGATAATATTCTCACAAAATTAGTAACCACAAGGAACATTTTTAGAGACAAAGCGAAACGTGAGAGAATAAAAACCGATGATGTAAAAAGCTTTGGTCAGTCGAAGGAGGCGAATGATTGGCTATTGGATTTGGGACAAAACCGCGTATTAGGCGTCTTAAGTATGAGCGTCTTAAGTGGGTTTACTGTATTTGAGTGCTCCAAATTCATAATTAGTGATGATACAGACTATTTCCTCTTCTGCTATTTATTCATTAAAAGGGCAACTAACAGGGGTCAAAATTAATCTCGTCTACAAATAGTAAAATCCTGTAAATAAGGAGATATGGAATACATGTATTTAATTAATGTGCCCATAAAATCACAATGTAAAAGAAGAAACTTGTGTCAAAAAAATTAAATTTTAAAAGAAATTGAAAAAGAAATGTTTTCACTTTCCTTCAGTTTATCGTAGAATGCTGCAAGTTTATCATCACTTCTGAAGGGGAAATTCTTAGACTAGTCCTATTTCTAATGAAGAGGAAACATTTTTCGTCTCGTCGTGGGTCGATTCCGCAGAGTTTTTTTCATTGTTTTAGACGACTTTAACAGACTTTTACAGAAAATTGATTTATGTTTTCCTCTGAATATTTATTCGGAAGCTGTTTCGGATAGTAATGATGCTTAAATGTCTAATGTGAGTACCCGAGGAAAAAAAACAACTCACTGAAACCGATAGCCCTTCAAGACGCTTAAAAATATATTACTTTCTGAATTCAATTTTTCTCAGTCCAAGAAAAGATGGATTTAAGTACTGGAAAGTTTTCCACTCGCATGATAATGATTACTTGATTGTTAATCTCGTATTATCATCTCAAGATAACTTGAATTAAATGAAAAACTGCAATTTTCAATGTCTTCATTTATTTCTGCATCGAAAATATGGAACTCTATAATATCGCTCGAGAAGATTGATTTCATTTTCAATTAGTCATCCAGACATAGAGTAACCCGGATTTCGATTGTTTGCGGCGTCCAGCGAAAACGATCAGGTAGTCATTAAAGCAACGAAGAGGAGGAAGCTTGTTTGCAGAGATAGTGTGTGTTCTGTCCCTCATCGATCGCCTTCCTTTCGTGCGATAGCCCACTTTCCCGTGCCTGCAAGAGACGTCTCCACACAAAACTGCAATTCAAACACCTGAAGGAGCAACTTCGACCGGGATTCTCTTCCCGACAGCGAGAAATATTTAACTCTTTTGGAAGCTCTCCGAAGTGTTCCGATGGGAAGGTTCCGCCTTCCTTGCATCAACTTCGAATCTTTTCCCTTCCGACTCCGAGGTCGCAGCCGAGGACCTGCAACCACGATGGAAGTGCTTCCCTCGGACGCCGTCCTTCCGGCGATTGCGTTGAGGGGCCCTAAAGACGACCACAAAGTGAGCCCGCCATCAAGAAGCAAACTGGTTCGTCAGGGAACTTATAGCGTGCTGGAGCCGAAGGTGGTGAAGGGACCGTCGCCGGGGATCGAACAAGAGCGTCGAGACAAAAGGGCCAATAGCTTACTCAAGGAGAAAGACGGACCAGAAGCGCCTCCGAAGCAATGCAAGTCCAAACGCAAGACTCCTTTTGTCCCTCCAGTGATCCACAACTTGCGTGATGGAGGAGCAATTTCGCAGAAAGCTAACTCTTTTTGGATAGACTTATGATGAGTATTGGACGCGTTGAGAGCGGTGAATTCATATAAGTGCTACAGACGCAAGACAACGGTGTTATATGACTTATGAATACTGCAATATGTGGTTACGTACAGTCAATCGAAAGTTTGGATTAAGTTTATGACACTAAAATAAATAGATATTCCATTAATATATTGGCGTGCTCTGAGCGAAGTAACATAGTGATTACTTACAATTCTTGTAATGTTAGATGTTTATGCAAATGATATGGCTGGTTCTTCGTAAAGTTAGAAGTATGAGATTTAAATGAACGTATTCATCACTTCAAATAACATCGTAGTATCAGATCTATTAATTGAAAGCCGCGTTTTGCGTGTGCCTGGATTAAACGAAAAATTTCCTTGAAGTATCATTTATTTATTTTTTTCTCTCTCCAATAACTCTCTCTCGCCAACGGAATAAGATTTTTAAAATAAGGATGCGAAATTACGACTTTTACAAATTATTCTTCTCTAAAAGTGTTATTCTTCTTCAACCAAACATGTGCCACAATGAAATTATCCATGTTGTAAATTTTCATCAGTGTACCAGTTATTCAGAATCAGTATGAATTTAGCGTTTTTTAAAATTATGTACCAATATAAAACGAGCTCATAAATGTCGAATGTCTGTAAATATCGAATTGATCATTAATCAGTAAATCTTTACTCAAAATAAGAACAAAACTCGTTCTTTTATTTCAGAGGGAAACGTTCTTTCCAGCTGAAACCCGCGGAAAACGAGATCGTCCATTTGAACATGTATGTACTCGATATACTGCAAATCGTGCTATAGGAAAGTGGAAATCGAAAAACCAAAATTTATTTAAACAGTTCAATGTTCAAGTGCAGGATGATTTAATTCTAGCTTCAACTATCTTACTATTGCTATTTCTTCGAGTCAAATATGTTCAAGAGTCAAGGGACTCAAGGACTATGAGTTCCTATTAATAAATGAAAGTAAAAGAGAAAATGACATCAATAATTTAAATGAATAGTTAATAATAAACATTAAATAGTAAGTTAATAGTTAGTTAATATTTCTTAATATTCTATTTCTTTGAAAGTCAAAAGCAAAGACTTGAACACTGTTAATAAAATAGTCATTGAAGAAATATTTCATCAACCTAAAGATAGTTTGACCTGAACTTTATGAAAATAAATAAGGTTTTCTGAATTATATTTTGATAGGCTGATTGATCCAATCTGTTTTGGAGCTCCCCTTGCTGACGAATATCTTGATCAGGCTTCAAATTGCTTGGTTATTTTCAGGATATCTAAGTTACGAGTTGAGGTAAGGAGATTCAGTTCCAAGAAAACTAAGCACTAATACAAGTAAATGACAAACCTAAAAAATACAGAAATATTTCTGGATACATTTATCTACATCTATGGAGAAACAGAAATGAAAATTAGTGGCATGAGTGGGACTTCAACCTAGGTCATAGCTTATTATACTAAATTTTACTAGTCACCTCATTCCCTCTCCAAAGGTTTTTATAGCAAAAGGAGGAGAGGATGAGATTCAAACTGGCATTCAGTCTGAAGTCTGTGCAGATAGAATGAAAAAGCTTGTGTTTGATACATTAACTGTGGATCATATTTGAAAGTTTATGGATCAACTTTTAACATTCATAGATCAAAATGGGAAACCGTTGGGTCTGATGTCATAATCATGGCTCAAATTTGAAACTTATTGTTTATAATACGAATCTTGAATCAGTTATAGTCAGCATGGATCTGACTAGAAAAATCTTACGTCGGATGTGGGACATATTGTTAAAAGTCAGAATCAGGCAGTCAGCAGCCATCATAAATAAATTTTCAACACATTTTCTAATGAAACCAATCAACCAAATAAACTATATATTCACCTCACCAATCTCACACAATGCTATTATCAAAGACTGATAATTTAAATGTCAGTGATAGTGAAATAATAAGAGTGATAGTGAGAGTAACTTTTGGCTCTTTAGCATAAACCTTGAACCATTTCTTGTGGTGTGTGGTCCTTTTCAATATGGGGGGGCTAAGCTGAACACTGACCACCTGCAAAGCCAAAATTTTTGCCCCAAATGTTGTAATACTGGTAAGAAATGTGTATCAAAAGAAAAAAGACTGGCATTCCCACCCACCTGTAATGCAGACTCTTGAAGCCTGCTTGCATCACTTGAAGGCTTGTTTGTATATTTGGATAATGTAAATTATAGGGGCTGTAAATTTTTAATGTAAAAATGAGTTTGAAATAATTTCTGAAGAAAGATGTTAGACAATATAAAACCATTCAGAGGAACCAAAAATCAGAATGGTATAAAGCAACATAGCTAAATATCTCACATTATAGGTATTTCTGTTATACCAATAAAAATCAAGGCCTATTCATTACAATTACAGCCAGAAATTAGATATTTGATACCCAAAAATATGAGATATTTTCTCCCTTTCTCACTACCATTAACGCTAAATGAGCATCTGAGTTCTCCTTAAGATGAGGATGTGTTTGTTTCTCTAAAGACATGTTTTTTCATAGCAATCAATATACCTTTTTTCTAGGGTGATCTGAGTTCCAAAGAAACTCCATTTCTGGCAACCCGTAGGTGTCTGGATGGACAAATATATGTTTCCATACAGTCTATGAATATAACTTCTACAAAGATACTTCAGATACTTGGTTCTTCTTTCAGTCTTTTTTTGGACAATGTAGAACAAAATAAACTGTAATCATATAAAGTGATGAAAGAGCGATTTTATGCCTCACTTCTATCTCTGACAGACTCCTAAACCATCTAACCATATCAAAGGAAAAGCAATTACAATCTCTTGATCGAGCCTTTATTTGTATAATATTCATTCTTGTCTCCATTCTCAAAGAAAACTCTTACCAAATATTAATAAATAAATATATATTTGTTCATTAATTTAGTCATAAATTTGAACACTTGAAACATAAAAATACTTCTTTGTCTGAATTGAAAAAAAAATACAATGCAGACAGAACAGAATAAGAATCTTGTATGAAATATTCCTTGGAAACCCAGATTTTTGCATTAAAATGATGGCCACCATGTTATTTAAATGGTGGGGATCCTGTGAAGATTTTACACATTTTTGAAGCTGGGGAAGTAAAACCTCCTACAAGATTTTGAAGTAGATACTTCCCTTCAATTAGGGAAAGCAAAGAATCCCTGACACTTGAATTTCTACAAATTAATTGATTTGATTTCAGGAAGTACATTGTTGCTCAAAAATCAGGTCAAATTTAAACTGAGAAATTTTTTACTTTTTATGTCAACAAAGATTCAGGAATTCATGATAAGCTTGAATAATGATTGCAAATGGTTGCTTATTGTTAAAATTGTGATAGGAAAATGATTCTATCCATAATTGAATATGTAAAAGCAAATTTTAAAGACCTTTTGACCATTTCAATAATTTTAATGCAAAGGAGATTAAGCGAACAATCTTTAAAAAACAAAAACCTGACCTCAACTTTTATAACTATTTATTGAATACACAAGTACATAATGACATCAGCAAACTTAAAGGATCACATTGTGTTACACTTAGGCTGATCGAGGAAGGAAGAGTTAAAACAACATGCAAACAGCTGCTCAAAATAAATCCTGGCCAGTATGTTTGTGAAGCCTTTTTCCTTGCATTAAACACCATCCAATGCCATCATAACTTTCACTTCCAGCTAACAACGAAATAGAACATCATACTTAGCATATAGCACCTCTTCTTTCAAATTGTCCACATATCTTTATCAATTACTATCAGAAGATGACTTATGCCTTTTTCAAAATTTTCACTTTTGCCAAATGTATGCCCACAGTAAAATTTACAGTTTTTTACATTTTGGTGGGATATATGTTGCCAATGATCCAGACAAAAGATCACCTTCATGTCTGAATATAAATAATGTGAACACTTCACCCTCTCAAATTTATCTCCTTTAAATTACAGTAACCGGTTTAATTATAACTCTTTCCATCAAAAGCACAGATATGCGTCCAAGGGGTGATAACTAACGTTCCACATGTCAATCCTTTTGTGTGAAAATGCACAACAATATTTCTCAGTAGTAACAGGACCAACAACTAATGCTTTCAAAGCTGACATTTACTAGCAACAATTGCTAAGTCCACTAAACCTTATGGAATCAACAGTGCAAATGGGATGATGACATAAATTATCTTTGGCACTTTAAATACCACTATTTTTAAAAAAAATGCATACAATCAATTAATTAGTTATAAAAGGTTGATTAAATAATAATAATAAAATATGATGAAACCCAACATTTGTATGGGTACAACAGACAGGACATAGAAAATACTTTTGGATTATTCCAATAGAATACTTAAAAGTTACTTCATAAAAACGAATTTTTTAATCTCACCTTCAAAGTTAAGAGTATAAATCAATTGAAAAAGGACCATATATTTCTGAATAACAATTAAATTTTTCATCCACTCATTCATTCATTAGATTTAAATTAAGATGCATTTGCTTTTATAATGAAAATCTTACACAGCACATGGTCACATACCTACCACCGTTTTTATAAATATGGCAGAAAGTTCTTAAAATTATGGATTACATTCTTTTACACTGAAACATAAAGGAATGTATTTTCTTGATTGGACATATTTAAGGAACAACATTTAACCTATATGTATCCCCATCAATAATTTCTAATTAAATTTTGAGGATGAAAAAAATGACAAACAATAAATTATAAAGATTACATTTGTCATGGTCCTATTTCACCTTTTAAGACTGTAAAAATAACTCTAATCTGAGTTATTTTGAAAAATTTCATCTTAAAATCAAAAATTACTCATAAATAATACTTCAGTATTCAGTACTATCAGTAATCAATAAAGCGTCTTAATCTAAAAATAATCTTAACATAAATAATTAACAGGAAATTATTCAGAATTTAAGTTAGAGTAGTGGGTAATATAACACACTATTCCAAAAGGCCAAATGTTCATTTTACAATGATCATGCGATTAATGATTGTCCAGTGACTAAGCTAACACTGTACAAAACTTAATCCCAACTATGGTTCCTGTGTGAAGTTTGAATGCCATTATGAGGTTATAGAAGCAATTAACAGGACAACATACTTTTAGATTAAGAATTAACCTTGTTCATAGCATCATTACAATATCTATTACGCATTATTGTTAACATACTTCTTCCATCATAGATAATTCTACTTGTGGCATTTGTTTCAATTGAGACCTATTATTTCTATTATTGTATTAAAATTATAATGGTACTTGCAAGAAATAATAATGTTAACTGTACAAACTGGATTATGTACCAAATGTTTGATTAAACATCAACATTCTCCTAGTTTCATAATGATGTAAAAGAATTATTGTATACAACCAGACAATGCATCAGATGAATGCCTTTAGCTGCATGAAATTAACTAAGATAATGAATCATCAGAATATTCTTCCTCCTGACGAAAGAAAGTCAAACCTATAGCTTTGAGTAAACCAAAAAGTAATAGGCAGTACAGAATCTATAATAAATCTCTGCCCCTGCAAACGGTATGCTAGCATTTAAGTTTTAGCTAAAATGGAACTTTGCTGAAAAATCAACTATTTTCAAATCATTAAAACTTCAAATCATTTTAAAACATAAAATGACATGAACTTACTCTTAATTATCTTAAATAAGAGTTACGCAAAAAATATAAAAATGATTCATAGAATAGCATCACAATATGGGGTTTAGCCAAAACAGAGCACAATTTATCTGATAGACCATTTCATCTCAAACCTTATCTCATGAGCATACAAGTGACAAAGCAATTCCTTTAAAGTTCGTTTAACTCCAGCGAAATTCCAAGAGATTTTTGATTCTTTGAGGGAGTTAGCTATAAATTGGGAACGATGACAACAGATATTTCAAAAGCTCTACGTAACAAAAAATCCACATTTGCAACTGTACAATCACATTTTGGTTTTACATGGAACAGCTAAAACTAACAATTACACACCTTACTTATTGCATTATTATACTAGTGTAATACTTTTTCCTCTGCACTACATGTATAACAATAATGGGTTACCAATTTTAATGCAGACTTCCCATAACCTATATGATAGTTTTTTAATCTACAGATATGAAAAGGTGCCATTGAGGGTAATACCTGTCACCAAAATGAAGTTATGTTTTGTTTTTCATTCAATCTGTTTACTAAAGGTAATACTCAATCAAAACCTTTTTGACATTTTGATCACTTAACGTGGTCAGAAAATTGAAGGCACTTCACTACTTTTTGAACACATGCAAGCCAAGAGTTCTGATGACAATGGACATTCCTTTCCGTGCAATTTTCTGATTTTTATTTTTAGCAGTACAACCTATTCCTGAAAACATTCACATGATAGGCACAAGTTGATGAATGCTATATAAACTGCTTTGTGTCCACTAGGCATACAAATTTTTTGCAAAAATTCATTTATCAAGAATATGACTGTCTACAAATTCATTGTATTATGATTTTTTGTCACTATTTCATTTTTTAAACTGATGAAGTAAGCAAAGAAATTTCAAGGCCACTTTTAAAATTTGCTCTTTATCACTTATTATTTTGTTTTGACATTTCTTTTAATTCAATCTTGGCATACCCCAATGGCAGGAAGGCATTAATTCATCCTAATATTAACAATACTTTACTATGAATATAAATTTTGTACACTTTCAAAATGAACAAATCACAAAAATAAGTATTGGATTTTTTGTTCCTCACACAATTTCAAGCTAAAACTGACTAGACTATACTGGCATTTACAGGGGCATAATAAGTCTGACACATTTGGCAAAGTGTAAACGGAGATTGTTACACATCAATGATTACTAAACAACAATTGACACTCACTAACTTGTATTGATTATAGTGATTAGAGGAATTCTTGGCAATATGGCTATCTTGGTCTTTTCCATTCAGCAATTTATTGTTCCCTGGTCTTTATGAATTTCCCAATTTGACACACATAGCGAGCACTTGCATCTATTCCAAATATTCTGCAAATTAACTCACTGACATATCTCATGCACGTATACTCACAGCACAAACACACGGATGCAGTTTCTATGTAAAATTTTTCATGCCTATTCAGCAAAGTGATTTGATCAAAATGATGATCAAAACACAGAAATCCTAACCATGCCTTCCCCACAGAAAAGGCTTCATGTAACTCCACTCACTATTGGACAAAATATATCTCTTTTAAAGTAATATTTATATATTTCATATAAATCTTCCCAACTTTTAATATGATCTTTCTCTCACTTGGTGAGCATGCATCCTTTGGATTTTTAAAATCTACATATGGAATCACAATTTCATTCTTTTCTCATCTTTCGTTTTGCAAAAATATTCAAGCAGCACGCACTCATACTTTTGTGACTGACTTCATAATATACTTTTCCTAACTCTCTCTGTTGAATAATTTATCACTTAACTGAAAAAAGAATTGATTAGGCTAAATTTCCTACAAATAACTGTTAGTTACAAGTTACCTCATTTGATATCAACTACTACAATAAGAGAAGACAGAACTAAAATTATTCATACAATTTTCAAGGTACGCATCTTGCCACAGATCTAATGTCTGTATTTGGTAGTATGTACCAAGTAATTAATGCCAAAGGGAAATGTAAAGCAAAATTGAAGAGCTAACTATTACATCATCATAGGCTATAATTTTTAGTCATTTTTGTTACATCCAGGTCAAACACACCTTACAAGATATTTTTACCGATATATTTCGTTAATTAAATGGACAATACTTGATAAACTGACAGCAAGCTATTGCACAAATCATAGTTCATCATGAGCTTCCAAAGAATTGTGTTCTGATACATGTTGTACTTGATACATGGAAGCCACAAGTATGAGTTCTTGGAAAAACAGCTGTTTTTTGTAAATAGTAGTTTTTCAAATCCTTCAATTTCGTAATCCATAGTCAAATTGCTCACCAATTAACACAAGGAGCAATAAATCAGCCAACTCTCCTCTCGACCACAATGAAACAAGTCATCAGATTCTAATCAACAATGAATACCTAAACAATATTATCAAGGTTGATTAGTATGACAGCTCCTAATGCACTGGACATGCCCTGAAAGCAAATGCTTTACTCACTGCACAGATATTCAGGCCAGATAGACATAAAATCACTTGCTCTTTGATCTTGACATGAAGGAAAACTTGGCTAAACTGCTGAAAATACTGTATGTGAAAACAAAAAATATTTCAGCATGAAAAGACATTTGAATTAAACATAATAAGCAGTGAGAATCCTCTCACATGATAAATATAATTTAAATTATTGTTATATTTTAAAAAAGTCAAATTCTTCAGAAAATATGTTTGATAATTAAATGATGATTGAAACATAGTTAAATTGGAAAAAACGAAGTTTAACAACTTGTACCATTCATCACAATGCATTGGGATTGACCAGTTCAGTACTTGGAGAATCAACAATGATAAATGACTTTACATGCTTTACAGCATCATATACTGATTTGTAGGTTATATATGTAATGCAATGCAAAACTGGAAAGAAAGAAAGCCAAATAGCTGTGATTAATAAGCTATTACAGGAAATGTTTGAAGTGCTTATGTAATTTTCTACACAACAGTAATTATAACTCCATCACACATGGAAAAAATTTGTTAGTTTAAAGCAAAAATGTTACATATCAGTGTTTCCTTCAAATAAGGAATGACTTACATCATGAAAACACTCAAGCATCTTTTTTTCAGTACTTACAGTTTGGGGTAGGGCGAAAATAAACAATATTGCACCTGCATACTATGGTCCTATTTCTCTTACGCAACCTACTTTTACATGCTGGTATATCCAACTTGAAAAGTAGATGAATTAAAGACTTGCTAGGTTGAAACAGACATACACTATGATATATCACACTGAATTAGCCCATCGTATAATTTCTTTTTTTATTCATTTTTTAAAAAGGTTTTCTGGCAAATTCATTATGTATTTCCTATAGTTTTTCATATATATATTATTTATATATATATATTTATAAACTGTGAACCACACTGAGAGAAACAAAACAATTAACTCAAAATGCCGGTCTGGGCCTTTGCCAGTCTGAAGACGGGGATACAGGAGACCAGCCAATCATCCATCGTCCATCCGAGGGGAATGATCCGCCAGGGCTAGCCGATGACGGAGTGCATTCCCCACCATCATCTCACTCATTGTGTCCCTCAGCTGCTAGCTGCTCCATCTTGACCTGAACTGGCTGGAGCTCTGGAGCTTGCTCCCTCGGCATAACCCTATCATCTACTCCCACGCCTGCTCCAGTTCCTCCATGCTGCTGCAATGGGCTCTTCACAATCTCATCAATGTCCTCCTGGAATAGGTTCTCTGGCCGTGGTGTTGCATATGTGGCTCCTGGTTTGTACGTCATCCCACTCACTCCAATGCCTCCAATTCCTCCAATGCTGTTTCCAACAAGTCCACCAAGGCTCCCTCCGAGTCCTCCAAGGCTGTTAGCCAAAGCTGCCATTCCCGCTGTAGGATCAGGCTGTTGTTGCTGCTGAGGGGGTGGGGATGCTTGAGGGGCAACAGGGGGTGGGGGTGGAGGGGGGAGAGCTTGAGGTCCCATGGCAGATGCGCACAGTTGCTGTCTGAGGCCTTGTGCCACTGCAGCTACGGCAGCTGCTGCTGCCACTGAAAGGGTGCCTGGTTCGGGGCCATTGGAAGATGAAACATTTGGAGGTGGTGGACCATAGTTCTGTGGAGATGGAGGAGGAATAGACTCCTTCAGAGGAAAGGAGAGAAAAAGAAATGCATCAAAATCTGTCCTCAAATAGTTTTGTCCATTATAAATTAAGGATTGCTTAAACCTAAATGATTCAGATGTTTCTAGGTGGAAATCCTCTCTTTATAATTAATAAAAAATGATGATTGTCCCACAAGAGGCCTTGAGAAGGCTGAAATTTAACTGAGTGAAATCTGACTTAAGCAGTGTGTTCAAAGAATTCATTTTCTGATCACTAACCCTAACTTAACACCCCTGATTCTACACATAATTGATGTTTCCACTTGTCAGTGATGCTTTCTACAATGTGTACAATATGTGTCTCAAAGTAGGTGTATCACTTGTGCAATATTCTTAACTTAATCTTCCCCTTCTCACTCCCATTGATCATTTCCTTTCTTCCTTCCTCAGTCTCCCCTCACAAGTCTGGAAAATATATATATATATATATATATATATATATATATATATATATATATATATATATATATATATATATATATATATATATATATATATATATATATATATATATATATATATATATATTGCTTAAACCCCATTGAATCTGCTCCTTAAGATGCTATATCTAATTATAATTAATTAGCACTAGCAGAAGAGAATATATCATTGAAATTAAGATTTTCATAAATTTTCTTTAATGAAATTGTTCAGCATTTTTTTATTTATTGGTATAAATTACTGTTCAGGCATTGTTTTATCCTCCTTCCTATGAAATATTTATAGGGTCATTATTTATGCAGAAACACAACTTTGAGTATTACAAAGTACAGCTAGTTCCAAAAAAAACTTACCACCTAAGCCGCAACCCGCATAACAGACGTGAAGCTCGATGAGAGCGAGTCTAGAGTTTTCCACGCATTCTATTGGCTCTTGGAAGGAAGGCGCCTTTTTAAACCGTTGTGAAACGCGTTGAACGTATTTGTACCGTCTTTATTAGCATCTAGTTAAACTAGATTTAGTGTTACTTTTTACTATGTCAGCAGCATAGTATTTCCTTATTTCGGCCAGAGATTTCTGCGTAATTCACCTTTCTCTGGAGGCGTCGGGTAAACTTACTTTAGCTGCTTCAATTATCCAATAAAAAATTATGTCATTGCAAGATTAAAAAGGATTATATTATTACGTTTTTTATGCTCTTGTCGCCTACAGGACGAACTTTTAAATTTATTTAGAGGAAATTCACGACTATGACTCAAATAGAAAGATGAACGAAAACTCTGCAAGGAGATAAAGAATAATTAGGAATAAGAACACAATCAACTGTATGTCAACTAATTTATGTTGCAGAAAAATGCTATCGAGAAGGGGAGTATGAAAAAACTTCGAAACCTACTGAGGAAAGCAAAGATGAAAAGAAACTTTATCTGGACGAATGCACCGAGAAAGAATCATTTTAAGTCAACCTGGTCAACCTCAAGAGAGCTCTGAAAATTAGACCCAAAACATATTACAATAAAGTAAACCAAGTAAATTACGATCAACTACATCAGATAATTACATCAAATGTTATAAAAATTTTAAATACCACCAAATCATATGATAGAAAGTAAAATATTTATTGGTGTGCTTTCATCATTTTCTAAGGTAATTGTTTAAAATTCAAATTGCTAATTTAATATTTTAGAAAATAACATAGATATTAGAATAGTAGCACAATTTAAATACTGAGGGCTAGAAATTTTTTTCACGTATCGAATAAAAAATTTATTTACTACGAAATTAACGCCAGCATCTCGTAACATTTTTCCGAAAATATTGTTCATTGCCAGTCCCAGAAAAACTATCCCTTTAATTAAATCAAGTTCATGTTACTTGCAAAATTATGCTGTCCCAACTTTTATCTGATGCTAAATGCAAATTTTGACTCGATTTTTTCGCAGTTGAATTATTCTGCAATACAGAGAAGTATAAAATTTGCTTGATACGACAACAGAGCATTAGGTATTTCAGAATATATGCATCAACATGTCATTCTGTTCTTACTTCCACCAGGCATTCGTGGTGACGGTATCAGATAAAGCATTATGATTTTGAGATGAGATTTTGCTGTTTCTGACGAATTCGCGTCTGAGGTTTCACTAATTCTTCCATAGAGAAAGGAGGTCTTTCCTTCCCTCCACCCTGGCCCTAGGAGTATCCCCTATTCATTCCTTTGTTGCTTCTTTTTCTTTTGTTGCGTCCATCGAAAGGTATTGTCTATTTTCTCAAAGGAACCATAAAACGGCTAATGGGTGGAGGTGAACACCGCTCTGAGAAGAAAAACCCCCTTTTCGGCAGATTGTGGATGGTCGTATGTATCCGGGGTAGCGAATTTGAAAGCGCTAATGAGGATTCCTGACCGCACCCCTGCTGAGCAGGTATCAAAGGTTAGGGTATGGTGGCGGCGACCGATCACAAGTAAGGTGGGAAATGGTGGATCCGCGATTTGTAATCTTCGCCACGGGTATTCCCTTAGGGACTGAAGATATTCAACTCTATTTTTGAGGTAGACGACCTTTCAGGACTTCTTGCAAGGAATACAATTTAGGATGGTTAAGAAACAACAGTTAGTATGGCAAATCAGAACCTTAAGACTGATTTGCATATTGCATATATACTCCAGGTTTCCTATGCTTGCATATTGCAGGTTTACACGTTAACACCTGGTTTATTTACATTTACATCAATACCCCGCGAGCCGCCGTATGACGTATGTCAGGGGGTGTGAAAACAACCACAACAGGATTTCCAATGTTACTGAAGTGATTTTCAGAACTATGCGCTAGACTAATGTTTAATAAGACTAATGATTAATGATTGCTGCTTCGGTTTCTGAATGCCTCAAGTAAGCTATATAACCCGAATTGTTTGAATGGTGCATAATATGTATAATAATTAAAAGAAAATTCACTATCAATAATTATGAATGATGGGTAAAAGGAGTCATGGAAGAACACGTTAAAAATAGTTACATGACAATATTCCTCTAATTCTCATGATTCATACGCTAGCTGTTAAAATATTCTTGATTCTATATGTAATCTATTACTCCAACATTCACTCCAAGGACCTTCGTAACACCCTCATCCTAGGCACATCATAAGTCTCTACGAACTTTGCGAAGATGTTTTTTTAATTTTTTATAGTATTTTTAAATAGTAATGCAAGGAAGATCATTCCAGTTAAAATAGGACCTTCGGAAAATCTGAACGATAACATAAAGTTGACAATGTTTGGGCGCATCATATCAGAATTAGTATCTCTATATTCTGCTTTTAAAGTGAATGGTATAAACTGTATTAGCTTATACTAAATAACTAATTCAACAACAAAAATGAAAAAATAAGTAATGCTGCCTATCGTCAATTTATATCAATCAAGCTCTTCGTCAATGATTGTTTACTTTATTTATATAAATTGTTTTTTATGCTTTATTTTGTCCCTACATTGAGCTAAAAATTTCGTAGTTTGAAATAACTTGAGAAATGAACAATGAACTAGAGAAATGCCATCTAATATTTATTCCTTACGCTTACGAGAACCAAATCGTTTCACTTCTCTTATAACATCTATGATACAAAATAGATAGAGCGTTGAAGATGATCTTACTACATCGACTAAAGTTTCTATTATCATGTCACTAAAATATGAATTGAAACGTAAATATGGAATTTTAGATACTCCGCATATTTAGTGTCGCAGAAACTTGAAGTTTATACGCCGATTACAGATAAATTACATCTCTAAAGTTAGGTAAGATTTAGAATAAACCATTGGCTTGCATAGATAGTAATATCAATGTTAGCAATTTTTATCGGTTTGAAAAAACCGAACTCTCTTTCCAAAATAAATTGCTGATAAGAAGATGGTTTAGGTTCTGGCTTAGTAAACTACTCGAACTTTCTTATAGAATTAAAAGGTTGGTACGATACATTGAACATCACTATTGTATACAATTTCGGAGATCCTGGGAATTACTGATGCATCAGAAGGAAATTTCTGAAAGTATGATAAGCCATGGGCGTTATATCCTGTATATTTGAATGTTAACCATGTTTGACTAAGATATTACTTACATTGGATAAATGAGTAGTTTCTCTGGAGGCTGTCATAAACGGAAGAAATATATGTTGGGTGAGAAAATTGAGAAGGTGAGTGAGTGGGTTATACTTTTAAAAGAGGTCGTTGTTCCTACTCAAAGTAACCAATTGGTCAACGAGGAACGCAAGAAATGCCATTACCTATTGTGATTTATCCAAAAATCTGGAATTAACATACCTGTTACCCTTTCGGTTGTTAAATTCATGTGAGTGTATGTATTACTGTTGCCGTCGTTTCTCACTTCCCTATATCTATCAAAACAGTCCCCCTATTGAAGTCCTGGTGAATTCATTGCTTTAACCACTTCTTCCAATCACTCCTCTATCTTGCTTTTCAAATTTGTCATGGAATGTGGAGAGATGAAAAGTTTCTCATAGCCATACATTTTAAATACGAAGGAATATTTTCAATATCACCGAGCGATAAATATGTAGATAGACTATTCATACCACACCACCGCCCATTCATCTCAATCATTAAAATTCTGTCGAAAAATATGAGAGTTACGTAGGGCCAGCCATCAACCGAGGGGAGCAAAATTTCAACATGAGCCTCATATGCGCTTCTTATCCCCGTGTGATACTTACAGGGTTGGAATTACAGGTAAAAAGGCCCTAAAACTATTTCACTAAGTCCCTATTATTTCGCGTATTTTTAACGTTTTCTACATTATAATAATTGTAAACGTGATAATAAACAGTTGAAATATAAACAATGCAAGTAGTTTTGTATGCATTCAAAATTAATTGAAAATTTCACATTCATAGCTTACAGTAGCATTCAATGAGCATTATGACAAAACCTCATTCGCCATATCTTTTTGTGTATTTTAGAACTTGATAAATACGAGAGAAGAACGTTTAAGAACGTAATGGTTTGTGACTGCAACCATTTCAAGAGGAATCCACAGAAGAAATCACGTTTATTCGATTCACACTTCAATGACACCAAAAAAATTCATTTTGGTTTCAAAATTAATGTGAAAGATGGTTGTCTCGTATCCGTCATCTTTATTAATTCAGGAAAATCGATCCTAGCACATTTTCTCTCAATTGATTTGGACGGTATATTAAAAATACCAACTGCATAGATGATAAAATTTACTGATTTTTTACCGATCGAGTTTTAATTTTGATGCTTATCAAATGAAACAAAATTTATCTAAAATACGCAGAGAATGCCTCAAGACTTCATACTACATATTTACTTATAGATTTTTTATATATTTAAAGTAATAGCGTAGATATGGCCATGAGTTCGCCTTACTTTAACTTTTGTAGATTGCATTCACACAGGTTGTGATAAAACAGGTGATCGATATGGACTCCTTAGGTATATAATTTAAAGGCTAATAACTCTTCTCTTGTACGATGTATAATATTATCTACTATTATAATATATAATACGACCCATTAAAACCGCAGAGTTTTGCAAACGAAGGCGTCGAATTCGAGGTCTATACATTTTGGGTCCGAGCCTGATTCAAACTGCGCGGAAATTTTCTTCCTCCCATCTCAGTCCTCAACATAAGCTCAGAGCGGCTCAGAGGCAGATTTTGCAAAAATTTCCTTCGTCCTGCTTGTGCCTTTCGTCTCAGACTCAAATTTTATGAGGGGACGGGGGTTTGCCTCGGTTTCCTAGGAATAACGGGACCTCGTGTGCGCCGGTTCCCTCGGTGCAAGAAGCAAAGCTAGAATATATACTGATTTGTAATAACCATTTTATAATAACTGAATTCTTGCATTACAACATCCATTATTGTTATAATACTATTCTGCTACGCCAATGCCACCAAACTAAGGATACTAATAAATCTTTGCGATATCAATAATGCAAATAAATCCATTTCAACTCTGCAAGCGGAGCCAGGACAGAAGCAGACTATCTCCTCCATGTTTTCCCTCTCTCTCTCTCTCTCTCACTTCTTAAGGCTCGCTCGGAGGAAATTCACTGCCTGTTATGCGGGTTGCGGCTTAGGTGGTAAGTTTTTTTTGGAACTAGCTGTACAACCACATATACATGCACAATACCATAATACATTGTACCATGTCTTAACCTAACCATTTATGTATTATGCAACTAACTGTTTCATGTTGGTATTTCTAAGAAGAAATTTGGTATTTCTAACTAGGAAAATTAGACTTTGTGTTCAGGATGTTAGAACAGGTATTCACTATGACATATATCACACTGAAACAGTCCATCATTTTTCTTTTTTTATTAATTTAAGAAAAGTTTTCTGGCAAATTAATCATCTATTTCATATTTCCTCACACTGCCTAATATTCTTACATAAATAGGAGGGGTATTAGCAGATTTTAGAGGCAATAAATGGCAATAGAGGCCAATTCAACTTTACTATGAATATTTCAACAATATCTCAAGCTGAATAGTGAAAAAGGTATTCAACAACTGGTAGTAGGACAGCCAGGTGAATTATTCTCTTTATCTCTCAAATGTATTGCAATTTTCACAATGATCGATAATGGAAATTTATTCAGAAGTAAAAGCCCTCCATACTGGAATTTCTATGGTATAGTATAGTATGTAATGGGATTACAGAATCCCATTATAAAGATAAAATCTTACACTTTGTAGCTTACAACTGTCACAGCTTAAAAAGAGAAAATCGACTACTGGAGCTTCTGAGTGATAAATGGGACTTAATTGGACTCAATGAAGTTAGAAGACAATCATAACACCTGCTAACACTCAAGAAAGAACACCTATTAGAGTTAAAAAGAAAACTTGGAAACTTTAGATTCCTGATCAACAAGAAATAAAAACATAATAAGGAGCAGAAGGATAGTGCATTTAAGAGAATGTACAAGCTTATCCTGGGATTCTATACAAATGAGCATAAATCTGTTCAGATCATATATCTAAATGCTCCAACAGTGGCAAGCAGCTAAGAGGAAATTGAAAAATTCATTCAGATACTCAGCATTGAGAAGGATAAGGAGGCCCACTACTGCTGAGTCATTATAGTTGATATATTGGCTAGAAAGATATGTATAGGTTAAAAAGAAGAACATAATACTATTGCAGGACAAAATGTTCTGGGCCAGAGAAATGGGTGAGGTCACTGCCTTGTAATTTGCAGAATGCATCAATAATTACATCACAAAAATACTATTCAAAAATAATCCTGAAGGAAAATGGACAAGGAGAGAACCCAATGGAATGGAAAATGAAAGAGATTACTTATTGGTGGACAAACTCTACACAGTAACAAATTGAGAAGTTTAGAAGAACTTTAGCGCATGAACTTACCACAGAATTGTAAGAGATAGATTGATTACAGAATGGAATGCGAGAAAATGGTTCACAAAGTATGAAATAAGAGTCAAAGAGTTGCATTTAGAATTATGAAATAGATTCTCAGCGCTTCAGGATGACTTACTAGAAAGAAAATTAGCTTAGACAGAACAAGTCAGTAGTACATACAATGTAATTTAAGAATTCAAATTTAAATATAAGGGTATAGACATATTACAATTTAAATTTTTGTTTTTATGTATCATAATGAGTTACTTTCTGAATTTGAGTATAATAGATGACAGCAGAGCTGTGCTAAGTTGGCTAAAAAATCACAGTTTAATTGTGAATTGACAACAGAGAGTCATAGTCATGAGATATTATACTAATCAGTTAACACCCCAAGTGAACAGCAAGTGTACAAATTTAAGTGTATATTTTTACTATATATAATAGATATGTATGTCAATGATATACCCCTGAACCTTAATACTTGAGAAAATCAGTAATGTATGCTCATGATGCAAGCCTGATGACTCAAAGGCTAATGCATACAAACACATTAACTCAGGAGTGATAATAAGAGAAATATAATTGAATAAATTAGAAATAACAAACAAACCTTGAATAAACCCAACTGGATAATTTACTTAATATTGACTTTGGTGATTATGTAAGAGTTAATAATTTCAAATTCTTGGTTTGTACATAGACTACAAACTTAAATATATGCATGCAATATATGTAAAATGAAAAAGTTTTGGTTTTAGAGAAATAAACAAAAGAGTAAGAGTGTAATTTAGCTTTAGATCAACTCTGATACCTCAATTCCCAGGTAGTTGCTCTAACCAACTGAGCTAAACTTTACTTTGACATACCCAGGTATACATAGTAGCTTAATTGGTTGGAGTGAGCACAAGGCAAGTAGGAGAACTGGGTTCAAATCCTGGCTACATCAGACTTCTTTTTTGATTCTTTCTCTAAAGTATAGCTGAAATGGGCAAACAAAGAGCTCAAACTGAGAGCAAAAAAAAGACATTGGCTAAGTTTCTCATGTAATTTAATCAGGATGGCAAGGAAGTAAACATAGAGTAGAGTGACCTTAGTAATGAAGATAATGTTGATAGAAAGAGATGAATGTCAACGACATTTTGGTATATTTCAGCTATGTTTGCCTTATTTAGAATCAAAATCAGTAAATTATAATAATTCAAAGAATTGTTTACTCATTTTCTTTCCTATGATACTTTTCTTGGGTTATGGCAACTTGTTCTTTGTGTGTTCTTTTTACTTTTATTTCGTGAAATAAATACAATCTGCAAAAAGTGAAAAAAGAACTGACATGGGAATGCTTTGTCTTCTCTAGGATCACACCTGACCCAATAAGAGGTACAAAAAGTAGCCAATTATCTGCCCAGGAGAGACATGTAATAACATTTGTAATACTGTTATTAATTTTGAAAGTTGTGCAACTTTTTTTCTCAAATGTGAGGTGAACATGCACATTATCACTACTTTAGTTATAAAATGAGGATGGGTTTCTGATGTTCCCCCTCCTCTGCTTGCCCACTGTTGCCTTAAGTATCTTTGTTCCTGCAGTTGGGCCAATTCTGAATACCTCTGTACATATCAGTTGATATTTACACTTACTTCATGCAGAAATATGGCATAATTCTAAAAGATGTTCCTACAAATTTAAATTATCGAGAAACATTAAAAAGAGACTCTACTGTAAATATTTTGCATCCAATTGTATATTTACATATCTCAGTCACATAATTAATTAATCGATATTTATATATTACTGTAACATTCAATGAGAAGTTGACAAACCTCATAGATTTATTTCAACGAAGTTTTTAATTTAAAGACTTCTATTTTGATTTGCAAGGTTCTTATTTTGCAATAACAATTTTCCACAACACTTCTGTTACTACAGATTTGATTAAAAAAATGAGTTGCATTGCAATGAAAATACCTGAATGCGAGGAGGTGGATAGGAAAGATGTGCAGGTTCATCCTTGACATGAGTTGTGTCTCTAAACACAACAGCTCTTATGACTCCACGAATATGATCATCTGGCCAGTTGCCCAACAGAATACGCTGAGGGCGTCCCCTTCCCTTGGGGCGAAGATCTGCAAAGTAAGGAGAGCCTTCATGAAGCTGTGAAGCTGTCTTAAAATCAAACAATAAGCTCTAAAAGAAGTCAGATTAACTCAAAAACTCAATATCTTTTCAGAAATAATTAATCAAAATGATTTATTGCTGGAGTGAAATAATTATACTATTCCTTTCATTAGTCAACTAGATGTATGAAAAAATGTTAGTAGCTCAGTTTCATCCTCATCTTTACATCTTTCAAATTTTGAAATAATTTCATTACATTTGCTATGAATGCTTCCATTTTCATCTAATGAACTGGCTAAATTCAAATTCACCTTACTTAAAATCCTGTTTGGTAGTTTTATGATATAATCAAATAAATTGGCATACATCAAATTTAAAAAGAAAAATTATCTACATAAAATGTTATACATACATAGCTTAAAACTTAGCACTGAAGATATCATGTTGTGATAAAGTCTTCCAAATTATATTATCTAAATGATGGATTACCCCCTTCAAAAGATATGAAACTAATCTTCAAATTACTTTCCATTAGCTCATAGATTTAAAAGTTATACAGTTTTACTAAGAATATATTTTAACCTGTTTAATTACCTCTATCATATATATACAATTTTGGCTTTTTTTATCAACTACTACCATAAGATTCAAAATCACAAAGAAATTCTATTTTACAGGAAATATTTTCAAATAGTTAAGAGTGAATTTAAAAATTGAATCATAGAAATTAATCAGATAAAGAAAATTGAGGTGGTGTTAAATAATGATTTTGAAAACATGATTATTCAAAGTATCTGCTAGAAATTGTTTTCTTTAATTCACCATGATAATTTGAATGTTCAAAGAAATCATGTTTGATTCATTTTGATTATGGTTATAATTGGGACAACCTCATCGACAAATTCATTTTAAATAAGCATCAACAATAAAAATACATTGTCTTTCTTCTTTACAACAAGCACAGAAATCATAAAATTTTAAGTCTTTCTAACTGTTTTAATTACAGAATTACAGAAAAAACTACTGTGAGAATAGGTTACCACAGTAACATGAATTGAAGGCACTATTTTTGAGTATATGATGAAATGGAGAAAATAATGTAGAAATTAAACTGAGATAGTATGGTACTCACCAGATCCTCCATCAATGGATGGGCCAAGCATGTTATGCACTCTGTTGGCATACAACACAAATGTTGGGTATGGAATATCATACTTTCTGGCTGACTGGGAAAGGGACAATCCCTCCTTCAACACTGAAAAGATGGCCTCTGCCATTGTCTCAGGTCGCCATGACTTCAGAGGTCCACGCTCTCGGAACCGCAAATTGTGCACCAGACTCTGATTTGTGTTCCAACACTTCTGCCACATTGACTGCAGCTGATATTGGTAGCTGTCTGCAAGGAGATTTAAAAAAATTGAATATATCTAAAAATATAAAATCTCTGATTATCATGTAAGATCTTACAGTAATACTTATCAATTGTAACATCACAATGGGACTTGAAAAATCAATTCACCAATAAAAGGGTTTAAAGCTTGTTAGGGCTATGTAATGACTGTAAACCTAGGAAAAATGTCTCTTAAGAAATACAAGGTGTTGTGGAAAGCCCCTTTATCACAGAATGAGACCATTTTTGAGTCTAACAGATTACCTCTTTTGTATTACCTGCAGTCATAGGATATACACAATGACAGCTATGCTAAATAAAAATATATTTATAAGTACAATTTCACATGTTTCTAATACATTGCCATTTTGCAATAAATACCCATGAAGCTTGATTGATCAGGATTTAAAATAAAACTTGTGTTTGAAATTAAAACATAAAGAAATTACCAGAGAATGCAACAGCAATTCCCACTGAAATAATTAAAACAATCACTTATAGTAACTCAACAACAAAAGAAAAGCTTTCAAAATTCAAATTAATCAAAATTAGAGGAGAAAAGAGTAGCAGTAATCATGTGATTTCAGTCAAAAACAAAACAGTCTTTCCAAATTTCATGTTTCATACTTGGATATTTATTTATTACCTAATAAGTAATATATAAGCTATATCCTCCCTAATTTTCTTCCGTAAATACTTACATCTATTTGTTGACATTGAGTTTCCATAAATTAAATATGCAAGTATGAATTGTAGTAAAATAAATTTCTATTGAATGTGTGAACTATTTTCTTTTGAATTAAAAATCAGTAAATGATACCAATGAACTACTCTCAGCCTTCCTATTCCTGCCACATGTGGGACCAGCTGAAAACTGGTATTTTGAGGTGAAAATGAATATCATTTTTGCACTTCTCTTTAAGTGCTGGATTACCTTCAAGCAGCCAACCATTAATGTAAAACATTATCAAGATTAAATTCTTTATTGAATTAAAGGTGAATGTGCCACCAATAAGTTTAAATGAGGGAGAGATAATGATTTTTTATTTTCTTAAGTAAGATAAACACTAAAAAGCAAACACAACTTTCCAATTGATTAAATTCTTACAGAGAATATATGCTTTGGTTTTTTTAAACAGTCAACAATGGTAAACCTATGCTGAAGCAACAATCACAGAGAAATGTAAGCATGCAAAGAAGAAATGTTAAATTCCAGAGTTATGTTTTCAGAAAAGACGACTGTTATTGCAGAGAGAACAGAGTATTAATTTGATTAAAGTACAAGCTTTTAAATTTGAATGAATGAATGGATCCAATGACTGCAGCTTGAGCAGAAATGATAGGAATGTTGAAAGTATGTATAACTTAAGTATTATATTTTCTACAGCTGGAATATTGAGTCTAGAGACAGAAATTTTTGAAAATATAGTTGAAGTCTATCATAACAAGTATGGCATATAACAAGAGTTATGTCACAGCGAATGATTTTTTGACCATTGCCCATGTCACAGCAAAAAGGATAGGGAGTAACCTCTATAACAACGAGTGGTTATTTCTCAAGTATTGGAATAATGAGTGCCAGTTCTGTATTTGTCTTGCAGGAGGTATATCTCAGAATCGTCAATGTATGTGAGGGACAAAGTCCGACAAGGAAACTGTAATCTTAGGCGTGTTATCTCTTTAAAGTGCAGAAAAAATTAAATGCAAAAATTATCATCACCTAATTCATGCACTTGTTTCCCACAATTTGCCACTCCCTTCCTCAGCAAAATGTTTCTGGAAGCTTTGATTAGAGACTTCTCATGAGTTTCACTGTCCCCTTTGTCCCTCCATACATACACACTTAAGTTATGGTTTATGAATTGATTAAATTATATTTTTAATATGAACATACTTTTTTTTACATATTCTGAAGCATATGCATAAAAATTAAAAACCATACAGTACTATTCTACTGCACTCACAGCCCTTGGATTCAAGATGAGGGACATTTAGTACTATAAATCTGCTATAATGAGTACACTTTATAACCAGTACTTTTCCAAATTTTGTCAGCTCTCATTATTACAGATATTCTATTGTTTAGCAAGATTAGTGAAGGGTTGGTGATTAAATGTGATCATTAAAGAGCCATCAAGCCTAGGAGAACTTTCACAGATAGCAAACAAATTTCCAATGCTCAAAACAATCTAGGGCATTTATAATTAGTTAAATCTTTGAGTAATAACTACTCAGCTTTTCTAGAAGCTTAAAATTGAAAAATATTTTAAGGTTTAAAATAAGTTAATAATCAGATTATGTTCATGGGTTCTCAATAATGGGGGGAACCTTAGAGTACAATCCCATTGGGTCTAAATCTTCTCTGATTTTCCTTCTTATAAAAGTTAGAGAAGTGATTTTGCCAAGGAACCATTTAACATAAAATCCTACAAATGATATAAAACTTCCCAAAAATTAAACTTTAATCTTCATTAATGTTCATTAATAATAAAAATCTCTCTGCAAAAACCTCACAATCCAACTTGTACTCCAATGAGTTTCTGAATTTTAAAGCACCTATTTCCCTCACTTTTAAATTTATTCTTCTTTTTTTAATTCTGCCCATAGCTGAAATATTCTAAATTTTTTCTAAAACTGGCTTCAGTGAAATTATTACCACTCTTGGTAAAAATAGTTTAATAATGAAATTCTTTTATTTCCTTCATAATTCATCTGTTGAGAAAAGCCATCTTTCTACTCTTCTATCACATTCAGTCATGTATTGTATCTGATCTATTCATCATAAATGGATGTAGATAGCCCAGCTCCTCTTCAACTTCTATGACTTAACATGTCATCATCATCATAATTACTATCACTCTTGTGACTACTATCATCATTACACTGATCAGCACAATAACTGCAGAATTTACAATCTCCATGACTAGCTTATTCATTGACTTTGACTCACAAAGAGTCTTAATTCCAAGTTCCATTACGTTCAATCATTTCTGATAAGCTAATTTTCACAGCACTCCTACGAAGCTGTTCTTCAGACGGTAAATATGAAAGTTTCAGTAGATAAAGCTACATGATAAAATCTTTGTGATAACAAAAATATGCTATAACAGTGTCAATGAGGAGATGTATTTGAATGCCAACTAAGGTTAGAGAAAGATACCCCACAAATGTATACATGTTGTTAGAATCGCATGAAAGGGATAGAGAATGAAGTAAATTGGTCAATAATTTTCACCACTGGTAATGTCCAGAATTTTCTTTCATTTGGATTGAATTGCTATTACAATAACTGTGTATTAAAACATGACAATAACCTAAATGACATCAAGTTAGCAGATTAGTTATACACTCCATCGAGGTGAATGGCATATTAAGAATAATGCCATTCTATAAGGGGTGTTCAAATGAAAAGTTACACTGTAGGTATAATTGAAATCTTTATTCAAAAGTAATGATCAGAATCTTGAGTACAACCATCCCACTGCTCAACAAGCCAAAAGATTCCCTGCTCCCAGAAATCTTGTGGCTGTGACAAGACCCAATCCTTCACCAATTGATTGTGTATTCTGTCCAATTAACGCTGCAGTGCACATGAGGATATCATGGCGTTCACGTAGCAAAATTTGACTTTTGAGGAATAGCAAGATTTCATCAGATTTCTCACTGGGGAAGGTGTTAAACTGGCCAATATTCATCACTGAGTAGTGACTCTATATGGGAGAGACTGTGTCTGAATCCTATGTAAGTCCATCAAAAGAAAACTGCCAGGACTGCTCATGGAGGGAGCAATTCTGCTCCAAGATAATGTGCATCCACGCGAAGCTAGAGTCATACAAAGTGTACTGGTCAAGTCCAAGTGGCTTGATCATCTACCCTATAGTCAAGATATGTCATTCTTTAACTTCCACCTGTTTGGTCTGCTAAAAAAACATCTCAAAGGGAAGCAATTCAACTTGGACGACAAACTAAAGGACACAGTGAAGGAATAACTCTTGTCACAGCTACAGGAATTCTGGCAGAAGAGAGCCCTTTGGCTTGTGAAACAGTGGGATAGTTGTGCTCAGGCTTATGGTGATTACTTATAAGACTTCAATTTTACTCACAGTGTCGTTTTGTACCTTTTCATTTGAACCTCGTATTATTGTAATTTATCATCATTATTTATTATTTGTCTAAGAAAGTAGCAATATTTAAAAGAAACTAAAAAAAGACTACTAGATCATCACAAGGGTGCCTAAAAAGCCTGTCACAGCAATCAATTAGCTAGGAAACAAAACTTTAGATCTTGGAAATATGAAGGATTATATAAAGTGAAACCAGCTTTAGGCAGAACCTGAGTTAAAAGGAAACCTGTCTTACCCCAAAAAAAAAGATACTGGTGGTCATAATAGGGTTTTTCATACATTGGTACCCTATGTTAAACAGAAACTGTCAAACATGGAAACGGAATCAATTCCCAGCTATGTGAGTCTGCATTAAGCAGACAAAAATGACAGATTATATGCATATCTTATTGATAAATTTTTATGTTAATTACTTCAAATAAACAAATTTACCATAATATGATACTGTCATTTTATTATTTCATAATAATTTCGTCTGCATGTAGAATTTGAGTCAAATCAACCTTTTAAGCAATGCATGTTATGGGCATGATATAGCTTTTAAAGTCTTTTTTGAAATGTTAGACCCTGGGATAAGTGAAAAACTGTCTTATCTGGAAAAAAAAATTATGGCCCCAAGAGATTCTGCTAAAGACAGGTTTCACTGTGTATGTACACCAATCTTCCAATCCAATAAGTCAAATGTAGTCAAATAAATGAAGTACCTTAAATTGAGAGAAAAAGCTGTCAAAGACATTTTTATAACCAAGTACCTTTATCAATACCAGAATTTGTCTTCTTTTCAGAGATAACAGTAACCAAATGGAACATAATGGAAGGAGACTGAAAATACTACCATGAAATACTTCACAACTTTCTCACCCAACAAGAAAGACATTTGTGAAAAAGCTTGAAACAGCAAAATGTGATCATAACTTCCTAGTTAAATTTTAGAACTTTAAACAAACAATTGCACTCATATAAAATGGTATTAGTTTTCACTTTAGTATCAGACACATACTAATAATTTACTTCCTTGGACTATAACAAAATTTTCATAAAAATAACACATTTTAAAATAATGGTCTTGTCTAGAATGCAATCAAATTGAAAGATACACACTTGTGGAGAGAAATAACCTCAACGTAGGGCTGGCTTTCACCTAAATCTGCTTAGTTTACAAGCTCATTTCCTTACCATCTGAAGCCTAATGCTTATTGAAGCTAGAATGGTACAACTCTTTCTCACCTATTCCAATCACACAGCAAAAAAGGCATTTATAGGGATATATTCTAGGAAACAAGGAACCAGATTGGATTCATTACTCATAAAATTAGCAAAGCAGATCATGCAAAGCTTCATGTCTATGATGGAGGGGTCTGAGCAACGTTTCCAAGACATTAGGGATCAGATTTCTATTTATACCCATTGGTTTTATTAAAAAAATAGAATTCTTTTGGTAGGATTTTTCCCTAATTAACATTGAGATGAGTAATTAAATTAGTTAAAATTAATTATTAAACAAGTCAACAATTATATAGCAATATTTTTAAATGCCTGACCATTATAGTGTGTCTTTTAGGATTGCTATAAACCTCTAATTTGAAACCTATAACAACTTGGGATAGACAAGCTGAAACTTAAGTTGTATGTAAGTTGTTGAATCATTTTTTACCTTAAAAAATGCTACGGCTAATGCCTTTTTGGGTCTCTAGTATACATACTTGAAATAGAGACTTTCAATCTAAATTTTTATACAACCACTAAATGTTTAATAATCCACTGGAAAGAATGATGGAATGATCTTCCTTTACATTTTGATCTTTTGAATATGAGTTTGCCCATTTTAAAAACTGTTTCAATACTCATTTTTCCAAATAATTTAAGAGTTTTCTCTTCCTTGAATTACTAATCAATAATCAATACATTCAATTTTATAATTTGTCACATGCTATTCATATTTTACATTTTGTTGAATTTTAACTTTGACTTTATATGCACCATTTTATATTTTTTTATAATTTGCAATATCAGTATTTATTTTTCTTGAAATTTTTTATGTAGGACTTGGATTTTTGATTCTTCATAACTGGGCTACTGTCTGTGTTTGTATATGTTTATCCTATGTAAGTAAATGAATAGTTAACTTTATCTCCTGTTAGTACTTTCTTTTTTCTTACCACAAATGTTACATTAGGATTTAATATCCATAATATAATGAAGCCATGTGGCTAGAAATTACAAGTAATTCATAGAATCTGATAAAGCATATTTCATTAAATGATTTTCATCACATTCATAACTATGGCCATAAACAGATAAATTGTCTCTATTAAAAACATATCAAAACCCTCCGAACAAAAATAATTGAAAGTAGCTGCAATATATGACAAAAATTTTTCTTTACCAGTTGGTAAGATATGAGATGTCCAGAGCAAAAGTGTAAAGACTAGGTAGTAATCAACAACAAATCAAATTAAACTATAACATATCTTGCAGTTTATTAGAAACAGCTTTTTCCTAAATAATTCCATTATGTATTCTGATCATCATCAACATGAATGTCATTGACAGATTTGGGTTAAAAAATACCCAGAAATGGAATGCCAGTAAACTGAGCTCCAAAAATCTACTATCATATTCACGAGAATTTCACTTTATTAAAACTACCAGTAGTTGCAATCTTGATTATATCACAGAACTATATGAATTAGAAATATTTCATTTTCATTTATGATATTCCTGGATCTCTCCATATTTACTTCCATCATTAGGTAAAAGATTGAATTGAATTGCTTTGAAAATGCATAATATAACGACATTTTTCTCCTTCATAATACCAAACCGTATCAAATGTAAGTAAGAGTATTACAAATGGTATGTTAAGCTCATTTAGTGAAAATACATAAAAATTATGTAAGTTAGCAATATATCAGCAGAATAAGAAAGGTTTCTTCTTCTATCTTCTTTTCTTAACATTCACTAAACATTAGCAAAATTGGAAATTATAGAAGTAATTCTCATAACTCAGAATTAATAACTTCATATAAATAGCAAGATTGAATTAATAGCTAAACCTACATACATGATTATACATCATAAACTGAAAGGCCACTGATGAATTTATATTGTAATCAATGAAAATTATTAAGAGAGATTGAAAATTTTACAAGCAGAAATGGATTTTTATTGGTATATAAAAGTAATTTTATGTACAGCTTTAAAACTATAAAACATGGGAATTCATCCTCAGCAATATCAATACAATACTTATAGTTCTGAAGCTTAAAACTAAACCTTAAGCCTTTCAGAAGCAGTCTTTAAATAGGAGTAATGCAAAGGAAGTAGAGGAAGAAATTCAGTAGGAGACCTTCCTTGGATTATAGCATTTTTAGAGTGAAAAGGCTTGTGCATTCCCATGACCCAGAGAACTTTTTTCTGGTGTGCTAATAAGTGAATAGAAAAGGAGAAAACAAAAAGTAGTCCTAGCAACATTAGTGGCTTAGTGAAGCAATTGCAAAGGTGTCTATGCCTCAGTGGGACAGCCATTATAAAATAATGGTGTCACTAAGTTAAGGTAGTCTACCCCTGCCTTCTCTTTTTCAACTATCCCATGAATAAGATGTGGTAGAATAATGACATTGGTAATGTAAAATGACAATGGTAATGTAATAAACAAGACTCAGACCTTTAGGGAGTGTATTATATATAGGGAATAAAGCCATTCCACAAAATCTTTGCCAAGAAAATAACAATAAAATAGAGGTAGAAGATGGCCAGAGATATGAGGGTGGGAAACTGAAATGTTAGGCAAACATTTTGGAAAGGGAAGCTGGAAAATTTAAAACATAGAAACGAGGGGGCCAACATCAATATGCTACAGCTATGTGAAACAAGGTGGAAAGATGAGAGAGGCATTTGGAGCAATGATGTTAATTGCAGAGAGGCAAAGAATATCCAAAGGGGGTTATATTAGTGTTTGATAAGAGAGCAGGAGGAAGCTGTGATTGCTAATAAGTAACTGAGCAGTTAAAGTGAGCAAGTAAACACTATGACAGTACAGTTGAGCATGCTCACAAATTCTCCCAGAGGGAATGAGCTTGACTTAGTTTAGTGAACTTATGGAAGAAGTGACTGGTAAGATAAAAGGCATGAAAAGCTAGTGGTAAAGGGGAATCAGAATTAAGTAGTTGGGTATACAATTGAAATTAAAATTGATGTAAAATACAATTTTCCCCACTTTTAGAGAAGCAAAGTGATTGGTAACTTCAATATATAGTGTTCTATAACTGTCCTTGTTCTCCTTGAAGCAGTTGGTCTGTTGAGCGATGGTAAAATGAACCTTGACAAGGATTTTCACTAGGACAGATCATCTATTTAGAAAGTAGAAGTTCTGGATTTGAGTATTATTCAACTCTTAGTTAATTTTTTTTAAGAATGCAGAGGTTTTTGATAGGGAATAATGATATTTTATAAGAAAGCTGATGATGACGAATGAAATCTCTGCAATAATCCGCATTTTTTGTTTGAATCTAACAAAATTGATGTTATATTTCACAATCAGTACAAATTAAAATGTTTAAAAATGTGCAAAGGCACTGCGGATTGAATGGATTGAAATACAACTCTGTATGAATAAAATATATGTATATTTATACAAATAATACGGAAAGACATTTTTCACTATATGATTTGGTTCACATTGCATAGATTTAGAATAAACTTGCTTATAATTAAAAAGTATAAAAGATTATCTTGTTTAGAATAATTATGATTCAGCATTCATAAAAATTTTGAATTTTTCAGTTTTTAGCAGTAAAAGTAGTATTGAAAAAAAAAATGATTAATAAAATAAAGACTACAATTCGAGACCATTAATACAAGTCAGGTGTATATTTTCCATATATTCTTATGGGATAACAAAAGCTGGGCATCAACAATCATAATTGGAAATCACCCCTGCTTAGCAAGACAGAATTTAATTTTAACTTTTTAACTCTGTAATAGTAGAATACATGACTTATTCATATGCATAAACATAAATCTTTATGCATGTAATTGAAGATAGGAAAGTTTTTTGAAGTCAAGTTTGAAATTGTTGTGGAATGCCAAAACATAATTTAATTGAATTTCCTTGTTGTACCAGAGAATTGCGTGAAAGCTCATAATCCACAGTTATGTTAAGAATTATCATTGTTTGAAGTAATAGTAAAATTCTGGTAATAATTCTAATACTTGAATAAAATTCGAATAAAAATAAATCAGTGATTGACTGAATATTATTTTTTGTGTTCCTACAATTTCTTCATAATATTCTTTGACATACATTAAAAAAATGCTGAAATTTAACTTTTTTAGCTACATTTGATCATTAAAATTAAGAACAAAACACTTGTTTTAACAAAAACAATGATCAATCAATTATAATAGTCTAATTTTATATTTTAAATGGGCAGATGTGGGTTTTTGACTTTTAATTTCATGGCAAATTCTAATGGAAAACTCTGAAAATAATTCTTAAGTTTCTAAATATTGGATGTTGAAAATTGAACAGAAACCAAGTTCATCAACTTCAGACAATTAATGAGTCATTTAATTGGTGGGGGCTTGCATGTTTTCAGCATTTTATTTCTAGGACTATTTAGCACTTTCAAAGCTCAAAGAATAATGAATTTGGGTAAAAATAAATTAATAGATATCACATAAAAATTCTTTCACTAAATAACGCAGAAAAATTTGCACTACTCAATGAATAAATTAGCTCATTTTTGTTGTAACTTAATAAAATTCAGCATTTTTACAAACATCTGAAGCTTCTTTTAGTTATTATTTAGCTAGAAAACTTTTCATATGTGGACCAAATTTTCTGAAAGTTATGATGAGGTGAGTGGCATATATAGGCATCATATAGGAAGCCATAAAATATTTCCTAAGGATCATTATTCTTAGTCTTAGCACACTAACAGAGTTTTACATGTTAGGTAGGCATTTTTTGCATGAAAATCCAGATATTAAGAGTATATTGATTTTAATTTGTTTTCAGAGTAGAAATTGAAGAAGATAATATATTTGAAAAGAGTAAGAGAAGCCCATGGCACAATATTGAAGGGCCCTTTTGGGTTCCATGACAACTGAGCAGCTCTCAAAAGAGACAGTGAAGCCATTAATAATGGCATTATCTCATATTCAATGATTGAGTAATTCAGTTCTTCCCAGAAATTCAATTGATATATTTAATACTTTAGTTAGAGACATTGCATCCATAGGCATTTTTGTGATGCCCATTGATTCCTCTTAATATTCTTGCCTAGACTTGCATCTTTATTGCATCTTTATTACATCCTGATGACTAAGATTTTGAATAATGGAATATCTTAAGCCAAAGCTGCTCAGCATAAAGAAAACTTGTCATTTTATTGAATTGATTAAAGATTTAAAAGAATGAACTATGTGCAAAAATAATAATAAATAACTTATTTACAAAATTAAGAACATTATAATATATAAAAATTAAAGTTTGTATTATCTGTGTCTTCTGACAATTCATGCATTCTCACCCTATTCAGGATAACTAAAAGTTCTCCATAATTGTCTTAAGTTCAGGAATATATGATTTTGCGCTCCATTTTTGCACAACTGCCTGCATAAGTGGATCAAAATCTTACCATTCCAAATCAAAAGTGAGTTTCTGAATGTATTTAATTGTTATGATTTTTCACCATCATTTTGCTAATTTATGCCAATTATTATAAAGTTCTGGATTTAACATAATTATAACAATCACCTAATAACTTATTTTTACAATAAATATTTACTTCCATCATATCTCATTGTGGTTATGTGATATACCTAATATTAGGGTCTTATATTTAAGAATGAATTTAAGAAAAAAATTAATTGTGTTATTACACTGAGACCCTTACCATCATATGATCTTCAGTGATATAACTATTGAAAAGGCTTTTTTAGTTTCAAAGTCCATCCTAAAAGACTCCAAATGACCTTCGTGATAAAAATAGATGAAAAATGGAAAAGGCTGTTGCACATAACATAGCAATTTTATGCATTATGGAAAATAGCCTTCACCAAAGGAGATGATATAAGCCCTTACAGAGCCCATTTCATGTTGAGATAGCATTATACCAAAGACCAATCATTCCTTTTATGGAAAAATTGAAGTCAGCTCTTTCTATGGGAGTTTTCAGAAAGCTATTCTGAAGAGTAAGCAATAAAAACTAAAAATTAGCATTTATCCATAAAAAACATGCATCATACTTGTAATATGTCTTCTGTCGCATTTATTGAGTGACTGATCTAAACTAGATGTGATGAAGGAGTTCAGGAGTGGGCGTTGCAGATGGTAGTTGCTCTCAATGCTACCGCCGAGATTGTCTGTGCAAACAAGGAATTGATGAGAAAAAAATGAGTGACAGTAATAAGAACACATAGCAAAAATAGTTTCATGACAAAGAATAATTTGATAAAAGCCACATTTCAACACATTAAGATTTTAATATAGGAAATATTTTACAAAAGACATGCCCATTCACCATTCTCCATTTCTGCTTAGAAAAAAGAGCAAAAATTTAATGAAAATTTTCGAAAGCTAATTAAATCAGAAAAAATGAAGGAGTGGAGATTCCTATTATGTAAATAACAATTATTGGGCTTATGAAATATGAAAACATTCATTTAGAAATTTCAGTGAGAAAACATTCCGATAACAGCTTACTTAAATGTGAACAAACAGATTAAAATATATATTTTCCAAGTAAACATGCTTAGGAATGTAAAGGAATAAACTATATTTGCCAATTATCTAGGCTGCAAAAAATATCTGTATGTGAAACAATTAAATGCAATTGATAGATACTTTTAGTTAGAAAGGCAGCATAAAATCTGTAAAAGATATTTTCATCTGATAGATGTATAAAGGACAGAAATTTTGACACATCCGACACAGAGATTCCCAAGCTGATTAGATCTTACCAAGGTAGTGGAATACTCCTGCAAGGTGACCTTAAAATGACAAAGGTGACATTTTTTATAATGTCTCATTACTATGAAGCCTGAAAACATTTCACCATCTAAGTAGTTGAGAAATTCAATGAAAATTACAAAAAATTGATATATTTTTTTAAAACTTTTAACCAAATCAATTCAGTTGCATAAAATATACTGTTTCATAACATGATCATACCTCATAATCTTTCCTGAGAGATTCCAGTTCAATATTAACTTAAAGGGTTTAAAGCTCTGAAATACACTTTCCTTAAAGCATTCAAGCTTAGGAACTTAAAAAATATACGCAATAGAAAACCTTTAATATCTAGTCAAATTTTTTTCAGATATCTTGATAAGCTATTTTATGAATGCACTAAATCTAGTGATTTCACTCAAAATCTTAGTCAATTCCTGTAGTTCATTGTGTTAAAATTATTACATTATTTCCTAGGGATGCATCATTGAACATAGAAGGAAATAGGAGGAAATTCATCAACTTAATTCCATTGAGAATTGTTAGTTGCATCCCTTGGAATTGATTGAATTAAATGTAACTTATTTATAAAGTCTGATTCAAATAAAAGGTTTTAAGATTATTTCTTGCATTGAGATATAGTAAAATCATGTAAAAAATAATTTTAAGGGCTTTCTGTGAAAATGAGGATGAATTACAATTCCAGCACAAAAATAAAATTTTCCTTTGTTATTCCAAAGACTGATTAAAGACAGCTATTTGTAATATGAGTTCAACAAAACTACCTATTTTGTAGTATAGTCTTCATTTCATTAATATTTCTGGGTCTAATGAATCAATGAAAAGATTTCCATAGTTTTGCAAGATATTTATTCTTATTAATAATAACATATGTCTAAAATCACCCAAGGGACATATGTCATGCAATTCCTTTACTATTAAAAATGGAATGACAACTAAGTAACATTTCATACCATAGAAATTTGGCACTTGATATAGTTCATCACTGATTCTTGCTTGATGAAATGCTACTGTAGAAGTAAACTACAATGTAGATAATATGTTAAACAAGCAAGTTTTCAGTAAACATCAACATTTTGCAAGTCCCTAAAATTTAACAAGTAGAAAAAGCTTCCATAAATGTCCTATTAAAAAATAAACAGCAACCTTTCACTCTTAGTACAAATGACCATTAAATTTTTAGGAAGATAGACAGTTATCAGCATCTTTATCAAGCTTAATTTTACCATCATCTATCTCTGCTATTGGACATTGTTATTTGAGTATCATAGAAAGATAGTAATATAATTGTTCTGCAGTTTATGAAAAACCCAAATTGCAGTAAAAAATCACAGAAAATTGTCAGACACATAACAAGCCCCTAAACAAATGAAAATGGTCACAAAGGCTATTTGATATAATACACAACGTGATACAAATCATATTTTTAAAAATTCATTCAAAAAGACATTCAAGTATAAGCAGAAGGGTCAATTTTTCATAAAGATTTTTAATGAACATATAATGATCAATCATGGTGAAGTTAAAAGATAAACTTGATACATAATGATCAATAAAAAAGGAAAACTGAGAGAAAATGACTTAACAACAAAGGAAATATTCTTTAAATCATTCCATCCATCCTAATTCTTTTGAGTCTTCAAAATAATCATTATAATGGACTGCATTCAATCTTTCAAATATTTCAACTCAGTAAATAAATAATCAAGCCTATGACCAGTTTGGATAGAGGTTGATAAAGCACTTTTAACAATTAATGTTACAACAACTCCCAAATTATCTCCATGGGTTTCAATATAAAATTATAAATTTAGAGATGACTAAGGTGGTACTTGAGATTAATTCCTTTCAACATTTTTCAAGAATGAAATGAAAATATATTTGTTTAGCAAATAATATGCTTGCCATAAAGAAATCTCAAGCAAATCCACTTAGAGCATTAAGGCTGAGATGTCTCAAAAAACATTCAATAGGATAACATACTGCATATTTCAATGCCAAACATCTAAAACAGACATATATGCAGGAAAAGCAGATCTGGCATAGGGTACATATCTACCAAGCAGGCATCTTACCTGACACTGCTCTTCCTACACAGGGTTTTTCTGCCTCTTTCTCAAAAGCTTCTATATAAATACAATTCAGATGCTTCAAAAACAAAGAAAAACAAAATCTTGAGACATTCAAAGTAAAATTCAAAGCATTACAAAACAGAGTTGCATTTCATTTCAAGTGTTACAGTAAACATGGAAACTATAAAACTAATTACGATTGCAATTATTTTACCATAAGGTTTCTTCAACAAATTCTTATATCAAGGGTGAAAACTTCTGATTTGTGCTCCTAAAAACACAGATCGCTGTTCATAACAATCATGATTCACAGAAATCTGAGACAATGCTGCATCTTTAAAACCTTCATAAAATTAATCTCATGCAAAAACATTTAGCAGTCGAAATCCTCATATACTAACCTAGCAGTGGACAAACGCAGAGGTATTAAAATATCTACATTTTATCACATTAAAATGGAGCTGTTTGTCTTCTTCATGGACAATGCCCACGTGTAGACAATATAGGAAGACATAAATGGAATACTAAGGCACATCAAGAAGTTTCCTCTTCGAAAACACTAATCACTATACTCACTTCAATCCTCTCCAAGTCATGTCCATATTACTGCCTGCCATGCATGTCATATATCATTTCTGTCTACAACAGAAGCAAAGTTTGCAGGCTTAGCATGGTCATCCACAAAGAATACAAGTTTTTCAACCACAGTGTCTAGCAGTATATATAAACAGTGCACTGACATTAATGCTCCATCAAGTAACATTTTCCTGAGATTTATAAAACCAGATGTATCACTGAGGCAGGGTGGTTTTCCAGAGTATTATCAAAAAATAAAGTTCCTACAACAAGCTTGGCAAAGATATTTAATGCAACATACTCCTTGACACTATTCCATTATCTTTTCAATCCTTGCCCAGAACATTATGTAAAAGCTCAACTAATTATACCAAAGTTAACAGTAAAATTTAGGATGATAATATAGATTGAGTTTTTGGAATGTTTCCTGATAACTGACACCCTTGAGTAAAGAATGAAGTTTAAACATCTTTTCAAATAAGAGGGCATTAAAAAGATCATTTTTTCATTAAATGACTACATTATAAACATTCAACAAATTTTTCCCTTTAAATCATACAAGCATGTACTGGAGGCATTTCTGTGCCACTAGGAAAGTCAAGGACCATGAGGAACTTTCAGGAATGCTTAAAAAAGGCCTTCAATCACTTGGTTCCCCATCTACAGGCGGAGAGGATGAATTCGGGTCAAAATATAATGAAACAATGCCATGCTTTTTACAGAAAGCCCACCACCACCGGAAACCAGAAAGACCAGTGAAACGGAAATCTGGATCACGCTCCTGCCTCAGTTTTTCAACAAAACTAACAACTGCTGCCAGAGACTTTTTTGTCCTTCTATTGTAGGGCAAAATAGATGTCTGGCAGCAGTATTCTAGGACTGCCTTCTCCTCATCACTAGTAAGTCCTGCCTCTTCCAACACCATCATTCGTTTAGATTTTCCCAGAATATTATCATATAAAGTCCCTTTTGGAATGCCAAAACGAGCAGAAGCCTGGGTGAATCGCATCTTCTGCGTGACTACAGCGCGAATAGCTTCCTGAAGTTGATCTTGCGTCCAGGCGGGCGCTTTCAGTTTCCAGAGAGCGGGGCAATCTAAGAAACATAAAAATAAAACAGGGACTAAAAATCTACTGTCTAAAGGAAGTTTAGGGAAAGCAAAAGTGATGCTTACAGGAACAAAAAAAAACTAAAATTGTAAAGGAAGCAAAACGAGTAATCTCAAAGTAGAAGTTAATTAAAAGAGTGAGGGAAATAGAGCTGTTAAATTGAAGGATAGCTTGCAACTGAATATTATTGAAACACCGGTTCCTTCAGTTGCATCAAAAAATAAGCTAGATTTTTCAAAGCATATTAAACATAGGAAACAGAAATTACAAATATAGAAAGGCAACATGAAACACGTGGTCAGCCTGTGGTTTCGGTATTGAATAAAGTGAATATGCTGAAAACCTCAGCTATAGAGAATGTGTTACATTAAGGTATGAATCATAAGAAGCATATTTTATTTAGATAAAAGAATGACAGGGAATCATTAGGTACAATGAAGAAGATCTTATGTGCAGAAGATTTAAAAAATATAAAGTGTATGAAAAGTAAATTAGTGGACTTATTAACCCAAAGGAAATAACTTAAACTTAGTAAAAGAGTAAATATAAAGTTTTTCTCGTGATATCACTAGAAGTTTAAAGGTTTTTAAAGGTGTAAAAAGCAAAGTGTGTTAAAAGTACCATAGTAAATTCTGAAGGAGAATTAGTTCTGCGAAGGTAGGATTACAATCACAAAATTCATTTCCCATCACATTGTGCTGAGATACAATATTAATTATGAGATACTTCCAACACAAAAGGTCATTAATCCTAGTAACTCTCATTATAATTTAATAATCACTATTTATTTCATGAATAAAGCATAAAATTGTTTATAAATTTCATTTACTGCTAGACACATTCAAAAGTATTCAAAACTATAAGAAATTTAACTGATTCAGGCTATTTAGAATTCATGAAGCTCATTAAATTTTCAGAAAAACTTGATAAAATTATATTCAAAATATCTAATAAAAAGATTTTTAAAAAATAATTATTAAAATCAAAGACAATGACACAAAAATCAAATTACTAATTTGAAATGAGCCATCCAAAATCTTGGAAGGATTTGTATCTCAGATAAAACATTATTTTTTTAATTTGACTATTTTTATCATTTATACTTAATCAAATAAGAAACATAAGACAATAAAGAAAGAAATGAAACAATAAACAGCTAAAAACTCAATATGGAAATTTTTTAAAATACATAATATCACTCATTAATGCTAACAACAGATACCTTTATAATTCAATAAAGACATGATTTGGTTCTTTAATAATATTATTTACAGAATTAAAAAGAGAAGGAAATGAACTAAATTGCATTTCAGTCAGTTATGAATGTACAAGGGATAATAAATGGATGTGTATTAGCCTTTTTTCTCTAATAACCAACAAGAAAGCTAAAAATAAAATTTACTGAAATTTGAATGCAGAAATTCCATGCAATAATTCACAGTATGACACCAAGTATCATGCAAATTCTCATACAAAAACATTAATAGGAATCAAGAGAAGAAAACTTAACAGAAAATGAATAATTATGAATTACATACCAATCATCATATCTAAGTTGTGATTCGTGGGATTTATGGGACTAAATTATGAGATTCATCTTGATGTTAACAGAATGTCAAAATTCTTTAACAAAATTCCAAATTCTTAGAAAAACCTATTTTTTAATAACTGTATATAGTTATACAAAATTTAACTAAAAATTTCCATTTATAAAAAACTAAAATATTGGAGGGAAGTTATTTTTACATACCATCTTTAAGCTGTAGGTTATTTTATGACTAATGCAACACTGAAATTCATCAAATTGCTGATAACAAGTACATTTAAGATTCTAAATACATACATAATGAAAAATGAATAAATCTACCTTTATGTGATTTTCACCTGATTTAACAAGCACCTGTAAGTAACAGCCTTTGCAGCTATTAATTAAAATAATTTACAAGAGCTTATCACTAATAGTTTTAAATGCTATTATAATATTTAACCAATATCTTAAAATGAAAACCTTTCCCTGAAAGTAAGACAATCATTATGTATTTCCTGAAAAAAATAGTGATAAGCAGCATTTACAACAAATAAATGTATGTCCTTTTTGTTAGAGGTTCACATATATGATATCTTCAAATGTTCTAGACACAGGGCACAGAGGGCGATTATCGATATACACACTGCTTGAATCCAAGAGCAATTACAGTTTTCAATTATTTTTCTAGGATACACCCTCTAAAAATATATCCTATTTGCCTTACCGTAAACATCAAATATCAGAAGAGATAAATTTTGGATGCAAGTACATTTGAAGAAACACCCTAGGGGAGGATTTGGTTTCTGAGATGCATTTCTTCAAGAAACACGACCTATGAAAAAGTACTCGATTTCACTTTATATGAAAATTAGGAAATTGTGTTAACAGCAATTAATACATATTCATCCGCATGAATAAAAAAGGAATGTCACAATTTTAAAGTGTAAGGATAAAACCTCTCTTCTAGCATAGTGAAATAGGTTATTTCTATGACCTATGAAAGTAGGCCGCTGAATGACACAGAGGAGAAAAAAGGATGCAAAAGAGAGATGCGAGTAAAAGTCGAATCCCAATCAGATATATTAAGCGAGATACGATTCGATGGTAAAATTACTTTCCAATTTATCGCTAAAACGGAAACGAACGATATTTTTCTCGGAGAAATGATTATGAAATGGAAAATAGTTTGAAATGCTAGACACTAAAATTGATCGAAGAGCCATAAACAAAGTGCTGGTGTGGCCTTCTGACCGCCTCAGCGGGCGGGGTATTGAAAAGCATAACGAAGGAGGATTGCGTTTTACAAGAAGAACAGGGTGCGTGAGTACACCAAATCAAAGAATTATTTTAAAGGAAGGGATGGTGGTGAATATTTTTCTAACCCTCGCCCTGTGCGCAACGAAAACGCGAAGCTTTCTATGAATATACTTTTGTTAGCCAAAAATTAAGCAAGCATTTGCATTTGGTGCAAATGTCATGTATTTGCACGTAGAATGCATTCTTCGTAGAGAACACCGTCATTTTTGTTGGCATTCCATTTCCTGTTCCATACTGTTAGTCCAATTCTTAAATATATCGAGATACGGGAAAGAGTAACAGCTTCGTTATGTAGACAGTGCTTTCACATTATCAACAATATTAAAAATCAATGGCTATTTTTCCAGCATCAGATCTTACGGAGATTTCGTTGCAGCATTTTCACCGAAGAAATAATCGTTATTTTTTAAATCGCCAATATAAATTAAACGGAATATAGAAGGAACACGATAATAACTATTATTGCAATAAGAATAACATGTATTTTTCTAGGAGTTATCGCGGACGTTTCTCGGAGGACTCAAAAATCGTTCTATAGTAAAATCAAATAACCAAATCACGAGAAATATTTTATAAACGTATAAGTAGTATGATTCCTTGTTTTAGGAGCTGCCTTCAACTCCCTTCGGAGGGTGAGTATATTAACATACATGTTTGTAAAAAAAAACAAAAATATCAATCAGAGGAGGAGGTAAAGGCTTAGGAAATTGTCTCTCCTTTGCCGGAGGCCTCGTTTTCCGCAGAAACTTACCAGTGATGGAGGACGTAGAGGCTCCGAGCCAAGCGTGGGAAGTCTCCAGAAGCTTGGCCTACAAGAAAAAGAGGAGAGGGAAATTAGTCATTCAATAAACAAAACGGAAGAGGACCGCAGTAAAATAAAATAAACATAATTATCAGGCTGAAAATTTAACAAGAGTACACCATGCATGAATAAGGAGAAAAACATAGGTTCTGTAGATTTAGAGAGTATTTAAAACATGAAAGACGAACAAATTAAGTTACGCGCAGTTTCAGAGAAGAAGGAAAAATGTGGGTTTATATAGTTCAAACGTAGGTATTTTTCAGCATTTTATTTTCATCGGTTATATACATTTACAGACAATTTTATGACCCATTTTAAATAGAAGAAACTTCCGGTTTCTCAGATTTTTATAGTTTCAGATTTCAACTGCTAGATCTTTAATTTCAATTTTTGTACAGTGTACATTAACTAGAATTCATTTAATATGTACATACATAAGAGTTTACAAGCTTGTTCTCAACACTGTCTAGGCAAATACAGCGAGAGGATGAATTACATTTATTTTAAAAATAATTCTCTTTCGAATAAATTATTTCCATGAACACAATCTTGAGAAAGTTGCAAATTATAGTGGATTAATCCAGCAAACACATGCTTTCGAAGTACATACATATTAAACACAAAAAATCGAAGATTTCTGAGGAAATGAAAAAATATATTTCAGCATTTTAATCAAAATATATATTTCAGATTTATTCAACAATGAATAGGTCGCAAACTCCGTCTCTAGAATATATTCCCTTTGCATAACTCTTTTCTTCCTTTTCAGTTACGACACAATGGCAGACGGAAACAATGAAGCACACACACTTGTGCGCGGGGCATTATGGGAAGGAGTGAGCGGGAATTAATGTGCGCGCGCAGAGTGAACGAAGTAAATGAGGTGGGAAGAGAATTAATTATTAAACGGTGATTTATTATTTTAATAGTACTTTTACGACTTCTTCACGCTAAAAGTTACAAAAAAGACGTCAACGTAGGATGAAGAAGAGGCGAATCTTTTCTTTCATTAATGCGACGCCTAAATAATGCAGAGAGAACTTCGCCTTTCAGTCTCAGGGACTCGAACACGTGGCCTCTTCATAATCCCCTCAATGCATCAATGTTTGTGCGAATTTATGCAGCCGCGACGCCAAGCTACGAAAATGATGCGAGGTTACAAAGGGATGAGGAAATGGTTGACAACAGACAGCATTGATAATGGAGAAACGCCAACTACCATTTCGGTTTAAGAAAACTAGCTTACCCTTCCGGACATTGCCGTGAATTAAACTGATTAATAAAAGATACTACTAAGAGGATCTGTTTCCATTAAACTTTTACGATAAGCAGACTCTAAAGTATTAACAGAATCGCATTGATTTTCCTCTGAGAAAAGAGAAAAGATTTTGAATAATGAAAGACAATTGGTTCAGAATCAACTCTTGCAAATGGAAGGGATCAAGCAACTTATATAAGTTTGCGCTTTTATTTCGCATAGACTTTTGCTATTCGTTCTAAAATCTCAATGTCAATTCTAATAGAAAATTGAAGTCTAAGTTAACCATGCGTCTCCCTTGAAAAATTTCCGAGTGTCTTTTATAAAAGTAAACTAATGAAAAACAAACGGATTCTTGAATATCAACTTTCAATCTTGCTGAAATCGATTGAAATTATCAATGAATCATTTTCTAACAAAAAATTAGCTTTAGTCATAAACGGAGGCATGAATCATAAAGAATTACTAGCGTACGATCACAGGGAAAAATTATGAAAAGTTCGTTTGAATGACTCAGAAGGGTCTCATTCTCAGAAAGACTGCTTCCACGGAATAGTGCATAAAAATTACGGAAACAAATTCCAACTTTTTTCTTTATAGAATGGAGCATCATTACGCATGGCCATATCATATCGATAACTCTCTCCGTATGAATAATCGATAGACTGCGACTGAAGAAAAATATTGCAGCGTTACGCAAAGTTGAAGAAAAGACGACATCGATCGCAGGAACAAAAGAGAAAGACAAAGCGCATACACAAGAGCACACTGGAATCGACACTTAGGAGGCCAATTACATATAACGACGAAGGGCAGGAAATATATCGAGAGAGAGTGATGACTGCAGGGCAATAAGAAGAGTCTCACATGCAGAAGGGAGGGGGAACATTTTAACACCCTGAAAAGCAAATAAGAGGGGACGCGAAGGACGATTTCTGCAACGTTGAAGCCAAAGGAGGAAAATATCGACATCACAGGGGCACAAACACAGGTCTTCCTGATCCATACACCAGACCAGACTGATTTGGCAAGATGAGCGTTGCCAAAAGACGTCTCTGAATGCCCCGTCTAAAATAGTTAATAGATATCTGCCATATCAAATGGTAATGCAGCCACTGATTTTGAAAGACAATTACAATGCTGTTTTGCTGAATGTGAGAGAGAATAATTTTAGTCGACCCGCAAGCAGTCGTTCAGTCTTCGTTACGTCAAATAAGGATTTAAGAAAAACTGAACAAATATTAATTGAAGATCATCGATAGTGCTACATCTATTCATATAATCGAAACTTGACACCAAAAAGTGAAGGTAAATTTTATCACAGGATTTCACTTTTTTTATAAAACGTCTGGCTTTCCCAATAAAAAATAGAGGATGTCGAAAAGAAAATCAGAAGATTTTAATATCATATCGATCTAAATAGGCCACAAAATTCTTCTAATCTCAAACGAAATGGATAAAACGTAAATATTCATTTTTAAATGGCTTCACACAACAGCCAATCGTAAAACCATTTACTGATATAATTTAAGAAGTAATCAATCGAATACAACCCTTCTATAGCAGGATAAAATGACTGCAAAGAGTCAAAAATTAGCATCGAACTTTTAAAAGTTCATTGTGAGAGAAAATAGTTGGAATAAACTTCAGAAACAAATATTAAAGGCACATCCTCGATATTATGCAGCCCTTTAAACAGATGGACGATACTTGTATGGTGATTTACTAACAGCACCTTAAGAACTTTTAAAGTGGAAAGAAGTTAAAAAATCATCTTATATAATAGCCAAGGCAGTGTATATATTTGTCTATCCGATGTCAGTAACTCTTCTTATGAAATGCGTAGAAGCAAATTTTGAAAATTTATTTCAATCACTTACCAATAAGATAGAAATAAGAAACTTTGGGATTCGCTGGAGCGTCAATGCACTGTTACATAGTGGTATGTTTTTCCATAAGTATTAAGGGTTCGACTTTGGAAGACTTGGAAATTCTCTCGTAAAGAATACGAGAGAATCGAAAATTTATTTCTATGTCGTTTACCGACTTCTTTTCATTTGCAAAATTTACTTGGAAATAATGGTTCTACGGAATTGAGACAAGTACAAAAAGAAGGGAATAAAGACTCGTATTTTTATCTTGGAATGTAGTTTTCGGCTCGAGTTTTGGGGATTATAACGAACATTTTCTGAGATTCAATTTTTGGTAATAACCCATCCTCCTGAAGACTAACATAAGGCGATTGCTCACCCATTTTCCCAAATAAAAGAGAAATTTTCGAAAAGAATGGTAATAAGATGAAGAGGAGGCGATTCACCGTGGTTCCATCACATAAAACTTGGATAAATAAATCACAGGAAAAAATAATATTAATATTATACAGAAGCAATATATTAAATTTTTATAGACTACACTTCACGCATTCTGGTTTAGAAGGATCTGATGAATATAATCATAAATATATAATATAAAATAATTTAAATTTCATCGTTTTGACGGGTGGATCTTAACCGCTATAAGGCCGAAATTCTCCAAAGCTGCGAACTTGGAATTTTCCTTGGCTCGACGTGGGTGGAGTCACGCAAAGGTGTCACGGGGCCACACCCTCCTCCTGCCATCATTAAAAAGCGAGCTCCTCTTCTGTGTGTGGGAAACCCGGATTGAAAACGGAAGAAAATAATAAACAAAAGAGAAAAATAACAATAAACCGTACACACGCACGCCCCGGTTGAGATGTTGCGTGATGGCTCGCAACGCACTCCATCTGTGGGCAATTTATTCAATTAGAGAAAGCGGGTTTAATTTTTAGTCGAGCCCTAGGGGAGCGAAAAAAGAATCCCGTGATTTATGACTCCAACTGTCCGGTATATCGTCCGGCAAAATCGGAGATATGAAAAGGGTGTGTGCCTCTTCTGGGAAGGCGGATCCCTCAAGGGACTTTGGTTGCTTTTTTGCGGAAATATTGTTTATTGCCGGTACAAAAATGGAAGGGGGTCTATTTGTTGGGGGGCTTCCGGAGGGCCAGATTGGATGGCCTTAGGGGACGCCGTTTTATTTAAGTCGGACGATAAAGGAGGAAAAGCGCCATTGATTGGTCAGAGAAATTCCAATTTTCCACCCCTTTGGCGTAGCATGACCGCGAATTACTTCATTCCTCAGACATAACGGTGACTGGCGTGCAAGTAGCGCCTCCCTCCAGAAATGTTTAGTAATGAATCTGAAATATTTTTAATTCGCTTCGCGGCGGGGTTTTATGAAGTGATGAATTGTCCGCGTCACGCGAACCAATCTGAAGATGAGCCGACGTCTTTTCAGAGTTATTACTCGAAAAAATGCCACATTAAACAAAAGAGGAATCGTAGTAAGGAATTAATGCTATGTTAATTCGATCTCGTGAGATATCGATGTCCAAAGTACGTCTGAACGCTGGCTGAAAGTGCTAACTCGAGCATGTGAATCTCTAAATGAAAGATCCTCCAAACTGAACTGGACTGAATAGAACATTGAGAAGGTATCCTCCGAATAATTAAGGACCGTGTTTCGGTTCTCAGTACCTAAATATAAGTAAGGCATAAGAAGATCAGGTGCCGACTACAAATAAAATCAAAAGTGTAAAAAGGTATAATCCTGGTCAACTACGGATATAAGCGTTTTTTTTATGTCTACAGGATAGAAGATCTTTTATTTACCTATACCGCAGTCTTGCGATGATTATATGACAGCTACTGCTTTAGATTCTGAATAATTGTGTTCATCATGACCATCCTTTTTTCAATGCTGCGAATTATGCCATTCATAGGATCATTATGCAGCAATTACTTTTCCATCGAGAGCATCCTATCTCACGAAGGAGGGCTATTATTATTTAAAATTTATCACGACGGCTGAGGAGGAGCAGAAAAAAGTTTTATATGGTTCCACATGAATAACTGTTACTACGACATTAAAATCAGTTAAAGGTATCATTTGTAATAATATTCGGTATAATTTTAAAGAAGTTCTAAAACAAGGAACAACACTGAAAAATGAGGAAAAGAAAAATAGAGAAATAAGAAAGAGGGCCAGAATCAGAGGGGAATAAAATGCTGAAGGATATCGAGAAAGGAAAAAGAATGAAATTATGGATTATATTAAGGTAGAAGAAGTTATGAAGAAGAGAAAGAAACGCCAAAACGAGACGGTTTGACTGATGAAGCCACTTGAAGAATTTTTGGGAATTGTAGAGATTCATAACTTTCCATAGTTGAAAAAAATGGATTAGGGATTTCTAGCTTGATGAAAATAATTCCATAATCTTCATTCTTTCATTCACAAAGTACAAGAGCGAAGTTGAAAGCTTCCGTAAATCTGTCTATTGCTACCAAAAAACGAGCAGATTTTGGGTTCGTCAAAGTGTAGAGTAAAGTATCCTCGGGGAAATGAACTCCGTCAATTGATCGGAGAAGCTGTTTCAATTTCAAACCCACTCGAAAAGTACCACTAAAAGTAACCAACTTTTCCCGCGATCACACACGGAAAAGAAACCCACGCGATATCTAAGGGAAAAAAATCATCCGAGCGGCGTATTTCCTGCAGAAAACACACGTAATCCGACCGCCGATTCGACCCGCCCACACACAAACACAAAAGCGTAACCTTTGGCGCGTATTTCGGAAGTCTGAACAGAAAAAAAATAATTCCCAACGAATGTTTCGGCCGCACGTGCCCCAAGGCAGCGATTTTGTTCCCGAAAGCATGGCCCAACGCAGTCATTTTTTCCTCCCAAACCCCGCAATGTCGAACGAATCAAGAATTATTTCAGGTCAAAAAGCGTCGCATCCCTTCTCTTTGTAGAGAAATTCACCTTTTTCACAAAGGACGAGTTTAACTTTTTTATCGGAAGGGATTGAAAAGGGCGCTGCACTGATCCGCTACCCCCAAGTCACCTTCTTTGAAGACGCAACAAAAGAGTCACAATAAGTAAAATAAAGAGACGACAAAACAAAGAGATAATGAACTAGGAGGCAGAAATAACTGTAAAACTATTCGGAAACTAATCCAGCCTTGAAATCAGATCCTTGGAAATATTTCTAGTTACTAGAATAATTACATAAAAAGAGGAAAGGATCCATTTTGAAGTGGTTTTTAAAAACTAAAATGGTACCGAGTTAATTCAGGGTAGTGAAGCTCTAAGGAAAAGAATACAAATAATTCTCCCGCAAACCATTTTTACTCAATATCACATATCCAGAGCAAAATTTCAACTTCCGAGTAACGTATATACAGTCAAACTTATTTTACCCAATATATAATGGAAGTTAACGGTTTCCAAGCAAAGGTAAACGATGGAAAGATATTCACAAAACAGTCATGAGGTTGACGAAGATTTATAATACATCTGAAAAATATTCTACGCTCATTTTTGCCTAAATCGTATAAAGGAATCTTGCGGATTTTGGGTTACATTCGGCCATTTCGTATTCTTTTGAAACAAATGACCATTTTAAATGAAATTGTTCTTAAATGGCATCACATGCGAATAAAATGAATAAAATTCTACCTACACATACTCGGCAAATGAATTCTCCTTCCTTCGTAAAGATAACTATTTGAATGTAATGAGCCAGTTTCTGATGCGCCGTCCAATGATAACCCCTTGCGTTAAACCCTCCTTTAAGTATTGACACAATTCCATAGCTATTAATTGAGGAGCAAAAGATAAATATTTCAGATGGCTGAGAGATATCGGTCTTTATAAAATCATTTTTGCACCTGCACCAAAAATCCAATCTTGGCTGAGAGAAATGATTATGCAGCCAACGGGAGAATTCCACGTATCGGTATGGGACCCTTATAGAAGAGCACAAAAGTATAGCGGATATCAATCTTTACCTCCGATAACATTCCCGATAACCGAAATAAAGATAAAAAACGTGACTGTTAGAGAGAGAGGCAAACAAGAAGAAATTTTTCGCATTTCGTTGAGGCAGTATTTCTGCGAGAGAGGAATTCTCGCCAAATTAAAAAAAAATATTTGCCAAATTCTTTTGTGCAGAATGACTTAAACGCAAAAATTTTAAATAAAAATTCTCCGCTGAAACTTAATCAAAACGAGAGAAATACGAGAGTTTCATTCTCCTTCGATTATTTTACAGTGCTAATTTTTTTCACACCAAAAGACTCCATCACTTCTCTTATTTCCGAAAAGGTGACTATCAAAAGTAAACGGAAACATAACTGTGGTAATAAATGCGCTTTTGAATCTGTCATAAAATATTAAGGTGCGACTAAGCACCTCACGAGCACTTGAAATTAAAGCATTCGCAAAAATTCTACATCTAAATAATTCATAATCTACGATTTCTTTGTATTCTGATATTTATTAATATCCCAATCGTAAAAGCAATGCGTAGAAACGTAGTCACGGTAAGAAAGAAAAAATACCCAAAAAAGGGGTTACGTGACGATGGAAAATGTCGATTTTTACTATATCCGAGTGTTAACATAAGTTGAGCGATTCACCTAATTTGTATTTGTGGTTTAAAAGAGATTAAGCCGGGAACGATAAGAATTTCTTTTCTGAATACTGTTTGAGGAAATTATTTGACAATTAATTTCCTCAAACAATGATGTAGTGAGTCGGAAGAAGGGAAACCCAAGACATGTTTCTTTTATGGATGGATGAACCAACCTTGTTATGTGGATTCATTTATGATAAGGGACCTCTTTTCCGAGTAATGCCTTCAAAAATATCTCCCACGTCAAACTTTCTTTTTTATGTAAATGCAAAGGCAGGAGGACTCATGCATCCTCACTGCAAGCACACACATGAAAAGGAATTTCCACAAAAGAACGCATATCCGACTCGATGGTTCTCCGAAAGAGATTTTTTTCAACCATCCGAATACGTACATCTCCAACTCTCGATCACCAATTTTCATCCCTTTCAATTCTAAATCCACACGATCACTTAAAAAACGAGAGAGCACTTGCCGGAGGAGTTGAAATTTTCGAGGCGGAACGTCGGGGATAAACAAGCAAATACGTGAGGCAAAGAATTTGTAGAAGAGGGTGGGGATCGGAAAGAAAAATAGATTGTTTCGGGTTTACTTTGGCCGGGGATTGGATATTCTCTTTGGATTAGCCCTCGGTCGGATGAAAGCGACGCAAAATATTAATTGAAGACTACAAAGTCAAAAGGATCTCCCGAGTTCCATTGATTAGAAATTGAAATTATTACGGAAGCGAATGGAATGAAAGATATGAAGAAATGGAGCAATTCGACGTTGCGTCGAATTTCGTTTGTCAGCTGTTTCATTTTTTCGTTTCATTAGTTCCCGACGCTCCCTCGCTTCGAACGGAACTCGATATTAGTTTTATTCCGAGGAATCAAAAATGGAGGATTAACGCCATTACCTATGAGAAAATTCCGTTCCATTATTGGTGCATCTACAATTTATATTTCGCTAGCAGTTGCGGCGATCGAATAAAGAAAAGCGGGGAAAGAAAGGAGAGAAATTAAGGGAAAAGCATTCGCTCGGACACGAAATAATTTTTGGAGGAAAAAGTAGAATTGAAAAAGATTGGAATCAGCCGTTGATTTAATCGCGATCCGCCATCGGTTCCTTGTAATTCATATTTGTAGTGGGAGTAGGTGCCCTCTGGGTTGGGAAAAAACTTTATCAAATCGAATTATCTTGATGCAAAATATCGCTCCAAGGCACAAACATGCAAATTTGTCGTTCGAAGGCATTTACAGTAAACGACGCCCAAAATTCGTCCGTATAAATAAAAAGTAGGACCGGAGATTCAACCAAAAGAAAATTTATTATTTTCCGGGCTAAATTAATTTCTTTGTCGAAAAACGGACGAGAGAGACAATTCCGAGAGTTTATTTGATCTCGAAACGAGCAAGAAACGAATTCCGTTAGCGAGGAAACATGTTTCAATTTAAAATCTCAAGTAAAATAAACAGGGTGAATCCCGTTTAGATCTTTTATCTAAACCTTCAATCGCCGTTCATTTCGATTTAAATAAAGATTACCGGAGACCGAAAGAAATTTTCCGAAATGAGGGAACTGATAAGACAAAGAATAAATCAGAGGTGAGCAATTTATTGGTTAACGTGACAGATAAATGGAATCACATGTACAAGGCAAGGAAGTCGATATATTCAGGTGTAACTTTGTGAAATGAGATTGACAAGAATATATTAAAGAACATTGCTTAAAGTTTAATTCGCTTCGTGAAGAAAATATGCTTCGGAAACGTGAGAAGGTATCATCACGTAGGCATACATGTCGACCTAAAGGGTATTTCTTGCTTAAAAAGAGCACACTTAAAAATAGTCACTTTTCGCAGCAAGAGGTTAGTCAAATAGTTCGACAGGGACTTGATAATCTTCGATGGTATTTTGCAAAAACCCATATATGGGCATTTTCCAACAATGCAAATTTAAAAAGGGATGTTTCCTCTTAAGTTTTGATTCTCAAATTGGAGAGAGAGAACTGAGTTTGAGTTTTACAGGTGAGGGGACGTCCTTAAGTGAGGTCACGCTTTAGGGAACTCTCGGTGTACTCCACGGAATCAGGAACACTTGGGGTACTCCATGGGGCACTTTGTGACAGAGGGGACTAATGCTGTGGACGGCCACTCTCACGTTCAGCTAAGAATTGCACATTTTCTAAACTTCGATTAAATGCGCAGAAATGCAAAACAGACAGAAGGAACGGAATTCTCGGGAAAATACATCCGAATTCGTGGCTCGCGACGATGGATTTCGTTCAAGACTCGAAAAAATACTCGGCTGACAAAGGATTGCGTAAAATGAACCCTTCATTTCATCCATCCGCCGCTCACAATGGACGTCAAAAGAAACGAATCATTAATAAACAAAACAATGATTGAAAGCCGATCAAATCCCCGTCGTGCATCGGCCTTAATAACCCCATTAATGCTCCACAAAGGTAGCAAAAACATCTGTAAAAACACACTCCCTCCGTAGACGTCCGATCTGTCGGTCAAAGGTACATTGAAGGCTTTGAATAGCGATTAAGGGAGAGCAAAGAAGTTATCCAGCTACTGGATCCGCTGATCCCTTCCCAGGAGGACGAAGGCATTTCAATTAAAACACCTTTCATTTGCCTCGTCACGCACTCGCGAAAAACTCGCGGAGACGTCAAGAGAATAGACGTGTGCAAAAAGAGAGAGATAATAAATAGAGAGAAAGAGAAGATTCGCGCTTTTCAATTCATTTCTGCTCGGAGAGAAAGGGGGCGGGAAGGAAAAATTGAATAACGAATATCCCGTTTTTCGTGGGAATAAAAAAAGCAAACTTTGGCGGATTCCGTACCAATATCGGATCGCGAGGGGCTGATTCACGCACGGACGGAGGTGCAAATACTTAACACGAGGGAGAGAAAGCGAAATTGAGTTTTTTCCGCGAGCGGCTGCTCGTATTGAAAAAGAAACAGCCGTAGGGTTCCCCCGAGAATTCCTTCATTTCGCGACGTTATGGAATTTGCGTTTGCCAATGTCCGTTCAATTTCGCGTCTCGACCGCCGCGATTACTTGGTTCGGGCACTGAAATTAATCTTCGTGAAAGTTAGGACGGAGGGCTTTTTCTCTCGAAAAGCAATACACACGTCAGGAAACTGGTCGTCGCGGGAGTTAGAATGAAAAATTTCACAAATATCGACAGGCGAGTGAGAGCGAGGACGGATTTCCGATTGAGATTGGCAATAACAGGACGACGGACGATAACGAGTCGAAAATTACGGAATTGATTCGACGGAGAGGCAAGGAATTCTATTTCGGAAGCTTCCTCTATTATGATTTATTTTTTCTCGGATTAAGAGATGTGAATGGCAGGAGAAATAATGTCCGGTCCGACGATTTTAACCGACGTCCTTAGATTTGTTTCGCCCAAATCACTCGAATTGAGAAACGTGCACAAGATATGACTGTGCTTAACCTACATGCTCCAGAGTCGAAGGCAATGAAAAAAGAGAGCCGATGTATACTTTGAAAATCACAACTTCTACGTCATCGATCCCAAATTTGGAAGATTCCGGAGTTACAGCGATTGCGATTCAAATCCTTATTTGTGCAATAACATGCAAGTCATATAAGAAATATGCTCTTTGCATGCGATGCTTTCGAGAAATTGATTCAATAGTAATTTGTAATGAGACAAGAATGGATAAGAAATATGTGCGGAATTGAAAGCTTACGTAAGAGTAAGAAGCTCATCATTTATGTAAGAATATTAAAGAGAATGAAACAGAAGAAGGTTAATGTTAGATGGAGAAACTACTGAACATGATTTTGTTAATCTCTTTCATAATCAGAAAAGGTGAAGATATGTAACGAACATCTTATGAGATGTTATCAACGAAAGTGTAGAGAACGTAGTGTAGACTTAATATACCAAACGATTTTGTGAAAATTTTTAGGTTTATAATTATTTTAAGTTCATATATGGAGGAGTTCCACAAAGTAATATCTTAGGGAATAAAAGTCGTCGAATCCACACCATAAATATACTGTAATGCTATGGAGTCCTCGCATGAATCGTGGATGAATTCACGGTTTTCGGGGACTTCAAGAGATACCACAATTTAGCGACGATATGGGGAAAAACAAATTCAAGAAGTAAGCAATTTTCTTCGATAGGCAAAATTTGCGAAAAACGAAATTCATCACAAATATTACGTTATTATATTAGTATAAGATAATCGCAATAAATAAAAATATTATTTCCGAAATAACAAAGAAGTAATTAACCAAGTCAGGCATTGAGATGCTCTTTATCATAGACTCAAAACGAAAAGATTTTTTGAAGAAAACTGATCGAGAGATACTCCTTAAATAATAAAAAGGTAAGAATTTTGGTACATTTGTAAATAGATAATCTGACTATGATAATCAAAACTTGTCCAAGAATAGAGTGTAGTAAAAGATCTGATTAGATCCTATAAAAAACAATGCGCGACAAATTATTACGGTATTATCGAATATTTGCATCGGTGAAGTAGCGTAGAAACGTGACTCAAGAGAAAAAATTCGCAACATCACGTCACGTTCCCGAAACACGGGATAAATAAATTGCATAAGCATCACTGGAGGGAAAGGAATGCCTATAATGCCAGAGAGACTTTTTTTCAGTAATTAAATTCCCTTCGCAGGATTCAGCAAGGAAAATATCCCCTTGGATGAAAAGGAGGACGGGGAAAGTTTTAATTTTTCGTTAATTTTCGACCTCTGGGGATGGATTTTCGAAAATGAAATTACGAAGAATGACAAGTGTCGAACGAGGCGGTACTTGTCACACGCCGAGGCATTATTACATACTCCTAATTTATGGCTTTCGAGATATCGGATTACAAAAGGGGAAAAAGGAGGGAAATATTTCAGATAACCGCTGTTTATCTTCAGCGTCCACATGTGAGCATATTAGAAGAGGAGCAAAGGAAGGGGGAAATAGTGTAGAGAAAAATGTAGGCCGAATTAAGGCTATTCTTACAAAAAATCTTGCGAAAATAACAAGGGCGACTAATATAAAGTTAATTGGAATTCTGAGGTAAAGAACGGACTTTGCAACACGAAGAGGAAATAATAATTTCAGAATCTATATAGCACATATATTATAGTATAGCGAATATAATATAGCAAATGACGTGATGCGAACGAAAAGAAGTTTCAAGCGATGAATTGTGACAAATAAATTCAATCCATCATGAATAGTTTGGATAAACTGAAATTCAAGAGAAGAGAAAAAATGAAATGCTGATATGTACAGATATGTTAAAATGTGAAAGCACGTGATGCAATAAGTTTGAAATCAGCAAGCAATATCGAGGCATTAACACTAACGTTAATGTATTTGGTGATTCTCCCAGATATTCTCAATAAGAGGTGAAGGTAAGAATGGAATTCATCTTGAAATATAATCGTGAGCTCTTCAAAGATGAATAACTGGCAGTAGCTAAAGATATTAACATCATAGGAAACATCTGTTCATGATGGAGTGTGGCAAGCGTCTCCATCAATCACACTTACGCATCACGAGTAACGGAAAAGTTCTATTTCTCCAGCAAAGAGTGAAAAGGAAAAATATGACGGCACGAGTTTTCAAAATTGCTGAGGGAAAAACAAACGACTGAGGGACTCCGTTAAAAATATCGATTAAAAAATACAAGCGCGCCGCGGCCAATTAATTAGAATGAAAGGGTGGATCGCGCATTAAAAAAAATAAAAGATCAAAACCCATCCCCAAAACAAAGATGAAAAGATAATAAAATTTTAAAAAGACGAACGCTTCTTCCCTTTTTATAAATATCTCTTAATCCGCATTTTAGGGCGTAATTGGGTTTTAGCCGTTCGAAGGGAAATATAAAAAGAGAGTATAATTTATGGATTTATTCTTACCGAAACGTAAAAAATAATACGCTCCATCCTCCCTGGAATTCAGAACCCGGATTAGGAGATCGGGACGGACGTCACACGCTAAAGAAGTAAAGTCCTTCCATATTATAATTCCAACTATCAACCTCCATCACACGCTAAGAGAATCGGATACCAATTTTTTTTTCCGAACGAAAAAATACGCTGTCGATCCCGTTATTTCATCCGAGATCGATGTAAAAGTGAAAAAAATCCACGACGAGGCGACAGAATAACAAAGCCGAAACTTAGAGAGAGATCCCCTTTCTCTTATACGGATAAAAAAACATCGCCAATCAAGCAAACCTCCCCACGAAAATATTACGCCCTTTTTTATTCGCTCTTAATAGCGAAAGAGCACTCAATTGATCCTCTCGGAATACCCTTCCCGAAAGGTTTAATGACGAACGAATTTTTTCCCTCCCTTAAGTCCTGTTCCATGTGATAAAACACGATTGTCGAAGTCGATTAAGATCCAATATTCCCTAACAAAATGCAGCTGTCTTACCAGACAATTCCTTTAGACTCATGCTAAGACTCAGATTATTTCTCATGAAAACCCCCGAAAATTAGACCGACAATGACAAATTTTAAATACAAACTGATTACTTTACCTTTAACAAGTTTTAAAAGGTATTCGTCTATCAAGTTTTATTACTATCTGATGAGAACTGATGCATCGACAAAGAGTACGTAAGTGCTTTTAGACAATAAGATGTAAACTGAATTTCCCTTACTCTCCAATAGAATGGATCTTAAACAATATTAAATTTAATAAATATTTTACAATATTTCAAAATCTGGTAAACAAAGCTTTCATAATGTAATTATAGTGTGAAAATTAACTTATAATGCATGAATATAAAAAATTGTTATAATATGATATGTTATACTTAATATAATGTATTTTGGGTATCATTGAGTAAAGGTTGCATTTTTATTTATTTCTTACAATTGGCCTTCAGATCCGGAAGCCTTAGGCCTAGTTGGTCTTTGACACGGTGTCCTATTTTATATATATTCTTACATTTGGCCTTTGTGATTGCTGATACGAAGTAACAACTATGTACACAAAACCCTGCAGCTTTCAGTAATTTTAATTGGAGATAATTCAGGTAATAAATGCATGTGCGACCTACATAGAATGGAAAGGCAATTTTCTTAATATATTCCTCGTTTATTTTCTTTTTTCGATAGCCCCGTTGATAATTTACGATGGTCCATACTTCGTCAAAAACGGTTTATTCTCTTCCAAACACGCCTCCTTGTTTCGTTTGTATAGTAATAAATGAGACGATGAAATTGAATACTCAAATGTGTAATCCGCTCGTGAATTAGGAGGAACCGATCGGACAGAATGAGTATTTGCAAAGAAATAGACGAAAGAACAAACAAGAAAGGGAGAGAGGCAAAAGGTTGATGAGATTACTTAAGTGTCGTCTGTAATAAAGCAAATATGAAAGGTCGGGTCGCTGGTAGTGCGGCGAAATTACGAACGCTATAACGAAGGTGAAAAGTTGCGTGAAGATGAAGCCGAGTGATGCTGAGGACGGAATATGCACTAGTCGGGATAAAGTAAAACGACCAAATAAGTAAACAAAAGAAGAGTAACAGTAAACAGTAACAGAAGCTTTAGAAAATCACGAGAAAATAACTAAAAACAGCAAGGAACCAAATAAATCTTTTGATTAACTGTTCAGATAACTTAGAGGTGAGATTGTGATACTACCAAACCAATAAGTGTGGAATGAGTAGAAATAAAAGAGAATGTTTGAGAGGTTTCGAAGGATATGTAGCTAAAATGGAAAGTAAGGCATTGCAGGCATTTAACAAACGGTTACAAGAAAAATATAGGTAAGTTTAGTAAAAATCGAATAAACGTTAAAAAGCAGATATCGCGTTTTCTATTCATTACAAGTTATTTCGTGTAGAAGAAAGACTTTTCAATTCAAATTTCCACCAGTATTCAAACGAATGCTCTTTATTACGTTGATTACAAAATTGAAAGAGGTAAGGTGAATTACGGAATGCAAATACAGGTGTAAATCATATCAAATCAGCCCTTTATTCCTTTCTTATAATTATTTATCATGAATTACTAAAGGAAATATTAGGAATGAAGGGTTTGACTCATAGAGGGTGAGAGAACTAAGGTGACCCGCAAAGATACGAAGGAAATACTGAAGAGAATTTATGAGGTACACAACGTTATAAACGTCTATCATATAGACTAGTCTATCGTATAGGCGAAACTAAGTAAAAAGGTAGTCCCATCTTCCATTTCACCTCAGTCAGAATTGAATTCAAATTAAGCTGAGAAATATTTAGGAAAGAGAGATTGAAATAAACAATATAAATTAAAAAGAAATTAACACATGCTATATACTTCAGAGCATGAGTATTCTACGTCATAAACACAGAGCATAAAAGGAAGTTTTTAACTTAGTGAACAGTAAGAACATTAGATACACAGTTAAAGAGATGAGTAAAAACTCCGAAATAAATAGAAGAGTGGGAATCGAAAACTAGAGAAAGATCCCTCACACGAGAAGAGAGGGAAAAAGCAGACATAAAAGGACAAAAACGTCCTCCAAGGTGGTCAACGGTGACTCTGGCGACCGGACGAAGAGAACTAATTGGCAATGAGGAAGCCAAACAAAAGGCGAGCAAACAAATGGCATAATACGCAATTCCTCCGCTCGAAGATTTGATGTTTTTACTGATTAAAACCAATGGAAACGTTTCCGAATTATTTTCGCCGGGGACCCGCCCATATTATCCAATTTAGATTAACGACTTCCGTTCGGAGGCGACTTGCGAGCAACACCCTTTTTTATTCCGAACAAATTCATTTTTCCGAGAGGGAGACACGTGTGAGAAAACAAACCAATTTACGTCCTTCCTTGTTTTAGACACTAAATGACGAGCTCGTTCGGAAACTACATTTTTAAGAAATCCCATCTCAACGCCCGGGTTAGTGGCGATTTATTCACGAAAACAAATTATTTGCATTTAAAACAGTCATTCAAAAATACTCAAAGTCATGGATGATACTTAAATGAAACTGATTTTATTTGGGGTAAACAAGGTCGTAATTGAAAAACGGATTTCTATGCGTGACATAGGCCGCATTGCCTACCGAAGTAATTATTGGTATGATATCACATAAGAATCTCATCAACTAATGCTAAAACTTATGATTATGGCAATGAATGACTTCTCATTCTACAAGAAAGAGCTATGCAAATTCAACTGCAATTTCGCTACTCTAACACAGCAATTCTTTCTCAACCTTTTCGATTCAATTATCCTCCATTAATAACTTATCTGAACACTCAAAGAAGTTGTTTTCAAAACTGCGATGACAAATAACGGTCTCCGTGTATATATCAAGACGGCGTTGCGCGACATTTTCGTTAGCTTCCCTCTTCTTCCCGTAGGAAGTTTATTCATGTAGTCTATCGCAACATAGTTTTATTTGTCTTTCATATTTCCTATCAGTAAAACTTCTACCCCAAAAATCATTTTATTAACGTCTTTATTGATGAATTTTTCAAGAAGTTGGGCAAAGAGGAGTACACTCGGGCTGACTTTATTAAACGGGAATCCAAGGATAATCGAAAAGAAGCACTATCGGTCACTCAAAACGGTCCAAATCGAGACAAATAATGTTGAATATTACAAATAACGTACTTGGCTTCTTTCCAACGTAGCGAATATAAGGAAGAAAACGCTGTCCGTTAGCGTAATCTCCTTATCGCCGATGTCAAAAGACGCGGCCAAAAACAAAAGAGGAACGCATCCGCGTGCACAAACGGAGGGAACAAAAGGATTAAGTGCGAGTTTTACGGCGAATTTATCACGGGTTTACAACGACGTTATCCTCCCTTTTACATTCAATTTGGTCTGAGGCAAAAATGAAAGAAGGCGATGACGCACTAAAGCCTACATATTTGAAGAGCGGAGGGAAAAACGGGGGATATTGTTTTTTCCGCGCGCGCCAAAAAAACCCTTCTGAATACTTAAAAAAATAGTAAAAGCGACGAATACACATGCGGAAGAAGACAGTTCCACGCGATGTCCAGGGAGGACTTAAAAAAAAGCGTCCGATTGGCCGTGGGAACGCGGGGGCGACCAAAATCAACATCCACCAATCAGAACTATTAATAAAACAAACACGATGCTACGAGTAATAAAAAATTGTCTTTCTCCCCGGTCTTCTCCAAAGTGAACTAGCGGGGAAAAGATGGACTAAAGATAAACAAGGAGTGAAAGAGGAGAATCGAGAGCAAACTCTTGTTTCTGCCGACAACTCGTCCGTGACTCACGAATCACAATAATATTAATCAGAAAACACACGAAGGCAACAAACGAAACAAATTTGGAGAGAGCGGAGGAGAAAAAGTCGTCGGAAAGAGAAGTCGGCTCTTCCCAAAATGTAATTTCTATAGTCATTATAACAATCTCCTGTTCATTCTCGGAAACAAAGACACGCCCGTCTACAGCACACTTTCCCAATTGGTTACTAATCTCACCACAATAACTTCAGTTTAAACGACTTTTTCGAATCGGTTAGACAATATCCCTCTCGTTTCTTTCTCTCCTTTTTCGAGAGCATCATTTTCTGAATCTCGAGAATTAGAAAGGCAATGTAAAGATTTTCTCCGACAAATTAGTGATCCTTAGTCGGATCTAGAGAAGAAGGTTTGATGAAAGACTTAATAAAGTTAGGGAGAGAAGAAGATACAGCCCATATTATACGCCCTCCACAGGCGATGAGGATTAGAGAAATAGTCGGTGTGACCAGTCGATTCAAGAATTCATTTTTTCCAAGAACAATACGTGAAAGCAATCGATTAGAGAAGTCATGGCACCCCCTGCCACACGCGGCTCGCGTGGTGCCTATGCAGATGTCTCCAACTAATGATCGACTTCGTCAAAATCACGAATAAATGTCATATAAAAAAACAATATAATCAGACTGCCTCAAAGTATGTTCGAATTCCCTCCACTCAATATTTTTTGGCATACAAAACGAAAGAAGTTCCGGATTAAGACTCTAAAAAGAAAGGTTTTCTTATTATGCTGCTCATTTTTACAGAAGAAGAATTGGAAAGCATTGCCCAGACGCAGAATCGTGTTGAAACAGCCTGCTGTGGCCTCCAAAATATTTTGCTTTCCTTCTCTTCGTCCTCTAATCTCACCGATTGCTCACGAAGTCACAATATCGAACTCACATAAAGCACCCATTTAGGGAAGGGGATGGATAAAATAAGGTAATAAAATGCAATGATTGTCGTAGAACAATGCATGGGGGAGACCTCTGCCACATCGTCATAATATCCACAAAAGGAGAACCTTCCTGCGGGTGGCGCGGTTGCGAAGCAGCAGACGTTCATAATAGAGGACCTCGTCATGGATGCAAACCCCCGTAGTTACCGAGAGAATTAACTATGTCGGTCCGCTTTAATCGCTCGAACCAATGCTTGGTGAAAAGGGATGCCGTTAAGCCATGTGAAGGAAGCCGTTAAAAGGAATAAAATTATGACGAGGCAGACCAATGGGTTTGGGGCGGGAATGAGGACGATTTTAACGTGATCAAGCGGGCGTAATAGGCTGAGGAGATGCTTGTTTAACGGTGAAGGAAGGTCCACCTCTTAATGCCTTATAGGATACGTTACTTTTATGACCGTCATACGGAAGTTCGCCACGAAATGGAGTCAGTGCAACAATTTTACATGACAAGGAAATCTTGTTAAAACTTTCGTTATAAAGCGATGCTACATGTAAAAAGGTGGAAGATATTTAAAGTGAGTTACTTGAGACAAGTGCCCGACTGACGAGGCATCAAAGGAGAAATCCTACGCTGCAAATAATAGAACTTTATTGTATTCTCTCTTTGAAACAACTCATTAAATTCATTTAAATAGACTAAGTCTACTGCAAGGCATCTTTCGGCGTATGGCAGGGGGTGGAAACACCGAGCGATCAAACTGCTCATTTAGCCTTCAGTTATCGGGTATTCTTCGAGGAAAAAATGACTTCTAATGACTAATTGCATTCCTCTTATTTAATGCTCGGATTGGCCGAAATTATCTGGGGGTCGCTGAATACTGATTACGTCTTCCTTAAATGTACTTTCTTTAAATTTCTCAAGCAATTGCAGCCTGGAATGTAATATTTTTCTTTTAAGGGCTTCTAACCTGATTCTAAGAGCAATTTCGCAACCCTTACCGTTTTGTCATAGCATTTATTGACAAAGTTATTGGAGCTCTCGGGTAAACGTATTATCCGCCGGATCGCATATACTTGCCGCATATTGTAGATGGGGCTGATATAACATCGTTCTAGCATCGCATCTATCGACAGTAAGCTTTCAAATTCTTTTCGCGCTGACTTTTGTGGATACGAGCTCTCTAGTTGAATTTATTCGTGCGAGTAATCACGAGTCATTCAGCTGAATAAAACCCAAAAATATTGATGGGATTAACGAGATATAGATGATCAAGGATAGTGGACGAGATATAGAGACAGGCTCAAAAACCACGGAGGAAAATTGAAGTTAGACGAAATAGGGATTCAAACTCGTATACGACGTCGAATCCAATCGAAGCTGACTTTCGGACGACGCTGAGTATTTAAATGAGTGGTTATCTAACAAACAGGATGAGGAACACAAAATAAAAAGGAGAAAGAACAATATATTTATCCCATAGGTAATTTTAATTCCATATCTCCGGAATAGCAAATCGTGGCTCCTCACCTAAAAAGGGGATGGTGCAGAATTACATATATCGTCATTCGAGAGATAACTTCAAAAATCAACATTCACCTGCCGCAATTGTAACCTCAATCACTTCCTGTAACTTTCCTGTAAAAAGAATCTTCATTTCCGACTTCGATCTGCGTTACATTTCACGTAACTCAACCTTTGAACATTTCCAATGGCCCTCGGGAATTTCCTATTGGATTGCGTGCACCTGAAGACGGAATATCGAGTAACAAAAAGAGGGCATATTTTTTTCTACTGCGTTGCAGAGGGATGCGGCGGTGGGAAATCTTCTCGAAAAAACGAATTCTCTCCGACTCATTCCAAATATGCCTTCGAAATCCACCATAACCGCTCACGGCTCCATCTCTACGGCGCCACCAGAACTACTCCCCCCTTCAATTGTTTCCACTCGTCTATAATTCATGATTCCGGAGGCCGATGAGAGAAACGTCATAAGAAATAGAAGAAACACGAAAATGAAACTGGAAGAATTGTTTAAAAATATTTTTCGATGAAATTACGCCGGGGGATTGGATTATTTAAGAGCGACCAAACTTTTAATGAATGCATAAAAGAGAAACAAGAGGTGGAAATCATTTTTTCATCGAGTTCCTCTCTCTGCTTAGAAAGGCGCCGAAGGAAAAGTGATATTTCGAGCCGATTTTCATGAGAAAACGAGTCGTCTTTGCTGCAACGGACAATTCACGCCTGAAGGAGAAAAACGAATGGAAGAGTTAAAACAATTTAACTTTTCTATTTAAATTTGAAAAAATAAATTAATTTTACCGCGAGGGATACACTCATTTTACAAAAGATGGAGGAAGATCCTGGGTTAAAATCCTGGTACCATTTTCATGTCCGTTTTTCATCTTTTTGTTTCCTGAGTGCACGCCCTTATGTGCTAAACACTTTTTCTTAGAAAAGTAAAAATAAAGTAACAGAAATAAAAAGGGAATATATGATAAAGGAAAAGAAATATAATGGAAAATCAACTAGTAAAACAAAATTTGATTTAGTTTAATATTTTAAAGGAACAGGTAATATAAAAGGTAAAGGGGTGCATAAGTTTGAAGAAGAAATTAAAATTATATATAAAATAAATCAGTTGCAACAACTATGGATTAAAAATGATAATAATTGATTCTTGAAAGGTGCGAAATGAGAAGTTAAGCTGAATAGCTCCCATCAATTTGGATAAATCCTCCATTTCTGAAAAAGCTTTATTTGATATTTAAGATGAAGAAGCTTTCCTTTTCTGAATATTTCCACCCTTACAAACTCTCTCTAAAAGCGTGTGTTACACTATCGAAGCTGAAAAAGAAAGGATAATATCGATACCACATTTTCTGAGGATGAAGGCGAGATAATGGAAGACTTCGATGGAAAAACTAGAGGAATCCCGAGAAAAATACCTGAGCTTCCCGATGTATCCGATAGAGGCGTCTGTGATGTGCAGCGATCACGTGACGGTGGATGGGATAAGGTTTCGTGGGAGACACAATAAATGATGCTGTGATTGGTCCATTTCGATGCCGATTTATATACACAATTTGAACTCTCCGAAATGCTGTTGGAAGTGAAGACTGCTTAGGAAGAGAAAGGCGATATCACCTCAAAGTCTCTTCAGTAGCGTGTATGTTTCGTATCATCTAGGAACGGATATGCAAGATTTCGATTTCCCCGGAACTCATAACATGAGCTGTGTCGGATCATTTTAGCAGGAAAATTATTTAAACAATATTCGCTTTCAATACACATGTCCTTAACATAATTATTTTCATCGGTAAATTTACCAAATTGAGTTTGGAATGGTCAATAAAATCACAGGTTTGCATGGAGGCGACTCGATTGCATTAAAAATTTACGGAGAACTTTAACAATTGAGGTTCTTTTGGGAAATGTTTTGATGCACTATTCAGAACTGCATGAAATTTATGAAATTATATTTTTAATTACGGGAGACTTAATCGAAGAGCCATATCGAAAATATTAATTTGTAAATATAATAATAATTTATATCGCAAGAAAGCCATTCCTATAATACAATCTTGGATAGCTATAACTTGACTGCAACAGCAGATCTACGAAAAATATAATATATTTAGTTATGAGGCATATCAATATTTTAAGAAATGTCGAAAGGAATGAGGACTAATCAATTTCACACAAAAAGCGATAAAAAATAATTTCTATTATCGTATTAACAGAGACGATCCTCTTCAGTAGACAGCGTTGATATTTTTGCGTAGCATAAATTCAACTCCACAAAATTGCACACTCTGATTTCTGATGTAGCATAGAAATTTGCATCCACGCTCATTCTCTCTCTCATAAAGCAAATTGCACGCAGAATAAATCTTCACAAAAATTGACGGTTGCTCCTTTGGGCGACGAAAAGAATTCCGACGCAATATTTTTGATCTAGAATCCGGATTATCTTTCTTAAAATAAGAAATAGTGCATGACCCGCAAAAAGTGACAAAGATTTGAGGCGTGGCATTGAAATATGAAACGCAGGCGGTTAATAACGCAGATTGGGTCCCATTTTTCCACAGCTTCTCGCAGGAATTTCTTTCAAAATATAAGCGGAAATACGAAGACGTCGGTTTAAATGATTAACCAGTGTTATCCTTGCGCCCGACTGAGCTACAATATAGCGAAACATAGTTCGTGATCAATGGCCTTCGAAATTTATCACATTTCGCGGAATCTCCTGGAGTACCTAAACAAGCATATATCACAATGGCCCATATCTCGGTTTTTCTCGGTGCTTACATCAAAGCCATCACGCCACTGGAAAATTCCACTGACCTAATTCTATTATTCCATTCTCCGGCATGTTTTATTACAATTTTTTGCACGGCGGAAGCTTTTCAGCAAGGCAAGCTTTTCAGCTTCCTAGAGACTCCAGGGAGAAGGCATAAATAAAAGGAATTTATCTATTTTCCGAAACAAAGGAGTCGAAATGGCGCAATCCGGACTAATCATAGAAAATTCTGCGATCTGCTCGAACTAAGAGTGATGGATTACAGGAGTAGAAATAACGTAATTGACGGTTTTGATGTAATATTACATTCAGAAGCTAATTACAATTCATCCAACCCTATAAGAGGCAAAAGTTAAGATATTAATCGACTGTTTCTGCGAAGAGCATTGCTTTCTTAACGAACCGACACTTATCTTCATTCAGCCGATACTGAAAGAGCAATATACAGACGCATGTGCCAGAATGGAAAGTCCTTAGCAAACGATCAGGAGCCACGAAATGAAGGCGATCTGTGCATTTGCCCGTTTTCTTTTCAACGATTTATCAACGAAAATGCGAGATCGATGACTTTGAATGATTAAATTTGACCCTTCCCCGGATTAGGATTAATTTTGAATTGCAACCGTATGCAATATCAGCAGTCACACAGCTGTTCAACGTTTATGAAAGACGAATTGGAAAAATATAAACAGAAAGAATATGTAAAGGGGAAGAGAATAATGAACTTCGAATCTGTCTATTTCTAAAGGCCTTTACACTACTGCCAGATATATAATGTCAGATATCGAATATATTCAAAACTCTAATGTACTATATAAATGCTAGCCAAAGTATTCATGAAAAAACTTATGTTAGCTGAAGGGACAACAAAAATTAGAAAGTGCGTCTCAATTTGCAGAAAAATCGAGAAAGTGATAAATTTGGCGAAGCAATGAGAAAAGGAGCGTAAAGATGCGCGTTGGATCGATTACACACATCTGATGAAGTGAGACAACAAGGAATCCTAAATTATATATCGCAACACAACGGCCCTTAGCCATTTTGTCGTGAGAGATAAAATTTGCGAAAATGCGGAGCAGGTGTTTGGTGGACAGCCATTGGCGTCCAATATGCCAATTTCGAAAGCCAGGGTATGTTACGGAGCTGATCTGTAACTGATCTATATTACACATCGGCATTTTCCAAACGGCGTAAAAAACAAATATATACTGTGACGGAAACAAAATATAACTGAGACCGTGTTAAAGTTAAATATACTATTAGATTGATAAATGAGTCCTCTACCTTTCTCCCGAACTGGGATGTTTTCAACAAGAGGGAAAATGCGATGCAAACATTGCTTTCCTATTTCATTGTGCTTATTAAATTTTGACGGAAAGTTTTCATCGAAGGAAAAGAGCGTCTTCTTAGATTAAATTGGAATCAACACTTGCTTTGTTACTTGGTCTCAGTGGAAGATAAATTTACCCTGATACAAATTAAATGCGTAAATTTTGTACAAAATTATGAGAAACTTTAAACCAATTTGAATGCCGGACAATGCAATTAGGTAGCATAGTGTAGCATACATATCATTATAGCTTATCAAATAGGAAAATAAATGCGAAATACTTCGATTCACATAGTAACCTTCAGCAAGAAGGAGGATGATACATAAAATGTGAAGAGATTTTAAATTTAATTTTCTAATTCATCACGATAATCAATTTAAATCTCCTTCGGATTAAATTGTTAGGAAAACAACGAATCCGTTGCACGGAACGAGAACTTTAGAAAATCCACGAAGAATAATCATATTCAGGTACGGATCAAAACTTCCGGAAAGAAGAACAAAAATGAACTCGGATGCATACAAATGTATCGAAAAACAGCAATTTAGGTTGAGAGGAGCGTATTTTCCCGAAGGACGCCATTTTATGAAATAAATATGTCGGGATTTATGAATACGTCCGTATTATTTATGAGCGAGCTTTGCATTTTTCATTCGCGAGTGCATGTGCGCGGAGAAGTAAAATTTTCATTTCCCCTCAAGACGAACGCGAACTGAAAAACAACGACCGAAAAAAGCCTTTAAAAAATGGTTCTCATCGCGATGTATAAGGAGGTGACAGTTGGTGAGGTGACAAAGCAACCTCCCGAAGATAAAACTGAATAATCACCGTGACGCAGTTGAAATTTCTTCCTAACACTTATTTAGACTCCGCAAAGCGCCTCTTAGATTTATTGGAAACTGTGAGTAGACGTTGGATTAAAAACAACCCTACGGCAAGTTTTTTTCTTAAGATTTATAAGTTTAACCTATTTCGGCACGAGGTGATAACTAAAACGTTGCCTACGAATTACTTTATCTACATTCGGAGACCATAACGTTGATCTACAGGCTGAACGCAATGAAGGTGAATCACAACTGTTCACATTTTAATATTTTCGAATTAACTTATAAAGTAGAAAAGGGGCTCAATCAAAATATTTAAACGAAGGCTTAGTTACTTAGTAAATTCGGAGATAATACGTTCGCAGATATATTATTAGCCCTCCGTAAGCCGCTCTGATCTGCCTCTCGATTCAAGAATTAATTTTTTTCCAAGAACGAGAGCAATCGATTGGGAAAATAGAGTCATGCACCTCCTGCCATACGCCGAAAGGCGCCTTGCATGGTGCATATGTAGATATAGAATGAGCTTTAGATGAGCTATGCTCTAAGGCGACTGAATAGGTTAACTCCCAGCAATCGTTCGAATATAACTTTAGATGAACATAATCCTTGGAAATCAGAAGTTAAAAAGTCACAATCAATGGTTTACGTTACGGGAGATAAACTTTTATTTACTTCCACGAATGTAATTGTAAGTTTATCTATCATTACATTTGTAGATTCAGATTAAAGTTTATCTCATTTTACAGGATTCTATACAAAGTTCTATTCTATACATGACTGTACTTCGTGAAACGCCATTCTGAACAAGTAAGAAGAGCAAACTTTGTATGTTTCATAAACTTATTTGTGAAAAATACAAAGTTTGCTCTTCTTACTTGTTCAGGATTCTTTATCATTGGTTCTTATATTTTACCTCTAATTTCCAAAGGTTCACCTAAATTTATCCTTGAACGATTGGTGTTTGAACTTTCCATTCGTGCACCACATAAATTATACGCAATCCTAAATTTGAACGTCAATATTACTAACATTTTTTCGAAACGTCATTTATTTTAAACGAGTTTACGCTGTAACCGTGGCTACGCAAGCTCTACGTAAAGAAAATATGATTGATGATCGCTTTGTGGGCATTCGTTTTGGATGGATAAAAATCGACCTCGCCAGAATGTGGTTTAAGAACACAATACTTTTCTTATTCCGAAGAAGTAAATATGGGAGGAAGCTATGAATAATAAATTTAATCGTCAGAAAGAAATTTCGTTCTCAAATACGTTTCTTTTATATTCTTAACGTGAAATATTCCTCCGCATCCGACGAAACCCTTTTGGCAAGTTAAATTTTAAAATGGCGGAGAAGGAAGGACTGACAACGTGCGAGATTGGGATTCATCAATCATGTTAGGGAGGGATATTCACGACGTTTTCTTCACGGAGAAATAGCACTTGAGGAAGAGTTTCGGTGGCCTACGTCTAAGGACAACTATTACCAGTGGAGACGTCGGTATCAAGCATAAGGAAATAGCAGGTCCAATAGTTGCATCCAATTAGTATCAAACAGATTTCTTTTCAACAGTTTCCTTAGTAGTTTATTATCGGAATTATGAAAAAAATAACAGTGCAGATTCATCCACTTTCAGACTCTTTGAAATATATTTTTGATAAGATTCGCAACTATATGGAAAGGATTCATCCTCGAAACGGGTAGAATCAAAATATTTTTACATATTTAGTTTATTTCACGATGAAATGGGTGGAAATTCACAAGAAAAATAATCGTCGAATAATATTATGCACGGTCTTTTCGAGCAAACATCTAACTTTAATATATAAATTCCAACATCATTTTGCAGCAGAGGATTCGCTCTAACTCCGCCAGCACTGACTTTATCTTAATCAAGGAGTACATTTCCCTCACATTAGGTTGAGATAAAAAGATTTCTTACTTACGGTAGGTCCATATCTACTCTTATCTCCCGATAAGTTCATCTCAAAAGAATCCAGTTTCACTTGGCATTCCTTCTAACAATATTTACAAACTCAATATTTTCCCAAACTATGACTCAAAGCAAAAAACAAGAACATAAGAAAATCGTCATTTGGAATGCTCAGACGGAAAACAGTATCGGCAAAGAGAAGCATTACTCCTAAGGAATAATAAAGGAGAGTAAAATAAGGAAGAAGGGCCGAGAAAAAATACACTTTTATGGCCAACAAGAATATATCGATCGGATGACCTCGTAAATGCACTCGCATCAATTTGTGATGGAAAGAAAGAAGATCATTAATCTAAATACATGAATTATGAAGAATCGTTAAAATATTAAGCAGTCGCAGGAAAAGGAGGGGAAGGAAGATGAAAGGAAAAAGGGATAGAACGAGAGAATCGCCTAAAGGGAAAGCTTTCTCAGCACCAACTGATTTACAATATAAATAAGAGAGTAATCAAAATCTTTTTGGATGAATGAATTTGAAAAAAAAGAGTAATGATAAAGGATAAGGAGCGAAAGGAGAAATGCAGATTCTCAAAACTATTTGGAAAAATAAAAGCGAAAGGAAACGGAAGTTGAATCCGTGTTATTTAAATTAAAGGATGAGAGGCTAAGTAAGGGAACGAAGAAAATTCTTGGGGAATAATTATCGGAGGCAGAAAGAAAAAAATCAGGCAACGTAATGACGAAAGCAAAGATATCTAATAAAAACAGGAATTCTTCCAAGGTTTAGCTATATTAAGAAGAAGGAGAGAAATTTCTGGTTTGTAGTTTTAATTTGGAGGAAAATAAAAGAATAACAGGAGGAAATCTGGATTGATAGATGTGACGACTGAATATACTACATTGACAGGTAGTGATGAAGATTTGATTTCAGCCAATGGGAGGTATCTTTCAACGGAAGTGAATTTTATGAAAGTAAACTAAAACTACTTAGAAGGACGAGAAGGCGTGCACATTAAAGACTAAGAAATAATATAAATAAAGTCTCCCACTTTCCGGGTAAGTATTCTAACCAACATACAAATTACCTTCGGAGTTCTGTAAATAGAAGCGACACTGCATGGTTTAATATTTTTCACTTCTTCCGTGTAAAGCTTTTTATATTCAGTACTCATTTCGAAACATCTTGCCAATAATTATCTGCCCTAAGACACGCAGCGTATGGATGATCAGAACCCTCCTGAGTGACCGACAGTTATCATAAGAAATCTCTCGTCATTCTTAAGGCCTCCGCAACTCCACTCATCTCTTTGGACGGATAAATCCAAAAATACCCGCGAAACAGGAGAAAAAGGGCCGAATTAAAAGAAAGCGCAACGCAAAAGCAGACCGGATACAGTCCGGACGAAAGTAAACGCGTGCCACGATGGACATCAAAAGATAGAGAAACAAATCCATGTTTATCACCATCGCCGGTGAATTCCATTACGGACTAAACAAAGCGAAGAATAAAAATATTTCAAAGAGAGGCGAGAAATAAAAAATCTATTTCGGCATATTTTCCGATCCGAATTCGTTATAACGGCCGTAATTACATCCGGCAAATGTGTATGCGGAGAGATAAATTCCTCTAGAAAATAAGTTTTCTGGGGGAAATAAGACGGAGAAGCGGAATTAATAAAAACAAAATCCATCACGTGTGCCAACATATGGCCGAAGCATGGAGATCTCGCCAAGGAGGAGAGGTCTCGTGAAATGCGGGAACCAACATGGCGACCAGGGAAAGGAAAAATGCATCTCGTATGAAAAGGTCGAATGCGGGTGCTTCCAAAAGAAAAAGAAATTCGGATGAGGGCATTTTTGAATCGCCGCCGTTTCAATGGGGACCTTTTTTTCGATACTTTTTCGCCTTCTGAATCGATAGGGATTCCTCCAGCGATGAATTTTTTAAGATAATGGGAGATATGGATGGAGAAGAATTCACAGGAAGTTTCTCAAGTTTTTGACGCTCCGGAAGCTAACGATTTCACGGCACATCTCGTGCGAAGCTGCGTGTGAGAGAGAAATAAAAAATGGGGAACGATAAAGTGATTCGTTATCGAAAATAAATATCGGAAAGATGGATAAAAGGAAAGAATCAAGAATAAGGGAAGGATTAAGAAAGGGAAAATGGTAAGAAATCAAATGCGAAAATAATATAAAAATCTGAAATGAAAAGTGAAATAACAAAATATTGCGTCAAAATTCATAAGCTAACGAAAACCCGACCTAAAACCAACCTAAGGCACGACCAAATATTTTAACCTTTGTGCGTGCAACCAACTTTACCTACGGTCATATACTCTTGGGTACTCTCATCCCAGTTACCCAAGTTTGTAATTGTTTATGTATTTTAAATCGTTTCTCAAACAAATTAATACAATAGATATAAGAGTTTTGGAGACTGTTCAATAGGAAAGCTGAAAAGGAGGCTAAAGCTGAGCTCTAACGAACGATTTCTTATCGAATGTCCCAGGAATTTTTGTTTTTAAATATTTAGGCAAAATAAAATATTTAAAATTTAATTTTAAATATTTTAATACGCCTTGATTATTAAGGATGAGAATGAATAGCTGTTTCTCAGTGCGTATTTCGTTCTTATGGTTCCTACAGAGAAAGCCGGATGCTTGAATTTTCGACACAGGTTACAAATATATTAGTTTAGCTACTTCCTATATTATTATACTACATATGCTTCCTCCCTATCTAGTTGCTATCTAATATGCCATGCTGTTTTGGTTCGATTACATAATTTAGTAGTGAGAGTCTAGTAATATCTCTTATATTTTGGGTTTTTCCTTATGCTGTGAGGGGTTGCATAGTAAAAGGAACAGAAAGTAGAGGCGTAGTAGGTATTTCATCTTAGATGCGCATCCATTAAGTGGTGCAACGGGAATGCACGCAACCAAGAAAACGCGTGTCCGCTAACAGTTGGACTGAACGAATACCCGGAAATTCGCCATTTACGATGAACCGCAATCTGAAGGCAGGATTCTTACGCTCCGATAGAAATGACACTCGATCCATACCTTCCTCTTTTGCGGCCTCAGGGAATCGATTCCGGAAATAAATAGGCCATAGCTGGATGCGTACGTGTGCAGATGGGGCGCGGCTTCTTTTAACGCTCCTCTTTTATGTGAAGGAAGACCGTTAGTCCAAGAGTGACGAAGGGCAACGGCCTTCGACGAAAATGTACACAATGTGGCATTTCTCGTCCTGAGTCGTGGGAGTTGGTTTGATCGAGAGATGAGAGGATCTTGACCTCGCCCAAGACAGCTTTCTCAGACAAGAGTATCATTTTGAGCCGAGCGATTTTATCTATACGAATGAGAAATTCTATTTTATTGCACACGAACATGAGATGCTTTTAAAAACCTTAATAAATGGTATCGAATGTACAAGTCAACGAGATATTTAAAATGAGACTGTTCCTATCCTAGCCATTTATCTGAGAAATTATGAAAAGAATTAATCATTTCTTCCATCCTTCGCGATTTCTCACAAAGTAAAAATTCTAAAATATTTAAATTTGGATACTTGTAATCGAAAGAGAGGACGTCGAAAGATATGTAGAGGAGGCATATTTTGTGTGAGACAGACTAAAAGCCTCTTCACTGAGCACTTTAGATATTTTGATCTAGAAAAATGTTACACATTCATTAATAAATATTCCTCAAAAGACAAGCAGAGATTCAAGTTATAGAGGCGATACGAGCTGTGGCATCGCGGCCATGTTCTCCAGAAGAAATGACAAAACATTTCGCACAATCTATTGTCGAGAAAATAATTCGCAAATCCCTTTAGACCATTTCCTACGAAATAGCAAGAATTGAGTGACCAATCGAAGCGTAGAATTGGCGGAAGACGGAGACAATGCAGGGTGCGATCAAAGAGACAGAGTTGGAGGGGAGCCTGAAAAATGTATAATGCAAGAGGCGTTGAGTGACCTCCTCTCTTTTGCGCTCCTTCTCCTCTTTAAAAATTCCACTTTTGGAGCAAGATAAATGCGGACTGCCGATGAATAGCGAAGGAATACGGCGTAATTATAATTTCGGCCATTACTCTCGAAGATTCACTCACGATAAATGACCAATGACTTGGAAAAAGAAGTCTTCGGACGGAGACTGAAAGTTGCGGACGGTGGTGCAGATTCTTTTTTCTAACTCTCGACATATTTTAGATGGATGTAAATTCCCAATTTGAGGCAGAAAAATATGCATCCATCTCGCCTCGGCAGAGAATTTATCCGTAAAATTGGTCCTGCAGAAGAAGGCGGTTGGTCGAGAAATGAAAAGATCGTGAAAATGTTAGGAATGATTGAATGCTCAAACAAATTGTAATTCTACATTTCAGCCGAAATTCAGGAATAGATGACTGGTTTAGATGACACGAGGAAGAGATAGGCGTTCTAAGATTTGATTTTCCTTGGAAAACTATGAATGAAATCTATTGCGTACAGAAACTATGATGAAGTAAATCTTCATCGGCTAAGAGTAGGAATATCGTTGTATTAATCAAATCACCAAATATTTAGCATAATTATTCGCATAATGTTTCCCAACCTCGTCTCGGTTGAACAATTAAGAAATGTTCAATTTCGGTAAAAATATAATCGAGCTTTTTGACAAAGTGATCAAGTAAAAATAATTTAGGAGCGAACACAGAAACAACCACGGAAGAACGAGGATGGGAAGAATAAAATTTAGGATTTAAATAAATTTCATTGGACCTCTGCTTCAATCCATCTTGGAAACAGTCATTAAAATACGTTGGAAATAATAATATCACCACGATATAATTCTACCGCACTGAGGTGCGGAAATGCAGACGAGCTCTCGAGAGAAGCGCTTTGTGAGCGACTTGGTGCGAAAAGAAAGGCGTGAAGCAATCAGAACAAAATACAGAACCACTGTCAATCGGATTTAAAATGGAGGAGGCATCACTGAAAAGCGCACCTTCAGTATATTCAAGATTTTAGGTGGATTCATATAATTCTCTAGCGTGAAGCAGCGCTTGGAATACATGAATGAACTCGGTTCGTATATCAGAGGTCAAAAAGTCATTTGCGAAAAAGTTAGGTATCTAAGTGTGGAATAATCAAAGATGTTAAATTCTTGTTTGTAGGAAGGAACTATACAGAACTTGTGTGGCTTAAAAAGCAAATAACTATAATAAAAATTGGAGATGCGGAATCAGCAAGATCATCACATTGGAGAAAACATAAGTGATAAAGAAGAAAGAAAGTTGTCTACCTGCAGAAAACATAGGCAAACAGATCTCTTGGGGCGGATTAATGTACATTTTCAATGAAATATCCTAATTGTGTATTAAAAGACTTTGAAAATTTTATAGTAAATAACTATTTCATTTTCATACATTTATATTCATTTCATTATGCGTTCACAAATTGACAGTCATCGAAAATAAGCAGCTTTACATATGGCAACATAATCGACAGCCGACGATTTATTAGTCAGATTTAAAAAATCAACATACTACTTATTATCTTTTGCATCACTAGAAAATTCTATTACTCTATGTATACGTGGAACAGATTTGTTTCAATACATATTTGGATTATATCAATCTCAAAAAACCGTTTAGAAAGAAGATTCTTCGCTTGTGCGTCAAGCGATGAAAGGACCGAAAAATCGATCGGCCCTCTGGAAAGTATTTCTAACATGAATGTCAACGTGATACATTATTTATCAATGAAAAGAAAAATTAAGGAATGACAATTCCTTAACTAAGATTAACCGATTCGGAAAGGAGAATGGGAGACGCAAGAAAGATAAATGGATAGGTTTCATTAAATAAGTAAACGGCAGGAAATCTGACGAATAGAAGAGTAAAAGAAGGCGACGATAACTTGACCAAGATAATGGAAGAGAGAGAACGTTGGCGTGGCACACACTCACTAAAGGACTCAGTACGCACCCTTCTTCATCACAAAAGCCTACTCCCTCACACGTATATGTATAAAATATGGACTGAAAAGTCGAAGTTTTATTAATGCATGGCTTGGCTGCCGCAAGGTTCATTGCAGTGCGGACGACACAAAAAACAAAAAAGAGAGAAAGAAAGGCGAGGGAAGATGGATGGAAGGGAAGAAGCATTGGAAAGGGGAAGGAAATAGAAAAGGGAAAAAATGAGATAAATATTTCAAAAGGGTGTGTGCAAGGGGTGAGACGGGAATTCAGAGTGAAAAGGGGACCTCTCATCAACCAACCTATTTTAATTGATCAAAAGATTTAGGAATAGATGGTAAATAATAAATGATCCTAGACAAGTGAAGGACAAAAATTGGAAGAGTGGATTCACAAATAGAAATGTGGCAGAGAATAAAAGACGCCCTTCGACCACACATTTCCAAGTAAAAGATGCGATGTGAAATGCGAATCAAGCGCTATAAATAGAAGAATGAATTCTTTACTCGAAATAGTGGGTAAAGGGAAACTGATGTGGAAAAAACAACTTTGTTACAAACCGAAATGAAGTACATGTTCAGGAAGTAAAGAACCTTTTGACTTGAGGAATAATCCGCAGAATTTCAAGCCTCGTTGCGAGAAAAACGATAACCGTTGGACATCATTAGTTCTCAAATAGATACAGATGTGAAGAGACCAAGAAGAAGACCGAAGGACCGATGAAACAGAGAGATCATTAAGTACTTGGGAATAACTTGGCGGAGAGAAGCTCAGAATAGAAGTGTAAAGCACTTGGCCTACACCTGACGATGGCTGATGTGAAGACATTTTTCTTAGACACTTTCAGGTGAAGGCGTAGACTAGTCGACATAAATGTATCAAGGTTGTTTTCTTTCTGTGTAAGGCACCTTCCCACAAATTCGATCGCATCATAAATAAGAGTCACTATCGAGCAGAATTTGATGAAGAGGATGGAACGGGCGAACATTATTCAGTCGAGGAGAAAATTTTGGATTTCCAGACTTCTATTGTAAATTTGAGATAAAATCATCGTATACCATCATTAGCCATTAGGCCTCCGTTTTACAATTTTCTCTATTCTGAGCTTCTTAAAGGTGTACTTGGAATGGTGAAGATGTACAAAAGGAGAGATAATTGAAAGCAAAGTGAAGTGATCTCTTTTTTATTCGGAGAGATGTGAATCAAAGGAGAAGATCTTTAATGGGCGATAATGCCGAAATTTGGGCTCACCATTCCCCTCCGACCGTTTCCATAAACTTTAAACCAAAAATACCGGAGTTAGAAGGAATAAAGAATGGGAAAAACCTTTTAATACATCCTTTCTGATTGTCGTTAGATATTTGGATTTTATTTTCTCGGAGCAGATGGAAGACGGAGGTTTCAAAATAGAATCGGATGATCGAAGGGAGACGAAACGGAGGTAATTTTATTTTTAATTTCAGAAAACGCGGCTCATTAACTTTTTAGGCTTCGTCCGGGGATCTAAGAGCGACGTCGTTGAAAATGACCAATGAATTCCAATCGATATCAATGGCATTAAACGAGAGGAAGCGAATGGAAGCAAAAAACATTAAGAATTCAGAGGCGTTCGTTATCGCATCGGATGGTAGAGACGACGTGTAGAAATGAGTGGGCGTTCTTTTTTTAATGATTTTTAATGAAGGGTCAAATGTTAAAAGGCGAGGAAGGAAGAGGAAATTCCGTCCACGGAGTATTTTTTCGATCGCTAAAAACGTCCTCTGAAACGTTTCTTACGGGAGAATTTTAAGTATGGAAAAGGAAGAAAATGCTGGAAAATATCTCCTCCCGTACTTCATTTCGGTCAAAGTATCTCGTACTCGCTTTATGGCATCAACGTGTGTACACACTATAATTCTAAAATTTTGATGTAAAATAGAGTCAAAGAATATAAAAACTTCTTTTTGTTCATACAATCTCCTTAATAATGGAAATCTTTCGCCCCTGAACCGAGAATTAATTTCTAAATTCGAAAGACCAATCGATTTGAAAATAAAACCAAGATCAAGTCTTTTAGAGAAATCGATAAAAATTATAACTTATATAAAATTATAATTTGATTGCATGGTTATCAGAAAATTCTGTTTTTTTCTTTTAATGATGATTTCCTGGTAATTGTTTTCCCATCAATTTAAAGTATAAACAGTATTATAACGGAAAGAGAAGAGGACTTCGAAGTACCGGAAAATCTAAACACAACATGACACTTCAAGATGTGCGGGATAGAAACAACACTGGCCGTAATTACCTCTTGGATAAAATCATTCAAACTCTTTGAAGTATTTTTACAACACTGAAGGATATTTCAAAATGTATTTTTAAGTATTTATGGGAAGGTCAAGTCGGCAGTGTATTTAAAATGTGGCCCTATGGCGGCCTGCCACAGGGGCATGAATAATTATTATAGTTTTCTCTGAGATTTTGGAACAAAAACTTATTAAACCAGCTTCCGATGCTTTCCGTGATTCTAAAATAAATAACCGTAACACTTCAGCAATATAAAATTCCGTAGTGTAATACATAAAGCCTTATACAGAATTATCCCATTAGGGTCATTAAGAAATAGCGTTAACTGAAAAATAAATTTGAAAATATAATTTATATTCAAATGTACGACTTTGTTTTTCTCGCAGTATTTTCTCCGGAATAACGACTGAAAGGCGAGCACAAATAAATCAATCGTCCTCTTCTAAAAGTGGTAGGCACGTGATAAAACTTGGAATATTTTCCGATCATCAATCCTTATGACAGTATTAGAGACGCCGAGTAATTAAATAAAAAAACGACCCCGTCCATTGACCCCGAAAAAGAACAACATAAACACAAAAGTATTTCGGTCTTTTTTCCCAACTGTAGATGCGATATTTGCGTCGTAATGCTCTGTTATACGAATTTCAGTAGTAATTTGAGTTGTTCTGTGGATTGTTATCCGGACGGACAGAAAGGGTCACTCCTTCATTCGGCTCATTAGTGGGGCTAATGACGTGTGCACATACATACTTATATTTCACTCCTACGCTATGGGAAGTTTTCCAATGAATGCATTATAAAGATGTTTCGAATGGAACTTCGGATGCGAGGAAATGAACTCATAACAGAAGCAATGATTCCAATTAGTTGGCAGTATATATTTGAAGCTAACATTCGAATAATATACTGCATTTTCATTTTACTCGTGTCCCATCAAATAGAGAAATTTTGGCTATACCGGAGGGAACGAGGGTAATAATTTCAGTACGGTAGTGGCTTTCCGTTGATGAAGAATCAATAAAAAGGTTATGATAGTTGAGATCAGGAATACGTATGACTAAAATACAAGAAAGTAGGATCATTGGTAGGATAATGTTAATGAATTAAAGGTAGGTTGTAGTTTGTCTTGTCAATGCCTTCGAAGAAACCGGGAAGGACGGGATTACCAAAAATCATCAACGTGCACTTCGATAGCCATGTTGTCATCTTCCTTACCTTCCAGATACGAACATTCCTCTGGGAAAGTGTACTTCATACATGATATATTACTGGGAAATGGTGTTGCTTAAAAACAGTGCATTTCTCAGTATTTAAGTTGTTTATTAGAGCTCAACTGTGATTCATTAGACAACTAAAAGAAACTCCGGTAATAGAATTGACAAACTGGACATACGGTATAGTAACTTTGTATTCGCCATAAACCTAGAAGTACAACTCATCCATTTATTTTCAGATTTAGGGTTGATATCCATGTTTGTGGGGGATGATCCACCAAAAGAAGCGATCCATCTGATCTGATCGACCTTATTTTCTCATTTAATGAATCTTGAAGGACATCACCCACCGGAAAAGACATTCATTCTTGCAGTCCTCAGCCTGTAACACTTCTCTTTTACGGGAACAAAAACTCGGCAAAACAAACGCCCAAAAAATGCCTCCCCCAAAAAACCCGTTGATAATCCGCCTTCGGCACAGTCTTAACCCGTCAATTCGGCGGATGGGAATTTTCCCCGGTAATGGAAAATATTATGGAAAAACACGAGTTCTCTTCCGAGGATCGATAACCACTTAACAAGCAAACACATTTTCTTTTCATCGAATTGGAAAATAATTGAATTTGCGACGGAAACGATGAAATGCCCTTCAAGTTCAAACGGGCGCTGATGCGAAGGGCTTACGTACATTTTTTTCGAAAAAGAAATCCACTACGGGAGAAATCAAATAAAACGCGGGAATGTCGTGTTTTCCTTCCCTCTCCCTTCGTCTAGCGATCAGCCTCGTTGCGTGCCACCTAATCTGCTTTCATCCCTCGAGCAAATATTAAATTAAATACGGGAAAACGGGCTAAAATACGAAGGAAGCTCTGGCATGTGTATGCATATGTGTTTCTCGTCGTCAGTCTTCCGCGACTCCGACCGGTTACCCTTTCGCCAAATGAATCGAGGAAATAAAACCGAGGGAGGAACTCTTTTTATTAATTTCAGGGGGAAGAAAAAATACACATCGACGATGATTTGTGTGCGGAGAGTCTGACGACACAGAAACGCCGAATTGGCGGAAGTCTTATAGGAGGAGAAAGAAACATATTCGCGCAAATAAATGTGGAAAAGAACCTGGATGTTTGCAGTTGGGGAGCCCGATGTTTCGCCGACCATAATGTTGAACGTGTCTTTCCACAACATTTCTTGCAGTTCAATTTTCGATGTAAAGTGACGGAATAAAAATACACGAGAAAATACTATTTGTGAGAAATATTTCTTCTGAGGAATTTCGTACTGAAAGACTGTTTATCGTTAAACTAAATGAAATTAAACCGAGGATCTACTTCCTCGAACAATATTATCTTCTTATCGATAGTTTGCGAAAGGTAGTGTGTAAGGATTTAAAATAATACACGTAGGTGGAGTGATAAACAAAATCATAGAGAAGAGTTGTTTCTTCGGAAGATGACAAACTCAGGAAACATATTTTAGCTATATAAATAATCTAACGTATAGTATTAGTTGTAAACAAGCATATAAAAACAAAGACATTCTCTTTCAAGGCGATTGTGATTACAAATCAACGAAAGCAGCTCCCCGAACATATGTTAATAATCTCCAGATCTCATTCGTCACGTCAAGTGAAAGTAAAATAGAAAAATAATTACATTTATTTAGCAGTTAAATTCGTTTTCATTCAAAGAAGGTCGACGTTCAACTATCTGATTTGATTGATTCCCCAATGCAGTCTAACGTGACTAGGCGTGCGGAACCCCACCCTTGCCAAACTGATGTAAAATGCAAGTAAGGTACGAAAACAGTCATCGCTGCCATCTTTTTCCAATATAACTCAAAACTCGGAAATTTCTCTGCCCTACCCTGATGTCACAATCTAGCCAAATAGTTGCTTTATATCTAAAAACAGGAGCGAGAGAAATGAGTTTAGGATGATACTTTGGAGCCAAAATACACCGAGGAATCCCAATCATCACGGCGCATTAATAAAAGGCAGATTACCGGAGGACAAATATTTGGTTCGAATCCACGTTGAGAAGGGGAAATCTCATCCCTTACGAATCCCCGCCGATGGACCAAGTCTACATTCATTTGTTCTTTAAATCTGCTCTTAGATCGCCTCACACGCTATTTGTTCACAGCAAAACCCGGTTAAGACATGCGATATAACCGGAATAGAGTTATAATAGAGATATAACAAATCTTTATTTCTTTTGGATCAGAAAATGCAAAGGGAAGGATCGAAAGAATGGTTAAAACAACATCTGAATAACAAGAACTGATATGAACAGAATTCCAGAATCCACGCTTTCAAAGCTCTTTTGTTTTTCGATTGTTCCGAATCATATAAATCGAATCCTCTGCCGATGGAATAATTTCAGATTTAAGATTCACATTAAAATAAATCGATCGATTAAATTATTAATCACAACTTTACGTAGATGGGAAGAGTGAGGAGAGGGTAATTTAAACGTCATGCTCTCGGATATTTAAGGAATTCCTATTAAAAATGCGAGTAAATATTTGCGATTTGCTAAGTCGCAGGCGAGAGAGGCACGTAGATAGGAAGATCAAAGGGAAAGTGAATCTGCGGAAAAGGAAAAATAGCCGACTCGAAAAAGGATTTAATGGATAATTTACTCATCTCATTGGGCGAAGATTTTAAATGAGGAGACGTGGGAATAACAGCGAGAACATCAAATATTAACCCGCGGCCGCTCACGATTCTTAAATTCATTATTATCAGTCACGTACGTTCGGCCGCGTAAATATTGCCGAGAACCATTATTTCTCGATTTAATTATTTCAATTAGCAAGTTTGCCTTTCGAGTTACACGGAGACGAAATTTATTTGACGAACATGTTTAATGAGCAATTGAATGCCGCTAAACGGCCGTGTCGTACGATTCAATTTCTGATCAACTACATTTTTGAGGAGAATAATCTAGGGATGTCCCTTCCGGGAGATACCTGCATTATGCGAATAATTCCTTTTTCTTGTCGCCATATATACAGCGAAAGCCATTCGAACTATCTATTTTAGCAACTGTTGATTTTCACTAGAGGAAAATTATTTTACGGTATATCAGTGAAAATTTTATTATGTTAATATTTAAATCCCAATGAATTATATTGCTTATAGTGCTTGAGATTAAACTGATCATTTATTCGATAGGATCGAGCCAGATTCGGCCTTCAATACTTGTATATGTAAAGTAGTGGTAGCAGTACTGTTGAAAGTGTTTCGACAGCTGAGTTCATTTTGCAGATACGGGCCCCCGCTAGAAATATTTTTGCCTAGGACAGTAATCACCAGAGGCGAACGCGCTTCCCACTGGAGGTCCATGTACCGTTTGGACCCAATTATTTCTAATGCATTGAAAGATATTTCAAGGAAAGTTAATAAAAAGCAAAATAATACTTGCATATTTTTTAAAACTATAGCAAAATGAATTTAGGGTAATGAACAAATGGGGTTAATTGCTTTAATTTGCTATTTTTCATTATATAACCCTTATGCTAAACAAAATCTTGACAATAAAGTAGTTGTATTAGCACTATGTATTTGAAAAAGCACACCGCGAAGCCTCTAAAAGGACAGAAGTAAGCAACAGTAAAAATTAAACTGGAAATCAATTGATAATGTATTTCTATAACCAGCCAGATCAAACCATATATTGAGACTCCGATTGGGAAATTGCGCTACGTAATGTTTCGAATCAGCAATCGATCTATCACACTTCAAAATATAATTTGTTACGAAGAAAGTCTCAAAAATATGGTACCTTTGGAAAAATTAATTTTCAAAACTGTTACGGAAAAGAAGCCTTCCAGTTATATTTTGCAAGGAGAAAATACTGAAGCAGCACAAGAGAAGTGATGTAACTTATAATCGAACGTTTGTAATCTGAAATTCCTCATTAACGTTACCGTTCTCGATAACTTAATTTCGAGAACTCGTTTTCAAGCAAAAGACATATCATTTATCGAGGAGATCGTGGAAATGTTCGCAAAAGAATGTGTGCGTGCGAGATCAATCGTCGAGAGACATATTCTATTGGAAAATGCGGCTCATGCATTAAGGATAGAAACTTAAGAAGGGCGCATGAATTAGTCATATCGGAACTGATGAAAAGAAAGCGACCTTTAAGCCCCTCGAATGAATGGCTCGGAATTTAATCTCGATTGTTCGGCGGATACACCGAACATACTTTTAAAACGTACGTCATTCACATGCATTGTGAATTCATCGGAGATTTACATATTTTACCTTTGTGACCTCACGTAAGGCGCCTCTGGAAGTTTTTTGTAGACTATGAGACACGGGAAGGGATGGAGGACAACTGCAACTAATTACGGAAAAAAGAATTGAAGAAAGAAACGAATTTTAAGGCTTACGTGTATTTTCGGTCTTAAGTTGCACCTCGATGATGACATTTTCATATTACACAGAGATTACGAAAGTTACCAAGCAAACAAGAAAGAAAGGGCGAGGGCTGTTCTCTCTATGAATACCACTGCTCTGAGTTTAGGAATCTCGTATCGAGAGAACCTTGTTGTTATTCAGATAAACTACAAAATTCCCTCCTCAATGTTCACATATGAAATATGAGTTTTTCTCACAACACATAATTCATCAAAGTGGCTACAGATAATCGCTAGATAAAGACACAAGTGGATGAGTATAGCATGGATTGTTTCGCAAGTTAATAACATTAGAAATGTTACATGCGCAACATAGAAGCATCACATTCTCGTACTCCCTAAGAAGGTTTTTCAGAGTGTAATGGAATATGACATGAGAAAGCAATTCTACGCAGACTAAATGGAACTAAACTGAGACGCATTGGATGGTAGAGGCCTTAATATAGAGGAACTCCATGATGCGAATAAAAACAGGAACAATTTATTTATATATACAGTATCCACAATATACAATATGCTATTTGTAAATTGTTTGTAGATCCAGTATATATTAATAAATTGTTCCAGTTTTTATTGGTAAATTGAGACGGTTTCAATCCACATCTAACCCATGCTCAAGAAAATATATGGATCGTTGAGATTGCACAATGTAGAAAAGTTTGGCTCTGTTAGAGTAAAACACCGTAACTGTGAAATTAGAATCGCTAGAACGCGGATTATTTAGGAATGGAAATGGAATCTGTAAAAATAGGAAACTGAGAATCGTTCACATTTCGCAGGAGATCTCTCTTTAGAGACGAGATTAGCTCATCTTCAAAACGAACGATCACTTCCAACGGAAATATAATAGAAACTATCTAATTGATGAACATCGCCCGAAATTTCTCCCATCTTCCACGGGACTCAAACCTTCGACTCCCCCACCCGCCGAAAAACAGCAATATTGAGAAAAACAATAAAGACAGAAAAATACGCGAGCAACACACGTCTCTGTCAGAACAAACAAAAACGGGAAAAAATAATAGAGCGCGGATATCAAAACTCAATCAAAGACGCTTGACTGGTGGAAAAAAGAAGAAGAGCGTTGTCACGGAATCAAAGCGAGCGGCAACAAGCCAGCAGACAAACACAACATGGTCGCCAGGCGTAAAAATCAACAAAAGCATAGCGCAATGAGCGAGAAAGAGATGCGTTCTTGGAAGGACATGGCCGCGGGAGGGCAGCACTGGATGCATCAAAAAATGACGAGACCCTTAAAAAAATAACGAAACGTCGAAAATAAAAACGTAGCCCTTCACCGCATCCATATGGCGACATGCGCACACACACCAGGGCGTATATATATTTACATTACTTATGGGCACATCTGTATACATAATACATATACATACTATATATAGGGGTGCTCGCGCATTAACAAACAGACGCCTTTTCTTTTATAGCCGTACGACCTCTCTTCCTGTCTCTCCCCACTCCACTTGTGAATAATATATACGTGGGAAGTGCCGTCTCCCACTTCCCATATTCCCTTTTTCCAGACGCCCCCCTCAAAAGAATTCCTCTCAGCAAACATCTCTCTGTCCGAAGGGCACCGGGTTCGAAATGTCCGCTGAGAACTTCTCTTTCGGGATTCCTCGGTTCATCAGCACGAAAATGCTTCATCCGATGACGGGTCGATAAAATGAATCGAAATGCATCAAATGAGAAACTTCTCCACTACAATTACTGAGTCTCTCATTTAATATTTCCACCTAGCACATTAAGTTAATCCATTCATCAGTTGGGCGATCTCTAGTGTACTCTATTTAGTCTCTCGTGTATCGTAGAAACAATGGGTAACCTAAAATATGTTCTAGCTATAAATGTAGTTCCATCTCTAAAGTATACCATGAACACGAAGATGAACGCAATAGGACATCCTTCCTCAATATGATCACAGATTGCGTGATTCATCAAACCATTTCAATGAATAGACGAATTTAGATTAATAACTTTGAACAAACGCTTACTTTAATGTTGCGGGAAAAACAGCCTTCCACGAAATAATAACGAAGGCAGTACTCAATAGGAAAAGAGAAATGTAACCGATTAAATAAGAACCAACATATCTAATGAATATCAATGAAAACGGAACTTCGTGAGACCTGGATTAACTATTTTCATCACAGCATGATTCGATCTGAAACACAATTTTTCCGAAAATGTATCCAAGAGAGACGCCTGTTTTACAGTAAACATTATAAAGCAATGATATTTCAGCCAAAGTTAACAAATTTTGGAAATATTTCCACTACAGATTTTTAGTTTTGATATTGCAACGATTCCAGAAATCATCCATTGAGTTATTTCCTTGAAATAGAATTCCTCAGCTTCTAACTATAAATTCCTTCAATAAATTACATTGGAAATACCACCTCAAAAGTTGTTCATCCCAAAAAGTTTAAATAGTTTTAATGTACACCACCAGAAAATAAATAAGTTTTCTCAGAAGGAAGTACTATTACCAACAATTGTTACGAAATCATTACCCGGCAGCTCAAGACTGATGGAATCAAACCGTTGAGTTTACAAAGAAGAAAGTCAAAGCAAAACGATTGACGCAATGGAAGCCTTGTGTTTAAGATAAGCATTTCCTAATTAAAAAACATCTTCGGCATGATCCACAACGATTACGCAAACTATTGTACAAAATTCTCGTCTACTAGCCCAAGGAAAGACACACTGAAAACATGAAACGGTGGGAGCATTTACATACACCCCTCCATCATATATAAACACAGCCAATATGGTTTATCCCTCGATTTGAAGACGCATAAACTGTTAAGGGAACACGTGTGTTCTAAAAAATATAAGCCGAGGGAAAAAAGAGCGAATAAAGGCGATCCATTTCATCGTGAAATTCAGAAGCAGTCGTTTCATTCAAGAATGAAAATTTAATGCGAATGTGTAAAAAACAAAACCATTAGAGAGGAGACAAGAGAGGGAGCAATTTCGGGAAAATATTCACATATATAGATCCGCCCAGAAAGTCTTATGAATAGTTTAAAAAATCTGGGAGAGCGAATTCCCGAGCGAATCAAAATTTCATACGCGACTTTTGTACTTGAAACGCCTCTAATCAATCCGCGCCTTTTTACACAAGAAATCCTCGGACGGAATCGACTTCTTATCGCTGAAAATCCCATAAGTAAAAGCCGATAAGATCGAAATTATCTCTGAAAAAAAGTGGAAATAGTTAGGGGGGAAGCGGTGCGGTGGGGAATCCGATGGTTATATTTTGATTCGGAAAAAATATAAGCCAACACGGTGAATTTTGAATATCAATCACGGTAAAAATTTCAGTTCCTATCAATCAGGATTCCTGATGCATAATTCACGAGGAGCGGAAAATCGTGGGGGAAGAAAAAGGAGTGGGTTGGAGGGAAAAAAGAAACGCTGTAGGATGACGGGGTGGTATAATGAGCAAGTCTTGATCGATCATTATCTAAATCAAACCATCTTGGACAACATAAAAATTCCCATCTTTCCACCCCTGACACATGCTCACTCGACGACCATCATTAAGGACAAATGCAAGACAAACACATGACGAGAGGACGGAATAAAGTCGAAATTTCAAATATGCCCTTCTCGGTTTGCGATGGAGGGGATAGAAAACCATCACAGATGGACAATAGCGAAGATGATTCCGAAAGATATTGAAAGTGAGATACAAAATTACGGATGTGGTTGACGCAAAGTTATATATGAACGAATACAACTCAAAACGAAAAGAATCAGCATAGAAAGGCCTGTTATTGAAACTATTCCTAGATAAAGGACTGTAGATTGGTATTAAAAGAATGATGAGACAAACTGAGTATGAATGTTAAGGTGGAGAATTAAAGACTTAGAAAGTTGTAGAAATGTCAGAAAGTGGAGCATAGAAGAGGGAAGAAATATAATTAAGAGAAAATGTCAACGGAGTAGAAATAAAAAGAAATTAAATGAGCAAGTATTAGGAAAATATAAAATTATAGATGAATTAATTGAAGCGAACTTCTTTCAACTGAAATTGCAACATAAAGTTCCGATATTCCGTAAGTCTTAAAACGATGCAAAATAAATTAAAAGAAGCGATCATACGTATGGAAAAGGGGTGACGAAATGCTAATGTTAAAAATATAGCACTTGAGAGATATGAGTGCATTCTTTTCAATATTTGCGCTTAGCAAAGACAGGAAAGAGAAGGCAAATGGAATGAAGAAAACGAGGGGATTTCGTTAAATCTTAATCCATCTGTAAACGTAGGCTTTTTGCATTTAAATTTCGATTTCCCAAGTATTCAGACCAAAAGGCGCAGCAGTCCCGTCATTCAAACATTCATCCGCTTTTCAGTTATTTATAACAGAGATGGCAAATGTAACAGAGGCCACTACTGTATATTTATATGGGAGGGAGAAGCGGAGTTAGGAAGAATAAATACGGGCAAAAAAGGACTTTGTCAAAGAGTTAGACAAAGGCACGGAGATAAATATGGGAAGTAGGAGTAATTGAAGAGGTAATGGAGAAAAAAGGCAGGTCGGAGCAGACAATTGAAGAACGTCATACGACAGTGTCTTTTATTCTTATTTATTCATCACATACATATCTAATGATCTCGTCGAGGACCGAATAGAGAGCGATGGGGCTGCATAATTCATGAAACGCTGAAAACATCTTCATGTCCGAGGTTCTCTTGCAAAAATAAAGGAAAAACAAACGGACCGTCTAATCGGAGCATTGTAATGTGCGTTTTTTCGTCGCCCGGAGCGAAATTACTCCGGGAAGCGGTGAAACGACCTGGAATCCCAAGAATTGACGCATTCGAACAAAAAGATATGCGGAAGAGCAATCTGGAATCATATTTTTCCCATCGGAGAAATAACGACTTCCAAGGATCTTATGCAATGGTGTTAATATTTACGAGTATAGATTCCAAAAATGATCATAAGAAAGAGAGACGGAAAGCAGTCTTAACACCAGGACAGTGTGTGAGGCCCTAAAAACAGGGCCAACTATGAACTATGAGAGTTAAAAATCTTAATAAAATACAGGCTACAGAAAATTTAGTTGCTTCACTAAAGGGAGAGTAAATTAATATTGAATTTTAAGTAGTATTCCCATGAATTATTACGAATGATGGGCAGACGTTACATTTTATAGTGAAATCAATTATGAAATATATTCTCTTAACATAATATGTAGACGTACTCGATACAAAATTCTTTCTCGAGGCGAAAAACAAGTTCCCATACTTTTTTACATTAAATTTGAAAAACATTGTAGAATATTATTGAGAGACAGTCTTATTGGAGATATAAATAGATTAGCTTGCGATGAATGGATACCCTTTTTATAAGTTTGCCCAAACTGTAATCAAACGAGCGAGTTCAGGTTGTAGTGATCTAAACGAGAAAAGTTCTTCACAATTTAACAATAAAACATACCAAAGAGGGCCTCTTAGATATTCAAGTTGATAGAGCGTTCAACTTTGGTGCCAAGGGAGGAGACATTTTGAAGACTAAATGTAATTTCGATTTTCAGCAACACTTTTAGCGGTGACATATCTTTAAAAACTGATGACGTCTACATTTGATGCAATTGAAAAATCTCTATTACCGACTCAAAATGGAATGATATTTCTTCGAAGTGAATATATAAGCATTATTTACGATGACTTTCTCGAATCAAAAAATTCTTCCTGATGAAAAATTTTTAACGTTGCCAGCAAATTTGGAGAAAGCAGCATTCATGCCACTGACATATGTCAACGAAGTTCAATAATTTTTTCTAATCGCCTGCATGAAACTCCATTAATCCACGGTAAATCCTTCGCAGAAATAAAAGGTTAAGTAAAAAAGCTCGAATGTCGGAATATATTATACGTTTACAAAACTACTACAGAGTGTAAACTGTGGAACAGATGGTGTTTTTAGGTGGTTTTTGGAAATTAAAATTTACTTCCCCAAAATATACTTTTAACATAAACAGTTTCCCAGTTTCGTCAACATCATTGGAATATCATTGTAAAATCAGGTTTCGATAGAAAACACGAGTTATAATTAATGTTTGATCGATTAATTGGCAGCGATATGAGGGAAATATATTTATTTATTCAGTTCTTTCTTCTTCAGGAGATGCGTATCTAAACGTGCATGAAAAAAATGAATGGAGAGAATTATTCTTCCAATCGGGTAGTTTATGACTAATATGTCAATTTATTTACTAAATGTTAATCGCATTAGTTATCTTGGAGTAATTCCAGTGAATTATTTCCATAGTAAAACCTCTATAAATTGCAAGTCTTCATAGAATCAAGTTTCCTAGTCTCGAAAAGCTTCTCGGTTCTGTCGAGAGATGGCGGGGTTGGCGCCTTCTTTCCCAAGCGACGAAACACGCCACAAAAACGGTGAACTGGGGGAGAGTTTTACGATCGGAAATAATAATAAAGACGGCGCTAGTTGCAGCCATTTGAAATACCGTCGGAAAAGACAACAAACTCGGGCATTACGTGTATTGCTCACAGGCAAAATCGTCCGCCGACAAACATATGGTCTTCTTCACTTTATAGACATAGAATGGCTAACAAGGCTCAACTGAAAGAATTCCTATCGCTTCTGATGAGTGACGTGGATTTCGCAATGAGAATACACCCGGCAAAACCCGGATAAGACGCTTTGCAGGAGATAAGCACCATTGCATGGCAAATTTTTATTTCCTTCTTCGTTAGAGTACAAAAGTTGGTTTTCTTGAATATTTAATTTTTTAACAAATGATTTACATCTTAAAATGTTCTTTCGTTTGCTTTAATTGGCACAGCTGTAGACATATGCAGTGTCTGCTACAATTTTCTGTAATACTAATTGCTTCTTTTTTTAATAATGGTCGTGCAAAGAGTGCTTATTCCTTCGTTACTTAATTCTGAACGATATACATTCAACAGCAACGACATAAGGAAGAATAACGTAAACCACTTAAACGAGGCGGAGGATTGGCTAAGGCGCTTGCATTGCATTTGGGACGGTAAAATATAAGCAGAGTGTCTGTATTATTATCATGTTTATTAGTTGGAAAAAACGAGAGAAAAGCGCATATTAAATGGGCGAGCGACTTAAGCGGGAGTGTTTTAAACTGTACATACTACATACTATATGTCGAATTACACAAACTCTTGCAAAGTTTGACTTAAACGCGGATTTGTACACAGATTTCTCGAGATCAGAGACAGAAATCAAGAATATATTTAATATTTCCAAATGATAACATTATGCTGTAATTTATGTTGCCTATTCGAGAATATCCTCAATTAATCCTTAATAGTCCTAGATTAATAATAATTCCATTAATCCTAATTATTTCGAAGGTCATACATTCAATTTCCTAAAGAAGAAACGAGAGAGGAAAAAATTAATGACGAACAGCGGTGAAAATCTCTTCCTAAAATAATAACGCGGGTCACTAGTATAGTTTCCGTGCACGTTAAAGAAACATTTAGAAAGACACGAATCTCACTTACGTCGATACACCTTCCCAACATTTATTTGCACGGCCATCTTCGATTTCTGTCGACAATAATTTGAAGGTCGTCGGATTCAGGCAGTCTCCACGTACATCGAATGGAAGAATTACATCGAACGTCATGACGACGAGAAGAAATGCCATATTGTAACAAACTCATTTTAGATATCTATCAATTATGTTGCACTTCAAAAGAATAAATTACACGTGATCTTTCCTACTTATATTGTTTTACGTTACAATAAACGAATATCTGATTAGAAGCATTATGAATCAACACACATTAACATAAGAGTTAACAAATAACAAATAGGAGTAACCCTCACAAATAATTTGGAGAGCATACTCAAATCCATAATATATGTGGGCATTGCAGTATACATTTTGCAAAGAATTGCTACAAAAAATGAGTGAGAGAACTCCTCGTAAGAATTAGATTGAAGAATTCATTTTTCCACACGCGAAAGTAATCGATTAGGCGAATTCACACCCTGCCATACGCCGGCTTGCAGGGTATGTAGATGTAGACAGCGATTTTGCTATAAATTTAGCGTTGTAGAGTAGCAATCATTGCTTATGTGAAAATGGACGCCGGAATCGAGCGCTTCGTGACGAACAGATTCGAATCTCGGTTCAAGGAAACCATTCATTACGTCCATCGAAGAGAAAAAAAAGAGGATCTCGGAGGGGAAGCAGCGCCAGGCGGAGAAAAGAAGCTTCATTCACTTTCTTGTTGCGTGAAAAGATGCGTTGTCTTAGGTCAGCTCCGATCTATAAAGAGGAGAGCGTGGGACTAGGCGAAGATCGGCATTAGCAAAAGAAACCACGAAATATAAAAGGACATCGAGAACGTTAGTTCCTCGGTCCGCCACATGCATATTCATGTCACAAAAAGGCGCCACCCGACGGACGAGGTGAGCTGAGGAAGACGTGGGCAACTTCCGGTCCAAGTTCACTATGGCACAGCTAATGTTGTATAAATCTCCATATAAATTGTAAAAATACGGCGAAGACGAAAATAGTTGTACAACATTTTGTGAGAGGATATTCCGAAAATATTCTGAGGAGTTGTGCCAAGTGAGAGGTTCTTCCTGATTCACTTCTCCTTCCGCATTTACACTAACTAAATATAATTTAAGCAGATATATTTTATTACGGAAAGAATGGCGAGAAATGGAGTAAAATTTTAAGGTAAGCAGAAACTATATTGCACAAAGCCTTCGTCTCAAATCACAATGAATATAGGCAAAAGTTCCATAAGGATTAGGTAAAACTCACAAATAAAAGGAGTTGGTGTCATATTACGAAACTGATAAATAATTAAAGTAAACTTTAAGACGAAAGTAGTCCATACCATACCTGAAACATTACACTAGAAACACTCTACAGAAAGGATACAAATTAGAATTGGCATATCAAATAAAAACATACAGAAAAACAGAATGAGTTATCAGAAAAGTAAATATAAAATTTATTATTTATCTCTATTAGTTACGAAGCTGCATAATAAATCAACAGACGATGTATGTAAAATTGGGAAAGAATGTTGTAACTGTATGCCAGTTTCTCTAATCAATTTGATAGTTGCGAACTGTAGTTGAACTCTTCTAACATTAGCCTCGAATCGTAATTAAAACGCCAGATGAAAATGACCTGGAATGAGGCTATTCTTAAAATACATAGGATTTCATTATCATGTAATCAATCATTACTGACAAGAAAAACTGGAACGCGCTACGGCAATGGTTTCTAACGATTAAGACTAGAAAAACGAAATCTAACGACGCCCCTTAAATCTCTGGAGAGTATCTACCAATTTTCCGTACGTATCAGCAGGATAAATCAGCAATATCCTTCGATACACCAACATTCGATCGAAATAGCACTTTTAAGCGGAGAAAACTCGCCTTAATGTCTGCTGCAATGCAACAACGAAACAAAATGGACTTAACTGATGACAAATCAACGCCGCGAATCAGCGGTTATCGGCGGCATTCAATTCTGGCGTAGGGAAAGTTTAATTACTGGATCGTGGTCCAGATTGACGGGGAGAAGAAAGATAAGTTGACGCGGAAATGAGCTTAATGCCCTTCGGAAATTGCGGATTAAAGTGCCGAAGGCGAACAACGAGGGTTGCAGACAAAATAGTGAATTAACAATATACTTACAAACATCTCTAGATGACAATTCCTCACAGTGGAAATAAAATATTTGAGAAGTCAGCTCTTTTGTGAAAGAGAAGATCAAGTGGTCAACAAGCTCGGTATTTATAGAATAAAATTTTATCAAATCTACTGTGAAGACGGATTTCCATTATATATCATATCAGAAGATTATATTTAAGACAATACCTGCTTGTCCGCATAGTATCTGCGACTTCAGATGGAAAGCTTTCTTATTGAATTTCCCTCAAAACTAACGCTTATTGAAATACAAAGATTACTCAAACTTTAGCAGATAGAACCGAACTGCAGGTAACTTTTTAAGAAAGGCGCTTCATCGTCGCACGAAGGAGATAATATAATTGATAATGTTTCTCTGCCAGAATATTTCACTTTGGTAACGAACAAACCGTATAAAATGCTAATCAGAGACTGAAAATAAATTTATGAAAACGACGAATCTGTAACATTTAACGACAGAAAGGTGAGCTGAAAATGAAAAAGTAACAAATTTCTTATAATTTTTAATTTCTTCACGAGTCATATCACGAATTCTTGCCTGAAGCGACTGTTAGTATTATCGACTTAATATTTACATTATCATTCGAACGCTAATGTATTAGAAGACACACCAAAGAAAATGAACCTATTTGACTGCAATTCTATGCACTGATCAGCAAATATAGAATACTCAAGTCCTACGTATCGAAACAGTCGAGCGATTCGTAAATCAATGATTAAAGACGAAACGGATTAAAAAAGAAACAGCATCTATGTTTCCATAGATCGATCATTCAGTGAATTATAATCTTTCGAAGTTGAAAATCAACATTCGTTTCTCACGGATGCAAAATAAAAATATCAAAAGGAAGGAGTATTTCTCCCTTTACACAAAGCCGCTTTCTGAAGGAGAAATAAACACAACAACTGCTTCCTCTGCTTGCTTCATTACCATTTCATGCTTATAAGAGGTGGCACAACCCTCGGCTCTTGAGAAGGGGAGAGACGTCTTCGTGACCAATCCTACGCCGACTTTGGATTTATGCATGAAGAGGAAGGGATAACTTTCATACACGCTTGTTAAACTAATGGACAGAAAAGAGTTTCTGAGAGGTGTATTGTTTTGTTAAGGATCTTCGGAGCCGGACTGCGGTTGCGCCATCTTTAATTACTGACAATCGCTCTTCCGTCGTTAAATTTTTAATTAAAACGTCACTTCCGCTGATTGGGGAAGAATTTAGTTTTCGTCCGTCCGCATGTTTAGAAGACGGCTCATTTGTGAAGACAGACATTCCCAGAGACATAAATCACGGGAACAAGAAGATGACTACTATTGCCTCCTGAAAGGAAAATTTGTAGAGTCAAACGATGCGGCAGTAGACGGGCAAAAAAAACAATGAAATTTACTTGAAGGACGTGTTTTGTATAATAAAGCAAAGCAAACTAAATGGTAGAAAATGGTTGGAATTACGTATCAATTAAATGGAACAAAGGAGAAAGGTATCTACATATTTTAGATGCTCTACTGGAAGATGATTATCCTGTAGACCTATAATAAGTTATCTACAAGTGGCGATTCTTATGAGAGCTAATTCTGTATTTTCTCTCAAAGTATAATGCTGATATTCAAAAGAATAAGAACGCTAAAGAATAATTATTAAGAACGTTGTCTTTGTAAAGTTACATTGGACACAACAGGATACACAAAATTAGACATCCTATGAAGGTAAACAGTACGTGCTCAAACGATAATATATATTGGAAAGCATTCGTTCTCGAAAGACGTATTACATATTGAGTTTCCATTCATACAGAAGTGAAAGAAAACTGAATATAGGGAAAATTCATTTCTATATGCCGCATCCCGAAAGGAGGATAATATTTATTTATTTATTAAAATTTCATCGCCAAGCAGCACGAGGCCAATCACAGCTGACGATAAAGAAGTAAATAAATAAAATCAACAATTTTGTAAACTATAAAAATGGAAAATTAAAGAATTGATTACATGGATGAAACAAATTCCGTGGATCAACCAAACATAGAATAGATTTAAGAAAGGAAATGGATGCTCAAATAACACGGCTCATAGAAATGAATACCGGTAAAATACAAAAGTTGGTTCGACTGGATTCGTTGTTTTCTTGAATGCATGAGGCGGAATTAATTTAAATTGAACAGTAAATCGTGGCAAAACGATAAAGACGCAGAAGAGACAGTGGAAGCACGCACAGGAAAAGAGGAAACTTTGGAAGGAAAGGCCTTAAACTATCATGAAAGGTCAAAATAATTATGCTTAATTAAGAAAAGTGGATTCTCTCTTGGTTAATAATTCTGGAAAAAAACGATTCATACGCCGGTAAGACACGAACAAAGTTATCATATAAATTACGCGCTTACTTCTGACACGGACTCCTCCTTGGGCAAAAAGGGAGGTCGAGAGGCGCATATTTAAGACGCATATTAATAAAAACGCCATAAAATAGTTTCCCAGGCCTTTTAATTCATTTTATATGCATAAATACGATTTCCTCTGAGAGGATGTTAAATTTCGTTCCAGCCCAGAGAAAATAAGGTCAGGAGAATTTTTCAAGAGCCTGATTTATACATACGAAAAAAGGAAAACAAAACGGACAAAGGTTATTTATTAAGAGTATGTGCAGAAATTGCTCCTTTCCACGTACAGCCAGATTAACAGGAGCAAATATTCAGCGGGAAATTTCCCGTCGTAATGTTTTAATAAAAGCAGCCATTACACGTTGGCGCACGTTGAAAGCGGGGGAGAAAAAATACTCAAAAAAAAACGTGAACAATAGGAGAAAGAAATGAATAACAGCGGAGAGTGAGAAATAATAATTTTTTGATGGAATAACACTCAGGGGACCAGATCGAATATTTAAGGAGAGAATTAAAGAAATTACGTATGAAAATAATGAATATAATTAGAGACAAAAAACGGTAACGCTCCTGCGCCAGATCTACTCATTCCCAGTATACTTCAAGTATCATACACCAATGTGACATCATAAACGATCAGCAAAATAGGTTAGTACCTTCCCACTCTTGTTATACCACTTGGCCTTACAGATGATGTACTGTAAACAAGCAAAAGTTGCTTTGTTAGAACTCACTTTGAGAATGCATGTACTGTATGGGAATCTAGAGAAAAAAGTTGTAGTCTAGAGTTAGAAATGGTACTGCGAAAACTAATAATTTTTGAAAAGAATTGCGAAAAAAATCAGTTAGCATTCTTCAGATGATTTAGAATACAGAGTGGAAGTAGTTAATTATCTTAATATTCAGAGAGAGAGCAGATTCTTGGAAGACTTTACCGATATTAATTGTTCTCCTTGTTATTGCGAAGATGATCATGGAAATAGATGCAGAACCAATAAATCAAAGAATCCTTGTTCCGCGAAATATGAAAGTAATGGTGCATGACCACTGCCACATACCTGTATCTTTGAAGAGTTTCTTTCAGTCCTAATTACAATGTTCTAAAAGGGTGCTATTTCGCACTTAATTCCAAAACTCTTTCCTAAAACACTTTGAAATCTATGTAAACCTCCATCGAAAAATACTCCATTCAATCCGTCGGTACGCATAAGAACAACTATTCATAAGATGACGAAATTTACAGCCGTAGCGAGACGATGATTCAAAACGATGAGGAGGCGCCATCTTGTGAAACGCACACACAAATGCACGCAAAACATTATCGCACGAGAGGAAAGAGGATAAATAAGGAGAGAGAGGTCACGAAGAAGAGAGGCAATAAAATAAAGCGAAAGAAGAGATAACGACCAAGTGCGGGGGCGATTCCGGAGACGTCGAGAAAATAAATAAAAGAAGAAATATGATACTAAGTGTTTAATGGAGACACGCGATAGTTTCTATCTACTCGGACCGATCTTTGATTCTCGCCCACCCCAAATATTTACTCCTTTTAACTTTTGATAAGCGATGGTAGAGAGGAGTGGAGATAAAGTCTGCTTTTAGTTTATTATAATCGTGAGGAATGGGTTTACAAAAGGAGATAACGAGCCTCACTGAAATTAAGATTAATGCCGCGTTTTCCTATCTTATTTACGCGACGATCAAACGTGAGTTTAAAATAGATCTTCCACAGCCTAAAGCGCTTGCTTCTGAATTGATTAGTATGAATGGAGGCGTTGTGTAGTACATCTACGAGCGACACTAGCACAGATACTGTAGACACAATTAATTGTTCAGATGGAAAATATAGAACTTGCTTACATCTGCTGGAGGAAGATATGTTCGCTGTGCTGAGGGCTTCGAATTCTATTCTAATCCAAAGGAGAGTTACATCGTTCGCATTTAGAAAAAATCATGGATAAAATAGTTCGTAAAAATGACTTAAAATTCTTCACCGAAAGTGCCATCAGCATGTTATCATTACGGTAGAAATGGAAGACAATTCTGGAATGGTTGTTCAATTTCAGTATACCTTGGACGCTAAGAGACCAGATCTGTATTCCCAATCATGGCTGACTCAAAGGATATTGGAGTAATACGTTTAATTACCAATATTCTGAAGTGCAATGGTATTAACGGTGCAATTAATAAATATTTACTGCAAATGACATAATTCAGCCTTAAATAATGAATCTCTTCTGAACCCTCAGTAAGTACGTCCTGAAATCGGCCTGTCGAAGGACCCTTTCAAACGGTCTCTTCGAAAGCAAACTTCGATTCATTTGCTCCTTTTTCATCACCAAAACAATTTCCTTCCTTTTTTGAGGAAAATTGCGATTTGCCGTCCAGAGAAATGTTTATGTGGAGGAATATTTCGAAACGCCATTTTTAAATTTGGAGTGATCGATGTCGAGTTGGCATCCACTCATTTCAATGATTCCTCACACTTAAGTTATCGGTTATTTCGTTGATCGACTGTTACAGGGCCGACTTTTAAAAGATGATTCAGAAAAATAAACCGAACATCCAAACCGTAATCAGTGTTATTCGCGATAGTACTTGACTAGACATGTATGTTATCCGAAAGGCAGTTTCCATATGATTCAGTTCCACGACCGCAATTTCCTCAATCTCAGCTGAAATGATTTCCTACTTTGGTTCCGCATTTCGAAAGACAAGCCTTGACAATTACACACAATGTTTTTGAAACAAGCGTAATTGGGATAAGATATAATTCTATGTTTGGAGCAGAAGATTCCGAAGCCTTTATGTGGAAAGTAAAATAAGCCTTTCCTATTCCGATTAAGAAAAACGATTTGCCCAAGATACGCATAAACTAACTAAAAACATCTGAGGATAAAAAAGCAACTTTCGGATGAAGGAATTGGCCATTTCACTTCAAAATTCTAGAAAGGTACATACAATTGTCACCACCATTACTACTCGGTACATGCATGTATTTGCTCGAGATCCACCCTCAACTCAAACTTTGGAGCGAAATCCAAATAAAAGAAGAAATTCATATTTCCATTAATCAAAATTAAAAGTCTGGAAAAATAACAAGGCGCTAGTTTGGGGGGGCATTCCTCAGGGTGCCAAAGAAGGGAATTATTCATCATCAGAGAAAAGTGACAAAACCCTTTTATCGCGTTTTAATGAGCCTACGGAATTTCTTAGCGATTTTGCAGCGAAAGGAAGAGAAAAAAGGAGATGAAAAGAAAGGACAAGTGATTTCGGAGTGCAACTTTACACAGCTTGATTTCTTTTTCTCTCACGCACGTGTGCGATTAACTTCCTGAGAATGAGCTCGATCACTTTCCAAAAATACCGTTGTGTCGAGTGAATATATCTGAATTACGGGAATCAGTGAATCTATAATAGGATGAAATGAGATGGAGAAATGCGATTAAATGTTAATTAGACATCCATAAGCAATGGGAGACTAGAATAGAGGTTCGATGGTTACATCAATACAAAAGTACCACTACAGTCAACAAGGTGTCAAAATATTTAAAATCTAAAATTCTTCCGTTACTACGTTTCTCCGCTACTTTCTGCAATTATAAAATTTCGCTTCATTTTTGCTCATGCTTATTACATGAAGTGACCCAATCATGCAAAATAATCACTGTATGCTTGGCTAATTGGTTTCAATTTTTTTTATTGAAGATGACATTATGAAAATCGACTTCACTTCTGATGTGATATGAAAGAGATAGGATTTGAGATCAGATAGGAAATTTAATGAGGTAAGACAATAGGAGCACAAAAGTGTCCACGAATAAACTATGGGGAGTAAAAATAAACCACTGCCTGATGTTGTAATGTTGTATGGAAATGCTCGGGGAACGGAATCAGATTCTAAACCTATTTCACTAATTGTGTTGGAGTAAATGCAACGTAATTTTCCGTATATTTGAATGGTCAATTTTACTTCTTAGCTATCACAAATATTCGCCTTAATCAACATCAACACTTGTAGAAAAACTGCTGAAAAGGCAAAAAATAGCCAATAAAAGGTGTGATCAGTCATCCATTTCTCTCCACAAAAAAACTTCTCCACTGCGAGATAATCATTAGCAATTCATCCGAATCGGTAGCGAAGGAATATTTATGACTGATGTCCAAAGAATATATATCTTGAGGCTCATTTCCTGACCAAAGCAAATACAAATCGAGCAGAGACAGCGCGCATAAATTAGGACGACAACCGAAACAAAGTGGCATTTGCCTTCGGAGGGAGTAACACTTCCGTTGCCATGGTGATAATAACAAATTCAAAGCACTTGTCGAATGAATAGTAAGAGAATGAGAGAGGCTTTAAAGGAGGGAACGAAAGAAGAGGGAAACATGAATAAATGTCTGGGGGAAGAAGTAAAAAGACAGGAGGGAGCAAATGATGAACACGATATGAAAAGGGTAAATAAAAAAGGGAGAAATGAAGATGTGGAGAGGGAGTCTGGAGCAAACAAGCGCTGCATCGGATTCCAAAAGGTGCATCCCCTTGCACATCCCACACGCTATACAGGAAGTGAGAGGTCAACAGAAAGAGAATAGTTAAGGAGTGGGTGGAGTCGAAAAAGGGAAAGTGTTGAATATAAAGGGAATGACACTAAACGGAATCCTTCCGCGAGAAATATTTATACGCATTTCAAGTCAGCGTGGTTGATACCTCCTTCCTTAGCTAAAACTGCGGAATCACTTTTACTATTACTATTTCTGTAATGATATTTAAACTTTGCCATCGAGTAGCCAAGAGGTGAGCGCCTTCGGTGAAAGCGGTCGCGGGTTCGATTCCCGATGGTGGCCCATATTCGCGAAATGACAACTGTCGAGGCACTATTAAATATATCGAATTAAAATACGAAAAAAAGGAAAGTAAAGTTGGAACCCCATTCTTCCTTAGAACGGAAATAGGACCGGATGATGGTCATCTTCAGCTACTTTAAGGAAAAGCCAAAATTAGCACTCCGTTTCCTTTTTTCTGAGATGAATTTCCACTTTGCCTAATCCTGCTCATTAAACTACGTTCAATTTTTTTTGCCTGAAACCCATCGCCCAATCACAAATAAACGGCATTCATTATGTAGCAGAATCTCTCATAGTGGAAAAAATTATATGCGCCCAATTTACTTTAGTTATTTCAAATCGATCGCCAATCGTAAATTATGGGTCATTTCATAGATTCGTAATGGAGGCAAGGAGCGGTAAGAACACGTCATCACCTATGACGCTAAAGGAATTAATTGCAATCCAAACTGCAACTTAAAACAGGAAAATAATGCCCAAGAAAGACGTCTTAAACAAAATGAGCCGATATAATACTAATTTCCATGCAGAGAAAACAATTTCTAAAAAGGGGTTCTCGGCAGTATTTTAGAAGGCCTAATTGGGGAAAGCTTACATTTGGTTGGCAAAACGCGGTTAGGCCATGATGAATCGCCATTATTATCAAACAATTTAGTCATCATAAATGTTTCTCTTTCATTCGGCCGCATATTGATCTAGGTGATAGAATTCATAACAAGCAATCAACGCCATCTATTAATGACTCTCGATTGTTTCTGGATTGTTATTTTATACACCGTGAGCTGTTTCGAAATAATTCGCGGAGATTATGTCCATATTTGAATTCATCCGTGAACGGCGGAGAACAGAAAGAAAGAATCTCAAGAGAAGGATTTGCAATGCGAGAGAAAAACACGAATAGGGACACATCAACATATGTTGCGGCGTGTGGCAGGGGGTGGACGAATCATAAATCTACGTTCCTAATCGATTACTTTCACGTATCGTTCTCGAAAAAGATAATTCTTGAATGGACTGGATCTATTTCCATGATCTACTTCGCACTATCAGAAAGGTCAATGCAACAAAGACGGTACATAATATCGGCTACATCTTCTACGAACGTACTCTTTGAATTTATTGAGTAAATAGAGCATTCTTTCCTCTAAATAATCCTTTCCTGCCTCCTGGAGCATCCTAGTAACGCTCACTAATATTTTGTTTAGTTTAGAGATTAGTTAACTCTTTACAAAACGCATTGCCTTCCGTTTAATCTTCACGAAGACGGCCTTTTTCATCAGGATTCGATACTATTCTCCTGACCAAGCAGAGTTTATTGAGTGTTCGAGAGATACTCAAGATATCATACCGTAGAGCATGTAAGTTTACCCTTCGGAGGCTGTGCGAATAATCATTAGCAATAGAATTTTCTTTCGAAAAAGTTGAGGTTGGATAGGTTAAGCAGAGAAGAGAAGTTGGGAAATTAGGGATGAAGAAAAACAGTGGTAAAGAAAGAGGGAGATTAGGGTGAGAGTGAAAAGAGAGCGAATTTATTTCGACTCTTTTGGTCATTTCGACGCATTCGCTCATCTTATCGAGAATTCCTAAAAGCGATTACATCCATCGAATAGCCTCGCTAAGAGGCGTTTTTACTTGGAAACAGAAAAAGAACAACGTTCAAACCACGTTCGACTATGAGGTTAAATGAATAAAGGTTAAGCTTTCAGAGAAAGAATTTCGAATGTTTTCTTCACCTCCAACTTTGAGTTACTACGATAAGTATATCTGAATATCTTCAGATAATATCTCATAACACTGCGATTGGAGAGAAGACCTAAAAAATATCGCTCAAGAAGAAGATTTCAGTGTGAAAAATTCAGTTATAAACTCGCACACGTTTGCAGCACTCCTTAACTATCTTAAGTAAATAACTAAAAGATCAACTCAACCGAATTATTTTACACGACTCTATAAGACGTTCACAATATTCAAGAACCTACAGCCTCAAAAAATACAATTGCAGATATCTCCCGTTCAAAATATACAGTGAAATCATAATGAATGAAGAAATAAGTTATAGATGTTGCTGACTGCAGTAAATTTTTTCGAAAGGTACCAATGGTATCCTATTATTTTCTAGAAGAAATAACATTTCTGCGCAAACTCCGAACTAACAACACATATTCTTCCTTGTCAGCCTCTTTCCTTAACTGAAAATATCCAGGCGAATTGGTCCCCGACGAATGAACAATGACGAGTTGATACGTAATTATGAAGTCCGATAAAATCTTCGACAAGTTTCCGAAGAGAAACCGTAATATTAAAGGGAGTGAAAAAGGCGTTGGAGGAATCGAAGGAAGCCGTGTTATGCAACATCGTATCGATACATCCGTCGGACGCACTGCCTTCAATTCCCGCCTGCGCTATCAGCGCCAACGGAAACCCTCAATTGACGTCAAATTGATATGGCGTACGTTCGCAGATAAAAAAGGTTTGATTCCTTCTGTTTACCTCCTCTTCCGCCAATAAAAATAAACGAGTCATTTAATTAAGCGGAGACGCGCAAACAAGATGGCTCCTATTGTATTCTGAAAAGATACGGCGTTAGAAATGCATTTAATAACTCCCATGTAAACAGATGGGGGGATTTATATGAATACAGTTTCGATTATCCGTGGGTGCATTACCTGTGGAGGCCGAGTAGATGAAATAGGCGTTAGCTGAGGAACATTTGGAACCACGATTGTATTTATGAACTCGTCGCAACAATTTTTTCATAATTTTAGAGAAACGACGCGTTTACGGGGACCTATTGTTTGCTTCTGAATATAATTTTATATTGAGCAAGTCTACATAATTAGTGTCACTCTATTTGTATATTTATCATTCGCAATAATTAATGCCACTATATGATGCAAAGTAAAGCCATCTTTGATAATAAATTATAGAAATGTGACTTATAATTGAATATTTTGGTCATTCTTGCCGAAATGAAGCAATTTACTTTTCAATGGCATGTTTTTTATATATTTTATGAAAATAATCGAATTTTAACACTCATAGTTCATAATAGGGACGCCGATTGTTTAAATCAGCCCTCCGTTGATATTTTCAGCGTCTTTTTAAAATATTCAAATACGAGAGAATCTTTGCGTTCTCATGCAAACAGAACTTATCTTTTCTGTGGAGCAGAGGGAATATTATTACTGCGACTCTGGTGCTGATCCACAGAACTGCGTCAGGATGAAGAAAACACTTTACGAGTCTATGAAATAGTTCAAGTTAACGGAATTAATGCCCAAATGATAGAAAATTCGAAGTAAATAAGAACATTATAAGAAATAAAAGTGAAAGTTTGGATTATCCATGTTTTCTGATTATTCCTCACCCCTTCCTTACTCCGGACTGACATTTGAAAGGACCATTAAATAGGTTGTACGCTGATTTATTAAGCTAGAATGGGGGACTGAAATAGTAAGAAATATTACGAGATGGCGACGAAAAAGAAAACTTCCGACATTAATCACGCAGAAAAGAATGAAAAAATATTCGAAAAAAGAAAAAATGTTGACATAAATGGGCATTTCTCTCTTGTAATTCTCCTTAAGAATTTTGGTAATCCAAACGCATTTTTACAATCGATGCATTCATAAGTAAATTCAGTAGGTGAATGTGAAATATATATTACATTCAGTAGGTGAATGTACTCTTCACCGCGAATTCGCAGCGGAATTTCTGAATTAATTTGTATGTTAATCGCTTATCAAGAAATGTTTACTAGAGCAAGCTAATCGCCGTGATATCGATAGTTTATGATTCCATTTTTGATGGATTCGACTCGCACGATACCGCATAGGACTTGATTTACGATGGAATACAAAATCACGCAAGTATGACACTTCAAAGATACGCGGACTGTTTCCGTCCTTTAGTGTTTTTCAAGTCCATGGGACCAAAAAGTCTCCAATTCTATGAGATAATCTGCCACAATAAGTGCATGCGGATCGCTGTCAGCGATACGACCAACTTAATGAGGACCTCCGCAGTTTACATGCAAATGCATAAATCTGCATAACTTTGCATGTTTCGCCGTTTTGTGCATATTAGCATCATTTGTGCGATTTTAATAAAAAATCGTCGGAAAACTTCCTTTTTCGTAATTTAGACGGGAGATTTGCATTTTTCCACAATTAAAAATACGACGGGTTTCATGAAAATTCAGCAGTCGTTTTTAAAGCCGCCTTCAACTTAAAAAAAGTCCTCACTTGAGAGTCTCCGAAGAACGCTCAAGACGTGCGGATTCATTTATTATTCCATTCTATTTATGTTTCCCCTCTGATCGAGTTGCGATCAGATTCGCGAATTATTTTTGTGTGGAAGAAATGCATTTCGTTTGGCTTGTCTTATTGACTGAAAGTAAAGTCGAAATAATAGCCAGAATGTAAATACTCACCATGATGTACTACATTTGGGAAGCATATAATTCTTAAAATTGATAAGATAGATTATTAGATTAGATGTAGTGGTGATTTATTAATGTAAATCGGTGAATTTTATTTATGATTCGATCATGATTTCGTGATGACTAAATTTCAAATAAACATAAAAATTATCGATGTATAGACCTCGATGACTAAGGTTATATTGAAGTATTCAATATTTCTTTTAATGTATGATATGTGTGGAAAGATATAGGAAAGTATTGTCGCAATGAAAGAAGATAGTTTTGGATTACTTTAAAACTGTAAGATAATGTTACCTCCGCCTTATTGCAACGTATATAATAATAATTTAAGCTGGTTTCCATTAAACATTACACAATATTTAATGTCCGTACGGATCATTTTACCGAGAGAATGTCTATCCGTAGTTGAATAAATGATCGATTCTTACCAGAGGCTACTTTACCTGACAAGATTCTTTCGTTCCATTAGACACATTCCGTTTTTATTCTGACTTTATTGCGGAAGTTTGGAAGCGATTTCGCGGGTAAATAGTGATGTCATCATTCACAATTGACGATCGCAATGCAGCTCTTTTTGTTCCCTTTTTTCGGTTTATTTTCAACTCCCCGATGTTTTCCCACGGACGAGCATTAGCGATTAACGGCACAAATCGGACGTAATCATCTAATATCCCTAACGCCCATTGGCGGCGCCACCAGTCTCTGCGCACGCGCACACCCATCGGCAACAATAGCGGGGTAATAATGAAAATAAAAAAGAGGAGAAACAAAACAAAAACGACCTCCACGTCGTTCATCCATTTTTCACCCTCATCAATCCATTAAACGAACGCCATAAAAAGGGAGAGAGCAGATCGATACCGCTTAAAAACAAATATCATTCAATAAATATATATTTCCCCGCGATTCACTCCGGACAATATAGCCCCGCCGAATATCCCCGCGGAAAAAAATTAATAAACCGCGTTCGTCGGCGAAACGATTGCCTTTTCGCGAAAAAGGAGCCGAAATGCGTCAAAGAGAATAATCAACCATTTTGCAATCACAAACAATATGATAAATAAAGCCGTAATTAAAACTGCACCGAACGAATAAAGGGGGATATGATTGATAAATTGGTGGCAGCGCATTAACAATTAAAAGAGCGAGAGCAGACGCAATAATAGTGCAGATGGGTGAGAAAGAGCCGGAAGCATTATGACCGCATATTAAAACGGGGAGAGTCATAATTTTCCACGGCGTAGATCACTTATGACGCGGGCCATGTTTCGTCCCTATTAAATTACCTTGTATAAAAGCCAACGATGAGGTATGCAATGAAACCCGGATTCGTCAATTTCGGCGAGTTGCAGCGGTGGCCATTGAAAACAAATTCCTCACCCCCACTTTACCTCCCTCTGTACTGATGCCGGCGAATTAATTGCCATTTCAATTTCAACCATAAAAATAGCCTTTCCCTCGCTGCCGCCGATATATTAGAGGGGAGAGGGTTTATTACAGCCCAACAGCATGCCAGACTACTCACACACAAATATACAAGGAAACAATGGATCCACAAGGAGTCCAAAATGCAATCCTCAGCGTTAGAGAACAAAAGAAAGACGAACAAGGACCGCATGGATAAAGGAAGGGATTTGTATTTTTCGTCCGCTTTCCTTCGCGTGAGGAACGAAGCAGATGCAAGAAAACAAATAAATTATTCGCCCTAGATCGTGCTTGGAATCAAGATCTACATCCGGAGAGAATTCCGCTGAGTTTTAAATGTTTAAAAAATCATCAAAGCCTTAAGAAAATATCTTCGCTCTGTACGAGTGGGTTGGGTAAGAAAAAAATAAGGAACACTACTGCAGCAGGTTTTGATGAACTATTCCGAAGTATCCATCAGGACAACCGAGGCGATAAATTCACGGCATTTAAAACACAATCACCGTCGCAATGAATGACCTGTTGTTCGACGGATCGCCCGACGCTTTGGATAATACCAGCATCGTAAAAACCAATCCGATAGTCGTGCGGAGATGTAATTAAGCACGTTTACGTCACGAAAAAGCCAAAGTTACGGAATACATCCGCCCGACGATGCATTGCATCCTCATAAATACGACCGCCGACTTTTAATAGAGTCTAAGAAAGTACGCATTAAAAGAAGATGGCTGCTCTAGAATACATTCGATCTGTTAGAAAACCCAATTTCGTGAGTTACCGATAACGACGCAGTTCCCGCTAAGAATTTACCAGAGATAGTCGTAATATTTTAGAGGCAGTTTGTCAGCGGACGATAAACGTACATCTAGAAAAAATGATCGTCAAGACGGGGGAAGTATGTAGGTCACGTGAGCGACATAATTATAAATTGAGCAATTGACTTGGAAAGCGCATCCTCAACGACGCGAAATGGCGCCGAAGCAAAGGACGTGCATGGATTGAATGCGCATGCGCGAGCACCGAGAGGCCCGCGCGTCGCGAAAACTTTTGAAAAATACATCGAGCGTGGATGCAGAGGAGAAAGGGAGGGTGCAGAAAGGAAGGAAGGGGTGCAGAGGGAGCGGGGGAAATTAATCCGAGGTGCTGGAGAGACAACGCCACGCCGCGGGGCATTCGGAAACCACTAACGTTGGAGAGAGCGGGAAAATCTATCGGGCGAATTTTCTCTCTTCTGTGACGAATAAGTTCATTTCAGAACTAAAAAACGCACGCGGACTAATTACTGGAGCGAGCTTTGGACGTTGTTTTAGGGAGGAAATGAACCGAAGGCGCATAGTAAACTGTTTTTAGAAAACATATACGATGAAGTAACGGATACAGCGTCAGTTAATTGAACAACAACTTGAAATGATTCGCTGGAAAATTCCTGAATTTACTACGCGCCTTAGTAATTAACGCTCAGTGTAGACAGAAGTGTAATTTTATTATTGCCAAATTGCTGGTAATGCGAATCGAGGGATCTCTGAAATCTAAATTTCCCCTAAATGACGTGAAAATTGCGGATACGGCTAATAATGTTCCTATCACAGAATTCAAACCCTGAGTGTACCGCGAAAAAAACAAACCTTTTCGATAAAAAGGAAAAGAATGTTAAAATCTTTCTTTTTAGGAAATACATCTTGAACAGAAGAGTAAAAAAATAGGAGTAACAGAATCTGTGCATAGTAACGAACTGATATTTTATCGGTAAACTAAACACACACACACTATCACGTATCGCTTCAGTCATCTTGTAATAAAAAGGGAGAAAATAATTCAGTTCAGTTATATCATATGGTGCACAGGCCATTCAATTGAAGAATTATCTGATAAATTTTCCCCTGAAAAAGTAATTAATCATTCCAAATGCTCAGAAAGTAACTTCAAAAATATCCTGATCACATTTACATATCATATCTAAGACTTGGTGTATTAAGTCATGCGTCATAGATCATAGCAATAACAGGCACACTGATGGAAGGATTCAATAAACTCCTAAAGCATCAAATCTCAAAGAGTAAATTTCGTTTTACAGAAACATCGTCAGGAGAACTCCTAAATTCTGATAAGTCCTTAAGAGAATCACAGTTTTGATTGCTATAGGAGTATGATCCTTTCTATTCAGAAATCTTGGAAGAAAAACACGAAATTTTCCGCGCTCTGGTATATAAAAGTAAGTTTTATGATTTTATGTTTTAAACAGAAATCCATCAGATATGATATATTTTTATCTGTAAAGAATTTGTAGTCACTTTAGGAAGTTAGAATAAACTGGAAAGAGGGGAAGCATGTGTGCCATGAGGAAAATCTCAGAAGAGCTACCAAATATAATAATAATAATATAATTATAAATCGTCTTTATTTAAATATTTAGTTCATTTATGAAAATGGTGAGGATAATTGTGTTCTCATTGGTTAATTTGAGCACATTTCATTTACTCTCATCCGATAAAAATTGTAAATAATTGCTATTTAAGACATTCAGTTTTAAATAACAGTAGATTGTCTTTATAGTGTCGGCACAAATTAACTTAAATTCTGCGGCGGAGAGTAAATCAAATCTTAAATACACCGGTTGAATAAAATGAACAGCGAAAACTTTCCACTCTAAAAGACCCCACCAGACGGAAAGAAAGCGCACTTGATATCGCTCCGTGAACCATTTTGTTCTCAAGACGCCTCGGCAAGCCCTCTACAGAGCCCAAGAAACTATTATTATTATCGTTATTAATAAGAAAAAGTACTTCCTCTTCTCCAAGGACATAAAAAACCACGGACAAAAGAGCCCTTTCGAGCGAGTAAAATTTTTCCACCTTAAAAAAAACGTAAAGATTACGGTTCTCTTTTGTATTTTCGCTTCTCACCGCGAGAGGCACTGCCGTCGGCTTTTATCGCCCAACGCATGAGACATTTTTTCACTATCCATCATAAATTACCTTTTCATCGGGCTCGCGATGCCGTAATGAGAGCAGGAGAAAAAACCACTCGGAACCTGTGAATGCACGTGTGTGGGTGAGGCATAAAAAATATCATCTGCCAGGTGCACACTTCCTAAGAATCGTTATGCGTTTCTTACGAGCCTCTGCATTCAGCTTAATATGCTCTCCAAAAAGCACTTCTTCTGTATTCGCCCCTTCTCATTCGGTTTAGAAAAGATCGTTCAGCCAACCGTCCCACTCTTCCTAATTTTCCGGCCAAAGCCTCTTTATCCAACTCCCTCGCATCTCCCCAAAAAAGAAGTGCGGGCATATTTCAATTAAACTCGAAAGATATCCACGATATCTCCGTGTTGTATTATGGCTTACAAAAGAGAGTATCCGGTGCTGTCATATGGTTCGCTCCACCGCGAGAAGAATGTCGCTCTTCTTTTGTTATTATTATTACTCTAATCGCCGTGGGATGGGAATAAAAAAGAGGCACAAAAGACGCCATAGATACGCCAGGATAAATAAACCCCTCCTCCTATGAAAGGTGCCTTTAAAATGGCGATTGATATGGACGTCGTATTTTGCTTCCGATATTTCGTGACGTTTACGATTTCGAATTCCGCTGAGTGAAGCAACAGAGTTGAGATGTTGCTTTCTAGAGAGATAACTGTAAATGTGATAGGAGGTCAGAAAGGGTTTTGTTGTACGCGGTTCAATTTATTGACGAGGCAATCATCGAGTCGAAAGTGCAAACAGCGAGGTAAGCAAAAATGCGTCACTTAGAAGTTACTTTGTAATGGTTAAGAGCTTTTTTTAAAGACGATAACGCGGTGCCAAACTCAACTAAAAGAAAATAACGAATAATATAAATACTAAGTTGCAAATATGGTGTGATTATGAAAAAGGCCACGACATAATACAATATAAACTAAGATAAGTTAGGATATATATTTAGCAGCATATTTGGACAGCGTTGCGTTTAGGAGAGCTTCCATCCGAGATAATCTCCGAGTAACTTTAAATGGTATTTTGATGTGATAAATGCAGTTGATAATCTGAATTCAAGTGCTTCGTCACATCTTAGGCAAATTACTACAACAATGGGGAGGCAATTGTCCCCTAAGGAGGGGAATTCTGCAGACGTAAAAGTGATTATCACATTTTTAACCTATTCTTCTCGGTTAGCATCCTGAATTCATCCAGGAAACTATTGCTATACGAAAAGATCAACCGTTCCAAAATAATTATTTTCTCTACTATATAACCATTCAGAACATCAGCTATCTTCATAGAGAGCAATTTATTATGGCTTCGTGTCATTATTAAGGCAGTATCGATCCACTAGTAAGTGGAGTAGCGTGACGATCTTCTTCCCTTGAGATATTTGTTTCGTTTATTTTACCGGGCATTTGGAATTATAAAACAATGGAAAATAGTTTCTGCAACATAACACGTCTGTCTTCCGCACTAAAGTAGTCATTCATCGCCTTCCCGCTGCGCCGTATAAAAATAAAGCAACCCCTTTACACCCCTGTGCACGGGGAAAACCAAGCAACTTGTATATTTATAGCGAGAGTGAATCACGGCGTAATGCACTTCCGCATGAGGGCTTATTCTGGCTTTTCCGAATTAGATCGAAGAATGCGTTCATTCCAAGGCAATCCCAATGATTACAGGATTTTATAATTATGAAGTTCACGACGGTTGTACTACTCCTCTTCAACCATCTTGAAAGCAATCACACTTTGTAACTTCCACAGTAGATTATTTATTGGACGTATCGACCCATTCAGGTGAAGAAGTACAGAATTTTAGAACTTTATAGTCCCATCTCATAAAAAGTCCGAATCACGTCGAATTAAATCTCTGCTGTGGAAGTTACCAAGTGTTGTTATCCCTTTTAACATGGTTGCTAAGAACTTACACCAAGTTAGGGTTAACAATATTAAATTTCCTAATTTTACAACATTCCTCACAATCCTATGGAGTCTCGGAGATTAAGATTTCTTCAGCACCCCAAGTATTCTATCGAGATTATTCATCCTTTCATTTCTTATTGAACATATTAGCAGTATCATTGAGTTCTTATATAATCATATTTCATGGTAAACTTTAAGTTTTAGGGAATTGGATCTTCACAATAACTATTTCATTTATGAGTGGAGCTAATCAACCGATTCTGTGAAATGAGATAAAAGAACAGAAACAGTGTTAATTTCAAAATACATAGTGGATAACAAAGATAGTTATAACCGAAGATAGTCAATAACTAAAATATGGCTGTGAATTGCATTTCTGATAGAAAGCATGTTTCTCTGCATACATTCCATTTGCTTCTGCATAACTGGATGACTGAACGAGATTCAAACAATATTCTTTGAATTAAATATATATACCTCCGCTTGCAAAAACATATCCGCAGTTGATATATATATTTATACATAAATATTAACTGCAAATATCTTATCCAATTATCCGATTATTTCTACTTTAAACAGAATACAATCGCCGGAAATTCGGCAAAGCGAACTTGGAGTAAGATTCCCAATCTGCCGCATTCCTGTTAAAGCGGAGTTTATGTATTTTTGAAAATGCTCACTATCGTATTTCGTCCATTTATTTGCTGCCGCTATTGAGTTTTTATTCAAGAAAGCACGAGAAATTGTAGGGAATAATGGCCACTCTGGGAATCGTTATGCGGGAATAGAATGGCGAACTAAATAGGCGAAGTACAAAACTCGGGTAATTACACGCACTATAGATCCGGAGGCCAAATTCCGATGCAAACAATTCAAAGGGGCGCCACAAGATACGGTCATCCCCCGGTAAACAAAAATCGGCCCACCAAATACGAGAGGAATATATTAAGTAATTAGTCCACTTCCCCTTCCAAAGGAAACGTTCGCACAGTTGCAAACAGCATTACCGACGGCTAAAAAACAATTCCACCAAAGATGTACAGCTCTCCTTTTTATTCCAGACGTCGCTATTCCCAGAAAACCAACAAATGCTATCAAATTACTTTCCAGGGAGAAACTTTACTGAGAAAATTTACAACTTTCCGGGAAGTAAAAAGGATTACTTGGGAATTCCGAGAAAAGACGAATTAGTCATACGGCGAGAGAATTATAGGCGGAAATAAACGGTAAGGCGATGTGCGAAGGAAGAAACAAAAGAAGAACAAATTGCGATAACGGGGAAGAGGTAATCCGAAAATTATCAACGTAACCGAAATTGCGCCGGGAGAGAGAAACAATCTAGAATCGGAATTTCCGTCCCTCATTACGGCGAAATAAGGTGATAAAGCAGTCACCGACGATATCTGTTCGGAAGGGAAAGTTGGTTGATTTTAGAGGGGAAACATCGAACGGAATTAGAAACTTCGTTAATTTGCCAGAGTGAAATGCGGCGAGGCATTAATATTTGAAATTGGTTTAATATTGATACTCGAGACGGGTAGATGGGGAAGTCTGAGTAGTTTTCGCATTAGGGAGCAGTAAAAGAAACACGGGATTGAAAAAGGCAGTCGCCGTATAACGTGCAGTATCGCCGGGGAAAATTATAGATTTTGGCTCGACCGAAGAAATACGGCACATATAGGCAGCTCTGTAATTACGATATGATAAATGTGCCTTTTGCTACTGGCGACGCTGTCGGACTCTTTACGAACTGATATTGGCTCTTTAGGAATTTATAACGATATTTCTCTCTCTTGGGCCTTAATTAAAGTTTCCCTACCTTAAAATAGACGGATGTTCGGAAATATCGAGAATCACGAATCAGATCGTGCACGGTTTCGTCATTTAAGTTTGTTTTTCAACTATTTTAGAACTTAAAAACGCCATATTTTGAAAGGTATGAAATAACATTATATAATCGATGGAAAGATTTACAAATAAAGAGAGTGGTAAAATAAAGCTATATTTAAAGGTACACACTCGCATGCAAAATTTCTCTCAAAATATTCTCAATGACTGAACAGAAATAATGAAACCACACCATTACATTCTAAAGATAAAGTGTTTCCGATGAAGTCGGTTTTTCTCTATCTTCCCAGTATTCAAATCGAATCAAATAGAGAAATGGATAAGAAAAATATAAAGGTAACATAATGGACTGCTCAACATACGAACATAATTTCGACATACGAACTTTCATAACCCCGAGTTCTGTGCTATGTATGCAGAAGATGAGCAATAAACCTTTTTCTGATCCATCGTTATCTCTGATTTGACAACAATTCACACAGTTTGGCAGAATTTGCCAGCGTCGCCACTAGAAAACCCTTTGAGATTTGATAAAGATGAAGAAGCCTAAGAGAGATACTTGTTACTTACACTAGGCTTAACTCATGTCCGCGAAACATTTAAGCCCTTTATGCTCACACGTGGAAAATTAGACAGGGAAGGTTTAAGCTGTATAAAACTGAAAATCTGATGAATAACAATAATTATATTCTTGTATAATAATAGTAATAATAAAAAGACTTTATTTAGGGCGAGATTGAGACTATACGAGAGTTTTTTCCCAAGACAAAACGGATCAATTACCGCAAGATAAATTGAAAACTGGCTTTCGTCTGGAACGAACTAAGATTGCAAGTCGAGGTATAAGGATTAGAAAGAGTCGTATGGATTTAACTAAGAGTGGAAGTAAATCGGTTTGTACCATTTATTTGAAATATTCTCTGTAACATACATCATCGAGACAACTAACTATTGATCATCGAAGTTCTTATTTAAATAGTCTTCGTCGCAGCAAACGTTAAACGTGCAAGAAATATCGAGAAAAATTAATCGTTGAAAATCTCCAATATTACCTTTTAAATCATTAGTACGAAGCACTTCAGTCAGCTGTCTTTTTTACCATCGCTTGGAATTAATTTCCGAGCCAACTTCACGACCCGCTCTCATGAAGAGTATTCTTCCGGAAATCCTTAGGCCGTGAATGAATGAAATTGGTACGCCAAGCGAAAAATCGTGGAAAGAGTGTAGGCGAATAGAAATAGGGTTAAAGCATCAGGTCAGCGGCATTTTGGGCGCGTAAGAATGAGACAAGGAAGGAAGGGAGCGTGGGAGGGAAGTGGCTTTGGGGAGAGATCGATAACGCTTTGGCTGCGGTTTAGAGCTGCCTCAAAAGGCACAATGGCAGAGGATACATTAAGGCTCAGGGTGGACATACATTTCTAATGCAAGTATTATTTGTACAAAGGAAGTAAAAATAGAGATCTCCTGAGAAATCAAGATGTGATGCGTCGTATTTGAGGGGTGTTGAGGAAAATGATGGAAGAAAGTAAGGTGGAACGGAAATACTATCAAAACAAATGAAGCAATAAAGGAGTGAGCAAATCAATAAGGAGAGCCTAAAAATATAACTTCCAAATTGAAATCCTCGGTAGCAGAAAGAGAGGAGGTCCTAGCATTTACGTCGAGTGTTCCAGGAAAATGGCTTCGCAGTCTGGGAACGGCCCTTTGGCGTACAAGATTCCGCGCGTTGAGAAGGCCATAATCTCTCTTTTCTTTTCTGAAAAAAAAGAGGGAAACCGAACTCCTAAAAAAAGTTCTCTTTTTTCGGTATTGAGAAAGAAAGGGATTTCCTTTTCCAAGGTCAGGTTTGTTTATCCTTTAGACGAATTATTTAGCCACCTTTTTATTATGATGGTTTAAAACTCGAACGAGATGGTGACGCTTCACATTCCTAATATTAATCCTTGCAATATTAATACTACCAGTACAGAGGAGAATTATTTCAGAAGTGAATTATCGGTACGTCACTCAGAAATTGAAATATCTACTTTGCGTTTTCTGGATGGAAAAGGGAATGCAACACATAATTATTATTATCGTTCGATTTTTGAAAGGTGAGTTAAGCCCTTTTACACCCAACCTCGCATGATATTCTCACATGAGTGTAAAAGAGATGCTACAAAAAATAAAACGTATAAAAAGAGAAAAAATAAGAAAAGATTCTTGTGGAGTTGAAGTGAAGGTTGATAAGAATAATGGCTGCGGGTCGAGAAAGGAGGAAGATTCCTTCTAATTGGGAATCGAACTCCGGTCTTCCGGTCGGTAGGTTAAAAATTAGGAGTGCAATGTCTTATTTTTGAAATTATATTTTGGGAAAATAAACGATCCAAATTCACGCAGATTCGAAATTTCCTTTTTGTTAGAAGATCATATTTGTCTGCTGAAATACACCGAATATATAAGAGATGCGATTTGAAACGAGGAAACAAAAGATGAATAAAATACGTCCACGAACACAGTGAACGGAGTTTACCGTCAGGTCCTCCGTATTTCTTGAAGCAGCTGTTGAAATGTCATGGAGACTTACCTGAAATGAAAAGAAAATTAATTAAAAACGTGAAAATGATGAGAAAACATACAGATAAAATTCGGGAAGATTTGTATGACAGTCCACATATTCTAACATATAACATTGATTAATCTTAATAAAAAATTGAAAATATTAAAATTTGTTGCTTTTATACTGGAAGAGTGAAGTGATTGTATCCTACGCTATTTATATTTACTATAACTGAGAGAAATCATAATACTTTGAATCTGCAAGGCTGTTCTGAGATTAGCTAGAAACACTCGAATTAAATGTTTAATGCCGATATTCTCTGCCATTATAAATTAACCCATTTCCAAAATAATACTTTCAAAGTGATGTTCAAAACGAAGCAAAATGTATATTGCGGACGAATGCTACGGCCGACATATTTCCAAGATAAACTGCGCGGTGAGCATTTGCTGAGAATTCTTCTCTGATGCTCGGAAAGCAATGTTAATCCCACTCCATTAATCGAAGGTTTACACACGCAAGAGACGTCTTCAAATTGCAGATATATTCAGGCCAACGACCTCCACAGGATTCATTTCGTCAACGGAGAGCGTCGACATGGAAATAATGGTAACGATTTCCAACGAGAAAAAATACGTGTGAGTCAGGTGACGAAGACATCTAAACGACACCCTTATAAAAGAAGACATGATTTTTTAACGGAGAAAAACTTGGAATGGGCATTGAAGAAGGATAAAAAGGGAGTCCAGTTTGAGAACACTTCCGTGGGTTACAGGAATTGCTGAATTATCCGAAAGAATTACCTCAATATTGATATACGATAACTGGAATGAGTTATATTTCCTGCGTTCTTTACATGACAGGATATCGCCGCGATCAGGAGGAAGGAAAACCCTATAAATATTAATCATTTAACGATGAAATCTCGTATGCTAATATAATTAACATAGCTTGGATATCCGAGCACGAGGAAGCAAAAAATATGATTAGTATGCATGAACACATTAAATTCTTTTATATGCAAATCATTAGTTAGAAAACATTTTAAACATGCGACATAGTTTTTAATATGTATACGAGATTTCTATCGATCTTTATGAAAGGCTAAATCAGAGACATAAAGCACAACGTCGAGAAAATACTTAAAAACCAAATATACCATAATGTTGGTTCGAGAATGCGTCTTAGGGAAAACTGAATGAAAGCAAAGGCCGAGAGAAGTTGATCATCGAAATAAAAATTAATGAAAGACAGGGTTTAACTACTGGGAACAATCATTTATAGGACCAATTGTACGTTTAATAATCTACTGAAAAGAATGACGGACTTCTTTCACATTTTGATTTTTTTCAATGCGAGTTTTCCAATTTTTAAGAACTCTTTAAACACACTCCTTTTTCATAAAATTTAAGTTTCCCCTTTTTCGAATTTCTAAAAAAATCATCATAAGTGAGATTTTATGATTTGTCATACTTTATTAATATTTTACTATACGTTGAAAATTAAAGTTCGTTTCATATCTATCGCTTTACGTTTCTTGTATAAGACTTGGATAGTTGATTCTTCGTTATTGGGTTATTTCCCGCGTTTTTTTTCAGGTTTATCACACGTGCATTCAATGAAAACAATATAATAAACATACGGCAACTTTCTAAGATACTGAGGTTTTTGCAACGAAAAGAGGCGGCTTTAAGCTGAAATCCATTAACTCACGCATAAAAGCAAACGCGTGACTAATTGTTTCATTGCGCTGCAAATTACACAGAAGTAAGCGAAATTGTGTAAAACGAGTCAATCTTCTGTCGGCAAACACACCACTGAGATCAGATTATACAAGATTTAAACATATTCACGAGGATAATAACAATATGACGTTTACAATTTAAACTAGCAAATAGCAAACCGCAATGAGATGTATATTAGGCCGAAATTAAATCTTAAATCCTTCATAATAAGTAGTAAGGATTCCGCTTCTTTGGTTCGATTCTCTTAAGTACTCAAAATTGCGAACATAGCATTCGCACCTTATTAACACTTCTCACATTATATTAATATCACCATAGAGAATTAATCACCATAAAGAATTCATTCACAAGGAGCCATTTAAGAGACGAAGCGTGAGGATGCTAAAACTTGATGAACAATTTCCTGTAGCGGGAAAAATACGCGCTTTAAGCAGAGCGTCTTAACCGTTGTCTTAACCATGCGATTCGTTCGGTAGGGAGAAACCGAGTCTCAAGCGGTAATGGTTATTTTAATTCTACCAATCGCTGGCAGTATCCATATGGCATACTCAGAAGGCAGTGGTAAGGCCTTGAAAGCAGGTACGGGAATCTAAACCGGATGCAAGCCAACAAAGGACCAAAAGTACCTGGTCGAAGCTACGTGGGCGGTCTACCGCCATGGAAAGTCAACCACCAATCACGGCTGAGATGATAATAATATATCGTAATTAGGAGGGGAAGAAGCTTTTTAGTGGAGTGGCACGTATAGACAGGGTAAAAAAGGGAAGGGTAATTAAGGCGAGGCCGTTATGATTGGAGACGAATGGGGAGTAATATAACTAATTGGGCACAAGAAGAGGGGAATTGCTCCTTCCAGGATATGTGCACGGAATTATTTTGCCCGAAAAAGCAAGATTTTCACTCGATAGCTAAAACAAGCGTGGAAATTGCTCCGTGTAATTGAATCCATCGCCTCCCATTACAGATCTCATCTAAATGTATATTCGTGACAACAATTACAAGGGTCAATTATAAATGGAAATTATGGAATGGTGATCAAAGTCAAATAGCGGGGGCATTAAGCATTCGCAAAGCAATCTGAAAGCGCGGGTAAACAACGCGTGCCGCAAAAATCCCCACGAAGAATTTCCCATTACATTTTGTCTTTTGACGACTAAAAGACTGTGTTTTCATTGCGTTCCAAAGGTATCCGTTTTTCCTTGGAGGAAAAAAGCAATTCGTTCCTGTTTACAAACCTCTTGTTAAAATGAGCCATTCCATTCTTGTTGAATTTTTAAAATACGGCTCATTACGCTCATTCTCAAAGAGAGATTTGGGTCTTAAATACACAACGGATATGTTTCGTGCGGATTACTTCTAGTTTTTTCTCATTATAACGCAGACCACAAATCGAGGTGTCCAATTAATTACAGCGCGCCGTAACAAGGATCCCAGATTCGTGAGAAATGTAAACAAAACCTATGGATTCCTGATCCCTGTATGTTTTTGTTTTCGCTCCCGTTTATTTAGATGAATTTGCATCAAGGCGGAAGCACGTCTGAATTTCCGTTCTAAGGGAAAAAAGGATCGACGCCATATTAGACGCAATATATCGCGCTCACAGAAAAATGAAGAAAATATTAAGCGTTGCCTAACTGTAAAACTCATATGTGGAAGGTCCTTATTGAAAAGAAATCAGAATAGATAGTAAAATTTTATTTTAATATTTCTCCCTACCTACCACGATCCTTCATATATATATATATATATATATATATATATATATATATATATATATATATATATATATATATACATACATACATACATGAAATATAAAAATTCCCTAAAATTTCGTCAGCTGAAGATGTCGTATCATTGACGAAACACGTCCAACTAAAAATCCACTGTGGTTACCAATTGTTTTCCTTTCATGACGGTTGGTAAATTATATTCATTCTATTCGACTTTGAAATGAAAGCAACCGAGATTTTTAATCGCGACCTCACAGAAATCGCATAAACGCGAATTTCGAAACGAAATATAGGATTCCACAGCCGTCGTTCGCTGAATGCATTTCCTTATATCAGAGAGATGAGATCTGCACGCCATTTATTTTGACGTGTTTGATTCATGCAACCATTTCGCAAGAGCCAACGGGTTGCTGCAACTATCTTTAGCAAGAGGAAGACGTTTGTTTTGGCAAAGAAAACAAAATGGGCGGTGGATCAAAGAACCGATCGAATGCATAAACAGAGCGGCAGAAATTAAAAGCGATTAAAAATATTCCCAAAATTAGTTTCAGTTTCATCGCCTCAAATATTCCAAGGTGAATAAATGCTCGAGAAAGAGTGTAGAGTTAAAACTATGAGCTATGCGGGGAAAAAGCTCATCCTAGAAATGGTAAAAATATGTAAATAGGGGAGACGAAATGTACTGCTCGGAACTCTTCGTATAGCGGATAGATGGCGGTGGCATCGGTGGGGAGAGTCGCCATCTCTGAGGGGGGGAACAAAGTATCCACGGAGGGATGCATCACACAGGGAATGGAGAAGGGCAATTTGAAGCCGGACCTGAGAGAGGGGAGAAGATGAGATTTTGAGTGATAGGGAAAAAGGGAAAACAGAGAGAGTGGGTGGGTGGTTAAATTGAGTGGTAGAAAGACACGCTTTAACTTGTCGAGGGGATGACGAGGCTACCATGGTAACACGATACCTAGAGAGAGATTGTACAGGAGAAGGCTCTCTCACCGACTTCATCTCCCTTATAGTTCCACATATTCTAATACTTAGAAAGACTATGTGAAGTCTGTTGGACCATCTGCGAATAGCCATCAACAACGACTTAGTCTCTCCATTTAGAGGATCCAAAATGGGACGCTTTCTCCTAATTTAAGGCGAATGACCTTTTGCTGGGGCCTAATTGCGAGCTTTAATTCTGATTGCTAAAAATCGCCAACAACCTCTTACCCCCTGCCATACGCCGATTGACAGCTTTTGTAGACTGACCGAAAGCAAAGGGAATGCTGTTCGCTCGGGAAAATGAAGTAGTTGGGTACGATACATAGATATTCATGCTTTAATCACATCAAAGACGAGTAATATATCTAAAACTAAGCCATCAATGGATGACCAAACTATCGAAAACGGTCTCGAAAAGAATGTTAATGTAAATAAACGGCATTTAATTGTGTTTCGATTTAATGCAAAAAAGAAAGAAAACTAATATGAGGCTAAAATATAACTTGAACCAAGTTAACAAATACGTATTGCCATAAAGCGAAGATTCGAAGAGAGTAAAATAAAGGAGAAGATAGCAGGAGTAGAGGATCTCAGGCAACGTGATCGCAGTACAATGGAGGAAGAAATTTGGACGGGATGAAAAGCAGAGGGGTAGCAAAAGGGTTGCGAAGGGAGGGTTGGCACGGGTCGATATTTTATGTTAATTATGCAAGGAATCATTGATCGGCAAGTACAATAGACCGCTCTTCCCATAATGCCTCTCTCCGAAGGTGCAGTCGATTCGATTGGAAGATGCTTTGCGATGCACGGAAAAGCTGCACGATGTAATTGCTACGTGCACTCCCCGATAAGTGTGGACGTAAATCACTGCCATTCGAAGGGACCAAACGTGAGATGAAACTGAAAGCTACGTGAAAAACTATAAATGGACATGTTGTAATTATTATAGCACATCGCGATAATTTACTAAGACTAGCTGTTTTCGGTAAAGTTTTTGGCGCGGAAACTGAAGGGGAAACAAAAAACATCATTGGTCCGATGAAAGTAGTGCTGTGAAGTAACAATCAACGATCGTTGAAATATAAGAGAAACAGCGGCAATCCAGCGTAACGTCGCCTCAGGGCTGCCAAAGTTCCCTCTTAAAGCTCAGTCCATTCATCGCGATCTTCATTATTACTTATCATTCACTTGCTACAATATATTTCTAAAAGCAGTAAAGGAGATTTTTAAAATCTTCGCGTATGATCTCAGGAGAAGGAGCAAAATCTGGAAGATGATGCGATGCTTTTGGGGAGTCGCAAAATAAGCACGTACATTTATCGAGAGTTTTAATTTTTAACCACTAATAACAAAACTTCTTGATGATATTGCTTTGATATCACTTTGAAATCATCTTCGAAGAAGTTTTGAATCTTCTTGAAAACCTCTCGTATATTTGTAATTTTATAGTAAGCTATTATAGAGCAATGGTATTACAACTTATTATTAAAATAACACCTAATTATTGTCAGCGGATGGTAACTATAAACCCAGAACAAGATGGTTGAATTAATTTTAGCATCATAAAACATTCGTGGCATATTAAAAATATGGGTACAGTCAATGTTAAGAAGCAACTATTACAAAACTGCATTGCCTTAATAAAATCGCGTTCATACCATGACTGAAAAAAATTAAAATTTACAGGAAATAAAAAGCCTGAGATTATATCAGCTTTATATATAGCTATCATTAATTTCCCAGTCTTCCATAAAGTAAAGATCTTTCCGTAAAGATCAGTTCGCAGTTTTATTAGACTGCCTAACTTTTGCAAGCAGAATTTCTCAACGTATCCTCCTTTAAAATCTTTCGTCTGCAATGAGAATATAGGTAAGCATATGTTGAGCATCTGATCAACGCAAAGCCGTGCTATTAGGGCATCTACTCTTTAAGGCAAGGTTTGTTTTCCTCTTCTTATGAATAATGTAGACGGAATATTGACTCAAAACAAGTTGCAAGTCGTCCACTTCCGAGAACCTGAATGCAAATAATTCCCGAGAAGGGTATTTTTTGCGGAATTTTCTTTATGCCGCATGTCTTAGACATGTTAAATTCATCCTTATGCATGAAATTCCGGGCGATTTCACGATGGACTGCATCGTTTAAAGAATAATACCACGATGGATTAATGCAGCCGCGTATTCCTATTTAAATCGCTCTCTTCCTTATAACGCATTTTACGGCGTTTAAAATTCGCGGATGTTAAAATAACCATCCTTAAGAATAATGGGGTGATTTCAGCGCGATTCCTAAAAGTAACAAACAGATCGGATGGATATATTCTCAAAATTATTTTAATTGAAGCTGAGATTGAGAACGTGCACCTGGCGGCAAGTTTAGAATGCCATCCGCGAAAATAAGCAATGTTGAAATATGACATTCAGTATAGAGAGAGGCCATGCTTCTTAGAAATCTGGTGGCGATGAAGAAATTCAGGGCGGGAAAGAGATATAAATCACCGGAAATGGAGCATAACAAACGAGGAATGCTCCGAACAATGCTGAAGAAATTAAACGTAACAAAAACAAGGGAAAAGTAGAGAAAACATTCTGTAGATTACTTTGGCGGGGATTTTAAATAAAATTATCAAATGTAAGAATAGTATTGGCGGTTGGTAGTTTATTTACACTGTAAGTTATTCTTCTAGTATACCTAGTTATACTGCTCATTTCTTGTAATTTATATTCGATTTCTGCATTTATTTTTCCACCATTGAGTATTTGTAATGTTTTTCTGTTATTAACATTTTACTTATAAAGTATCCTTTTCTCATTTTTCCATATTTTCTTCTTATATACTAATTTATTAATTATATTTCTTATTGAATTAGCAATGTAAAGTATAAATGAATTGTTTTTGTTTTCATAAGTTCATAACCTGCCTTCTTATAGAAATTTAGTGAAATATCTGTAGGTTTCGCAGATTTTTAACACTTCAATTCTTGTTTTCCTGCCGTGGTGTATATAATTTCTAACATCAAACTTAGGTTTTTAAAACCAGAAAGTAGTTTTTTCTATTCACTTGTTCAGCTCTTTCGAAAATTTCATATGACTTTATCTGAAGTTTTGATATACGAAGAGACTCAATATCGCTCCAACTAAAGTAGTTTGATACTTTTATTTTCAGTAGTAAGAAATTGACATTTGTCACAAAGTGTGGTTGTAATCGAACAGCTAACCTCTGATCCTAAGACCTGCTGCCCTTTCTTCCAAAAAAAGGATACTGACAGCTTTCCGTATCGAAGTATATTATAAACATTACGTTGGAAATCCCACAACAAAATCTTCGAATGCAATAATTTTGGCAAACGGAATTCGTAACAGAGAAGTAATTCCATTCGAACGATTCCACATGAGAACCCCTCTTAGCCCCACTTAGGCCTGTTGTTAAAAGAAGTGCAATTCCAGGCTCATTCTTTTGAGAGGCCTCCACTTGAGAAGAAATCGCTGCCACAACCGCTTAAAAATCACCCTCACATTACTCGTGCGCTTAATTCCATGCACTTATCTAAATCATACTTTAGCTGTAAAGATGAATATAACTAGATTCAAAGAAAGAAATATTATTACAGCATTTCTGTAACTGATTCCTCGGAGAATTAAATTTTCTAGACAATCAAAAATTTGAAACAATTCTGATCTCATCGATTTAAGAATGAAAATCAATTTGAAATACAATTTATAGTACACGGAGACATAAGCAACGTTAAGAAACATTGTGATACTTGGTGATAAGTAATAAATAAAAAAATATGTGATGACTAAACAGTCCTCATTACGATAAAATCTTAAATAAATGATATTTACCTTCATACATAGGTTATAACAAGAAGTAAATTATGATAAAGTTATTTTCTTTCCCTCGTCAATGCTTTAAATAAGAAACCCACTAAGCTACCTTTGCTTTCTTATTAGTAATTTCCTATAAGATATTTCTTATATGTAATAAACATATACTGTTATCATTATTATTTCAATATTTTAAGTCTATCTTTGCTAAAATGAAAACAAATATTGCGATTAGTAAAGGTCTCCTTGCCTTAGAAAACAGTGTCGGTGATCACGCGAATTAAACGCAAAAATAAATGATTCAATAAACGACATGGCAGAGATTGAGTCAGGTTACATCCGCCACGATCAAATAAGAAAGGAAATCCTCGTTCGATATCTCTGGTTCGATTTGATTAAAACGGTTTCATCGTCCAATTTCTTGAATGTCGGGAAGAAAGAAGTCTTCATATGAGAGTGTTACGCAGCCATTCCATTTCTATTTTTGTACACCCTTTCCCTTCCTGCTGCTTGAATTCATCCCACGGAAGAATGTTCAGTCTGTGTTTTATATTTCAGAATATCAAATCAATATCAGAAGACAGGAACTATCCTACCTTACTTTAATTTCCTACCAACTTTGGCTCCATCTTTACAACAAGATTTCAAACTTTCATTCTACAAAGCCTTATTCTCCCTTTTCCAAGAAGTACATCCCCTCCTTTATACATTTCTATTTCACATACACTATTTTCTCTCAGCACTTCCTACGACGTTCTCTCACACGCGTTCGCTGAAATTCGTCGCAAAATCAGATTAATTCTTTCTCATTGAATCAAAGTCTTACACGCAGGCGACATCTTAAACTAGATACCTCTACGTATTTCGGACGAAAAAGTAAGAGGAGATAATCGTACGCCCCCTTTCTCCTCCGTAAGAGCCAACTGCCTCCATTTCACCCTTTAAAATAAGGCCGTCTGTCTGTCCCCCCTCGCAGCGAATTAGGACGATGAAAGACGCTTTATTTTGCACACTCTGTTGAGGAAAGGGAGGCGAAATTAAAAAGCCAACGACATAAAAGAAGGGGAAGCGTTGGGGAGGGCGTACACTAAAAATGAGCGCGAGAGCGCGTAAAAAACGATACGAATAATGGAGACGAATCTCTGCCCGCAGTCGAGGAAAAAATAATCCGGCGAAAAAAAAACATATATAATAAAAACCTCTTCTAATGCGAAAAAATATCTTCGCCCACCCCACGAGACACTTCCCAGCATTCCTTCCGAGTGATCTTGAGATAAATAAAAAATAAAAGCGAAACCGCGCCGGATTTTCTTCACGCGCCTCAGAGCAAAAAAAATCTCCTCGACTTTATATCCCAAATCCCTACTTTATTCCGGTTTTTGTAGTTTTCTTCCCGCTGTTGAAGGAGTTTCCGGTTTCTGCGCGTGGAGAATATCATGGGCACAAAACGTTGGGGACGCGCGCCGTGAAATAATAAAGCTAGATGGCGTAAAAAACGCGTTAAAAGAAGACGATTGAGATGAAATAGACCCGCGGAGAGGATGTATAACGTCTCTTGGATTCGTAAAAATGAGCGCTGACGGGCGAAAGGCTTTGTGGAGCCACTTTCCTCTTCATGGACAATCTTAAGAGAACGGATTCCCGGACACATCCACTGAAAATTATCGAATTATTATTTATGAAGACCGAGGAAGGAGGAGGAACGTTTATTAACTTATCTTAGTTTTGTGATCGTGGTAGTAATTTCTATTATTTAACTTAAATTAACGTTAACAAGATATGCAGAAAAATATATTACACGTTGAAAGTGGATTTTATTTCGCAGAATTGTAAATTTTGCACTCATAGTTTTCATTACATTAAAATGCTTCTTTTGGTGTATTTTTCGTAATTCCTAGCAAGCCAATCAATTTTTTATATTTAATTAATTACCTTTTGAACAGTTTAAGGATCTCTTTCGTCCGTTCATAGGTTTTCCGTAATTAACGCAAAGAAAGATAGAATTAATAGAAATGCTCAAACCAATCAAAAGATCAACAGCTCTGTTGATAACTCTGATTTCTCCAAATCGACAACCATAACTATCATCAGTAGTTCTTAAAATAGAGAATTAGCAACTGTTAATCCTTCAATACACGCTGCCCGCTTTGCTAGAGTTGTGTCGGATGGTTGAGTAAGAAAGGCGTAGGGAAGAGAGGGACGTGCTAATCATCGCGAGAGAGAGAATTATTATTATTGCTCGCACAATGTGGAGTTCTTATTTTGCAGAATCTGCGGCGCGCGAGCTTCATTTTTTCATCATTTCCCGTCTCAGTAGAACGAGCGATAAAAAGCCCTTTCACTGCCTTTTATACATTTACACACGTCTCTTTTTATGAACACAAAACTGTCTCTCGTTCCGCACACCTTACGACAGAATGGACTGTCTAGTCTCTTTCAATTTCTCCATTGTGCGACGTCTCTCCGAATATACATAACCCGGGGCATTTTTACGCCTCCTCTTTCACACCTCCCATCCATTTCTTTATGCAATTTCACGTTCTCTTGGAGCACAATAAACTCCAAGTGCAACCTTATTATCGCCACGGATCCTCTTTCCTCTCCGCTGAATAATTCCCGTCACTAGCCGAGGTTGTTACGTTTTTATGCAATTAATCTTATATCCGCAGCGCCACACTTGAAAAGATTTCGGATTTTCCCCTTTTGTTCCGCCGGAAACGACTTCGCGATCTGTATGGGCAGGAATCGCCCTTCCAGTGCCTCTCTTTCTTCCGCACGTGCCTTTGACTAATTACTACACTCCTTTCCCTGCGTTTGCTTCCTCCAGATGTTAACAGGAAATCCTATCGCGACAGCTCTGCGATTTAAAGATTACTACGGAAATCGATAAAAAATCAAAGGTGTATGCGCGTCTTCTCGTCGAATCATATAGCGAATGAGCCCTTTTATCAATTTTTATGTCTTCTTCGAGGTAAAAGAAGTGCGATATCTGCCTTCCGTGGAATTTAAATTATGGCTCTCTATTCGACCAACGAATAAATACTTTAAACTAATAATCCGACCAATTATTATATCGTTAATGTATACATCTGCAAGAAAACACAAGATATAAATTAAGGGAGAACTGAGCATAAGTCTATGGAGCTACGGAATCTGAATGGCATTCACGATAAAAATATTTACCGGAGCAGAGATTTAAGTCCATAGACGACTAAGACACAGCCAAGCGTGCATTTGGTGGATAAAACCCGAAAATTCGAAGGGAAATAAAATTATAGTTACTGCATTTAAGAAACTTATTTATTGGTCTTTCAAGCGCGTATAAGTAGGATAATAATTTACCTCATTCCTACTAGAATACTTAAAATCAATAAAAAAACAATCTATATAAAGTTGATTTACTATTCTCTAGATAATCTTCAAATTCAATCATTACCATTCCGAACAAATTAAAACAAATCCCTGAAATATTTTTCTGCCTACGCCCTGACTGATGAAGAATTAAAACAAGCAGTTAGTTGAATCGAGATAAATTCATCAAATTTCTGGATTTAATCATAGCTTTAAAATATGTTATAAGGTAAGAAATAAGGTTAGAAAATTTGAAATAGGTAGAAAACTTTATTTCATAGATAACATGAGAAAATTTACCACCATGTTAACGAGCTATGTATAACAAGTAGGAAAAGAAACGTCTGAAATATAAGGAAACATTCCCATGGCAATTACAATTCTAATGCAAAATCCCTTTGCACTGTATGAAATTAATTTAAGGGAACGATTAAATTCTTTTGGCAAGTGACATTCTTGAATTACGTTACTGTTTAATCCTCTTATTTTTGTTTTAATCTAACTTTAGAGCCAATCCTCTGCTTGTTACGATTCTTTTTCTATAATTAAACCTAAATCTTTAGATGACGATTTAACATTGCAGCGTAATGTAACGTTTCACCAATTCAATTATCTTTCCTGTGGCAGCAATCACTCCCAAACTCAAACAGAACATTATATCATCTTAGATAAATCAAATATCGGCGTATTTAAATACTCCTCTGAAAAAGCGACATTTCCTCAATTGAGTTTTCTCTCTTTACATCAAAAAGAATTATCCCTAACATTACCCACGGAATTCCTTTCCACGAGCGCTTTCTGTTAATTACTTAATATTGCCTTTCATCCATGATTATCAGCACAGTCGTACTCTTTTATTAAAAAAACTGTGGAAACTAATATCGACAAAAACGAGAGGGTAGACAAAGATTACCTGGTCGAAAAGCTAATGAATGGTAATCAGAGGAATTTCTTACGGACAAAATTACGATAAAGGATGTCTCCAAAGCAAGCCTGCTTCAGCGGGTTCATTGGAGTACTTAGCTGATCAATCGCAAAAAATTAATTTAATTCACCACTCGCGGTGACGATATCTAAAGAAATAAATCCACTGCGTATCACAGAGAGAAAAGCAAACGACTCAAACGCTTTATTGCCTCGATTTATTTTTCGTTCGCATTCACAGAGAGAAGATAATCGAGAAGAAAGAGATCGCTTAAGAAACACAGTTAAGACGATTTTCAGGGGAACAAATGAAAACTCTAAATAAGCAAGATTGCGTTGTAACCAGGATGTTACAAACTTTTATTTTTTATGTTAAAAAAAACAAATTTTGTATTTTGGCCCTTTAAGTATTCAGTATGTGCTCTTACGCCTTGAAAAGGAATCTTCTTTAGTTTCATTCAATTGCTACAGCTTTAGGTATCTTGAGAGTCTGCGAACAATTGTTTTAGTAACACCGGTAACCTTCTCCCCATATTTTCTAAGAATAATCTGCATGAGAAGAGCGTCTTCTTTATCTACTTAATTTTGGCCATTTTCATTCTACAATGAAACCTTCCCCCTGCCATACGCCGAAAGGAGGCTTGTATTTATGTAGATGAAACAATTTCAAAAGGGTAGAGAATTAACAGAGAATATTGTAACCAATTTATCGACTAGGCGAATGACTGGCTATAGAGGATTGCAGTGCATATAAAGATGCAAAAAGTCCGCGCTATAAGCGAGCATCTTAAACGGCATTATTAGCATGTGATTGTAGGACGTCTTAAGCGGGAGCGTCTTAAATGGGTTTTAGCGTCGTTTCATCAGTGGGATTATAAAATAGTCGACTTTCGGTCAAGTCTTTATGCGAGGAGAAGGCCTCGAGCGATAAGGCTTTTGAAAAAGAGTTCTCTTTTCTCTTTGAAGTCATCGAGAGGCCAAAAGACCTCCAATACAAGTTTATTTCGCTAAAACCCACAGAAGAAGGAGGGGAATCCGTTAAGAAAGGGAGAGAGAGTTATGAAAAGAAGGGGTTAACTTCTGAAAGGGCAACCCTTTAAATATAATATTTTTTCCTTAATGGCGAAGGAAATATGAGGGAGGGAAAAAACGCGGATTCTTCCGCGGCCCGAGAATGGGAATAATAATAATAAATATTAATACGTGCGGAATCCTCTTGGCAAAGTAAAAAATGTCACGTAAAAAAGGAACAAATCCACTCTCCTTTTCCCGCGCAGTCCGTGTCGTGAGAGCATTATATAAATACGTGAAAGAACTTATCCGGATTTTTTTGCGAGCAAAGAGAGAAAGAGCTGAAAAAAGCGAAGTTGGTTTCTTTACGTTCTCGCGCACCACAGAGCAAAAGATGGCAGAAAATAAAGGGCCGAGGCTTTATACTAAGTCTGCTATAAAACCAAAGCAGAATTTGTACGAAAAACAAGAAGAGACGGCGCACGACGGGCAGAAAAATAGCTTTTTCTCCTCGGAGACGAGAAGTCGGGTTTATAAAGTTTAATTATATAGTTGGGATTTTTATTCTATTGGAGGAAGTCCTCGAAAGGTGGCGGCCAATGAAAGGCCTTTGAATGTGGATTGAATAAAGAGAAAGCATTACGATGATTCAAAAGTATCGAATATGCGGAGGAAAGTTGAGATATGGCGGAGTGAAAAACATTCAGAGAAAATGATATCTCAGAGAGTGTACAGAATTCTTTCAAAGGTCTTTGATGAGCGATGAGATGGAGATACTAAAATGATTTTTAAGTAAAGCATGTCTTGATGAAATATTCGCAGATAGTTTACAGACTGGGCACACAATGAATTGATATTTACCACTCAGCACACTATGAATTTTAAAATGAACAGGTTTCACCAAATTATAAACAGGCTTATAAATCAGACTTTTTTGAGCTTATGACAATCACTTACGCCAGTACCTCCCTACCGGTGTATGAAATTATGTCGTGGCACGTAATTGTAAATAACAACAAAAGGATTTTAAATTTTTAATTAAATACACGCTTCATGCTTTTCTACGAAATTTGAAACGGGGATATTGACAAAATGAAATTATACACAATGTGTTCATAAAACACAAGACTGATGGAATAAACTATTGACAATAAATTGTTTGAGGTGCAATTCCACGAAGTCAAGGTCGATTTATAATTGATTTTATTTATATTGTTCTCTTCTTGTTCTAATCAAATTCGCATCACCCGGAAATTTTTATAGAATTTACAAGTTAATTACAAATTATGCAGAAGGAATGCTACGTGTGCCCTAGATTTGTTCAGAGAATATACGAAGATAGACACTTGAATCTATAAGATCCTACCAATGTAAAGAATAAAAATTAAGGAAATTCGAATCACAATAATATGATTAGAATCATATTTTTCAAATATAATCTATTTTCTTAAACTCTTGAAAGCAACATAAATCCAATGAAAAGAGAAGGGAGTGGTTGTCATCGACGACGAGAAAGAAGAGCGAGAGTAATGTTAAAAGCGGAATATATAAATGGCTAGAATATACTTATTTAGCTTACATTAGCGATGACCCTGTCCTATCACGAATCGTCTTTATAGGCATTATAGTATGAAAACGAAGAGCTCTTACGGATACTGCTTGGATCTAGATGCCTTTTCCTTCAACTTTTACTATGGTATTTGAGGGAATATAGCATATTATTATCAAGACTTTACGCAAAATAAAGCGTAATCTTGTCATTCGTGTAAATAAATTCACTCCGTGGCAGCAACCGAAACCTCAATTCCAAATTATGGAAAAGAAGGAGTTCCAGGAGAACACTCGAGGATGGCACGGAGAGGCCATCGCTGCTGGATGCAGAAATTTCCACGTCTTAGGGAAAAAACAAAGGAAGAGAGAAGAGGTCAGCGGAGCACGTAGAAGGAGAAGAAAAAAAGGAAGGGCACTCTCCGTCATGGGAATAAGTGATCAAGATAAATCACGTGATCGAGGGAGGCTTTGAGAAAGTCACGTACGGGCGATCGAGGTGGCTTAGAAAAAGGGTTTGCCGTCGTCTAACATTGCTACTTGATTCCCCAAATGGCCATGTGGATACAAATGCCACGGAAGAATATTGGACGGTCGACAAAAAAGAGATCCCCTTTCGAGATTAAAATCTCGAAAATTAAAGCGGGTTAGAGGGCCTTGTTTCGCAAAGACACTCGAAGGAAATGGAGAGGTTGTTTCTGAAGAGTCGATTCTGTTGTGGGAGAGGTCCTCCGCATACATGTACGACGCAGCAATATACGGAAATATACCTTCAGAAGTCCATTGCGCTATTGAGCAAGAGCAAAAAGAAAAGGGAATGCCGCTCAGGCGAAACCTTCTTCAAACACTAACGGAACTTGCGAAAATGCATCATATGCAATGTATATGAATCACAGAGAACTTTTCACTCAAAAAATTATTACCACTGTAATTTTTCTTTTAATTTGTTACACCCTGTAAGCTCATTCATTCATCAAAAAGTCTGCGTTCCGTGGCGTTCGGTTTCGAGATGGTTGGTCGTTTTGTCCGCATTCCTTCTTCTTCAAGTCGAAGTTTGTTCATTTATATATATATATATATATATATATATATATTCATATTCCGAATCATATTTTAAGCTAATGTTTCAGAAAAATTACTAATGTTTATGTTGAAACCATTCAACTCCTTTAAATCATTTTAAATCGCAGTTATGCTTGAATAATAACTCGATTATACTCCGATTCGGGCAATTAATATCATATATTCATTTTTATGCACCTAAAATCCAATTTCTGCAGAAAAACTGAATCCATGAAAATGGAAAATGCAAAAGATGGACCTTCCAATAGGACTCGTCCATCGATTTCGGTTAAACAACAAAGGACTCGAACGATTTCGCATCTCTCTTCACTAACAACATGTTCATTGAAGTATTTCCGGTATTCATCATACTTTTTCAAGAAAGTCGGCGCTATATTCTAATGAATGTATAACTTTCGAAGATTCCGGTCTCCCTTTTCAGCCACCCGCAGAGTTAGAAGTGTTTGAATGTGGAGTGCCTACCCATACATGATAAACTATATTTATCAAAAATATTCAGGTGATATTAACTTGTTTTTAGATAGATTGCTCGATGAGAGTACTAATAATGGGACAAATAACATATTTCATCTCATAAATCCCAAAATGAGGAATGTGAAGTGAAGCTGTAATTGTTCGTTACTTTACGTTCCTTCTCACGCAAAATTTTGTTTGTCGAAATCTAATTCTTACGCATGTTCACGCGCTTATTCATGTCCAAATACGGAAGAGCGTAAGAAAATAACAAAGCGATAATATCTTTTTAATTTCCTTATTTATAAACGAAAAAATGCAATGTCACAATGTAACAGCTATAATCAACTGAAACAAAACCAAGAAAGTCATCGAAGAAATGAAAACAGTATTTTTAAGTAAATTACCATTAGCAGGCGTGGGTTAAACGTAATTTTATAAATGTCCGTTTAGTTAAGGATCGAAAGGAGGAGGAAGAGTATTTAGCAAAGAAGGAAGACGAAAGAAAAGTTCATCGTCCAAAAAACTTTAATGAGTAAAAAGAGCCACTTCCACACAAAGGAAAGAATTTACCTTCTCTTTACTTATTTGCGAGCAAAGTATGATGCGAAATTCTCCCCCAGATAAACAAAAATCGAGCCCGAGCATTGAAATTATGCAAGCTAAAGAATTGGCCGAAGCGATTGAGAAAGAGGCGTCCTGCATCAGTTGGAAGGAAGAGTAGAAAAGAATGCAGATAGGAATGGAGCACGACCTACCACAACTCGTGGAGGGGACACGAGGTCACACACGCCCACCAGATGACCTCACTTTTTTCCCGCCGCCACCTGTCGAATGCGGGTGACGACGCTGGGCGAAGACGCCCGATCTAAAATCCGAACGCCACAAAAAAAAGAGATCCGCCTCTACTGCATTTGCTGAGGATGAGGTTAAAACGAGAAACTTTTCGCAAAATAAGTGAATGATTAAACAAGCAAATTACAGCATCTCAATTGAAACCCTTAATACCGCAATAAATAAGATCGTAAATTGGAGGATTTTCCCGGAATGTTTCCCCAAAGTTGTCCAAGTATGTTCAACTTTTTTCCATTCCAAGAATTTTGGATGATTTTGTAAGATCAAAGATTTGTGCGGAACGAGAAACAAAACACTTAATCTTTCTTAATACTTTATATGCATTTATCGCGGCTAGAATGAATTTCCAACGCTTTTTTATTGAGAATGAAAGCTTTGAGTTTATACATACCTAATACATTGTAATTACAAAATAAATACAAATAAACATGTATCGCACCGTATGGGATCCTCCGCACTTCCACCGTCAACATTAATTTCAAAGATATATTTCCCATCAGTCCCCACAGTTCTACGCCTAAAGATGTTTCATTTTATAGTAAGCATCAAAATTATTCAGAATTATCAGCCATTCTCTCGTTCCATATTAATATTAACTCTTCTCAAGCTCAACATGCCCGCTGGAAATAATGACTACTTAATTGTCATCCGCACCTGAGCGCGGATCAGTAAATGTATTACTTGAATTGGTCCGCCATTGATCTATTACATATTGTTCCTACGCTTCCCTTCTGAATAATTACGATTCACAATTCTCGCGCACAAATTCCTTTTTTAAACGCATCTTCATTATTTTCTATGACGTACGGTCGCAACAACGCTACTCATAGAATGACATTCTAATCCTGCCAATGACTTCTGAAGCTCATTAGAATTTCAGTATCTAGGTTTTCTGCAATTTGAGCGATGATTCTGATTTACGGACAGTTTTAAAAGCATCCTTGCTGAGGTCTTAAAATTAATTCTTGCACGGTATTTCCCTTTCATAATAGGTAAACTGAATATATAACCGAGAACTCATGCCCTTTAGCCAAATGATGACTTACAATTCATCGAAAAATTAAAAGAATCTTTTTCCAATTCATTATTTAAGAATCACGGTCAAAAACCAAAGAAGCTATAATAAATTGAAATATGCGTTATTAAGCTATACATAAATAGAGACGGCACATAAGATGGATATTCATTTCAACATGAAAGGCGGAGGATCTACGAAGGATAAATCAGTAGATAGTATTGACAATCCGAAAAATGCTTAAGAATGCTTCTAAGGTTATTTCTATTACACTTTACAATACGTATCATTTGCATCATTCTATTATAAATTAGCAGCACATTCATTCATGCACATCAGTAACATTATCTTCATTGGTCAACACCATTTACAAACGAAATAAAAGCGGTTTTAAAAGGGCACTTGATTCCATGACAATGAAAATACACCGTTGAATTACACTAACAGTAAAAATTTAATCTCTTCGTAAATATTAGCTCTATAAATTCCAGTCAACAACAACCGAAAGAAGAGTTCCTCCCATATCTATTTACAAAATCCACTCTTCATCTAACGCTTATTTCTTCCGTTTAGTAAGGCGTTACCCAAAGAGTAAATCAAACCTCACCGGAATAATTCGCAACGGCGTGAATAAAACATTCGCTTCCCGAATGCACCCTCATTTCGGACGATTATTAAATAATTTATTCGTAGGGAATTTTATCGTCTGACCTTATCCGAATCGTCACGCAGGATATTTAAGAGCCACGCGGACAGCACTCGGAGAGCAAATATTGAACTTAGGGAAACCATTAAGAAAAGGGGAAGGGAGATTACTTTCCGACCGATTTCCATCCCTAACTACGGGCAAAACAATGCCATAAGGAGGCCATCAGCGCTTAACGACTCACAATTAAGGATTTAAATGCGTCCGTTTCTCGCCCCCGAGTGTATGCAGAGGCCATCACGTGGGGTTTCTTAGCAGGGCGTCGTGGGTGTTTGTCGTCGGGGAGGACGTCGCCGAAGAGTCGCAGACAGCCATGCAAATGACGTCACCCGGACAGTAATTATGCTAATGGGGGCACGTGTAAACGAGTGCGGCTCTTGTTTGAAGGCATACATTTAGGCTATGCACACATTTTATTTATACGCGCGGCATCTTTTTCCAGTTAATTTTTCCATTCTTTTGCGGAGTTTTTCTGTGCGTCTGACCTTTATTTCGCATCGCAAACATCGCGAAAGGGAAGAGAAAACAAAACAATTGCCGGTGCGCATGCGCTAGAAAGTAGAGGGCCTTCAAAGGAAAATCGGGGACACCCTCTTGACCATTTGAAAGCAAAAAGACTCCGCCGAAAATGATCGGCGTATTCCTTTCATCTCCAATGCATTCGATCAGAAAAGACGCCCGTGTGTTTTCCTTTTGTGCTCAAGATGGAGACGAAATGACGGCTCGAGAAGAGTACATGAGACGGCAAAAGAAATGGGCTTCTAGAGACTCCACTCCGACATATAACAGAGATATTATTAAAATTCTGTGTTTTGAGAAAGGAAAGAAAACGAAGATAAATTCTAGGGGACTGTTTGTGTGCCACCCGACTGCGAAAATAGTCTTGAGATATTACTTCACATTTCGCTAAGCCATCGCCCTAGATATTTAGCACAAATATAAACAGTGGCGGCGAGCACAGTCTCCTAACGGACAGTTTCATGATCAGATGCATGATGGGAGAGTATAAAAGACACCAACGGACTGCAGAGAGGGGTTTCCCACCGTAATTGAAATCCCGGAGCTATGAACATAATCATTTCGATGATTATTCCTATGGAAATCACGGGGGATATTAAGGGAGGACTAAACTAAACCAGACCCAAGATACGCAAGAATACACGACCCAGGAACTGTACATCATCAGGTCTTTCCTGCACGACGCAACCTGGCTCGTGAATTACTTTTATGTGAGGCTCAGTATTTCCGCAAAGATGAGAACTAAAAGGGTTTACGAATGTTCGATAAACATATTAATACATCCCAAGGGAAAACGGAGTAATATTATTAACTTTTTATTGGTAGAAGTGCATTCTTTGGTCACTATGACTTGGTAGCATCTTTCGTCTGTTCAAATTCTTCTGAGGAAAGACTATTCCCATTAGCGCTTTCCACATTCCATCCATAAAATTTCAGTCTCTTGGCGACCGAAAAATATTTACGCCGAAGCGAGCGTTAAGTATTTCGAGTGCACTCTATTGATCTTAGAAGGGGACTGCGTTATCTCCGCCACTACACCGATACCGCAACTATCTTTTGTTTTTCCTCTCGAGGGACCGCCGGCGCCACCCTTCTGCAGGCGGAGGGGTTAGAAACCACTGCAGGTGAGGCTCATTAGAAGGAAAGGGAATTAACGCAGATATGGAGGGACGAGAGAGTGGAATATTTGGGAAGAAGTGATGTCGCTGACCTCGTGAGATATCGGTCGAAATTCGACGAGTGGAGAATCGATTCTTGGCCGTTCTTTTTGCAGCATGTGTTCGCAAAATCGCAGGCATTTGTTCCACGTCTACGAAATAAATCGCTCACAAGCTCCGGTGTTTTCTGGGAAAAAGCAGCGACGATATATATTGACTACAGCTTTGAGAAACGAAAGCAAACTTTTCTATTCTGCAATCTGCAATGATACAATTATGGTGGGAATATTCTTTTTATTTTGTCAATCAATTTTATCGCTAAAAATTGAAGAATGCAAATTTTGTAAATGTTGATGTCATAATTGTAATTGGCTAGGTAAGCCTGCATACATATTTTATCTACGTAGCAGTTTTAACGGAAATATATTCGATACTACTAAACTCTCTTGCACACCCACCGCAAAGCCGTTTGAAAACGGCTTCTGAATTAAAAATAGCCTTAGAGTTAATTTTAAAGAATAGTTAAAATAATGGTACAGACTTTGGAAGTTCATAAATATAGAAGGAAATTTCATATATCGACGGTAGAGATAAAAATATTACCGGAATTATAATGCTGAAGCATTAGAACTCTAGCATCCAGTGTCGCTTGTCTTTATTAAGAATGAACCAATATAACAGAACATTTTCGGTTTTAAGAAAATCAAGAAACTTATAGCAAGATACCGTATTAATATTTCATGCACGCTATGTGCGAGACATGACGGTCTTACTGTAGCGCTAAATACTAAAGAGAATATCAATGAGGTTTCTATAAATGTCTTAAGCAAGAGACGAGTCACCTGAAAGAATTACCTGATACATTGGTCATAACCCTTCAAATGAATACGATAAAAAGAAACAAGTAGCAAAACAGCCAAAAGAGATAAATTAGAAGATACTTAGGAAGTGAGTAAAGATTTTCCTCACATAAAAGCAGTTTTGAAAATAAACTCGATTGTCGCAAGAAGTCTGTAGGAATGCATGCAATGCTTGAAGACTTTATATCTAACCAAACAGTTCATCCAAAAGACGGATCTTCGATGGGATGAATGAGGACCATTTCCGTTTGAACTCACATTCACTTTTGAAAAGCCATTTTGTCTTGTCCGTCCTCGAACGTCTCATAAAGAATAAAAAGGAGAGCCATAGCGGTTCAGGGAGAAACCCGTTTCAGATGAGAGCACTAATTAACCAAAGCAAGCCCATTCAGGGTTATCTTTGGCTAAATATTCCACAAAATTAAGAGCGCCATCAAAAAATAAAAAGAGAGTAGCAGAAACCTTGACAGCTCTCCATGGAGGATACATAAGAAAGAGCCGTTTAGAGTGAGCTTTCCATAAACTACCACTCGTCGACCCGTTTATAGTCTCAGGTCTCGGTAAATAAAACGAAATCACGGTGACGCACGTTAGAGATATAAACGCGAGAGAGGGACACCAATGAAGAGAGAGTTCACGCTTGGAGTGAAAGAAGGACCATTTTCGAGAAAAATGAAATTATGATAGCCACGCGAAAAAAGAGCCAAAGTACACATTTTATTTTTCCCTCGCCGGTTAAAGTGGCGCTATATTGTCTTGTTGAAATCGAGCAATGAAGTGCTGCTTCCTTCACCTCGTCCTTTATTTTTGCCACTCGCTTTTTTCTCTAAAACGAACTCGTGGTTTGAAAAAAAAGAGGAAAGGTGAAATGTGTAGCGAAGGACACTTGTGGAGAACTGAAGAGAGTCCCATAAAAACGAGGGAGGGCTAAAAAACGCGAATTAGCCGACGTCTGTTTGTGGGCAAACTGCATTTGAACACTAAGCAGCGCAGGAGACGAGAGGTGGAAATAAAATTCGTCACATCCGGAGCGACAAACGTAGGAGGCTTAATTCCGCAACCTTATTCCATAAAAACGGGAATGAAATGAAAATAACGACTGCACCTTCCGGCGTGTGATGAATATAAATAGCGCGTGTTGGAGCCGAAATACAACAAAGTAAGGGAAGATTCTTGAGTAAAAGATCTCGAAAAAGATAAATTCATCCAAAAAATTTACTACGACAAAGGGGAAAGAGTTATTAAGATAGTAATAAAATTTTACTCCACGGATAGTTTTCAAGTCTCACTTGAATCATCCAACCATAGAAAGAATACCTCTAAGAGTGGAAGTTACTCTACACCTTACTTGTGGAATAGGCTAGGGATATAAGTAAAATTAATTTATAAATTCCACAAAACAATTTTCCCAAAGAATACTTTGTTCCGTGGAAAATACAAATAAATGTTATTACTCTCTGTGGAAGCACCGTTACTTTTTCCGAACGTTAATAGGAAATGGAAAGTAACCATCGCACACTTATAGTTGTGAAAAGGGCCTTAATAAACGCATATGGAACATACGTGAAAACAAGAACTATGTTTGTCATAAGCTGGTAAAATATTGTTCTCACGCTTTACTAAATATTCTCGTAAAATGTGCAGAAGATAGAATATTATTTTTACAATCATTTTCAGTTCTGGTCGTGAATGTGATACAAATGTAACAGTCATAAGAAAAGTTAATGAAAAATACATATTTCAGGAGTAGTAGCGGTACTGTTAAAGTGCTTCGAAAACTTCGCAAATATGGACCGGCAATCGCATTCGCCTAAGGAAATCGCGCTTCCTGCATCTTTCTCGATTCTTTACAAAAATAAAAATCAAAAATATTTGCGAAGATTTGGTTACAGGAACACGTGACAGATATAGCATGTTTTTGGAACCAAATTCAGAAGATTTGGTTTTTAAAAATATATTAGTACCAACGGGGTCAAAATTATCAAGCGTTTAACATCAAATTCTCACAGGGAAACAGATCATTTATAAACAGAACAGAATAAAAATATGTTAAGCCCCGTAAAAGTCGATGAACTATGGATTATTCAGTCGATGCGAGAAATATTGTCCCCGAAAGAACATTTTCGAAAGATAAAAAACATCCCTGTATAGTCTTCCTTAAGCCCCGGAAAAATTTCTCACACCCTTGTCGCGAAAGGCTTAAACATTTTTTCAAAAGCCCACCCGAGCAGTGGTTATACGGGAAATATCCCCATGTCAACGATACATACGTTGCCATACGCACACAAATACACGGCAAAGAAAAAGGAGGATCGTCATTTACACGTAGACAGGGCACGAAAAGCCGTAATTTAACACGAGTATGTGCGTGTGAAGGGAGTGAAAGAAAGGAGGGACGAATTTGAAAAGAGAAAAAGGATAAAAATGGCGATGATGGCGAAAAAAGGACGGAGCTGAAGGATTTAAATGGCATAAATAGCTGAAAAATGGTCGCCAGAGGGTGCTTTGACCGGCGTGCAGATACGGGGGAGCGAAAAATACCATTATTTAAAAAAATAAGAAGGTAGGTGAGTCGAATGAAAGACGTGCCTCACTTTCTCACTCCAGAACTTTTTCCCGCGACTTTCTTCCTCGCAATCGCACTCTGAATAAAAAATAAAGTCTATTCACGACGAACGGCCGAGCCCTCTTCCAGAAACCTCTTTTCTCTCTCTCATTGAGACTCGGCTAATTACCCCTGCCAAATGCCACCCCACGCCTGACCCCGCTATGAGTGCACCGAAGATGTGACTCCCAAAGTGTGCAGAAAAAAATCGTACCGCCCTGGATACCTTGGAAAAGAGGAGTTTTAAAATACGTGGATGATGCTATTAAGTTGTTGACGGCAATGAGCGATTTATGGAGGAAACCGTGGGGTGTCGCAACGCCTTTTTACACGCGCCTCGGTTAATACCTCGAGAGTAATACATTGGAGAGATTTTTTCACGAAAGTGGATGTAATTTTTGGCGCCGAAAAATATGAAAGTGTTATTCGTGACGAAGACCTCGTCACGCTATCTCCGACGGTTAATGAAACGAGTAACGCTCGCGAAATTTGAATTATATCGTCCCGTATATTTCCATGCGAAAAAATTGAAAGGTTTCCCCTCTTTTAAAAGACGCGATATTTCTTCGGATGGGCGGACAACGCTTTTTACGACATTCTGCTACTCCTGTAAATTCCATACAGACGTTTCTTTCTTGACGTTCGATTGGAAATTGCACACAAAAGACTGATAATTAACTGGTTTAACCTGAATACCCTTCTGTGGCTCTTATATTTTTACAAAATCCTAGTAAAAACGATTTCGAGCAACAAAAAACACGAATTTGTAAATAAAAGTCGGAATACGATAAATATATACTTTCTATAATCTTCAGCTATTGCGTCAAAGAACTAAATACGTAATGAGATAGACGAAATATATAAAAAAAATTTTGCTCGGCCTTATCTCTTATAAGGAATCATTAAAGCCATAATAAAAATCATAGAAAAGCTTTCATAATCGAAGAGAGGTTTACAAATATTATGTAAACTTAGCAGGCCTCGTCGGCTCTTCATTTCTGCAAACCTCTTAAGACAGCTCTTCCACCCTCTCCTCTAAATTAATGACGATCTCTGAATTAACATGACTGGTTAAATAAGTCTGAATCAGAAGAAACAAAATATTTTCCCTCGGGAACGTTTGAAATTCGAAGTGCAAAGATTAGATAAAGGAAGACATTTAATGTTTGTTAACCTCCAATTGAACGACAAGTACAAGAACGACTGAACAAGTAAAATAGATGATCAGTTGAGTTGGCCGTTACTTGGTAGAACTCCATTACAGGAAATCACTTTGTAAACTACTACTAAATTCAGTAGAACTTTAAAAAGTGAAGTAAAATAGAGTAAATAAAATTCGAAAGTCACGAGAAACGAATATGATTGAATAAGAGTATATAAAGAACTATGAAATAAGATGTTCGGATTAAGAAAAGTACACGGTTTATTCAAAACAATTTTTCAACATATCCATAACGGTATGAGTTTTTACAAAGTTGTAAGGGAAAGTAGAGTGAGATAAAATGAAATTGTATTAATTACAGTGGGGATGAAATGCGCAAGTTAAAACGTACATTTAAATTGTGACGAAAAGCAACTGACTTTGCGTAAATTGTGGGAACGTAGTTAGAGTAAAAGCGAAGAAATGAAGGAAAACATGAGTGGATGAAGCATTAAATGAGATAAAGTGTAGCGTAGGTGACATCCATCCCGGAGCCGAACTTAATTTCCTGTTTATCATCCACGGCAGGAGGTCTCACAATCATTCCACGGAGCGCAGTAAGAAGATTAATTTCAAAACAAGGATTAACATTTACAGTTGGATTTGCGATTTCGAATTCAGACCTACGCGCAAGTACTAGGCATTTATTTGGAATGAGTTTGGATAACCCAGTGAAGGAAGATTAAACTCCGTGAGTAGGAACAGAAGAAAATATCACAAAGTATTACGTAAATAAACAAAATAACGCTCGATTCCATAAGCTATCCATTTGGTCCTCTAAGAAGGCATCATCAGGATGTCATGTATGATTGGTGGTCCACATATAAAGTCACCAAGCTGATTATACCTCCTTAGGGAGTGTTATTCAGTTTTAGCAATCCTTTACTGTTACGCTATTCCACTTCGAGATGAAAAGGCTAATTAGTACTCTGGATGAAAATTCTCCTATATTTCAAGCATTCTTTTTTCTCTCATAACACTCTAATGCATCTCTCTTTTCCCAGGTTATTTATATCCATTATTCATTAATTTCACAGATTTTCCTGTGTCTTACTCTCTCATTACGGATCCTTACCGATCACTCAATTGACATTCTGATTCTCATCCATCATTATCATTAGTCTAAAACAAAAATGTTTAATGTTACCTTTAATCATTATTTGAAGTCGCTAATCATTCATTGAAGTGTTTATTACGGACTTCTCTCGTGTTATAACCATAATGGTCTCTTCATAATCTATTCCTGTTTAAATATTCTAATTCCCTAAAGAAAAAACGACCGGATTCGACTGTGAATTGAAGAGAACGTGGACCTGAGTGAACGAATGAAATAGAATAAGATGATACGGAATCTGAGAGGAAACACCGCAGAACATCATTCCGTATAAGCAAATAACTGAATTTCCATTTCTACACAAAAGAGGACCCAAACATTCAACCTTTTACAATGACGAAGTCTACACTCGCTGAAGTTCTACAGTCGAAGAAAATATCCGTTGCAGAGTAAAAGTAATTTCGGAAAACTTTTCTCGTGGCGACCTGAATGGAAGAAGTAGCAAGGCATAGATTAAAACAGCCAAAAGAGAGGAAAACTTTTTCACGAGAAGTTTGACGTGAATGTCATCAAATTCAAACGAGGCAGTATTCTTGGAGGGAATGTAAATGGGAATGATTGCCAAGAGAGGAAATCACAAAGAGATATGAATGGACGCGGAGATTGAATTTGGAGATTAGGAAGGCGACAAAAGATCTCGTCTACAAGAATGAAAACATTAAGCGGATATAACGCGGCCTCTGATGGAAGCGATTCGGAATTAGTTATTCTTTTAAAATCCTCGCCACGATGAGACGGATCGAGGAACAAGGCTGCTGATTTCGCATCAGCGGTCCATTCACGAACTAATGTGACGCGATTTATCTCGTAATCATAACTTGATTAAAAGTGGGTACGAGCATAATATTCGCTGGAATTATGAAACGACTGGAATGTACAAAAGCGTTGACGATCGCCATGTCTTCGCGGAGAAATCCTTTGACAAATCAAATGAAGCATTTCACTGAAATACTCAAATCATAGTAAATTACACATTTGGCTGAAAAACCTTAACCCTGGTTATTACTTACAATAGGCTATGTAATACCTTATTACATCAGTAATGTTATGTTTTGTACCACGTAGAGTAATCCTAGGTAAAAGTATGTGTTCAGATAAAACGATGAGCAAGTTAAACTTAAATTACGGATTTGCGTTATGCAGTGCAATATATTCTAATTACTCTTAAAATGCCACTTTTTCGAGTGTAAAACACCGACTTTAAACTAAGATGAACTGATATTCGATATGAGTGCACTCATTTGTTTTTTTTTATCACTGTAAGACCAACATTTCGTCCACTTAAAATCATCTAACTCGCCACTTCATCTCCTACATGTATTTAGAATTTTTGCATAAAATATTTGTGCAGATTTTTTTACGCACAAAACCTTTACACGAAAGCAAATATACAATTATATACTAAGTTATGCATGCAAACAAATTAACAAGATTACACATTCTGACATGTGGGCCTTGTGTTAGACTATGACTTCCATATATGTTAATGTCGAAAAATATTGAACCGCAGGAGCTAATTTCGTATTCCAACATCTGGTGTGAGTATTTACAGATGATTCTTTATAATCACGATAGAATTCTAGAACCTTCGATTTTAAACGCTACTAACACTCTGCAGCGCCTCAGATGATGTTCCTAAGCTCCTACTTGGCTACAAAACATAGTTACGTTAGACAGTTTCTCGAAATGCAACGACTTGTCGAGATGGTGTGTAGTTAGTAAGGTTATCAAATTAGTTCTCATTTTACAAATCATAGACAAATGCGAAGACATAACAACGTACAGAAGCATGTATACGAGGATATTGAGAATGACAAGTATGAAACATTTCTGAATTTTTATGAAGCGAAAAACAAACCATCGATGCTTAGAGAAAATGAATAATCCGAAACAATCAAATGATTCGTACCGTTGCATTCTCTACTCTGTCGATTAAATGCAAGTCTTCGTTAATCTTTTATCATTTCCTTAATTTTCAATGCTTGCTAAGGGATATTCATCACGGAATTGCAGAAAATAACGAAGAGGGAATAGAAACAGGAATTATTTTTAGTGATGCTCGAGGAAATGTAGTGCAAGATAATTAAAAGAGGTCGTATGAATTAAGCTGATGAGAGAGACGGAAGAGAAAATAATAGAGACGCTTGGGCGACCAGAATTCATCCGATTACGAGTTACGATGGAAGGTGATTCGTGAAAGTCATTACGTAAGTGAAAAACAAAAATAAAGAATTTATAAAATGAAAGGGAATCATCAAACACATACGTGCAAACATCTTCATTAACAAGACAAGATAGTTCAATCTTCCACCTAATCCATGTCTCAAAGTGTATACATACAGACATGAGTTCAGATTTTAGGCAATGTTATCAAATAGAGTACATACAGGAAAAGGAAAGAAAGATTTGTTTGGTAGATTAAAAAAAGGATATTTTTCTTATCACTAAAGATATATCCATTCCAGGGAAACACACACAAAGAGAAGGGGTGTGAAAAACATTCTTTATGGAAGATTGAAATATAATGGAAGATTTTGATTACAAAAGTAATTAACATACGCAATAATCACAATGGAACATAAGCATACTGATAGTACTGATTGGAGAGTAATTTGGTTTGAAATCAGTACTTTAGATGTTCAATTTTTTATTTTTCCACTTGGGAGATTCCAGGCAATAATATTACTCCACGGGAGCCTGTTTTATACCTCACCGCATAGCTGGTTATAGAGAATTGTTCTGTGGAAAGAGTCAGACTGTGTATTTTCGAAAAATCATCTAAGCTGGAATGAAACAACTCCCATAAGAATGTTTTACTATATGATCCATTAATAATTTCTAAACACGCGGACAAAGTCGTAGAGATGGAGAGAGCCATAATTTCGGTTACACGCACCGGCAGCAACGATGGATTTAAAAGTAATTTCCTTCGTTTGAAATGAGGCCCTTATTATATACTATCTCCAAGGCCCATAAATAAAGGGCAGTACTCAAAGTTCGTTATTATAGTAATAATCGGTTGGAAGATGCGCATAAAATTTTATCGATGAAAATTCTAAGTTTGTGGCTTCGGTGAAATTTATCGTTAGATTAAAATTAGGAGCAATATTACGGAGCCATGAGTTCCTTTATATCGACCATAACAGCATTTTAACTATTTATCTTTTCTAATAAAGCCGAAAGCGATGCAAAGACGAGATGAATCGTAAATAATGACGCCAAATGTCACGAAAAGTTTTTCTGCGCGTGTTCGTTTCGACGTTAATCCACGAATGTCTCGGGAAAAGTTTTAAAGAACAAACAAGAAATATGACTAATAATCTCTCCAGTCCGCAAAATTTTTAGAAATAACAACAGGAAAATGGTGATTCGAGTCTTTTTATGCGAGAAATTCATAGCTCCCTTGGGTACGACTTGTTGTAGATATTCCATGAATATATAAAGAAGACCAGCATTAACTCGGCCAAGATTTAATGCACCTCTTGCAATGCATCACTGATTATTCCAGCGTGAATGCAAAAGAGTAAAAATATAAATATCTGCATTAAGAAACACTCGATGAAAAAACTAAATACGAACTTTTTCGAACTCCATTATGACAAGCGCATGTAGATGAATATCCAATAAACCTCTCTTTGATGCAACGTTTTGCATAACTTGACAAAATTTACAAAGATTTACAAAATTTGACAAAATTCACCAGCGTCGCCTAAATCTTTTCCTAGTTGAAAACTAAATAAAGATAATGTGATCTCTTTGAGATATTTGTTTGGTAAAAATGAACTACGGAGAAAAGAGAGCCGTGTGAGTGACTGGGCTTGTGTTCATTTTATAATCATCTACATATTCATTTTATTTCATCTACATATACATACGCAAGCCGCCTTTCGGGGTGCAATTATCATGACTTTACTATCAAAGGCGATTATATTCGCGTATCGTTCTCGGAAAAAATGAATTCTTGAATCGACTGGTTCTAGCATCTATTTCTATAATCTTTCTGAAGGTATCAGAACGGCCTATATAACAAGGAAGGCGCATAATATCGGCTACATCTTCTAAGAACGTACTCTATCTGAATTTATAAATTAAATAAATCTTTGATTGAGCCTTCTTTCTTCTAAAGATCCTGTCTCCTGAAGCATCTAATGTAACGCTCACCGGTATTTCTAAGCAATTCTTTACAAAACGTATTGCTTTTCTAATTCCCGAATACACTTTTCAGCATGGTCCCAAACACTGCATGAAATTATGCAGTAAAGATGTAAACCCTGTAAAACTAAGAATCTGACGAATAAAAACAATGACATTATCATATAGAGACGTTTATTATTCAAGATTTCCAAAAAAAAAGGACGAATAGATTTATCATGAAATATAATGGAAGACTTGCTTTCGGGATTAGAAATTTATGGGATACATACTCCTGTCTGGAACGAATAAAGTCCTAATTCGAGGTATATGGAAATAAAATATGACAACCAAAATATCTACACTGAAATCAATTATATTTATGCTAAGTACATACGTACATTGAGATAACAAGTTAAAAAACCACGAGAGAAAGCGAAAAATACGATATCTCTCGATAACGCTAAATCTTTACAATCCATCATTAGGATTTGAGAGTAATGTTCCTCACTCGCCAACTTAAACCATCTGAATTAAACTCCGAGCGGAAATGGCCACGTTAAAACAAATGACTACGCATTCGCGGAAGAGAATTCACGTCCTATTTGTGGACTCCTTTGCAACGGAAGAAAAGCGTCTAGGAAACGGTCGATTAGTCTCGTACGTCTCACACGCACGCCTCTCATAGAGTTATTCCCGCAATGAAAGTTTATTTGCCAAGGCAGCCCTATAAAGGGAGGTCGTTGGCAGGAAAAAGTTTTAATGTCCGAGACCATTGTAATAATGACAATAATAACAATGAGAATAACAATATTAATAATCATGATAACAACGATAACTATAAGTCAACCTTTACAACGCGGCAGTTATTGTAGCGAAGGGGAATCAAAGAACCCCTTAAACTACTCCATTCCCCGAAAGGGGATTCAAAGCCTTCCTTTCACGACCAAACTCTCCTTTTTCCATAATAATGCCGTCTCTATGCACCTTCCTTCCGATTACTATTTTTATTATTGCCGAATAGGCCTGGATCGATTCATAGGGGATTAAAAAGCGGTGCTCAGTCGCCAAAGGAATTAATTCGAAAAGAGGTCGCTCAGGAAAAAATAATTGGCGACTCGGTTGCAAACCTTTATCGAAAGATTTACTCCAAACTTGCTCTCGAGCGTCTTTTGTTATGTTTGGCGATAAATGAAATCGGTTCGTAGATGCTTTTGTCGTTGTGGTTGCCTCTTTGCGGTCGACGACATCCGAGCCAAAGATTGTGTGCTTTTCTACGTTTCGACTGCTATACTCTCATCATAACTATCTGATGACGTCTCGACTCAATTATCCAGCGCATTTGACTGCGGAATTACGAGAATTACATTTGTAAATGTTTTACAGCCATTTAAGCAGGAAGTTTTCCAATTTAAGCCCCGAAGAAAAATGTTTCACGGGGCTGAGAATTTCGTCATTTCCATATCAAAGGACGCTATCATATGAATGCGATGAAAATTATGTAATTTCTAACAGATCATCGCTTATTATTCCAGATCATCTTCGACACTGAACCAAAACCATTTAAATACATTAATAACGGAATATTTTAGGAAAACATACCAATAATAACTCCATTGTCTAATCGGAAAGCAATGCTACTTTACATCTTTTGAATTTTGATATGACTCAAAATTAAAAACTAATATAATTTAATAAAAAGAAATGATAAACACCGTCTAGTTAGCGCTTAATTTATCAAAATATTAAAAATACTTCGGAGTTTAATGCAAAGAATAGTTTTATCTTCGTAATCTAGTTATACGACTTTAACTCCCCGTTATCTAATGAGAGCAACATGAAAGAGAGGAGATTATCATTCCATTGTATATAAATCCGGTGTTAGCGAACCGCAGGCAGACGCTATTAACTTCACCGCCAAATTTAATCGCTACACTATTCCCAAAGAGCGGCAAAGGAAACAGGAAGATGCAATAGCAAGACATCTACACATCCGACAAATAAACGAAACACAGATTAAAAAGTTTTCGCTTAGCAAAACTCTCTCGGCGTCAGCAGGGGTGACCCCGCCCTTCCACGCCAACAATAACTACGGCAATAAAAATAACTCTTCTTTATGTCCTTTTGTGCGCGCCTCTGGTGTCTGGGGCACGAAGCTCTCAACGCCAAGGAAAAAGATACGCCTCAGCCGGATAACGAACCCGAGACGCACGCACGGAGGGAGACACGCACGCCATGGTGCTCAAACTTTTCCCCTCGATAATAATACTTATAATAATAATAACAGTAACCGTTGCAATAACTTTTAAGCCGTTTTGGAGGACATAACCATAACGGCAGGCAGGCTTTATCCATGGGCACAATTCAGCCCCGATGTATCCTTGAGAGAGAAAATGTGCGGCGTTATGGGAGACCTTGGTCGGGATGGTTTTTATAAAAGGGGTGATATCATCGCCAGGGTCTGAGCCAGGGATAACGGCGGGGGTACGGCAGAGGTCCCCGCTAGATGGGAGGCTATATTACAAGATTATTTAACGCATTATTCTGGAATAAAAGAGATATGCGAAGGTACGGAAAATGAGAGGGTAGCTGTTAAACAGAACAAGTAATACGCGAGAAAGTTTTAAAGTTGCGCTGATAAATTTAAATTCGAGTTAACGACGCTTAAAATGCAAATTCTTCGGTGCAAATGTTTCGACATTACTGAGTATACGCTACGGAAAATATTCTCTTTTTTGTGAAGGATTTTAGCTTGTATATTCGTAGGATCGCATAAATCTAGCAAATTAAGATTACCAAAACTGGAAAATTATCAAATTCGGTAAAGAGTATCACATTTAAGATGGGTCTTCTACCTGAAAAAGCTGACGGTTGAGTCGGCGAAACATCATTGTTTCTTATTATTAATTTCTTATTATGCGAAATATCATCCATCAACAGACATTTACATTTGCAAATGATTATCAAATTTTGCTTAATAGCGACCACTAAATGGTACACATCACGAATTGATGTTATCTCTTACTTTCATTTTATTGTAAGTTTATCTGAGTGCATCAATTCTAACTTCCACATCGGAAGGTACGCAAACCAAAATCGCAGATATTTGAAAAAGATAGGCCGTGTAAATCTTCGCTTCCAACGGGACATTTTACTCTGTCACAAGATCCGTAGGACAATATGAAAACAACGTCACCGCAAATACATCCCTAGGTTTCAAAGAAGCGAACGAAGCTTTAATAAGGGAAGATTTACGATAGGTAGGCAACATATGAACATGAAAAAGGATCTCGCCACGCCAATACATCGGCAAACATAAATGCCTGCGTCTGTGATAACGGAAGATTTACATCCCATTCGAGAATACACTGCTCAAATAGTTGTCGCGGATGACGGAAACGATAGAAAACCTCGTAATTCTCCGTGAATTCGCAATTTCTTTACGGCAGAAAAAGTTGCGCTATAATAACGTCTTGACGTTTCGAACACGAACAGAAGACGTAATAGACTTTTACGACGGACTAAATTTAGTGGGGGAAATTCAAAAATGGCCGCATTAAAAGAAAATTGCTCCGGAAGTTCTCGAAACGAATAAAATTCAAGACATTAATTTTAATTCGTTCAATTTCTCCGGGGGTCACGTGATCGGATCCATAGCAAGCCGTCACGTGACTTTCCGGACACACGCACGCTGTGGCTATTCATACTAAAATGGCGGCCACATCTTCCCACAATGGAGCTTTCTCCACCCGCCGCTATTTGCACCAACGCCAATTAGGATGTGCCGGAACAAGGGTTCGAATCTTCCGCTAAATGTTTTGTTTATGGCGGCGGAGAACATTAGGCGTTAATTGAGCGTTAAACGAGAGAGCGGCGAAAAAAATTAGAGACTAAAATAAACATATTGCTATCATATTTTCAAGAATTTCCCGCTTTTTATTCTGCTTGGACGCAGGCAGAGCCACTTAGCGGAGGAACACTGAAATTATCAAAACTAGGTGCGCTCTATTCTACTAATGGAAGAGTAACCTAAGCCGTAGAAATAGAACGGAGAATCTAAATAAATTACAACATTGTTCGTAGGAGGAGGGAATTGCATAATTCGACGAGTTGCTGCTTGTATTCCTTTCGCAGTTGTGTATCTGAGGGTGGTAATTCAGACAGAAGCCGAAGAGAAACTACAACGCAAGTTTACAGAATTACGCGCGATTCAGTCGCAACGTGAGGTCATTCGAGTTAAAACACGTTTGATTCACGAAAAAGTTTCAGATTTCAGGGTAAACATAGTTCACGTTACTCAATTAATTTGCTTGGGAAACAGAAAAGTTCTTCCGCATAGAATAAATGTACGTCATTTGCTAGTTATAACGAGAGTGTAGATATTTCTTCCGCATAGAATAAATGTACGTCATTTGCTTGTTATAACGAGAGTGTAGATATAAGTATTGCAACCTGAATATTAATAATTATGAAAAGGGGGAGGAGATAGCATTTAGGTCATTGATTCATCGCTGCTGTATCTAGTTTGTGGCGAAAAACGCAAATATTAAAGCAGTTTTTTTAAGCGCTTGCCATTTTATTCGGAGAGGAATGAAATCAATTGGAAGTTTATCTACAGTGCGTTACAGTTTTTCTAGTCAGTAATGGTGGATTACAGGGGAATGAAATCCTACGAATTTTTCTCCGTGTTGTAAAAATAGACTCGTTGTCCTTATGGCTTCTTTTACTGGTTCTGAGGATTAAGCTTAGCTTACCTTTCAAATACAACTATATATTTCGCGGCACTATCTCACGCTTATAAAATGTTACGATGACGTACTCCCATCAAAATCAGGATATAAACCGCACGTTCCCAAAAATCTCGGAGAGAATTTCAATGTAAAATAAAATATTATAGAGCTTATAAAGCGATATAATTATCGGTCCCTCCCTAAGCTCGAGATGGATTAATTTAAAAGCGTTTAGAGGTCGATAAGGTCTGATGTTTGGCATGAGCTCTCGATTGACACGCCATCTCTCAGGAATTCCTCACACGCCCGCTTTAACCCAAAAGATCCTCCGGCCGGAAACTTTGCCGTCCTGGACCCAGGGAATCTCAACACAGAGCCTAATTAGGAGGCTCGGGATCCACATTCTACCGCTGTGAATATCCAATCAGGGGGTCTCCTTTGAAAAGTGTCTACAAGAGTGCGTCCACTACGGATATTCTTTACGCAAATGATGAATCGATAACGTATATCTGACGAGGGCAGAAGGAGAGATACGCAAATACTGGCAACATCGTATATAAATCTAGGCAAAGCACGTTCAAAGAAGTTGTAGCCGATATTATGCGCCCTCCTTGCTATATAGGCCGTTCTGATACAGCGAGAAAGATCAGAGAAATAGATGCTAAAACCAGTCGATTCAAGAATTCATTTTTTCCGAGAAAAATACGCGAAAATAATCGACTAGGGAAATAGAATCATGGTGCTTGCACCCCCTGCCACACGCCGAAAGGCGGCTTGCAGGGTACATATGAAGATGTAGATGTAGGCTAGTGCGTGTTGTTTTTCCGCAGTCTAAGAAATGCAAACAAACTTATTCGGGTACTATATATAGAAATCAGTTGGATTGCATGGGTTTCTATGCTGTTTTATGCCATAGCCTATCAAGTGCGTTAGTTTATTTGAATTCTAATAATGCCATTGAACTGCAAAATGAACCTGATTCGAATGAATGAAGAAACAGCTTTTGATTTCCTACAAGAATAGTTAATTCTTTTCAGAGAGAAGATAATCAAAACTCAGAATGACTGTGGCGAAATGTAAAAGAATAAACAGGCGTCAGTATGGAACAGATCGTTCCTTCTCTGACTAATATGTAATTTTTACCATGGCAATGCAATGTAAATGGAAAAGTCCACTCAATGAAATATTAAACGACCTTTTTGACTCTCTCCCTGCCATACGCCTTCTGGGCTATTCTACTATACATACATGTTATATTTTATGTTGGAGAAGCGCATCAGAAGGCAACCGAGGGACTCGGAGAGAAAGACAGTTCCAATCAAGAAAGATGTGGTAAAAGACGCAACTAATGCACAAAGCTGAAATATTTTGCATGGTCTGAAATGAGGGAGAGCAATAAATATGTTCGTTAGCCGCAGTGAAGTGAGGACGCTTTAGCGCTGTAATCACGCGGTATTTGTCCTTTAGACAAATGAGAAGATTGACCGCTTCCATCGAGTCTGCTGACCGCGTAATTCCGTTAACGTTGCTGTGCACAAATTCTAAAATAAATGGCAGAAAACAAGATGGCGAAAAAAGAAAGATGGAGTGAAAAAAATGATGCAACGTCATATTTACGTTTGGAAGCAAATAAAGTCTCAGACAAGAAGGTTTCAACCGTACATATGCTCGATAAATGTTTCAACTAAATGCTTTCTATTCTCAAAAGCTAATTCCATAGAATCCTTCAGTTTTCTAAAATTGTTGAATGGATTAATTATAAGGAAATGGAGGAAACTAAATGTTCATCTGATTCAAAGTTTAAATCATCAAGACATTTCCGTTAGCTTCATACACCGTAATCAATCAATATTAGCTCGTTATACTCAGGGAAGGACGATACACAAATGAAATAGACTGCACACTCACACTAACTGTTTCTGAAATGCATTCATTTTGGCAAAATCAGCAACGAGAGGAAATCTTCTGTTTTTATCTAATTACTATCCGGAGGCTATGTGAATCTGACTAATATAATTAGCACGTAACGACTTTAGGTACGAAATTTCAGATATAAGTTAGTATTCATTCTCAAATACTTCAGTGAACGACTGGAGCAATATGTCTGAGGAAGTTCTCTTACCCGATCTTATAGCATAAATAGGAGAAGAAAAATTACTGGGTAGATAGAATATAAACGTGTAGTAAATGTAATGTAAAGAGTTCTGTAAAAAGGTTGTGTTGATTAACTATTGTGTAATTAAATAAGAATTTATTGAGTAATTATTGTGATAAATGAATATATTTTTGATATGGGACATCCAGTTTTGAGTTTGATTTTTATATTATTTTAGCATTAGGGAACCGAGTAGTTTTATAGTATTTAAGTATTATGACTTATGCATATGGTTTCCACCTGAAGTAATATTAATAATGATAGTGAACTAATATTAATAATGATATCGATAAAATTTTATAGCTCATGTATTAATCTTTCATAATATTCGTAATTTACCTTACGAAATAAGTATTTATTTCATCTCAAATTTAAAAGCATTTCGCGAAGCAAACTTACTCATTGCCAAAGACGGTAAATACAACTTCGGAAAGGGATAAAAAACGGCAATGCGCAGGGAAGAAAAAGAGAGAAATATATGATGGGGAATGAGTGTTAGAAACGACTTTGCGACGAAAAAAATAGAGGCGCGATTGAGCGAGTTTTCGGAGTTGGAGAGACTTCGGGGGATATTACTTTGATTGATGATCGGTATAAGTTTTTTGAAATTGAGTAAAGGATGGAAGGCATTTCTGAAATAACTTTTTCTGGGAGAAAATATGATGAGTTTCGTCCGTTTATAGTCACCGAATAAGCAGATGTGTGATTGGCAGGATTAAAATAACTTAAATAGAATCTTTGACAGCTTAAATCAGCAAGGAGAGGAATTTCATGTGCTACACGAATACGAAATTATTACACCATAAGCTTTTAAAAGATGAAAGATATTAGCAAAGAAACATAATTTTAAGTAAAGTATTTACTGATGCGTATAACAGGAAAACGTGTCTTAATGTAACATCCGTTTAAGTGTATATAGAATACGCTGAAATTCTCAATAATAAAAGCTGGCAAACAAAATATATTACAAGCTTCGCTGATCGAAAAGAAAAACACTTCGTATCTCCCACAGCAATTCTATAATTTGACATCAACGACTTCTTCCATTCTGACGAAACGTCAAGTTGCCGCCGTCACAGTAGAACAAATTAATTTTATGACATCGCTCATAGTTCAGATTGATCTAACAATATACTATATATTGGTTTTTTAAGGTTTCTGGCTCAGATTAAATCACTTTCACGATTCAAGAGCATCGACAGAATGCAAATACTTTTCGTTCGAATCCTTTCTTTTATGTTTTCATTTTCTAAACGTTTCGCTATGCACTAGAAAATTTTCTTCCCTTGGTTCTAGGAAAAGCGACCACAATATCTCTTTTACAAACCGTAACTGACAAAGATCTATTTCCAGAAGAATCGCCCCGAGGTATCGCAACTTGAGCGCTTTATGAGGGACTTTCGAGAAGAAATACGAGGATCCTTTCGATCGGCGCCTTTTCTTAAGATTAAAGTCGCTTTAAAAAGCGGATGGATTGAAATCGGCTTATTAAACCTCCAAATACCGATTACATCCTCTTTTAACGTATTTCAACTGAACTTACCAAGCAATCGTATCCTAGCTTCTAATCTAACTTTCTTACAGATATTCCCAACCTAAATCATAGAAGATTTGCCTTTACGTCTTAGCATTTTTAACAGAAGGTTCGCGCAGCACTATCTCGATTTTGCGCATACATTTCATCCGCCGGACCCCATATACCTGCCGCATATTTCAGACGCAATAACATCCCTCTCTTTTCATCGCATCATGATAAACATTCATGCGGCACATACTAACCGTACAGGTATCAGAAGAGGTAGGCAAAAGAGGAGAGCTAAAGAGGGGAAGTAATTAACGAGTGGAGGAATAATAAACGGTCACAAAGAGACATAAATTAATGCATTCCCAGAGACACTCCCTTCTGCACGTTCGACTGGTTAAGCGAAGGGAAAGGCTGAAATAATACCTACCTTGCAACCCGTGTAAAACGAACGGAGAGATCGAAATAAAAGCAAGCCCAGAACAAATGCTTTAGTTCCCGGTATGCAGTTTGTTGTCGCAACATAAGGGAAGGGAGTGGTTTGGAACGATCCAAAACCACGGGCCGATCCGTACGAATGAAAGATGGTCTTTTTGCTCTCGAAAAACAAGGGACGTCCGAGCCAAGGAAGAAAGGGCGGGTCTTTATATAGTATTAAGATAAGAGACACCTGCATGGAACATGCACGAAGCGTAGGTGGAGAGGATGGCGGGCACTTAATGTATTTCTGGCAAACCTTAGAGGTAATTAAGAAGGCCCTGGAGGGCGTACATCATTTTTTCCTCGACGGCGTTTTAAATTTGAAGTTTCCATTAAAAACGACGGGACGTGCACTGCTGTTTTATTTCTGTGTCCTTTATTTTAACATTGCGAGCACGCGATCGTAACGGAAATTATTATGCGATGCGATGGGTATTAACATGTAGGCAAACGGCATAAATCCACTGGTAAGAAAAAGATAACGTCGGGACTCGTTTTATACGGCGCACTATCAATTTTAAGTCTTAATGTCATTCGCGTGCTCGAATCAACGATCCCTTCGGACGAAATGATTTGTGCGGCTGTTAAACGGATTTTCATAATTAAAAGGCCGAAAAGATGTTTATGCTGCGCCGAAGAAAATTGAAAATAAAATGTCGGCCGAGAATTAAAAGTACCAATTTTGCGTAGTTTATTTCTCATAATTCCGATTAAATTATATACGTAACTTGTCGTAAATCAAAACGGCCATGAAAACGACAGAGTAAATTAAAGTAAGAACTCATTTCGGTCTCATTTGACGGGGAAATGAAGTAGTTAATGGGATAAACAGACTGTATACTTCGAAAGAATTATTCGTTTAAAAGAAAATCATGAACCTCCATGGATCGAGGAGAGAAACTCTATAGGTGACTTCCCAAATCACATCATAATACAATATCCACCCTAAGATAAACGTGATGTTTTCAAACGTGACAATGACAATCTTCACGGGAACATGTTGAACTTTGACTTTCCTTGCAGAGTTAGATTCTCCTCAGCGCTTCGTTTAAAATATTTTTCCTTAAAATGACTACACCTTAATAAGCATTTTAAAGATAAATTAGAAAAATGCTCCCGCGCATTAAGTAGAGTTCTATGATGCTGAAGCTACATGGAAAATGCATATAAACGCATTCTAAATAAAGTTGTCTCTGTCAAACCGTCATACATAAAATATGCTATGGTTAGCTAGAATACTAATATAAAAGGATTTTTCAATTATAAGAACCCATAAAATCATTCTTAGAGATAAAAGAAGAGTAAGATTCAGATAAACAGCTTGATAGACGATGAATTTTCGAAACATTTCCGGGAACTCAATATTAGCAATAATTTTCCTAAATTTGCGACGCATGAAAAGAAAATTCCCATTTATCCCCATACTTTTTCATACATATTTAATATAAAAACGAGATTTCATAGAAGAATTTTATTACTACACTTCCGTTGAGCAACTGTAGTTACAATAAAACTCTTTCATATATTTATTTTAAAAAGAAATGATACATCTACCGAAGGTCCTTTTCCTAAAGGTCAAACGAAATTATTTCTAAGAGATATGATAAATCAGGATAGAAAGGACGAATTCCTCCGCAATGCGAGAGACCTTCCCAAAGCAGATTCCTAATAAAGATGACAGCACATGACAAAGAAAGGAGAGATGGAAGGGCGTGTTAGAGAGGAGCTTCGTATTTGGGTAATGCCAACGATGTGCACTTGTTTGCGAGGCCACGGAGGACGGCGAAGAAATCGGGTTTATGGGTTGCATTTCCACCCAAGCATCACCGAGGGGCTGTTTTAAATGGCCGGCCAATATGTCACTGTTTGCACCCCACGGCATACGTGTCTGCTGACCGTTTTGTTACCCGAGGATAAAATACACACGCAGCCAACACGAAGATCCACACACAATAGACGCATTATAATAAACTCAGGCTTAACTCTGTGGAATCTCATTTTAAAGTGGAGATTAATTTTATAAAAACGTACGTTTCCAAGATCATGAATTGTAACAGATCTTTAGTCACCCTTGGTTAATAATAATCCTTTTTATTTTTGCTACCTGTTTCATTCGATTTATACATTAGTCTCTACTTGATTCCCAAACGTATCACAATTGATACACTATATAACTTATTATAATTAATACTACACAAAAATCGGTAAACGAAGGAAGACGACTTGAATAGGCGGCCAAGAATATTTTCTCGCCAAAATTAATGAGAAACATTTTCTTTTACTAAAATCTCGTAAGAAGTGAAGAATTGCATAATCATTTTAATATATAACTTTTATACTTCAAGTTACTCTCCTCACAGCAGATTTGAAATCTTAAAGTAGATAGCACAACATGATAAACTGTCTAAAAATATAAACATGCAATACTTCATTTGCAAGTTAAGCGTAGTTTCCGTCGCCGCCTCAATAAACGATAGCGCAGAAGAAATTTTTTATTTCAAACGAGAGATACTTAACGAGATTCGCGCGCGGAATACCCGTTTCTATTGCACGCATAATTTCGGATGTAAATATAAAAATCCATGGAAAAGGACACTTTTGCCTTTCGGGGAAGCAAGTGGATTACACCGCCGTGTTCCGCCGAAACACACGGCCCCACAGGAAACGGGGAGAAGAGAACATACATGAACGAACACCCTGTGTAGCGTGGTGAGGGAACCCCCTCAGGCAAATCCCTCTCCCGGAATCTTTCCATCCAAGTCCCTTTTTAACGCTCGACGGGATTCGAACCCCGTCCTCCGAGAAAGGAACGCGTGGGAGGAATTCAGACCTGTGTCACTCAGCCAATGACCGGCCGAAGGGGTCGCTTTCCACTCCGCGACCCTCAAACGTTCCCGGTTTTATCCCATTACCGCATAAACATACAAGGCGGAGCGGAGGAAAGAGAAGCCTCCGAGTACAACGCAGTTGTTGTTATGAGGGTTGGGAGGGTGATAAATCAAACAGGAAACGGCTTCTATGCCGCCCCCCCCGACACTGACAGCACAAACAATGCAAGCAGGGACAGCACACGCGGCTGAAGCTATTCGCGATTAACGCAGGAGAGAGTGACGAGGGAGTTTAGATTGTGTGGGATGCTGCAGGGAGAATCTATGAAAACACCTACAAACACACACACACCCCAATGTCGCAGAATGGGTACAAAAAAAGAGACGACGAAACGATACGGGAACGCGCTAAACACATCGCCACGAGTTGGATGGAAAAAAAGGAAGCTCTTTGAAGCCGTCATTTCGTTTCCTCTTGTTCCGCTGTAACATTTTTCCACAGAGGAAAAAAGAAAGATAGGGAAGACAGAGAGAGCGTCGGTTTTGGAGAGTACTTTCTGATGAAGGATAACGTAATTCGCCGGAAAGAGCGAGAAAAGTTGCTTCTCTTTATTAATTCGGTCGCTTTTTTCATTTGCGATGACGAAAAGGGAATCTCGATGCCGTTGCTAATTGGATTCCTCGATCGATTTATGGCCATCGTAAATTAGGCTGTATATTATTTGCGATAAGGGAATATTTATTCTGAGAAGTTCTTTTCCAATGAAAGCTAAATTGAAGCTGATTGGAACTCGTCCTGTATTTGCACACTTCTGTGTCGTTTACTGGTAAGTGCATCCGGCAGATATTACTTTGCTGTGAACACAAATAATGACTGCTTTGCACGGTAAATATTTTATAAAGGCGTCTTACCTTTGTGTTTCAAGGCTTAATTATCACAACTAACGAGTTGCTATCGGGGATCTATCAGGATCATCCTACAATGTAGAAATATAAACGTATTTCTTTTTGTTTTAGCTATGTAAAAAACACAAGTATTGATTTATGCTTTCAGATCTGCCTTGCGTAAAACAAGCCTTTTCAGTAAAATTTAGTTTTTAGATAACTGTAAGCTTCGCCGGTTTTTCACAGCCCTTCTTGCGGGTGTTTTCCTGATGTGGAGTATTTTTCGCTAAGCCCTCACTTAGATTTTTAAACCCACTACGTAGTTTCCTACTGTGCACTTCTTTTCAAGCTATTACTTTCCTTAAATACGACAAAGATCTAAGAAGAGACTCGTAGTCTCAATCTCGTTCGAATAAAGTCGCTTTCTTATTATTATTATTATTACGTTTTTACTAGAGAACAATACATAGATAAATATAAGTATGCAATAATGTTTTAAAAGTTCCAGTAACAACATTATTGAACCTTCGTAAGAAAATTCGCCGGAAATATTAAAAAATAAGCAAATACGAACATCTCGCTTTTTATGAAATAATTACTAACAACATTATGTTTTTCATAAAACAAAATGCAACTAGAAAATCGATCAATATCCTAACGAAATTAGTGACGACGAAATATAATATGGTTAAATTAATTTGGGGAGTGCCGTGAATAATCCACAATTTTAATAAAAAGACCTCTCATAAATTGCTACGATGGAAACTTGGCAGAGATTAAACACTTACTAAACAGTCAATCTCTATATCTGAAGGCTAGTCATGTTTTTACGGTAAGTAATCATTCCAACAAGAAATTGAATTTAAAGTCACAGTTAATAAAAGGAAAAGATCCTCTGAGAAACGTTGATCTCACGGCTGACATCAGAACAAAGCAAACGAAGCCCCAAATGACCATAAACGGAAGAGCGGGAAAAATGGAGAAAAGAAAGAAAATTAAAGGAGTGAATAAAGAAGAAAGCGCTCAATGGTTTGATGAATATGAGGAGATAGAGGAAGGGAGAATAATTCTTCGATTCGCAGGCACATTAACGCCCCCTAGTTTAGGATGGTGTCCAGTGTCTGTCTGACACCGCAGTTTACACGAGTACCGTCCTTGCTAAATCCCCTTCTTTTTCAGAGAAAAATAAAGGATTCCGCGGCTTTCCATCAATCTGGCCAAAGAGGGGACAATAGGACGGCCATTTGCGGCGGCCGAGGGAAAAAAACACGACGATCTGCGGTGAGAGTTTAAGAGCACCACAATGAAAGAGTTATCCCAGAAAGCTTCCGCGAAATCGTCGAGATTTCGAGGATAAAAATAAATAGAATTTTCTTCGCTTCTCTCTTCCCTGATTTTTGCCCTCCGAAATATTATTTCGGTCCTCGGGAGCGAAGTAAAACTTGACGGAAAGTGCTCTTCTGTCGACAGTGCTTCAAGCAGTAATGCCCCTGAAATGCTGCGATCGACCTTTGTATTGTTAGTATAAGTTACCTTCGATTGGAATTAAATGTATGTAATATTGCATTTATGTAAAATAGCGACGGTATGATTACAATAAGAAATTTATAATGATTGAGTCGATGTCGATCTCGAGTAATCAAACCCATAGTCGAATGACTTCCAATATATACCCTCGAGAATAACTTCTGGAGAAATTTGACGAGAGATAAATAGGCATTAGTTTAAATGGATTTAGCAGAAAATCCCAGAAAATGCGACGGATTCGAGAAACGACTTGTGTTATAGAAGACTTCTTTCGAAGGACTTCAACAAACGCCGCTTCCTACTTTAGAAACAGATGATGAAATCAGTAATCCACAGTTAAAATATGCTAAATCAATGCATCAAAAATATGAAATTTATTTATTATGCATTACCACCGCAGATAGTCGCTAGGACAGGCGGCAAAGTTAAATTTAAATACACTGAACAAATAACATAAAAAATATTCCGAAATATTATTCATTTAACAATCTCCTTCATTAATTATAATAGTTTACAAACAACATAAATGCAAAATTCAAACAACTATAATTAACAATATAATCTACAGCAAATACATACAACATGAGCGATTAAAAATTAACTCCTTTTCCAGAAACCTAACATATATTACGTAATCCACATAACTCATAAATAACGAATCTCGGTGCTCAAGAAAAGAAGAAGATCAACTGATGATGTACTTACCATCGTAAGCCGGATTTCGTGAAGCGACAATGCAAAATGTGAAGAAGCACTAAGTAGTCTACAAGAGATCTAAATCTTGTAGAAACAAATAAGCGTTATTTTTACGTCTAACGACAAAAAACAATTGATGATATTCGAAACATTTGCGGAAAGAAAGTTCGAGGGCTCGTTTAGCTGGTCTAGAGTATGCCTTCAAAGAATCAGTCCATGCAGAAAAGTGTATTAAGAATAGAAAAGGAATGGGCGATATGCGATACGATTTGTAAATAATTCTTACGACAAATCGGCGAGTGTTATTTCAGGATAGGAATTTTACGAAGAAAGGAGATTTAATCTAAGACTTAAGTCAGAGATACTCGGTAGACCTTTTCATCCTCTTACATGGGCCGATACAAAGTATTGCGATCAAGGAAATTAATTTCAAGACTAGGAGTTTAAATTATTAATTTCCTCTTGGAATGATACGTGACAAAAGCAAATTAGAGAAATCTATACTCTGTCACTTAACGCATGAAGAGGGACAACCCTGAAGAAGAGCATGAAGAGAGAGCAAAATGTCGAAGGAGAGGAGAAAGCATCTTTAAAAGAAAGTTTGATTCGAATGAAGGTTTTAAAAGTGAGGCCTCTACGAAAAATGAGAAGTACTACGGCGGAATAATTATAAGAATACGTAGGGACTGAAAATGACAGGTTGAGAGACAATGTTTCGTGCGAAACCAAATGAAAAACCGGTTTGGCCGAATGGAGCATGCACGCCGCACCGCTAAATATATAGCGGACGACAAAAAAACTAAAAGCCCGACGGTAATTTACAAGAAATAATAATGAAGGCGCTCGATGGAAGAATCTGTTATTTCAAGTTTTTTTACCTCGATGGTGTACAGTGCGTGCACACATGTTAAAGACGCATAGATATTTATAAAGCTGAATAGAATTGTCATAAATTCGTAGTAAAAATAGAGAAATGGATAATGAGTGCCCTCTATGCATAATTTCGCGATTTAAAACAAGTTAGATATTAAAGATAAGGGAGATTATATGGATGGGATAGAGAGCAATTTACTTCTCCGAAAGAAAAAAGCTCCCTCCGCTTACGGGTTGAATAACCCGACAAAACATAGGGACATTGTAGAAAGAGTGAACATACTAGGTTTCGACATTATATACAATTAATTCCAATCTTATAAAGTAAGTCTAATATAAAAACGATAAATAGCTTTAAATGTGTGAGATGCAAATTTTTACAACTACATAATAAGTAGGAATTCATTGAAAATATGTGTCCAATATCACCGACAGAATGATAATCAACAATTATTCAATTAGATTAATGACTCGAAGGATTATCTGCAGTCTTTTCTACTTAAAAAAGGCCAACTTTAAAGCTCCTCTACCACGAATGCGGGATCGAGGGAAAGTGAAATAAATTCTTGCGGTTGCTTTACTTACAGTTAACTTTCAATAGTAAAAGAACGCCTTGGCAATGGTACAGTAATCAATATTAGGACGATAGCATAATTAGCAGTAGTATTGTTAAAAGGGATTCGATAGCATAATTAGCAGTAGTATTGTTAAAAGGGATTCGATAGCACACCTCATTCCAGACCCACCGAGAATAGATAAGTTGAACGCGTTGCCCACTTGGCTATCCGAGAACTTCAAAGATTTATTATTACAATATACTAAGGAAAATATCAGAGACTCCTTTCTAAAGCAGAATAAAAACAAAGAGGCGAAGACTTGTCGAAAATACTAGAATGAAAAAGTTCTTTCAATTTATAAATCTAATTGTATTAGATCCGGTTGATATTCTAGCTCCGCCAAAAAGGTTCGACCTATGAACTGTCGCAAAGGAACGACCATATTTCAGTGTTAGAATCCCATTCCTTGAGTTAAACTTCCCTTTGCTCCAAATATTAATCTTCCAAACGCATTCCTTAATTCGCGAGGCATTCCACTCTTTTTGCGAACTTGGCAAAAACTTGGCGAAGAATAAAGAGATAATCGGGGCGAAGGAGCAAATAAATAGGCTTAAGAGATGAGGAAGAAAACTCATTAGCCGAGGGCAAACAAATAAAAATGGAGGATCGTTCGGTATTAACTCGTCCGTGACGACATCGACGATGCTTCAAACAAATAGAGGCGCAAAAAAGCATTTACAAATGTGCGGTCATCTGAAGCATTTATTCCCGGAGTGAGAAGAAGTCACGCGGACGGAGAAAAGAGGGGGAAATTACGAATGAGAAAAACACGCAAGGGAACGAATAAACCCATAATAACGAAGTTATAATGTTTAGAATCAATGATGATCGATCAAAGATTCAATCCTCAGAATGCGAAGGAGAGCAGAAAAAATGGTCGATCGCGAAAATGCAAAGAGACTTGAATTGCTTCCGAGAATAATCTTCCTCACAACTTAAAATGCGAAGTTGAGTGAGACTTGTAGCGAAACGGACAGGAAATGAGCGTAATTAACGTAGCCGATTAAAAAAGCGACAAAAGGAGGATAAAAAACTAATTATGCCATCCTCATCACCATTGAAGTGGAATTACTCGCTACGAGCACTTAAAATTAGTAAAAATCGGTTTCGATGAAATATCGTGTATCTTTCTTGCTCCAGAAACAGTTCGTACATCTGCAATTTTTCGCATATTAATCAAAGCATTAGGAAACATAGATCAATAAAATAAACTGTAATGGTATGTAAATATCACGATTAACTTAGATTTCATAGGAGAGAAGAGATTACTTCCTAAGCCTCCTTCAACGCCGGCCATTTATAGCGCAAATAATTCTCCGAATATAATAATCCCCGAGAGGGATGTTAAGGCGGCTCAGTCCGAGCGAAGACACCTGAGGCCTTATCGATCCGAAGGACCACTAAAACTAAGCGGTGAATTTTAAATCCAAGACTTAACGGGAGCCAAAGATGCGTTTAATGGACGGTTGATCAAATAAGAAGAGAGATACTCTCTTCGAGACGTCCTCATGTGTGATTATTACTTACGTACGAGTGACACCACTGGTGGCCATCATATACGGGAAATTAGAGGACGAAAAATGATGCTTACCTGTAAAAGAAAAGGACGAAATTATTAATATAACGCTATGCAGCTCTCAGAAAACAATTACATTTATTTCTAATGTGAGAAGAAAGTACGAAAAGACAAATAGGGCTCGATTTGATCGTGTCAGTCAGACCTATTTAGAATCTAGTCATCTTTAACCTGAACATGACATGAGTCGAAATGACTAAATATTTTTATATTATATTTATAACTAAAATATTTTTATAGGACAAAAAATAAAAAATATATTACACCGTCCTGTGTGGAAGTATGTACCTTATTGGAAGTGATACAAAACATTAATCAATAGGAAAATCATCATTCTATTTTATCGAATAATAAACCGGTGACTCTGAGGATCGTTTATTACCTTGCTCCATTTTGTGACGCATGACGCAAACGTTACGTATAATTTTTTAGATAAAAAACAATGAAATACCAACACAAAAAAATGTACTACTGTAAGCAGTGTGACTGACTTCTTAAATCCGCGAATGATCTAGGAAAAATCAGAAAATAACTACCAAAAAACAACAATTTCTTGTTGGAAGTGATAAAACACTAAGAAGCATTCGGAATGCCAGCAGACAAAATTCATTGGAACTGCGAGAATGTTCAAGACGCCAATATTCAAAGTAAAGAGACGTACGAATGCAGACAGAAAAAAAGAGCCTACAAACAGAGCCGTTTATTTTAATACGCGCAGCTAACAATTGGCGCTAAATTGGCTTAAACGGAGCGCCAATGGAGGACATTTCGCTTCTTTGTTTAACTTGCGTCAATTATCCTTCATTGCAGTGTAACGAATGAGGTGCGGTGAATAAGGATTATCGAGAGGATCGAAACACAAAGGCTAATGGCGTCCAATTTGATAAGATTAAAATGTCAAATGCAACGGATGATTCCCGCGGAAAATGTTAGCGAATTATTTTAAAAATAATCATCGAGAAGTTGAGTAAAAGAAGCAATTAGAGGAGTTAGTGCTCGGGGAGTCGCAATCAAACGTCTGTCACCGATTTAATGGAATCATTTCCGAAAATATGAATGTCCTCGAATTACGAAAAAGAAAAGAACGATTACAATAAAACATATATCACTATGGAAAACCGAATCCAAAGATGCTTTTAAGGATAAGAGAGATCGAAATTACAAGACTGATCCGATGTAATAAAAACGCCTTTCGGAAGGAAATTCATTTCTTTGGGCAAATTCTTGAATCGCTTTATTATCATCATTGGTCATTAAAAATTGAAATAAATGTTTCGTTATTTTGCTATTGAATTAGATGGAAATATATCTCTTTTTCAACCACACTAAGCTAACACTCAATGCATTTCTTTCGCAAAATTTCAATCCTATCCCATGAAACCCAAATTTGCTTGCATATATCCATACATATTTGCTAATAGCCTTACATTTAGCACTGATAACGAGCACAAAACTAAACAATACTCGTGCTCATTAAAAGAATCCTTGCCATACAAATAATTCATTCCTAAGAAATCCCTGTAAATAATGAGACGTTAGTTGAAGTGAAAAAATACGCATACATTTAAAGAGGACTTGGTAAGTAATGCGCTAACCACAAAAATGACAATTACCTTCTTTACACAATATTTCAATTTCGTCTGAAAGTATTCTTAATCTTAATGCCGATATATTATACGAAGCAAACAATATTACATAGTCGTTGAAATCTCAAGTATCAGGAGTATTTTTAAAAGTTCTTAAAAGGCGTTTTCGCTGGGTTCCACCGGGATTCGAACCTTTGACCGCTTTCACTGCAGGCGAACGCACTACCCACTTTGGAGGGGCTATTCTTTCAAGCTCAAATAGGATGGATTAGCATTAAACGATGTATTTTGATTGAATATAAATGGGACGAGTAAAGATGATGAGAAAGACGCTGCGATTACGAAAGGAAACAGGTTTGGAATAAGGTGCCACTCCGCCGGAAAATAAAGGATCAATGTTAATTATGAGCGAGTGGAGAAGTAAAGCAAGCGAAAGTTTCCTTCGTCGAACGCGATCGAGCGGTATAATTAGTCGAACATGTCGGAGAAAGGACATCGTCGAAGAAATAAGACAACTGCACCTTTGGGATGAGCGATTTACAAAAAGAGCCAACACGGGCCAAATGGATGCACGGGAAATGCAATACAAGGAGTCAATCGGAGAAGAGGATTGAATCCCATAGAGGTCGTTATCATTAAATGCGTATTCCCAATCCTGGGATTTCCACTGCAGTGTTAACAACGCCATCGGACCGTAGAAATTTGAATCACCCATCTGCTGCCACGACGATGTTTATGGCGGACACATCCTCCGATGTTTCTCTGGGGATTCTGAACTGTACCAACAGAGATCTTCGCATTACCGGACTACAAGAAATGCACTCTTGAGATGTTAAACCACCGGAATTTCACAAAGCGGTTCTATAAAAGCGAATTTTCAGTTCGATAATGACAAAATAAACTTCGAATTCGGCTGCTCAAAATTCGAACTAGCTTCTACTTCTATCCATAAAAATATCTAAAATTAAAATAGAAACCGACCGTTTTGGAGTAACATTAGTTTCAGTAACTGTGTGAAAACCAAAAATTATTCAAAAAAGGATGAAGTTTTCAAAATATCTGAACTGAAGAAAACGTGAATGCGTAAAGGAAGGAGGAGGGCGAATGAAAAATAATTCGAATGACTTTTTTCAGTAAGTTTGATATTTAATCCTAAGAATATCAGTGCAAAGAGAATTCAATTTGGGAGAAGGGTTGCAATGAAAACAACGCCGAATCGACGAAAGATAAAACCTGAAATAATTATACAAAATTAATAAACCAGAATTGTATTACAGTGGATTAGACGATAGAAACATAAATCATGATTATGCTACATATTTTGGGATAACTTAATTTTTGTAATGTGGTCCATCACGTAACCAGAGAACAGAATCCGAAATCTCGCATATGAATTGAAAGGTATCCTCATATATATCTTAATTAAGTTCATTAAAATGGAGGGAGAAAAGTCATACTGACCGTCAAGGCTATTTTAGGAAACCAAGTAAAAAATCAAGGGCGGCCCGATAGATACTTTCTGAAAACAACCTATAATGCAGACATATAGTCGATAAGTCCGATGGAGGCAAAGGCCAATAAATGAGCCCTCCCGTTAAGTCGCGTCTTTAGAAGCATCCCTGGTCCGACGCCACCCATTTAAAATAGGATTTTCTTTAAGTTGCTGTTCACCTGCCATGAATAATTTATAAGCTTCCTGCCGAATAGTGGCGATTCTTAAGTTAGAAAGCTTTCACCAAATACCCGCTCCGAAGCAGAAATGAATACACAATGCCGACGTCAGCAGGAAATAAAACCGTAAAAATATCCCTCTGCTGACGGTAAATAATGGCATTTCTACGGTGCATACACTTAAGGGGATAATGCTGTTTCCTTGCGCCTTTTACAAATCCACTGAGTAAAATGAGATGGAACTTACTAAGAGCGTAGCTTTTATTTCCAACAAATTTTAAAAGGGATATTTTAGAAAAATGTGAAATGATTATTTAGGAATATCTCCCTCACTCCAAGCATTCCTGAATTTACAATCTACGATTTAAGTCCCCGACGTTACAATAAGAGATAAATTCTATCGAATCTAGGATTAGAAAGCCGATTATATCAGCCCATTTGGGATTCGATTGCCACTAATGTTTGTACGTGATTTCTTCAAACAAATAGACACATTTTATTTAGCGCTTCTGTAGGCATTTCACTCTAATTTTACAAAACAGAGAGAGACTGATTTTCTACGTAGCATTTTGTCGAGAACTTAACCAATAATCTTCCATACCAATTAATTAGAGAAAAGAACACAATTCGATATGGTATGAATGAGTTCGTAACGTATAAAAATTAAGATTTCCGCACTCGAAAAATACATCGCTTTTCTTAAAGCCATTAATAAATTAGAAGCCACAGCAGAAACTAAATCAAAGGAAAGTGGAAACGAGCCTCGAAAGTTGCACAAAAAGGCAACGAATTGCGGATGGCATTGCTGCGACATGAATAGACGCCATTCCAAATAGAAGCGGCAGAAATGTGCGAGGAAAAATTTCCAACAGCTAAAGTTGAAATTAAAAAATTCCATTCGCGATATGCTCTCGCCGTAAGATTACATAAATACGACTGTAGTACTCGATTTCGGATAGAGAAAATTCTGGAAACAAAGCGTCGCAAGACAAGGAAATACGCAAAATGAGCGTTTGTTGAACATCGCCTGGGAAAAAAAATTACCGAGTCAGCGCGAACGAGGGAAAATTTTCCCCGACGTGGAATTCCAAGGAGTCCCTTCCGTTGTTTCCCGAGAAAATAAGAAAAAGCTCATTGCGCCAATTTTGACGCATGCGCCGACAACGCAAACAATGTCTGTGATGAGTAGACTCCAATGAGCAAACAGAGAAGTTCTTTCGCAAAAGAAGTAAATAGAGGCGCGAAAAGAAACCGGCGAGACAATCTCAAGATCAGTCAGCTGACACGGAGTTTGCCTGAAACAGCTGAAGCGAGAGGTGCACCACTATACGCTCTACCTGATGAGTCATTCCTGCCAACTAAATACATAAATATCGCGCGCCATGAGTTTGAGATTCCAATGAATAAATTCCACACGTCAAAGAGAATCCCGTTGTTCTCTACCTATTATTTGAGTACTTTATCGAGAAAATGAATTTGAATTCTAGAGATTTCCAGTAAAGTTTGAGTAAAAATAAGACGGTCTGCACTTTTAATTCAATTCGTCAAACGTACTCTATTTCTATGGGTAAAATCGATCATCAATGATCTATAAAATATCATTATATGTATCATTTACAATTATTAATTTTATAATCATAATTCATCAATGTTTTGTACTGAAATGAAAGATCTGAGCTAGGTGGACCCTAAAGTCCTTCTGCCTCTGATTCACCCCTGACTGTTACCTACATCAATGGGTCGTATTCGGGTTTTTATTCAAAATGGATGCGACTCATGCAATATATACGAGATAGCATATTTTTAAAAACAAAAAGTTACACCTCACGCAATCCTTGTTTTTCAAATCCTCATTACTTTCTTGTCTAGGACATCATCGGCAGTCCATTAATTCTCATACAGCAGAGGATCAAAGCTGGATCTGCAATTAGAAACGGTCTCTTCCACACGCTCTCTTAACGACCAATCACTTTGGTGAGAGCCACTTACACGGAGCGGAAATCGTCCCGGAAACTTCAGAAACGATGGAAAAAGAAGCGCGGCGATTCAAATTTCACTCAAATCGTTCGGAAAAATAAAAGCGATCACGGGTGACGAACGCCACCAAACGAACGATGTATTATCGAAAAAAATCGTCGATCGGAGAGTTAACAAGGTGTCGCGAAGCTATATAAGTTCCGCCCTGAAAAATAAAAAAGGGCGCTCGGCCGTCCCGTAAAAAAATCAATTACTTTCGTGTTTGCCGGTGAATTTACGGCAAAACGGGCATTTTTCCGGCGACTGGCGCCGAATCGCGTCCGGAGTGGTGATTGCGTCTTGATTTTCGCGGAGATTTAATTCCAATCGAAATTCGTCGGCGCTTCGGATCGGAAAATTATGCGTGCAATTGGACGCGCAAAAATGGGATCGCGAAGATGTAAAAGCAAGAACTAGGGTGACACTGATCAAAACCATGCATTTTAAACAAGGGGGAATTTGAATAGTGAAGGCCTCAGTTATTTAACCTACTATTGATCGAAACCGAATAATACAGCCCTTCCGTGTCGAATATCGATAATATAGAATCCATATTCGCAACGGTATAATTTATAACCGAAAATGATAATTGGGCACAAAAAATAGAATTGATTGAGGAAAATGTCTTTATAAGCAAATAAACGGATCTTCGCTGAAATTCCTAATATAAATATTCCTATAAATACCTACAACCGCTCACAAAACTATTTCCGTACCTCATTATTTTTCAGCTAAATAAAGCCGGCATTCAAATGCTCAACCGTCGCCTAGATTAACGCTGCGGAGAAAATAAGGACAATAAGTCGATTTGATGAATTTCCGAGAAATATTTATGCAATAGGACGATTTCATTTTGACTACATTGTATGTGAAGGAAAGAAAAAGGTTCAATGAACTAAGAGGCAAAGGTTCTCCAAGCGCCGATAGCGGCAACCGTCGAGGGCAATTCCTGGGAAAAGGATAATTGCTCGGCGGTCACTAGTTATTCAGCATTGATCCCTATGAAGATGGAAGCTTTGTTTCCGAAATGCCCATCAGGGATTCTGAACCTTTGCCTCTTAATATTGTATGTGTCATTTCGATACAGCTTCGCATAAGTAAACCAACAGGCAATAGTTCCCATTATCTGAAACTTTCACGCGAAATTATTTCCAATTTTCTTATAACCAAAATTAAAAGTAATAAAAATGGCAAATGAACCGAAAAGGGTAAAATATGGCTGCCTCGATCTAATTATGGATCATTAAGCGGCGTTCATTAATCTGCGATACATTCACAACTATCCGAGTACAACTTTACCGCACCAATAAAAAGTCTCGATTCCAGCCTACACCTGGTACTAGTGAAGAGGCAATAACTACATGACGTATAAACTGGACTCAAAACGACTGCTCTGGGAAAGAGGCATTGACAGTTCGGGAAACGTCATAAAAAAAGAGTTACTATCGGCGAAACAAGCGGCAGGGAGAGAGATGGATCTTCTAGTGGGAGAGTCAGTCGATTAGTTGATTGCCTTGGCGGCAAAAATGTCGAGCTGTACCCTCTCCAGTTCACCGCTCGCCGTTCCAAGTGGGAAAAGAGGAGTTTGGGAAAAACCATGGGGGAGGGGAGGGTGGAAAAGGAGAGGCGGCGAGAGATGAAAGAGGGGTTCAGCTGATCGATTGCTGACATTTCTCTTAATTCGAAGGGCTCACGACGCCCTAAACTCCACTTTCCTAAACTTCTCATCCATAGGAATTCGCACCGAATTTCAGGGCAAAAGAGAAGTGTGTCCATTTCGGAAACAGGCGATGAATATCCCGTATATATCTCAACCAAAGGAAGAACGGTGGAATGGAATATGTCGTGCGAAGAACCGAACCTCGTTCTAAATATTGCTGCAATTGTAAGCCATTTTGCAAATAATAAATAATCAAATGGAGTCTTTATTTTGGCCAAAATAGCGACTTTAAAATCCCATCTTCCACATAACCCAAATATTTATACGCATTTGAAATCGATCAGTTATGCCAAAAGTACTTTGATGTACGGATTTCAAATTTTGGTGAGTTCGCACGGAAACAAATGCACATCGACGAAGTATTTTACAGGTTATTTCATAATTATCGGAATATTTTGTGTATCAATCAAATAAATTACAGAGCCATTCATGCTGAAGGTAGATTTAGAGAATCCGAGTGATTACGCGAGTCTTTGCAGAAATTCCCAGCTAATTAAATGAAAAAGATCTGAGAATTCGATTACCTTGATTACTCCAGGTTTTTTGGCCAAACTTAACGGAACGACATCTAGAACCAACTAATAGGAAATACTTAATATTTTGCAAAAATTTAATTAAAACAGCAGTTTTTGATAATAAAGATCATCCGAATACGGTGCCGCTAAGGATGATTGTTTGGATCGAAACCGGTCGTTACAAAAAAATTGTGGAATATCATTAACAATTGTTTTTTAGATCTTTTATTTGGCTTTCTGTATTAGCACTAGTAGATTTGTTGCATGATCTTCGATTTCCTGACGATCTAGAATCATCAGGCGATTTTAGAAACATTTCCTCCAACCTTATGACTTGCAATGAAATAATAGAAAGAGTATTTCTATTGTATGCGTCAGCGGAAATCACAATTTTAAAATATGAAAAAATACTAAAAGGATTCTACCACCAAGTCGATACCGAATTAGTAGATTATATTAAAAATGCATCTCATAAATGTGGCCTATATTTTCTAATCGAATAGAAATATATTTCTTCAAATAAACTATCTCTGTAAACGGAGAATGATCATTATGAAGACTTCTATCGTAGGAAAAAGACTCCGAATAGAAACTTATTTGAAGACTGATAGAGTCTACATCATACGGAAATTGAAGCAAATTTATTAATCTGCTCTGACAGAAAATCGGCGCACCCAAAAATTTCGGAATGCTGCGACAGAGTAATAAATTTTATTCGCAGCAATTTACTTAAAATGGCAAACTACGAAGTGAAATATGTGTGAGTAAATAAGGATCGATTTGATAGAGAGTATACTGACGGAAAGAGTATCAAGAGAGAATAAAATAAGGGCTCGCTCTACTTTTACAGAGGAAGTTTTAATAGCGTAAAAAAACAACGGAAATAAAAGATCCGAATCTTCATTCAGAGGACTGTAATTAACTGTGTTTGGAGGCAAAAAACATTGATGCATGGAAGGAGATAATAAGGAACTGGAAATCGATGGGATTAAAATAAAAACGAGGAGGATTAATAACTGAGGGAAAATACATTCGTCAAAGTTGAGGAATTTGATAAATACTTCGGAGTGTTAATTTTTTCCGGAAATGTAAATGGGGTTAAAGATTTCGGATTTATTCTGTTATGGCATCATGTGATAAACGATGCAGATATTGCTTGAGTGGCAATCGGTGATCGGTAAAGAATCAAAGAACATTGGGAAATACCTAACTCGTAGAAGATGATGCCATAAGATGCTGTAGCGTAATTTTCACCATGTATAATGTCTCTGATAAATGAACTAACATTTAATTTGGATGAATTTCACGAGAGTTTTGCTCAACAGTTTTCTAGTCCATATTTTTGGGTGCCAAAATCTACAAAATACGTCAATAAAAATTCCATTTTCACTAATTCTAATTAAGGAAATGAGAGAAATGCAATAAAGGTAGAATTTCAGACGTAAACAATGTGAAAGTAAGAATAAAGGAAATTGTCCATTACTTCTGTATTCATCTCTAAGGTTCACAAACTAAAACAATACTGAATGCAATGACAGGCCCACTTGTTATCAAGCTATTGCACTTGCTTTATGGGATGGGTACGGGGGTTAGAAAAAGTACAAGAAATGGATGCTACCTTAGTAAGTTAAATGCCAAATGAAATTGAATTACTTGGTTCTTCGCTGATGATTGTGCACTCCTACATTTATCTTTAAGTTTGGAAATAGCAACAGATACTTCATTCGCTCGAGACGAATAGGATATTCAATTTAGATTTCTATATGATAGAACTGAAAGATGTACAACTTTCTCTTACGAGAGAAAGAATTATATTCAGAAATCATAGTGATGGAGAGAAAATTTCGGACCAATCGGTCTCCTTAGAAATGCCATCCGCTGCAGTGTAACGATGTTTCAGAAAAAAACGAGAGGCAAAAATCCCATTCTTTCGAAATTTAGCGTCGAAAGAGAATTAAATAAAAAAGGAATTTTACTCCGGCGGAATTATGGGCGGAACGGATTACTGTCTTCCATTAAGGTCGCATGATCGAGTCCCGTAATTGTTCGGCGCACGAAGCGACGTTAAAAATTCAACGGCTCGTCAAAAATTGGACGGCCAACCTTATCTAAAATCCACGAACGGAAAAATGCGGAGCTGAAAATTTTAAAGGGAATTTTTTAAATTATAAAGATTAGGAGAACTGGAATTTCCCTATCTACACTTTCCGTACGTTCGCCTTAATCGCGAAAAGATAGATATTTTAACGAACTTTGCCTACAAAATGAGGATCGAAATGTATCGATGCTCCGCGAAGCCTGTATTTTACGCAGTTATAGAGACGAAAAATAATCTTACTCTCAATAGTTGATGAAAAATTACCAAAAATGAGATTAATACCGAATTGAGAATCTTCTTGAAGAAAGTGTTATCAATAATCCTTGCTAAACAATTAATATCTGATATAAATAAAATAGTTTTTGTTAAGAACGTTTAGTTTGATTTACAATGTATTATTCACGAGTGTATAAGCATCGGACGCTTCTTCTAAAGTAGAAAAGACAATTTTTCCCACAAATAGACGCGAAGCAGATTATCCTAAATCTCTCAGTTTTCCATTCTTCGTATCAATGTCATTCTTCTGTCCATTCCTTTCCCTGCAATACGTCTTCTCTCTAATCGATTCATTATTATTTACGTATATCTTGAAGAGTTTCCAAACAATGATAACCCATCAAAACATCCACATTTGCATCCACCCAACAAACGGAAGGATTTCATTCTACTCTGAACACTATTGAATTCCGTTGGCTATTCTAACCGCAATTCAGAATGTAATACGGTTATTAGGTGCAAAATCATCAACTGCTTACGAGTATCTAAGCTATCATTTCCTTCCATATGTTTATATTTACAGTAAAAGTCGTTATTCCACTGAATACGCGATTTTCTTTCGGTCTTTCACATTAAACACACGGTAAATATACCTTAAGAAGCACTATTGCCAGAAAAAAGCGGATATTAACATTCTTAGGTGCAACACGGTATAGCCAATCCTACTTGTCAGTCGAAAATTGTTTGCATTATTCCTGCCTTGTTCGAAAGAAAAGCTTCATTGTAGAGTGAAAAAAATGAGTAACGAAAGAAGACTTCGGAAAGGAAAACTTCGGAGGAAAGAAGAAACTTTGACCGCATATAGATCACTATTTGAAAATACGACAATAAGGCAACCAGTTTAACCCAACAATAGTCTTAATAGATATCTACAGCTGTGACAAGAAATGCAAACTGAAGAATATTCCTATTCTTTTTAAGTTCTAAATAAAGTATTTAAAAATCAAAGAGCCAAAAAAAACATTTCTTTGTTTTGTAATGTGAAAGAAATAGAATTTTTTAATAGCCCCGTTATACCACGGGCCTCTGAAAAGCTTCTTAACCGGGTTTCATGGAAAATGGAAATGGGATGAGGGAGTGGAGTGAGTGCAGGAATTGAGTTTGAAAGCCAATCCCGCTCGCGTTATAAGGTTGACAATGGACCATTTATTGAAAGCACACAAACCAATTCCACACAAAATGAATATTGAAATAGGGACAAAAAAATCAAGCTAATATCATTATTTGGGAGGGAGAGCATTAAATTTCAAAAAGTATTATTCCTCTCCTCTGTCCCACACACTCACGCTCCAACGGGATGGATATGCGATTGATTAAAAAATCGATATCGCCAATATTTTTCCGGAAAAATGGAGCTTTATAAAAATAATGAGCGTTAATTGTTCGTGATGGAAAAAATATAAATGGATTTCCGCGGAGATGGGCAAAATGTCATTAAACTTAAACGTTTGCGAATTTTTATTCGTCGATTGGCGTTTTTTCGCAGCTGGACTCGATCTCCTCCAAGTTTTCGAAGAATGGCAACGGAAATGCATGCGAGACATGCAAATCAAATGCCTCATTAAACGGCACAAATGGATAAACGAGAATAAATTTCCATTTCTTGCGATTCCGTCTAGTCAATCCCAACTCTGAGAAAAACCACATGCAAGTTGGGCATTCAATTAAAAAAATATGTGAAATAGAGCGGGAATATAAAATCTCGAAATACGAGCGTATTCTTCTTTCACAAAGAAATGATAAAATGGTGAAGCAACTCGGTGAGATTAGGTGAGCATATAGCTGTCAGGAAAATAACTCATCTTCGCAGTCTTCCATTCAGTCATATCGATATAAAAAACTACACATTCAAATCACTACTCTTTCATTTACGCGTACTAATTGGTGATGTAAAGATAATCCTTATGTTTTAGACGTAAAAGAAAAGAAAAGCTTGATGTTTAGAAATTAACTGTAAAATTCCGAATGAATTGATCCTGTAAGTGCATGTCCAATTAATTAAGACCCCATATGATTAATTACCATCTCATTCTATCACATTGGCATTCTTTGCAGACTCACTGCAGAGGAAATGCTCTTTTATGTGTTTGCGAGAGGTGCTTAAAAATGATAGTAAATTTAGAAATGGAATCTAGAATGAGAAAGAACGACTGGAAAAAAGATTAAACCAAAATTTAGACAGTAAAGAACATACAGGAAGGGATTAACAAAGTAAAGTTAGCCTAGTTTGCGATCGTGGTTGACGGGAAAAACTAGATCAGTCAGCGTTCTCTGTTTTTAACATAGGTAGTTTTTCTATAAGGTAATGGTTATCAGTTCCCTTATTTGAGTACTGTTCTATCTCCATTTATCCACGAGGGCAAGATGACGAAAGGCTTTGATAAGGAAATCAGGAGAAGATTGGTAAAAACCTTGGTGTTGAGTGTTCTGTTTTATGGATGTGAAACGTGAACTCTACGAAAGAAGAGCATGAACATATTGGTTGAGATGGTAAAAAGAGAGTAGATTTGGATTAAAGTTACGAAGCGGAAGAAAAAATAAGTGAGGAGTAAGAGCAGAAAGAAAAGTTGGAAGCAAGAGAAAAGAAAGGGAAAAATATGCCGGACGATAGAAGGAGCGGTTACCGAGAAATTAAGAAAAGGTTTGCTAATGATATGCCGTGGACACACCGCAAAGATCTCCACAAGTCGTGAGGAAGTTCCTTATTACATCTTCCGATACTCTTTCCTTTCTGAGAATCTCTTCCGAGAGGTGCAATCACATGTGTTTCTTTCAAATGGGAAAAGAAACTATTACAGAGATCTACACGGGGGAATTTTTTCATCGGAAATTAATTACTTTTAAATTTGCAAAGGTATGTTAGAAAAGAATCTGCGATCAGAGGAAAATCGTAATACATTAATTCAACGGAAAACGGTATGGAAACCGACGAAACTGAGTTCTTAAGAACCATGAAAAATACAACTAATCACTAGGAAAATACGGAGAAATGGAAATAAGGAATGGTAAGAAATAATACACTACTTAATATGAGTAAATAAAATTAATGCGATCAGTCGTGGAATTTCGCAGCAACGATATCGAAAAGAAAAGCACTTGGTATCTTCAAAGGCATATTTTTAATTCTACATGTTTCGTTCACATGTTGACATCAAGATGAAACATATCGAATTAAAAATATGCTATGGATTTTGGAACAAAGTGTTTCTCTCTTCAAGATGGTTGACAGTGAATATTAACGTTGAGCCATGTTTATTTTTTACCTAAAACATCAATTTAACGATTGTACACTAAAATGGCCAGTAGAAAATTTAAAATCACATTGGTATTGAATATCAACGCTTCGATTAAGATCTTTCCTCTTCGCTAATCTCGTAAATATAGGTGAAAGATCTCAGCATAACTTATAAAGTATGCCTTAATTGTTTCGCCAATTGTCAACACTGCATTCAAACCGCATTGCATCAGAAACGATTTTGATGAACAATTTCGAAAGGTCTCGCGAACACCACCCTCAACGCTTGTAAGAATATCCACGGATTTGAGATTTCTAGATTGAAATCTCCGTTGCGAAATGGAAAGGGTCCTCGATGACTTCCTGGTGAAAGCTTTCCCTTTCGATATATCTCGACCGAGATCTCGATTCGATAATGATCGAGGGGAAACAAACGAGAGCGACTGGAAAGTTGACAACTTGAGACACGCGTGACAAAAGCCACTCGTGATCATCGGAGTGATTTCCTCAAATTCGTGAATCGAAACGTCCTTTCCATTCACGAACGTGATATTACGGCACGATCGTGACTTCCCTTTCGCTCGAAGAGACAAAAAAGAACCTGCTGTTCATATCGAACAGTTAAAAAGATATGGAGAAATAAACAAGGTTGTGTAATGGACGAATTTCAATGCCAAAGAGTCCACCCAAATTCGTTTTCGTACGACCAGAGGGGACATACATTTAAAAAAAAACTGGGACTGTCCCTGTTTTAAAAACAGGATTAAACTGGGACATTTAACTTTTTGATAAAAATGATTAATTAATTTATTTTTGAAAACGGTAGTAACTGATCAATTACCTTTGGATACAAACATAAAACGATGATTTGAAATTATCGATGTTTTTGCGCGGTGCTCTTTTGGCGGCTATCTCCATTGACATATAGTAGATGTATATATAGACATATAGCTACACATGTGATATCTAAGCTATCCTCCAAATTATGAACCGCTCACTGCCTAATTACCACTAACATTCTTATAATGATGCTTCAACTAAAACAGGGGGCACAATAGATGAATGTAAAATAGAAATAATAGGTGAAATGAAGAAAATTTTGGATTTTGAAAAGAGGAGGTACGGTCACCTAAGGTGGGACTGGTATCATTCCGTGTCTATATGAGTGCGATCGGCGGGGGAAACCGAAAGATCACTGTGAAGAGCGACGAAACAGGCATCTCTCGAATAAAAAAGGAAATGCATGCCGAAAGTGAGATCAATGAAAGTCAAGCACTTCCCCTCCTGTTTCGAGCCAGTAATTAATCAGAGTAACACAACGGAGACGGATATTGTATTAGAGACAATTAAGAGCAGAGATAAAGAAGGCTGGGAGATTAAGAAAGCGCGTACGGTGGGCGTGCTTTTTATCGTCGTGCACAAAGTGAAATATATATTCAAAGCAGCATTACGGCAGCGAGTGTAATTATAGTGAGCGAATAAGGGCATCAAAGAAGGGCGATGAAAGAAATATTGAGGGAGAGGAATAAGTTTTGAAGAGGAGGAAATTGACAAAAGAGACGAACGAAACTGCGAAAGAGAGTCCTCTAAAAAGAGAGACGAATAAATGAGAATCGTACGCCGTTTTCAAATCATTACTCTCAGACGTTTTTTTATTATTTTCCGGCGCATACGTATATTTTTTCTCTTTCAGAATATCCAAACAAAATGTTCGGAGGAAAGACTTGGCACAACGATCTCGAACAATGAGACATTTTCCTGAATTTTCTCTATTCGGAAGGCATAATATCGGTTGTTGCAGATCCTGATTATATTTCTCCGTTTGCTCTCGTGCGCGTCGGTAAAACAAACCGTTAAAAGAGCGTTTGTACTCTGGAAAGCTGCTTGGTTGACTTGAAAGGAGCCCTTTTTACCTTTAAATAGTTTCATAATTATAAATATGAACGCCGGGAACGATAACAAACAACTATGCAACGGATTTAAATGTCCCTCTTTGAGAGACTTAATGGGAATTAATTAGTGGCGGCCGAGGAAATGTTCTCCTTTTTAAATACTGTTAATGGGATTGAAGTTCGGAAAAGACGCCGATTTTTAAATGGAAGTATCGAGCGCACGACGGCGAATCAAAACAGAGTCGCCCAAACAATTTCTCATTGTGAGACGTTCAGTTTCTCATTGCGTGACATTCAAATACTCAACAGAGAAATCCTCCAGGGAAAGAAGGAGAAAATTATTCGCGAATGACATCAATAGCAATCGATAAAAATATCCACAAAGAAATATGGCATCGTAATGCTTATGGTTATTTCGAAAGGAGAAAGCATCTTCTTTTAAAATAGTAATCTCCATTTTCGTGCGAATACTTTACGCACTAGGAATATTATAGGAATTCTAACATAATGAGGATTATTATTCCGTGCGATATTCACTGAAAAGATAGCTCGATGATTCATTAACTGAGAGAAGTTCAATGATGATACTTCACCTGACAGATTTTAAACGTTGCTCACGAACAGAAGATAAAATTCTCATCTACATCTACATGAATACCCTGCAAGCCGCCTTTCGGCGTGTGGCAGGGGGTGTAAACACCAAATTTGGTCAATCTATCTCGGTCAAAATTAGTTCATTATCACAAATAGAACATGATTTCCTAGCAAAAATTAATCCTGTTTTATCTTCTCTAGTTGTCAATAATGTGGTATTATGTATACAGTAGCATTGTATATACTATTTCGTCATAGTATTTTGTTTCCTAGGGAATGATAGTGCAACTAATATGTTAATAATACGATGTCATCAAATAAACATCCGATCGATTCTCGGTGCAGACGTATGCGCTTAAGACACACGCAGAAGGTGAAAAGAGAGAGAATGAAAGGGAGAGTTAATAATGCAGAGGGGAGTGTGTGTTTGGACGATGCCAACCAAGATTAGCCACGTTAGGGAGGAAAGAAACATTGCTCGATGGGAGTTTCTATACAAAGTGTATGTTAGACATGTGTTGTTAACTCGCGAAACGTTTGAAATGAAAAGAGCCTCATCTTAGGGCGAGTGCAGCGAGCATAGACAAATAATAAAAACGATGCAGGGGATTTAAGTCGGGAGGAACGAAGAATTTTTCACTCATATTCATATAACATTTTCGAGGAAATTCGTCAAACCAAACAGCTTTAAAAAAAAGAAAACAGTATCTACAAAATGAATCATTTGAGTTGATTGCAATCATTTAGTTCAACGACTACTATAACATCGCCTTCTATAGATGATCCGACATCACGAAAGTAGATGAAACTTACAATAACAGACAAACCAATCTCTGTACATTTCGATTTTCCTCCACACAGATACTCGATTAGTAACTCGTTTCTTTCAAGATAAAACAAAGGACTGAAATTAATCGGGAACACGAAGATTTACGGATTATATTTCACCGAATATCTGATTTAAAATGAGAAAAAAAATGAATCCTTAAGGATCAAGGGAGATTAATAAATCTCTGGGAGGGCCCATCAAATTTTATCTCGATGCAGATAGTTCTTTACATAAAGACGATATATTTAGATATGCCCATTAAGTGACGATAGGAAACAGCTGCGCCACACACCAAGGAGCGCAAGAAATGGCGGTCCACATAGGTAGATAGCCGTGAAGAGAGAAAGAGGGAGTGGCGAATATTAGATGCGAAACACAATAGGGCGTGATGGAAACGGATAGAATTCAATCCCATACGCACTCGGCAAGACATAGGAGGATTAGGAGGGAAGAGATGAATGGGTAGGATTAGGAGACGGGGGAATTAAAGATGTTAAGCTGGCGGGATCCGCACAGCCAATGGCAAGGATTAAATGGTGACGTCTCTTTCGCTACGACTTTCGATTGGGAACTCAAGACGACAACTATTTTATATTTGGAAGACAAACTTGTAAGGATCTCTAGCAGGATGGTGATTACAAAAGTTTGAGGGAAACATTAAATAGCCTTGAATAAAAATATCAAACGACTTTATTTTGAGCGTTTGACGACATAAAAGATTTAGATAATACAAGAAATTCTGCAAAAATACTGAGTGCAAGTTCGTGACCAATACGGAAAGAGTCGGTTAAGTGAAGGAATAATGAAAGTGACCAAATCATCACAATACATCGTACAGTAAATCGCAATAAAATTTATGAAACATTGCTCGGCTACAACATATGCAAGGAAAATTTTCTGGAGTAAGATGCAATGCATCCACACCTATTCACTGAGTTTTCGATCTGGTGCTTGCACCCCATGCCATACGCCGAAAGGCGGCTTGCAGGGTACAGATGTAGATGTAGATCAATAATCTTCTGGTATCATTCATTAATAAGTAACTGAAGGGCACTGATAATAGAAATTTTGAAAAATTTACAAACTGGTCCTGATAAGGCAAGAAAGAAGCCGGGTTTCAAACGCAGAAGGTTCATCTTTCTGTACTCAACTGCACTCTCTCTTTAAATATCTGGATTCGCAGACATGTAGCACAGCTTGCAGTACTTAGTGGATGAGAGAATTAGTAAGGAGCAGAATTTGTGAATGATAATGGAAATGCTACCGTAGGTGATTTTTCGATTTTTTTATATGGATACAATAGCTAAGAACATTAAGCAAATTTTCGAAAGATAGTAAATTTAACTGGAATTCCTACATATATAACCCTACAGGTAAAGTATAATTTGAAGAATATTGCGCTAATGCAAAAGGGCCACTAGTAAGCCACTACGAGGATTAATGCTATTCGAAAACACCAACGTACAAAAGCTCTCACTCGCGTAAATATCCGTAAAATAATACATTCATATAAAAATGCGACTGAAATATGGGGAAAAAATCCCTGGAGGAACCAAATCTGCAAGTTTTATGACTTTCCTCGATTCTCATATGTTACACATCGGCAGACGTAACAAATAAATCCCACCAATTCTGTTAAAACTTAAAAAAACGAAATTTAATATATAGCGAAAAAATTTCAAAGAGCTTCGACGCTCGAACATAAAATTTCCCGGCGTGAAAAAATGTCGGCAAGAAGATCTGCGAACATAAGCGAAGCACGGCGCCAAGGATTGCGAGTCTATTAATATCACGTGATTTAATGCGGAGAAATAAAAGAACACCCATAATCCTCTACGAAAGTGAGGAATGGAAGAAGTCGGAGGAAAATAAATGTAAGAGGATTAGGAAGAGCAAGAAAATGGAGAGACGTTAAGGAATGAGAACAGAAGAAATACTGATAAAGAAGAGCACATGGAGAAAATAGCGGACAAGATATTTGAGGAGAAGAGAAGAGATGGGGAATCACTGAATGAAATCAATGTCGAGCAAAAACGATACAAAGGATTCGTTTAACAACGTCCAATAATTAATAAAGTGAGGAAAAGTTAAAACATAGGAATAAGGAGAAGGAAGATTTCTTTGCACGAGAAGGCCTTAAATCGAAAGAATAACAGAATCAGAAAATAGCGACATTATTGGGACTCGAACCCAGGTCTCCCACTTGAGTTATTTCTTCGGTTTCAAGGCCTCTTTGTGCTTCTCCTCATCATTTCCTCAGGGATATCCTCTCTTTGCTTGAGGTGCCCTTTCGCCGGAATAGCTCTCGTTAAGAGATGTGGAATCGACGCGGCATCGTAGTTTAGTGGTTAGATTACCTGCGCGGAAAATGGAAGACCTGGGTTCGAGTTCCGGTTATGTCGCCTTTTTCATTTCTATGATTTCTTAAGTTACAACACACTACAGAAGAGTTAAATTGCTTACACGCTTATTCTCGGAACATAGTAGTGTTCCTTACACACGATGTCACGTTTTATAGAATTTCGATGAGAATAAAAGGAATTCAGATGAATCTAGTGTGAAACTGTAAATTTATGAAGTATAACAATGTGGCAGGATTAATTTTGAAATATAAACTGTCGTAAATCTTTGGAAGAAAGATGTTCATCGTGTCAAACGAGGGAAAAGGGAAGACGTGGATAAGCAGTTTTCTAACAAAGAAAAATATAGTCATGGGTCTTCGTGGATGAATCAACTCGAGAAACTGAGATATAAATTATAATAATATTTATTTATTTGGACGATATGGAGACTAAAAGTATCCTCTTTCATCTGTAGAACTACATTTAAGAATGTTGCTTTTAAAGCTCTTACATCAGATATATTCAGATATTTAGATTTATCGAAACAAAAGCACAGTGAAAAATCCTATAAATTGGAGATGAAATAGTTACCTTCAAAGAATAGTGATTGTATTTCAAGAAATTCTTTCATTTATTTTTTCATGCTGTAGTTTGCATTCATGTTCTTCCTCTTAAGATTACCACTCGATCAATATCGAACGATATACAGAAACGGAGCGAAGAAAAACAGAACTGCATTACTTTCCGTTGCGAAATATCATGCTTCTAAAGGAAACAAGGCCTGGCTAGAATTACCTAGAGACAAAAATTGAATAATTTAGGAGAAGGAAAAATATCGCACTAGCGAAAAAGGGATCACTTTGATCAGAAATGGAATGGGAAAATGACAGAGGTATTTTGGAGAATTTCATAGAAAGGTCGTAAAAAACTTAGTCTGGCAAAGCACTGAATTTGTGTCCTTCTTAAACAGTACGAACTGCGAAAAAACATGTTTAGAAGAGTTACAAAAAATCAGCGGTAATAGGTAACAAAAATCCAGTCAGAAAGAATTTAGGATAGCAAAATGTGACGTTACGTCCGCCATCTTAGAGGATACAATACTTTTGCCATTCAAGAGTTTTCGGAATCAGCCTTGTCGACGTCGTACACGATCTTCGAGGAGTAACCGAATGGTGCACACCCCCTACGCCAACAATGGCAGGAGGTAAATATCATATTTTATTTAAAGCGTACCTCGAAGGAAGGGCTCACTCTCGAGAGCCTTCCCCAGTCAACTGGTTAACATTTAAATGAATTTCATGCGCATATAAGATTTAAGAAGGACCAAAAGCTGTATAAAAAAGTGGGGAACATCAAAGCTTCGGATGACATAATGCTGAGCCGTGGGCCTTCATATGAGAGGGATAAAATATTTGCGAGGTAGCTGTGAAAGCAAATATAATAAACTGGCAGGAAACCAGCACCGACGACTTTGGGAATAAATTTCACGCACTTTACGGCAAAATCGGCCGAAGTAAAAATCAATAGCCTACGAAAGTCAACGACAAGTACTTCCCGCTACTGGTAAACGAACCTGGGACATGGATGTTTCCTAAAAATAAAACATCCGCATGAGTTTACTAGGCTGCCTTCAGCAGGTGGGAAGGATAAAATGTGAAGATCGAAAGAGGGTAAACATGGCCCGGGAGAAGGAAAATGGTTATATATTGGAGCGAGGCGAAATATAATGAAAATATATCGAGGGGAGTGGAGAGGTGGGGCAAGGAATGAGGTAAAAAATATAAAAGAGGAATATATATAAGGAAGGGAAAAATGAGAAGATCTGGAGCGCCATGAGACGGCGCGCGGTTTTGCAGCGAATTATTAAATTGCGCAATGCATTAGAGCAATTGGTTGAAGGCCATTTGTTTAGGGACACGCTAACTGTAAATGGATGTTATTCATATTTGAGCCTATTTCGGAATAGCGCTTTAGAGCGAAAAACGCGTCGATTAAAACATTGTGTGAATTACTAACGCACTCCAGGAGCAATTTGATTAGATAAAATTATTTTTTACGCAAACAAGTTTAAGTCTAGGTAAGCCTACAGAAGTATACCGAGCCGCAATCAGACATCGAAGCTGAGGCGAAAAAATCTATGAAGTGGAATTCGAAGCTAACTTAAGGATATGATAAACTCGGTTTAATCCACAATTTTCCAACCTGACCCAAACCGACTTGTCAATTTCATCGAAATTCTTATTATAAAATGAGCCGTAATGAAAGCAGATGTGAATCGAAAACCCTAACAAATACGTCATCTACTAGAGTAACACCCGGTTGCTATGGATAGATTTAGTAGTTGTGATCGTATAAATCTAGGCGTTCATAGATTAGATCCACCGAATGAGGAAAGAAATTCCGAACGCGTCGATTAAAATAAAAAGATTTTCGGTGCAAAATTAACTTTTAATCGAGCGAAATTAATTGGAGATATCTTGAAAAAATGGAGGAGGCCATCTTCCAGCGTCAAGATTTAATTAAGAATGAGGATTGGGAATCAGTACGAAGAGCATAAAATGAAACTCGAAATAAGATTATGAAATAAAAAGGCATTTAATATTTCATCCGGAAGCGTGGATCTCTCGAGGCAAATTTATTTACTTATGCAATTCAAATCAGAATGTGAATCTTCGAATAAATATTTCCGAAAGGGATCCACAAATATTAGTCTTTTAATCGTATCTGCACCCTTCATTACATTCCTCCTGCTTGAGAAATCCCATCAGCTGGAATGATATTTATTCGCGAGATTACGAATCCTATAACCAATCCTTAGTAGTTCATCTCGTTCGAAAATCTAAATTATATTTACTTAGAATCTTATGGAAAACTATTGGGATTGTTTGCATAGGAAGGAATCCAGTTTAATTAAATCGAGCAAAATAAACAGAGATATATTTATTGGCAAACTATCGGGATATTGGTCGTTATCATAAGCCAGCGCGTATTCAAGAATTCAGTAAATGGACCAATACGTAATGGCATCATCAGAGTCTAAAACATGTCTCAAGTTGACATTATGGCCATATTATTCCGCCTATAGCGTATATATAACTAAGCGCTGAGGGCTTCAACTATATGGTAGGACCTCACTTGACTACGCATTTGAGCTATCAATAATGTTTTAATCAATAATAATATACTTTCTCATTTCTAATAGAAGATCGACGCATTCAAGGGTTGTTTTTTATTTCAAGGAAGAACTTGACATCTTTAAATCATTTCTTTTATGTAGCATTTCCTTACAAAATATCACATTATTTATTTTTAAATGTTTCAATAATATAAGGATGAAAAATACTCTTTGCCACTCAAAAGAATTCAATAACTGTTTATTTTTGCCTCCTTGAAACGACTGCATACTATACGGAATGCATTTTTATATGCGTTATAACAAAATGGGAACTTTCCTAATTTGGATCTCATTTGTGCCCGAGGCTCCCTTAAAGAAGGAGATATGAAAGCTAACTTTGAGAGATAATTAGAATGCCGCGGTACATATAATTGCGTTCACTATTTACAGACAACTCAAATGGACAGTAAAACTAAGATATAAGAGCATAAGAAGATATGGAGAGGATGTAAAGCAACCGAACTTCAGCCAAGGAGTTTTCTCCATGGAAAGCAGATAATTTCTAAATAGTTTCAATTGAAACAATTCTTTAATAGGAGGCATCGCGAGCGAATCACTTTTCCGTGCACAATTACGAATTTCAGTAAGATCTTTCATTGTGAAAATATCTAAAACCCGAATTAATATATCATTCAGTACAGTGATCTTAAAATGGAATGGCTAAAATTGAGAGAGACCCAATGTCCCCGTAAGAATGTTTAATTTTTTTTAATTAATGAGGAAGTGAGTCCAAGCGACGGGTGATTTTAAATTAGCATCCATCTTGCAAGGGTAGTGTACAGTTAACGAGGGGTCAGAGTGGGGCTCGACAGATGAGATTGGACGAGGGTAAACATAACGGCGAAAATGGAAACACTTTCCGAATGAGGAGGGACAGGGGTCTGGAAATTATAAGCAAAATGTAGGCGGACATGAACTGAGGATATTGTTTATGGGAAAATATAGCGAGTGAACTCAACATGACGAAACCTAATTATAAAGTTTCCCCTGAAATACAAACCTGAAAACGGAGAGCGAGGCATTTCAAATGGATTTCTTAGTTTAGACCCTTAAAATCAACTATTAACTGCTCTCTGTGGTAATGTTCTAAATACATACTCGATAATGAAAGAGATTCTCCCCCTCTTGGGTCCTCGTTGCCGATTTTTCTAAGGAAATGTTTCCAGAACGATCAACGAGCAGGAGGAACCAATTGCCTCGATGAAGGAGAAATCATACAGAGAGAGCATTCCTGTTATAGAATATCATCGAGAAACGAAATTTTCTGGATAACACTTTCTGACCGAATTTTAGTGGGTTTTGCAGTAGTGATCGGTTCTCTGTTTCACTTAAAAACATAAAAGGCAAATAAACATAATGGATGCAAGATGAGTAATCGCCATTCGGTAATGGTAAATATACTGTATTGGCAATGTTTATGGCAACTCAGAATTTTTATCTATGTGACTTAAATATTACTTCCTTGTATTGTTATGAGTTGTGCGTTTTTTATACACTTTGCATAGAATATATTTTTTCAAGTTGATTGTTTATACTCATTGATGAATATTCCTTCTTGATGTATGAACTATTAGTAGGTTTGCGTAGGTTTTTCAGTTCACCTTTTTACATTAGTGTTTGTTTTGCTGCGGTAGGGTAATTTTCCTCTAAGATTATCTTAGGTTTCTTATATTCACAATTCTTATTTTTCTCGTTTTATTTAGAATAATTTGGATGAAGAACGACGATGGGTTAGATAGAAGAGGAGAAGCTTATGCCAAGTTTTATCATTAGTTTTACATTTATTACTCATTACATTTTATTATATTTATTTAGTTTCCGGTTGTCAGCATTTGGCATGCACTGAAAGGGTTTCACGCCATATCTGACATTTCCTGACCTTCGTTTCGACCGACCGTATGTTCCGAAATGCATGAGCTACCTTCCAAGAAAATAACAGAATGCGTTGCTACGGCTAATGAAAGAAATATGAAAAAGTGCCGCTTTTTATGGCCTCCGCAACAACGCTGCGAGCAGACAGAAACAAATCACCTCCGCAGTTCTCGAATGCAAGAAACAGATGCCCCGAAATCACTTATTTAAGAGTCCGCCGCATTAAAATGGAAGGCCACGCGCGAACTGACCAGCGCTACAGTCTTAGACTTGTTCGAAGGGCTTCACGATTGAGAGAACACATCTTAATCAATGTGAAAGGAAGAGAGATGCAAAAAGCACACTTGGAATGCTGTTTCTGATAACACGAGAGGATCATTCTCAGCCTTTCTTCAGCCGAGTTCACGCATACAGGTAAATTCTGTTTCCTAGTCCTATTTATAACATGATGTGGAAATATGAAAGAATAGACACAGAACTCAATAATAAGACCATGATAAGAATTTACCACTAAATAAGACAAACCGTATTTCGCAGCAATAATCATTTGCACTGCTGCGGATCTTATTCGGCGGTAGAGTTTTTATTGAGCGGTTTGACTCTCTCATTACCACAATGTAAAAATCATCTGTCATATTGTACTTAGATTTATTAAGAAATTAAGTACTATTTCCTTCGAAAATTTTCGGGATTAAAACATTTGAAAAATAGTAATACATTACTAAAAAGTGGCTGTTTTATCATAATGGATAATATATCGTCTTCATTAGGGTTAGATGTATTATTACTACATTCAGTCATAATTTAAAAATGATATTCTCTTGCATGTACATATTCCATGGTGTGATATATTTCTTAAAACATAAATCCTTTCGAAATCTGTATGGGATCGCTCAACGTTGGAACACGTGAATAAAGAGAAATTAAGGTAAGAAAGAGATTAGGATTAACGTATCGCTATATAATAAATCATCGAAAGCGGTATTTCTCTCATTTTGCAGTATAACTTAGAAGGAGATCCAAACAAAGCATTTACACAATTTTGGAAACGAAATATAAATTAATTGAAAGAAATATGGTGTAAACTTATTCGAAAAAATTTAGAAAACATCCATCGAGAGATGCGTCTGGAAAAAACTCACGCATCCAAGTCAAAAAGTGGCGACATTACACACGCGGAGTAAGTATTTCCCCTCAAATGAAACCGTTCACGCAGCGTTTGAATGAGCAATTTGAGTTCTAATACTAATCACAATTCAGTCGATAATTATTCACACGCGATTCAGTATAATCTTCCCGAAATAACGGATGCCTCTTTGGAGGTGAAGGACCTATGGGATGATTCGATTCCTAAATGATACACGTCCTCTTCACCAATTCGTCGACAGAACAACAATTCGATTCGGAAAACCATTCCTAAATCTCTTACATAATAAATTTACGACTACACAAATCACCCATTTTGGCCTTCGTCAAAAATTATTTCTAAAAATACAAAAATTAAACATATAAGTAATATCTCCGATATCAATTCCCGATGCAATGCAAGGTTTGATACTAATTAAAACAGTTCTCTTAAAATGCGTCTCAATTTCTATTATTTTCTGAATGTCACTAGTAGAAAGGCAGACATTATATCTCATCGTAATTATGTATTTAATTTTTAATTAATTTAAATATTTTAGTGGTTTATTTTCTAAAATGACGAATACTGAACAGTTGAGTCCCAAACGTAAAATGACCTTTTTAAATTAAGCAACAACGCCCCAAAGTCTTGATCTGCAAAATAAGGAAGTGTTCTTGGGGTATCGTCGTAGAATCCAATCTAAAGAATGCAAATGAAAATCCCTAATGATTCCTAGAGCTGATTTCTTAATTGGATTTGCAAACTGCGAATAAAAGTTGGAGATAGGAAATGTCTGCACAGCCTCGAAAGATGAAACTTGCGATGATGGAAAAATCAAATTAGAAGAATCTCGAACGCCAATACTTCTGCTCCTTCGTGCGGAAAAAGATTAGAAAATGTTACTTACAGCAATGTATTATTACCAAAGGAATAACAGAATCCGACATAACTAGGACTCGAACACAGGCCTCCCGTTTTCCGAGCAAATATTCTAACCAAAGCATATCAGTCTGAGAATAAACTAGCATTCAACTACAGATACTCGGCTTCTGTTTCCCCATGAGCTTTTAGCTGCACTGCAACAGTGCAAAGTTATACCTTATTCTTACTCTCAAGTATTATTACTTATCCGATGGCTTAAAGCAGTATCCCTCTGTTTTTGACAGAAATATTTCCCTGCAATTGGAAATTTAATAAATAGAGTTGGCTTTAGAAATTCCGCCCTCTTAAAGCTAAGATAATTTTCAAATATTCCTGAAAGAAAAAGGGGAAAACTCGAGAGAAATGCAAGGGAGAGAGAGAAATGCTGACAGAGACAAAAGAGGGAGTGATAAGCTCAACTCAAAAAGCAGTTTTCTCTGATCTCTTGCAGCAAAAAGTCCACCCCATCCGCAATTCGTAAAGAAATATAAATTCTCTCGGGGAAAACTTCTTGCGAGTGCAAGGAGAGGGTGGCACGCCGAAGAAATAAAAGAGTACGCGGGAAATCTCAAGGATTTTGGGCTGAGGAATGACAAACGCCAGGTCATAAAGCATTTGGAAAAACAGAAAGAGGAGAAGAGATGGATTAGGAAGAACGAGCGGAAGAGGGAAACCTACATAAGTCGGACAGTCCGCTTTGTTTTATTAAAGGGGTCGCCAAAGTGATTGAGGAATCCACTTTTAAAGAAAACCGTTGCTTCGTCGTCTTGTAAGATTGGGAGAGACATTCGCTGTCCTCGAAATGCAACTCTAATACGAATATTCGGCCCACACATTATAGTTTCTTAGGTTCAAAGTGGATGAAAGGAATTGAGTGATTTTGTCCGAGAATAGCATATCAGCAATGCAGCATTCACAGAAGGGCTTCAGGTTTTAACAGTCGTTTGCATCGAACGATACGTATTTTACCGAAGCGTTAAGATACGAAAGTTTTGAAAACGTAATTGGGTGAATATTTTTTAATATAAGCCCAAAGAATCGAAACGTCTTAGATCAGTATATTTCAGAGACCTATCACGAGTATTTCCCCTTTTTGACGAGAAATTCATAATTTACCTAATGAAAAGTAAATAAATAAAGTTGAGGAAAGGTTATCTTAAATGTTAAGCTGTAAATAAGATAAAATATATAACCGTAGCAAGATACGACGTAAATTGGAACAGACATAAGCTCCGAAAGTTGAGCATAAACTGACGATTGCTCGCGTCTATTCTATTTCTAGTGTCTTACGATACATTTAAATGATTCTTTCTTAGAGACGCCCTCACATTGAATACAATCGACTCAATTCACGATGTGAACACAATAGTGAGATTAATTCAGAAATCTCCATCAAATCTGACGCAACAAAATCTGAAAGCCGTCATTAGACGTTATTACCTTTGTCGGCTCCTTTCAGCAGTTCCTTTTATATTGTATCCTTATACCTCCTCCATCATCTATTTCTCGCTTGAAATATTTCCCAAACCCTTATTTTCAGTTCGTCCATAATAAACACAAGATTGCAATAGTGTTAATTCACCGACGATAAAACGTCTATTTCTTTGAAACGCCGCACAGTGGGCTAGAATAGAAACGAGCGGACCAAAAACTGAAAAGTGGTACTTCTTAGTTCAGACTTTTTCGCCACCCTTAAACAAACTCTGCATGCAGCTATGCAAATCATTAAAGTTGTTTTCTGCACATTAAAATTGAACAGGGGTCAAAGCTGATCAAATAAAACGAAAAACGCCGGTCTTTGATTTTTCCCGAAATCCTTTAAGCCGATGCTGAACCCACATGAAGATGATCAATTTAAATTCTAAAATATTTAAAATTCTCGACTCTACTCTAGCTCTTATTCGCATCCCTAATACCAGAACTGAAATATCGCGATCTTATCGTTCAGGTTAATTAATCACTGAAGGATTTGTAACCCAAGCGAATCAATTTTCGAAAATAAAGTGAGTTTAGAAGCCTCGCAAGAAGTACTGCATCTATAGATGTATGTCATCCCGTACGATGGATCGTTTTCTCGGCGAAAACATTCGTGCTCACAAAAAGGATCGTCCACTTTATTCTGTGCCGCAAAAGGGGTCTCCTTTTTGGAAGAAATGCATTCGGGAGAATGATTGATGCGGCAGGATTTCGCAATTCCGGGTGCCGTAGGCGCGGACCGTAAGGAACCCATACTCTGCCCCGCCTCCTATTTGCCCGGGGAAGATCGATTTGTTAATTTGGAATGAGGGGGTGGTCGCTAGGAAGGGTCGCTATCTAAATACTAATTTTACGACACAATAGACGAGGAAGCAGAACTCTCTCGATTAAAATTTTTGTTTATGTTTTCCCATCGAATCGCTCAGAGAAGAGCACTCCAGATCATCGACACCTCTTAACACACCCGAAAAAAGAACTCTTCTCGAATTGTGCGGAGAAACACGGCGGTCTGGAAAATCTCGGCGCGCTTCCGATAAAAAAAGAAGATTTGACAGGTGAAGTTTTAATTGTGGATAGGTGCGGATCGCACGCACGGACCTTCCTCCATCTTGAAGGAAGGGTTCGCCGACCCCCTTCGTAACCCTCTTCAACCCCCTCCTTTGAACCTCTTGTTTATTTAATCGATCCAGCAAGCAACCCATTTAACTCGCAGGGGCGCCTTCTCCTTAAACCCACCCCAACACAAGGGATGGAAAATGATGAGAAGGTGGAAGAAGAGAATTTAAAGCGGGATGTATGATGGAGGTGAGGAATTCGTAGAGAGAAAGGAGAAGGAGGGCAAAGAGGAATGGTAAGAATTGAGCAGGGAAGGCGCAAGAAACGGAAATGAAAATTTGAAGATAAAATTAAGCAAAAAAACAGATTTGACGACTAAGATGCGAGTTCTTAAGAGCAAAAGGTGAGGGAGAAAGAGCAAAACAATGTCTTCTAAACAAAACAATTGAAGTTTCGATGAATTTAACTATACGGTCTCTGAAAAATAATGCTCGTGCTTCGGTTAAATGACGTATTAGAGACCGCCGTTCACTTCAAGCGATAAACAGGCAAAGGACTACGATGAAGAAATTAATTAAAAGTTCTCTAATTAAATTTCAATACAATATACAATTGTGAGTAGATAGGACGAATTCCATGTGTTTCCGAGTATTAAAAATCGTAAAAGACAGTCTCCGAAACAATAAGTATGGACGAAGGAAGGTTTGGTGACGGGTCGATAGGTGGCAGTGAAGTATCTTCGAAGTCGCCATTTACATCTCGAATTTACATGGCATTTGCTGTGGTCGCTATGGGAACGTCGGCCGCCAAAAAGTGCGGCGAGAGATAAGGCCTCTGATGGTTTCCCTCGAGAAATGGCGATAAATGCATCCTCAGAAAAATAAAGAATTTTCAGAGAAGAGAGAAAGAGTTTACGCTAATTTCGAAAGACTGCGCTAGTCGGGTTTCCGTTTTACGCTCTTCTCGTACATCCGAACTTTATTTTCAATACTCATTCTCAACGCAGATGTTTTGCACGATTATTTTCTAAGATCTTTGACTTTGCAGTTATTAGAGTATTTGGCGGTCGCGAGAGAAGATTCTTCGAATACATTTTATTATTATTAGTCCATAATGAATTAAGATATAAAAATTATCGAGTGGAAAATTCCACATTGTATTCTTATTATTGACTATTTAGGATGCAAACGGCGTTGGCGAAATTATGAAAGACAGAAGAAGAAGGGAAAGTTGCACAGCTACCGTAATGATCCCCCAATCCACCTGCACATCGTTGGTGATTACATGTGGTTTATAATCATCTATTATTTAATAAATTCCAGCAGAAGTAGATTTTTCATTGAACCACTACCTTCTAAATAGCTACTTAAGAGAAAAATAGTTTTTCTAACGAAAAGGTCTTCCTTTAGAAATGGTCCAAACCAAATGTTCTCATTAGTAATCGCTGAATGGATCGACGTTCGCGCTTAAAAGAAACGGGAATGCTCCTCAGCAGGATCGTTCATTAACACTGTTAGCTTTATTTTCCCTCCGCACGAAGCACATGACTTATTTCCCCTTGCAAAGCATGCCGGGAAAATATCCCGAACTTACAACGGCGAAAAGAAGGCAATCTTTTCCTTTTAACTATTTCCCGTGTTTTCCAAACGCTCCATCACACTCCGTGCAGTGCAAACGACTCGGTCACGAACGTGAATCCCGCGGTTAAGATTGAAGTCCTTTTCCAATAGTTGTCCGAAAATGCGTTCGTCTCGGCGAAGGCCATACATCTACGACGGCACCAGCTGCACTGCAATTTCTCAAAAGATATTCGCTTAATTCGCTCAAAATAGAACCGAGGCAAAAAAACAGGGATCATTAGAGGATCTCTGAGGAGCGGACCTCGAACCCGAGTCGTCGGGTTCCAAGAGCTTCTTTGTCCTCCTTAAGATGGCCATCGAAATCTAGGTAAAATATTTCCTTGCTTTCTTTAAAAAGTCACAAAAACAACTCCGCGATAACTAAGTTATCTAAGGAAAGCAATAGAAAAAGATAATTGGAACACGATAGTTAACTGATTAGAAGCTGAAAACACTCCGTTTTTGTTTCAGGCGTCTCCTAGGTACCACAGGGACATGTACCATAGGGACATAGCAGTGATTCTTTGAAGAAGATCGACAAACGACGGAGTGTTTTCAACTCCTAATAGAGAAAACAGGCAGTGACGCACTGACATTTTAAATATATATAAGCTCTATGGGAACATATTAAAAACTTCATTTTTTGGTGAATATATGCCTAAATAATCGAAACACATTTTTTAACGTTCACTAAATTTCAGGGACTATTCACGCAAATACCTCTGTTCGCAATTCACCAAATGCAAATTAAGGAAAGGTGTTTTGCAAACATAGCATAGCTTAGATGGCGAAGTAAAGGAGTTGTATCCTTCGAAGCTCAAATGAAATCCAGTACTAAAGCGTAAATAAGCAACTTTTAACACATCCATTTCTAGCAATTTCCAATAAAAGCGAGCTAATCGATCCACTACAAAGTTCGCACGTTTATCTTTCCGTCTAGATGAATAACTAAATGAAATTCGATATTCCGAAATTGCAACAGAAGGTTGACCTCTAAAGGCAGTCATCAAGCACACGAGAGAACTCAGCTAAACTGGCTTAATCAATTATTAAAGATCCAAAAGTATCCTATGTGTAAATTTACAACACCGCGTTCGCTAGTTCTTACGGTTTTCTTTACGATTCAAAACATTAAATTAAGAGTATACATTTTTGTTTCACATATGAAGTTGGTTCTACAGTGTCGTGAAGGTACCTCCAGCTGAGTTTAATTAGAAAGTCATTCTGCTGTGAAGATCAGGAGGGCAAAATGCAAGTTTGTTCGCAGTCAGCACTAAATGCACGCATACGTCCGTTGGACACGAACTGTTTCTTCCAGCAGAAAAATTCCAAAAACTACAACGTTGTAGCAACTGTGCTGATTTGGGGTGGTAAAATTCCTGTAAAAACGAGCAGAAAGACGGAAAGAGAAGAATACGAAATGACGAAAGTGTGAATTAATCGCCACTTAAAAGCGATCAAAAACACGCGAAAGCAGACTAAATATGAAAAACTCTTTCGCTAGAAACGATTTAAAATCTGCCAGGAGTTTTCATAAAAAGAGCTAAAGAAAAAGAGAGAATTAATTGAGATGTAATAAAGTAGCACGACCGTAAATTGAACTTTTGCCTCATTTTTGGACTCGGCTAGAAGTTACGAGGGGCGCCATGTTTCGAGGCACGTAATTTGATTTAAGAAACGCTTTCATAATATCCCTCAGAGGTGAATAACTTCCCGTTCGCCACTCCCGCACTATAAAACGGACGGCTTTAAATATACGACCCTGATACCTACGAAAACTAGCTCGCAACATGAAAAAGCTCTCGTCAGGGCGAAAATAAAGATAAATACACGATGCAATATTTCCCCTGTCATAGACCCGAAAAGCCTAGGCTCAACGCTACAAAAGTACGCCTGCCGTAGAGCTCCGCTTTTTTCCGCCGCCGTAATGGAACGATGGTGCGGTCCTTCTACGACACCGGAAGGGGTGCAGTATTTATGCAAAACCTCGAGGGTAGCTCCACAAAATGGCAGTTTGCAGCAGCACGAGCGCGGAGGATATCTCAGAAGAAGTTGAGCAATAGTTCTGCGAGGGTATGGGGAGAAATGAAGACGCGAGCAACACAACTAAAGAGCCGGTCATCAGTCACTCAACTTCAGGAGCAGCGGCACTCCCCCGCCTCCCCCAACGCTCAGCTGCAAAGGCTGTGCAGGAGGCTGAAGCAGATGGGAACACGGGAAGGGAAGGCGAAATCGATGATTCAGAGAGCACCACGCCGAGGAAACTTTCTGAAAACGCGAAGAAAACGGGCGAATTTATCGCGCGATTTATTATATTCTTTCGGAGATAAAATAATGTCGCTGCAGATAGACGAATCGGAGAAGATGAGGTCTTCTCCAGTGATGCCTTCGTAGGGGAACGAAAATAAGTGCAATGAAATTAAATTTATGTGTACATAAACACTTTAAAGAACAGTAATACTGGATTCGTCCTGGGGTAACACTCATTATCTAACAAATACTCGAGAATTATAGCCATTAATAAACCGAAGGGGTTGTTATAAAATACAAAAGATAATACTAGAATACGATTTCGTGGGGAAGAAAATTGATCGTTACCGGAAATTTGATTGGCCGGAGAATTGCTTATTTAAATTGTCAACGTTAGTTAATGGTGATAATGAGGGTTTGTAATCGTTGCTTAGTTTTTTGTATCCTTTCCATCCTTGAATGTAGAAGTAGAAAAATAAATAATTTAACTGGTTATTTCTTGTGCAAATGAAAAACATCAAACAGTAAATATGACGATGATATCAGTATTTCTTGAGGCTCTGTTGTTTTAGCCGTATTTATATCGAGATGACGCCACTATCTTTTCGGTAGCACAAACGAGAACGCATAAAGAAATGATTCCAAAGAGGACGAGCGCAAATAATGAGATCAAACGGCTTTCGCATTTGTAAAATGTATTTCATGTTAACAAAATCTGATTAGCGAGTGATCTTTTCCGCCCAACTGAAATCCAAATAATCCGAAAGACTGAAAGTAATCGAAAGAAGATGTTTTGGTAAATGGCAAATGATTGCAAACGACTTTTAACCGCTTTTAGCTTGAAAGAATAACACCCGAAGAGGAGAGGCAAGAAAAGAACACGTCAGTCATCTGTCTAGAGGAAAGCATTTTGCAATACTTAAAAAAAGGGACAAAATAAAAAGCCCAAAGGGAGCAACGAATGATAAAATAAGAAAAACATTTGCGAGAACATATAAAGTTTACGGTTGCAGTTAAAGGAGAGCGAGAGAATGGAAGGGGAGCCGGCACATTTCAAAGACTTTTTTAAACGTACACAAAAGAGTCGTGTGAATAAAGATGGAGTCCGATAGAAGAAAACAAAACACGTCACTCTATCCGGTCAAGAAGAAAGAGGACGCCAATTACGAAAAATCTTCTCTCTTGGTTGTTAATTTCATTATTTTCGACGCGCCTCTTTGCGTAAACATCTTTGGTCCGAATAATGCCATTCTCTCAAGGAGACGCTTTTACTTTGGCCCTTTCATTCCGAAATGCATTTGAGACGTGGAAGTAATACGCATTGAGGAAAGAAACAAGTGAGGAGAAGCACCACTGAAGAGAGTGCAGCTGCACGGAATGACAAAAGACGAACGATATAAAACGCCCCACATTTAATATAAAGTTGAGAAAACTGCATAAAGTATTTCTCGAGGCTGGAAAATGGAAATTAGAGTCTGCGGAATGGTACTTGGAATGAATTCTGAAGCGTCTCGGGATGCATCTTAAAGGAAAGGATTTATCGTTTGCAGTTTCTCATTTTAAATTCCGGTACTTTGAAGTAAAAGATTGGAAAAATTCAAATAACGACACCGTGCATATCAAAGGATTATCTATTCTGTGCAATCATTAATTTGAAGGCGAAGAGAAGATAACTGCATTAACTTGGTAAAATAAGGATAAGGTTAGGTGAGTTTCGGCCTGTACAGTTCATTGATGTATTTGATTGACATATTAATGCACTTGGGCTACGTATGTGCTATTAGAGGGTGGTTTTCCTCCCTCCTTCAGCAAATGCGTGGCACTCAGTGTGTTTTAGCCTCAATTTACAATCTTTAGAATGTAAATTTCATTCACTTCTTTATTCCTGGACGACATTCATAAGAAAGTATACGTTATCCTGCTATAGGACTGTTTGACTATGCACGAATGTATCTATGAAAAATTTGCCCTAATTCATTAGAATATGAATCTACTTGCACTTATTATTCTGCTAAGATAGTAGAAATCTGTAGGAACACTGAAAAATCCTGAAGTATTCGTTGCATATATTCAGTTTAAGCATTATTATTCTAATTCCTTATTTATATATCGAGTATTATATTAATTACTATATTAACGATGGTAATAATTATTGTATTAATTATTTCACTTCTCTGACGTTACTACCGGACTTGTCTACCCGTGACGTATTTGCATACTAAACAAATAAATAATAATATTTTACGCTGTGATTGAAGCAACAGCGCCTATGACTGCACTGACTGACGGAGACGAAAATGAGAGGATCTCCCTTAAATACTGCTTTCAGTTCACTGGTTGAGCAACGTTCAATTACCACCAAATTTCCACTTAAACGTTCAGTTTGCGAGAGCAAAAGGAATCAAGTACGTTTGTATACACTAAAAATGTCGAAGAAAGGTTTCGCAAGAATGAATTATACAATTGTTTGTTCGGAAGAACACGTATGAAGCAATGGAAGAGTTACGACATTAATATTCATAATATTGGTTTCTGTGCATTGTGTACTTTCATATAAACAATTAGAATGACTGAAATTTATGCAGTTCTTTAGGATTTATACATCAGAAAGAAAGTCACTTAGAAAAAGCCCACAATGACATTAACGAGAAAAATTACTCGTTAAAAGCGCAACAAAAGAATTGGATGAAAGAAAAGATGACGGGAGAGTAAACTCTTTTCGATTACCAAAGTGGAAATGGAGAAACAAACTCTTTTGATGGCATTTTCGTTTGCATAGGAAACGAAGGAGGAAATCATTGGATGCGATAGTTAAGGAGAAGTGGCAAATAAACCGCAATATGGATGACTTACGAGAGGGAGCGCCTTCATGTTGTTTGTATGGCGGCCATCTTGATTCTTTTCCACCCACGCGTGTGTTCCTGGATGTAAAGGTTAAAGGGAAGACGTTGGAATATGAAGATGAATGACCACGAATCGATATAAAAATATTCGCATTTAAGGTCGATCAATAAAAAAATCTTATAGCATATAGAATTATGAAATGTTAAGCGAACCGATTAGACCCCAGGACTTAATTTTCAATTAAAAAAGACCCCAATTCATTTTCTGCTGCCCCAAGATCTGCCGTTACTCAAAGTAAAAATAGAAAATTTAGTTTTGTTGCGGAAGGAAATTCATATTTTACTATTTGATACTATTTTCATCCAAAAATTTATCAGCGAAGTTCGAGAAATAATACCAACTCCGTCGGCTGACGGATCAACCTGTGTCTGAATCGTAGAATGAGTATTTTGTACGTAGCTGGGTCATTTCGCCCATATGAGCCTTCACCGGGAATCGAACTCAGCTCGTTCGCCAAACCTATCTGGCTATCCGAACCACTCGCCTAGATTTAGAGGATAGATTAAAGTCAGATCTAAGATAAAATTTCATTTTGGGAAACTATATTGTTCATATGCTCATCTATAAATATTCCCAGTCGATATTTATAGTAATGACGACGATATTCTTCATAAAATACGCCAGAGAGAACTCGATTACTCACCGGTCCAAATTCTACGACTATCAATCAATCATCGTTATGTATTATTCATTTTGTTTAATATAATTCGTTTCACGAATTCAGAAACATATTAAACTTCAATAAAACCGGACATTCCACAGAAGGAACGACCGTTAGCCGAATCACTCATTAAGAGGATTTTTCTCTCAGTTAAAGCATTAGTCACTGTTCAGAGGAGAATCAAAATGGATTCAACGAGAGGACGTTGAAATGCGCAGTTAAAACAATTTTACAAGTGCAAATTAGGTTAAAATAAAAAGGGATTTTCAAAATAAAGAAAGCTTATCGTCTTTCATCGACCGACGGAAAAGCAGAAAGAAAATCCCGCCGCGCAAAAACGAACTTCAATTGTTTTGCAAAATTAATTGCGAGCCAAACCGATTTATCATTACTAATGTGCACCGCGGAAAGAAATGAAGCAAACTTGGCTTTGCGAGCCAATATTGCACATGCATAGAACTCGAATAAATTTCGAAATTTAATTAATCTTGGGTAATTAAATACAAAGCATAAAGGGATAAAATATGGAATCCTGTTAAAGTGGCCCTCATTCAAAATTCACGCGGCCTACATATATAAATTATTACGCACTGTTATACGCCATGCAAATTTTATCGCAAATAATTTGATTTCCGCTGCATTGTCGTAGGGATGATCACACAGTATCATTGGAATGGAATTACGAGCTCTCCCCTCCAAAGTCCACAGTTCGACTCCCTTCGCTCTGAAATCGAAGAAAACAAATTGCATTCGGAGATGCTCTTTTCGTGATATAAACCACCGATATTTTTTCGTAACCAAAGCGCATCATTTTAAATGAACATCATTACGATGCAAATGGGACGGCGAGTGGAGGAGATACTGTATTTATGTCGGTACTTCATTACCATTTCTGAAGCTAGGAGTAAAATGAACACACAGAGGCTCGAAATAGTCAATATTCAAATTTATGACATTCTCGAATCATTCTATTATACTCAAAGCGCACTTTGCTCAGTCACAAGAAGTGCAAACGAAAAGAATTGCAATCCAAATGATGGCTCATTAGGAATCGATAGGAGATTCCATTTTACTCTGCAAATCTTCCGAAATGGCAACTGCAATCATAAAATATTCAGAACTTAAGCAACTATCTTCCCTAATGCAGGTTTTGAAGTTCCTCATGATGGGGTCTAAACGTTATGAGCAACACTTACAGTTATACGTTTAAATATTCGATGTCACTAATTGCCGTGAAAAATACATAGAAGAAATTTTGGAACCTTAATTTCCTAAACTTCCCGCAAAGATATAAATATAGAAGTTAGTAATATATTAGAGGACCAATGGACTATCGCAAATAATTATTTTTCTACTAAAAATATATTTGGTTCGATTCTACAAGACTCGAAAATGTTCTCATTATGAATTTATTCTTAATGCTTTACGTTTTACATGCCAAACACGTCATGAATAGGCAGGTTCAATTCAGTCGGAGACCACATTCGACTGCCAATTGAAGCAACCCCTTCTTCGATTCATCAAATTCGAGACGCTAACCAGGATGGCGCTTCCATCGCACAGGAAGTACGTCAAATCGAAGGAAAAAGCAGCTGCGAGGGAGGAAAAGGGTTGACCAGCTGCCCACCAAAGTGAGCACGCACAATGAGAAAGGGGAAGGTCGGCCGCGGCGCCGTCGGCGTTCAACATTAGGGCAAGCATCTGCAGAAAAAAATGGATGGACTCGAAACAAGATAATGAGACGGCGAAATTACTCCAGAGACGTCTTTCATTCCTCCGACACCGAGGAGTTTGCGATGGGTCGTTAACTTCCTCCGAGGAGACGATCGAAAAAAAAACAAGTGAGTGCGGAAGAGCGAGAGGAAGATGGCGGAAGGAAGCGAAAATGGCGGTTTGAGAGAGACGCACGCGATGGCAAATTGGCGTTAATGAGGGGAGGTATTTCCTGAAAGCGTTATCAAGCAGCTTTTTCCCCTCGCGGCCACCCGCTGTTCCATTCCCGCGAAAAAAGGACAAAGAAGGCTATTATGCACGTGCATGAAATATTCTTCTTTTCCAGCGTTGAAATCACCCTCTGGAGACACTTTTTCTTCCACCAATCTATATTGCAAACACCGAACGAACATGTCTTAAAATAAAGAGTGAACGCAACGCACAAACGGATACTCTACAGTTATAACGGTTATTCAAATTGTACTTCTGACAATATAATCGCATTTTGTACAATTGTGACACCAACTGTGCTCTTTCAGTTTTCAGATCATTTTGTAAACTAAAAAACAAAACGTTTAAAATGAGCCCTAAAATTATGAAAAAAGCAATTTGACATTATATAAAAAATAGTAGTATTCATCCTGGTTAAATTTATGTAATTAATTTCTGCAATTCAGCCTATTGAAGAATTTCAGGTATCCACTACACAGAGAACAACACGAGCAGCTGAACACGGAGAAAACAATAACTCACTTTATATCCTTCTTAACAAAAATATTGCTTCCTTTTAAATTTCAAACATTATCGCCACCGAAACAGCAATATCCCTTAACAGCAATGTCAGCTTTCCTTGTAAATAAATGATACATCAAAAACAAACTGAGCAAATTTCTTTTGAACTACACGTATCATAAATAACTTAATCACCAATCGATCATCGCAATTTCCATAATTTAATCCGAATCTCTATAAAACCGCAATCGCGTGCGCCAACGACACGCGCCTCCCTTTCAACGACCGAATGATTTCCGGACGAATAGTCCAACTATTAAACACTTCCGAGGAAGATAAAGAGAGAAATATGCTCAACGTCGTGGAAAAGGAAAAATCACATTTCTGAAGCCCAACGTCAGCTTAATTTGTAAGTCACTTCCTAAAAGAGTCGCGGTTGTTAGAGTGAAAGTATTATAGAACGTAAGGAATTCCACGAGACAAATATTTATATATTACACAAAACCACCAGAATCTCCCATTCTTATATAAATAAATTAGACTAGCATTCGCTCATCCAATTCATGTTTTCCAAGAGATTAAATTTCCCTAGGAAGATAGTAATTGAGGAGAGAAAAATCGTTCATAATGTCGGACCTCCTACAATTACTAGATGTAGTTAAGAAAGTATCGCGTATAATTCGTTAATTCATTAAATAAAGGAAACATTCGAAGTAAATTTGACACCGAAACAATGAATGAGACTCAAACATTAAAAATTTGACTATTCCGGATTTCGCGAGGGTATCTTCTATCGCACTAGTTTGGAAAAACAAAAAGAAGTTAATTTTCAGTATTCACCTGTAATGGTTAATCTGGTTCCATCAGTCACTATGCTAATGAAAAGTGGAAATTTACAGGAATGATTTTGAAAGGACTAGAAAACAATCACATCATCATTATATTTCACCCGAATTTGCAATAAAAGGCTACAACTTCAATGGGAGTTATTGTAATGAGATTTACCATTTGAAAGAGCTCTGATCCCGAATAAATTTCAGCAGAAATATTTTTTAATTGAAAATAATCGATTTAATAATTATGTAAGTTATACACTGAAGCTTCATGCTTAGTCACCTTTCTAACAAGAAATATAAACATTACCTTGGAATACAATCATCACCGCCAAGAAATGTTCCATCCGAGTCGCCAACAATCAACAGCTGAATTTAGGGTTGGCTAGAGAGGTGAACTAGTGAAATGGCGCAAAGGAAAAGGTTCGAGCGATGGCAGACGGAGCAGAAATAAAAAGGAAGAGACACGGGAAATAATGAGAAGGCTTCCACAAATAATGTGAGCGAAAAAAGGGAGAGAGGGAATAAAAGAATAAGGGGGAGAGAGAAGAGGAAATAACGACGCAGCGAAAAGTGTGCGACGTGAATAAATGCGCTTATAAAAATTGGCTGTGGATTGAATAGGGAGCACTTAGCACGGAAAGTGGGGAAGGAAATGACGATTCCATTCACCAAGGAAAAGACCTCGGTCAACTCCGAAGGCGTATATATATAAAGTGAAATCGCACCAAAAGAGGAATCCACTAGAGTAGCTGAGGGCGGGTCAAAAAGGGGAAGACTCTCAAAGTGGAAATGAGCCACCCAGACGTACTTGTATACTAATTATAACGTTTTTGGAAAAAAGGAAAGGGTGGAGCTCCCGTACGTGTGCAATAAGATGGAGGGAATCTTTTCATGTCTCCATTTGTCCCCCCGCTGCCAAATTACCCCCCGCGAAGGAAGTGACGGCGTGAATGAGTCTTGGAGTGGTCACGAGATGGAACTTTTTCCGTGAGGGGGAATTTTGGAATCCGAACGGACTGGAATGAGATGTGCGTGGCATTGTGTGCGTACAATGGGGTGGTGCGGGCGGCAAGTCGTGGGGACTCGGAGGCGCCTAGCGGTGGAAACAAAAGAGATGGCCGATGGCTATGTATACTTGACTTTGTAGTCACTAAGTGGCACGAGTCCCCTCTCTCTTGGGGAGGGAATTGGCCATTATTACCGCATGAGTTCATTAGCGGAGCTAGTTACCGCAGGTTCGCATTTGAGAGTGCGTGAAAGCAGTAGACGGAAGTGCACTCGGGAGGTCGCGGGTTCAAAACCCTCACGATGGGGCACTTTTTTGTTCTTGGTTGGAGGGAGAAATAGTGAAGAAGCAAAACTGAAGACGTCTATCCCTGACGACGGATAGACGCAACAGATGGGTATTTTTGGTTTGACTCCACATTCACTAGTAGTATTATCTAGCGTATGAAAAGGTTCCATCCAATGGATTCATGAGGTAGATATACAGTTGAAAAAGACTGATTAACTTCAATTCCAATCAATCGGCGATTTTCTCTCGAGAAAACATATAAAATTGGGTGGTGGATAAACTAAATTTATAATAAATAATTGTTACTTAATTAAAAGAATGATTTATATTTACCTCGTTTATAATTAATCGACCTAGTATTGCGGAGAAAGATCTGTTTTCCATAAAAGTCTAAATATTAATGTTACCCTTGCGTATCTTGAATACATTACTAGTTGACATTCTGAATAAAGTTTTAAATTTATTATTCACAATGATACATGTATAATTCATAATTATTCATAAAATACGGCTTCGAGAAGGAAGATATTTCTCTTTTCAACTTACACCAACATAAATAAGTGAAAACATATAATGAAAAGCAAATTGTTAGTAGAATTACTATCAAACATTTTACAAAAGTTTATTCACGAAGAAGTTTAACGCCCTTTACACTAATTTCTAATTTATAAAAAAATGTACAGATTTGGAAATTTGATCCGTCGAAAAAATTACGATTGCTTATAAAACTTAAGGTTATCTAGTATCCTATCTATCAATTCCAATTAATTCTGTAAATACTGTGGCGAGGATAAATTTGGGCAGTCTAAGTTGCTACCGATTCACTCGAAAAGGGCAAAATTGAGTTGAGGTCTGTGTCACCTTAACGAGGCACAACTTGGAGCACCGGCGTCGAACACTGCCAATCGATAAGGGCCTTGTCTACGATGAGAAGAGAATCTTCTTGCTACGGCGTCAAGTGCCTATTAGTGGACGGCGGTGTCTTCCGGCGAACTATGTGTATCCTTAGGGATATAGGATATCGACTTCGTTACCCTCGCTAATTAAACAGAGACGTAAAAGGATGGGGTCGACACGATGAGAGAGGAGTATCCTGAGGATATTTATTTACACATCTCACTATTGGGAGAAGAAATCTACCCAATATACATTTTCCTCGGGATTGCAATCTCAAAATTTTTCATCGTCACTACAAACCACTCCGTTAACCATATTTACATCTCAAATAGATTCACAAACTTCCATTCTTTGGAGTTGTAGCTAGAAGATTAGAAGTCTGCTATAGTCATGTTTATCTTTGCATGAAATCATGTCATTATGATTTCATTACATCAAAAGATGATGAAGATGAATTCAACCTTACTAAGAAAATACCCGATTCTATAGAGTAAGATCATCATATTAGCATTTTCTTTGTTCAAGACTTTTGCCGGATAGGCGGCAGGTTGAGACGGATAGCAACATGGCCACGAATTTAGAGTTTGGATATAAATTAAATTGACTTAGAAGGGGATATCGAAAGATGGGACGAAGTTAGGAACAGTGGAAAAATTTATTTCAGTAAAAACACAGACTTCTGAAGTGCGCTTGGGGAAGTTACGCATACTTGTGGGAGAGTATAAATATAAAAACTAAATATCAGAGGAGAGAAAGAAATAATGCACGACGACAAATCGGTGGATGCAAGAAGATCGTCTTAACTGCCGGTCTTTTGCTACTTATCCTCAACGATCTGAAGACGTTCATAAAATTGAACATTTTTGTGATAGTTCGAGAAAACAAGGTTTACGAGACATTACTGAATTTAAACGTGCCTAAGAGTAAAAAAGAAGAACAAAGATATATCCGATTTACACAAACAAAAACCTCTGCGCAATTCCTTGCGTTGATGTTTCACAACTTATCGTTCTCAGGGAATTATCTGATTACGTTATCTGGAATTTATTAAATGCATTAATGACTGATAGATATGAATCCGCAAGAATTTGAGCGAAAAATCGATACCACCGCATATTCAAGATATTCGTTCATCGCGGGGAATAACTTGGTTTTCAAAGACGTTAGAGCTAAGTAAGCAAAATCGCGGATGAAATATAAAATATTATACATGTATAACATTGCATAACAATGTTTTAGCGTTATTTCCCGAGTGGAAAGAGAGGGAAGCGGCGTGTGCACATAGTATGAGATGGGTTGGATATTATTATTAATGAGATGGGAGTGCAGCAAACAATGACGGCGGAGACGAGGATTGATGGCGGAGAGAATGTATAGGTAAAGTATTGTGTTTATAGGAGGAGGGGCGGGAGATTCGGGGTTTGCCGTGAAGAGACCGCCCCAAGAAATGCATCTGCAGATGATGAAGGATAAGACACCTGCCGGGAGTGGCAAAAACAAAAGACTGGGCGTGACGCGTCTTCATCCCGAATGCTTCTTCGCAGGACTACTTATTCGCAGCTGCTATTCCTTCCTCTTGCGACAACACCGCGAAAAGATGACTTGAATGTAAAACTATTCCAAAAGGAAACGGCATTCCAGTGACTGCACGCAAATTGTTATCGTGCCATAATTCTATGAAATCTAAAACAGAAATGGATAATGTAACTCGACTACTTTGAGGCAAAGTGTTGCTTGAAAATGAGAGAAAGAATGAAAATTAAGAATGGAGCGTTGGAAACTACAGATGCAATTCCGAAGTTATGAACCACTGAAATTTAAATGTAAATAGATGGATGCAATGACACTCGACAATCAAGGAAATAACCTTTTGATTTTGCAGAAAAAAGGATAAGCACAAAAGAAAAAATTGACCAATAATAAGCGAAACCAGTTTCAAAAATAAAGATACGGTATCAAGTTTTACATACTCACAGCAACGTAGATTTACTGCTTAAGTAACAAGAAATTTCAAATTTTTCGGAGACTTCGTTTTTCGAATCCATCATTTGCTGAAAATCTTAGGCTGCTAGATGACCAAAGGATGACTTACCTACGAAAAGAGAAAGATATAATTAATAACTCAAACATTTTCAACAAAACTATCGAATAAAAATATACAAGAAATAGAACCAGGTTTAAATGTATGCTCTTCATTAAATAAAACAGTAGGGCTACAAAAAAACGGTGCCAAAATACCAACATCTATAGTGCATTCCATATTGTTATTGAATAATTATGGATATTATGAGATTGAAATCATATTTACTAAGCTCCGCATTGTAAGGCAGGCAGTCTCTATGCGTTGTTCTTCGATCTTGCAATTGAAATTATGAGTCACCATTAGCGGATTTTAGCTCCACATCGAACAGAGTAGAAAGTTGGAACGCACTACATTTTCTTTTAGCTTAAAATATTGAAAAATTATTTCCATATATGTATTCAAAACGAATCCAATAAAAATATCGTAGAAAGAGTAAGATTAAAAAAAGCATTTGGAGAGAAGCATAGGGGTGATTGCGGTACCGGAAGGCGCGAACACTGCCACAGAAAATAAAATACGCCCGAAACAAAGATATTTTCGAAACGACGAAGAAGTTATCGCAGGCAAAACGAAAGGGCGCTCGGCTTTTACCAAAATATATCCAGACAGTTGAGGGTGAAGATGGCGCAATCCGAAAAGGATCGAAGCGAGAGAATCGCATGATATAGAGGGGAATCATATATACGCACACAAAAGATGCACCCTTCGAATGCAAAGTCAATATCGCAGAGGGGATGCGATTCGATGGGACGCCGATGCATACACCACACCCACACACCACGAATCATACGCCTACTTTATGTTATATATCTTAATGTTATGAGCCATTTCGATATTTGCTGTTTAAAAGCACTTTCATAACTTAGATTCAGCCTCAGGGTATGTTATTCAACAAATAAACTAACACTTTCCTGCGTTGAAAGAATCAATAACCGTAAGCAACACAAACTATAGTATGAATACATATCGTTAAATGAACAAATTCTTGACAATTTAAAGGCCCATAAGATATACAGGTTGAATAATTATATCTCGAAAGGAATACAATATTTTCAGCTAAGAAGTTGATTATCAAGAAATGAAAGATAGATTGACCCTTTAATGGCCCATCTACGCCTCACGTCTACATAACTCTCGTATTAAAATATGTACAGATATAAACTAAAGCAGAATGAAACAGTACAGTTTGAGAAAAATCTCTGCAGCTTCTGGTTGACGAAGAAATAATCCACGTTGTGGGAAAACACACACAGAGAAGGGCGGTGAACATAAACCGCGAAAATACGCTAAAAATAAAAATGCTGAGTATATAATAATGTGGAAGAAGAAAAAATAAAAAGGCATATTAAAATTACACATGTATAAAACACTGAAAGAGAACAGGTATTATTCAAATACGTGTACGCCTGCCTTTCAAAAGAATCGCTCCCGAATTCTATTTCCACTTAAAATAATAATCTGGCGTTGTGTCTTTCAACTCTTCAACGGCAGTGAATAATAATTTCTAACATTAACTATAAAGTACCCATTCATCGCAGAAGCAGCCTTCGCGTTTTCCCTTCGCAGAAACAACCGCCGGTGGAGTCGGGAAACGCATTCGAACAGAATTCAACGCATCATCAATTTTCTAACATTCCCCTTCGGATATTAGAGACCCAGTGTGAGAAAGATGTTAGCAATCGCTGCACTCGCATGTCCACGGGATCGATACCCGGCGAATGCATTCGCGACAGGCGGCATATTTAACGGTGGCCTTTATCTCTCGCAGAAGTGCTCTGCAGATGCCTTCCCCCGCTCCATTATGCAATACGTGAGCTCACAGACGATCTCATATATATAATCAATCGGAGACGTGTGGAGGGGAGTCACCGCGATCAAATCAAAAGGAATAAATAAAATATGCGTGTGCGAAAGGGGGAAGCCGTCTTCACTTTCATCAAAAACACTCTCATATCTCGCGTGCACCAAATTCGCGATTCTTGCTTTTTCGGATTTCCAAGTGATTCGAGTGAGAGGATGAAGTCTTAATGATTAAGGCAGCTAAGCGAACACTTCTACACGTAAAATAGACGCTGCGATCGAATCCAAGAACATTTACAGCAACTTTGTGAACTCCATTACAGGAATGGAAACTTAGTCATACACAATATCTACTATACGTATTGCGTGGAATTTAACTAAGTTATTGTATTTCCATTCCTATTGAGATTTCTCTTCGCATTCAAATAACAGAATTAAGAGTTTCGAATTTCTTCTGTCCGTTTGTAATTATTTTATTTTTATTCCGTCTAAGTAGAATGCTTTCAGCTACTGGATAGTGTTTGGTGAAAATTTCACACCATAATTACGTCTTCGATTAAAAACAACAACTATATCAATGACATATGTCAAAAGTTGGGATTAGATTTTATATAACACCGTCGTCACCTCTTTATTAGCTAAGCAATAAAAATTGTTCACTGACAATACGAAGGTTTTAGGAGGAATGAAATAAGTTCCAGAAATATCCAAGTATGAAATGCAGCAATCTTCGAATTTAGAGGCATAGAGTATCATACTTACAAAAAATACTTACATGTAGATATTGCGGGATGTCATATTACACATTATTTGACTTATTTTCACTACTCGTGAAATTAATTCACATTAAACGAAGGAGTAAAAGAGTTCTTCAAAAGTATGGTTTTCTACTGAAACGCTGGAAATTCAAGAGTGCCGATATTTAAAAACTACTATTCTAAGAAAAGTTATTTTTATTCTTTTATTTAATATGTTCGCCCGAAACTGAGGCAGCAATCAATCCAAAAAAATCAAAATAAAACCTACGGCGAAGAGAACAGCCGAAAATAATTCTAGTAGTTTCTTTATTGTGCTTTAGGAAATAAGAACAATGGAATACTTAAAATTACGTGTCAGTTCATGCCAAAGTAACTTTTAAAGAACAATACAATGAGGATAGTAACAATATTAATTTAATGCTAGTTAAAAATAAATTAATTTACAAAATATATGAAAAGAATGAAATATGAAGATAAAAAGAGAGAAAAATAAAGACGAGCAAACAAAAATGGTGAACCAAGACGATATATCAGAACCTTTTTTTACCCAAATTACATAAAATACATTGCCTTCCGACGGAAATCAAAACAAAATTCGTTTAAAGAAACGGAGGGCCCACAAAGAAATAGCGAAGGCATCGGCTTAATTGGTAAAACATCCTTTTAAACGGCTGTCCTGAGCGAGAAAAACCGAAACAGGTATCCGTCAGGGAGAATGTACTTAAACTAGGAATGACAAATAAAAAGGGATTAATAAAAGTGACATGGAAGCACGCTAGACGCGTTTTAACCGAGTTATGGAGAGAGGGAGGTGCGGAAAAAAATCACGCTCCGTGTTTAGTGATTGTTATTTGCTCGCATCGGTTTGATCCCTCCGCGGAATACACTCGCGAGAGGGGGGAGGAAAAACATAATTCGCGAGTGGAGGGGGATGAAAAAACGAACGGCCACAAAAAGGACTGTTTCGACACCGCGGAATTTGCTATGAGAAGGGGGAGAGAGCTACCGAATAAAACGACCACCGACAAAATTGACGGTCCTTTTGCGATAGCCTCAACGCCTGTGAACGTAATCCATTCCATTCAATTTGAACGCCCCCCCCACAATCCACCACGATTCGCCGCGAGCCTCGCGGAACACACGCCAGAAGCTGCGAAATGAACGTTTCTATCCCTTAAAATCGCGGAAATTCCGCATCTACTCTTGATATATTTCCCGAAAATCTCTTTTTTTATTTCCGACGCGACAAAGATCGAAAGGGAGAAAAAAGCGGAACTTTAATATACGATTTGATAAATATTAGCGGAGTTATTGTGTCCGGATGGCCAAAAGTATCCAATCAAAGTAAGGGAAAGGAATCGGATTGAAATGCCGATGAGACAGGCTAGTGACTGCAGAAAGAAAGCACCGATATAAGAAGATTTATAAGAAAAATGTCGCGAGGAGATTTAGATTGGAATGCAACTAAATTAAATGAAGCGTCGCAATGGAACTCCCTAAAAGACGAAGCTTTCCAAAGGTAACATCATCCAATCTGAAAAATCGGAGAAGGACTTTCGTTGCATTGAATATGTTTGAACTTAATTAGAAGCGGTCTTTGATTTCGATAGAGTAGAAGCACAGCGGTCCAATTGGTCATTCGGCAAGGATGGTTTGAAAGAAATGACCATCCGATGAAAAACTCAACAGGTACCCCAGAGAAAAAATCCTTTCCGTCCGAAGGCATCGCGAAAAAGCACTTCAGTTGCTAACAGAAGCAGCCAAGAAGTAAATATTAGGGGCGAAATTAACCGACGAGAACGAACCAATTTTCGCTTAAAATTCCGGGGAATGGAAAACGCTTGTCGGAAACCCCACAGCATTTTAAAACGATCCTCTGCGGGAGCAAAAAAGAACAACGGACACCACTATGTGTAACGGTTTAATTGGTAAACAAATAAAAGGCGGAAAGGGAAGAAGGAGAGAAAGCGAGGGAAACGAATAGATGGGAAAGTGCAGGTGAAGGGATGGAATGGGTGCCCAGCGGTCGGTGACGCAACTCCAATTTATTCATGGGCGCGGGCGGCATAAACCAGCGAAATTGGATCGGACCGATGTTTGTAACGGGAGACTGCTTTGGGAGGTTGATTTTTTCCCCCACAATTCGACGCCTCCACAGACCGCATCAAAACGGAAGGAAAACTGTCGTCGCCGATCACGTGAAGTGGTTTTGGCGGGCCCCCCGCCCGCCCCCTCGGGGCCCACGAAAAACTCTCCATTATCAGGGAGCGCTAAAACTCCCGGCCGTGCGTTCCGTGGGATTTGGTGGAGGGTCACGCACCGCTCCATTGATTTAGTAAGGCTTATTCTGCACTTTATGTCATCCTCGGTTTAATCAAACGGTCACCCCCACGATAACGAGAATTCACGGCGGGCTGTCCGCGGGGAGGGACCGGGTTCGAATGGATTGGAAAGAGTAATTGGCGGGGCGAATCGCATCGATACATGAACACGCTGCGGACGTGCGATTGGATCTCCATTACAGCACTTTCGGAGAACTGTTAGCGAAGATGTAGCCGCCGTCGAAAAAATCTTCTCTGGAAAAAGGACATTTGACCCAAATTCGCATCGCCAACGCAAATCGCCTCTTTCTATCGATCAAAGTATTACTAATGGCACCACTTCATCACCTGGTCCGGGCGGGTTTTGACACCAAAAATCATCAGCAATGAAGAAATCTTTCGAAATTTACCGGAAACTTATGAATTATTGTGCTATTTATAAATTAAGCTCTATAATAAATAAAATAATATAAAAACTAACAAGGAATTATTGAATAGGAAACAGAGGATCTGCTAAGAAGAAGAGCTGCCATAAGGAAAGCAGATGCATGGGTGCGGATTTATTGTATTCGAGATGCAAGGATTTTAGTAAAAGGACAATTTGATGAACTAAAAGGGAAGGGCTTTCGTTAGTGGCGTGCGTGAGTTTCTAGATCATGAAACAGCGAAAGGAAATCCCGCGTGATGTTTGCATAAGAAAAGGCCAAAAAGTAGCGAATGAAACACTGCTCGATCGAAAGGATTTATCACTAGGTAAGTATAATAAGTAACGTTCCAAACGGTTGCATGAAAGCAATATCCGTTTTCCATCGGAATTGACAGCTCAGCTCGGATTTCCTGGAGATAGTAATCCCGATCCGAAGATATAATACATTCTAATTCGAAAGGTTAACTGAATAAGTAAAAGATCGACAGCAAATATTGATCGGTTATTGTCGAGGTATTAACATCGATAATTTTTCAGGGTATTGACAGATAAAAAAAATAAGTTGAAGGGAGAGCTAGTTTGGTTCACCGAAGCAAGTTAGAATATAAATATGACTGTTTTCTAAATAATCCATTAAAAGGCTACCATTTCAGTTCAGGAAAAGTAAATGATCAGAGGATACAAAATGTCTGCTTTCCTAGAAAATATTCGTCCGCAGAGAATGATAAATCTATGACAAATCCTTCTTCTAAACAGCGAGGGCGATCATAATGAATTGGAGGGGGAAAGGGAAGGGAAAGGCCATGTTGCGGCCATTGTGATGCATGGCTCGTATGAATAAACATCAAATGGAGGTGCAGAGGATAAATGGCATTTGCTTGTCCGACGGACGAAATGTTCCCATTGCCAAGAAAAACTCTTTGCGCGTTCGCGAGGAAGAAAGAAGTTTTAATGGCTTGAATTGGTAAGCATGTGAAGGGGGCGGCGGCAGCAAAAGGGGAGTGGAATGATATGACGTATGTAATCGAGTCCTCACGGTACGATGCATTTAAACTACGCTCCCATTGGAATTAATCGTCGCACCGGAAAGATATATGTTAAAACCGATTACAATAGAATTCGATTACTGCCATTACAATTATTTTCGTCGTCCAAATGTTTCCCCGAAAAAGACGACTTTTGTAATATTAGCGCATTTTAATAATCATCGGCAGCGGTGTAATTTCCCTGTTCCGAAATAATTCGGCCGACTTTACGCCGCCGCCGAATCTAAACGAAACTTAGCGTGACATTTCAAAATTCGCGAGAGATTTTTAAGCACTTATATATTAAATTCCGGCGGATCTTCCGGGCGAAAAAGAATCGATTAAAAAATGCATAAACCTCCTCCGCCTCTCCGATTTTTAATTTGCGAATTTTCGGAAGGTATTAAAAAGGAGCCCATCCCATGGTATCGGTAATGAAACAAACCGAAGGCAGAACAGTTAGGATAATAAATTTTCACGAGCCGAGCCATTTGGCCTCGGAGTACATCCTCTCGAATTCCAGCGGTGGATTTCCTCCCAAAATTTCTCACCCTCTTGTGCACGAATGCACGCGCCGACACGATGGCATGCATTGGAATTTGCGATTGAACTATCGAAGGGAAAGATGACACGTAGACGAGAATAACTAAAGATACAATGGACCAGGCATAATCGAGAGCTGGCGTTATAACCAGGTTCCGTCATACTTTTGGCGTTTTCGCTCACAGAGAGCGTCTTCCTTAGTTACTTAATTTCGATCACTCGGCAATTAGGTAATTATTACCAAATAGACAATGAGGTAAGAACATCGAATTTATTAACACAGGTGATGACCGGTCGTTCCAAGATTACACTCAACAGCCCACTGCACTCCCTTTTTGGATTATGTTTACAACTTAGACTGCGTCGAAAGGAAACATCACCTACCGATCTAACGTTCTGCCCTGAGACAAAATTGATAAGGAAGATCTATCGCATCAGCTCTGACAATGGGATTCAAAGAAGAGGAAGACAAGGAGAGAAGAACATTTTTGGTCTATTGAATGAGACGATCGATTACTTGTACTGAGAAAAGATTCGCCCTTTAAACGGGTAGAAGAGCATCTAAAACGGTATCATGTATTCCGTGGGACCGCGTCTTAAACGGGTTTGGCTGTAAATGGAAAATAAATCACACAGCCAAAATCCGGCGACTTCATTCTCCGTAACGGCGTCGAGCAGCGAGAAAATAATTTTCTGAAAAAAAGAGCGAATCAGGTGGCGAAATGAGAGATGGAGATTAATCCGAAATTCGAAATTACAGCAATAATCTTGTCTTCGCAGAATCCAATACGGCCCGGTCGTTAGGGATACTCTCCAATCTACGGATTCCAAATTTAATGTTTTTGAAGGGGCTGCGGAAAAGTTTTGTCGCATAAAGGACCAATATACACTCAGCAAACCAATTTATTTGGCACCCTGAGGGAGGAGAGGGAAGGGACAAGAAAAAAATTAATGGCTTTCATTACGAGCGAATAATTCGGATTGGGAGAGAGCGAAGCCGGGAGAAAAAAACGGCGAAAAGAAAAACACGAGAGAAACCGATTCGAAATTTCATATAAGGATTCCTTGGGCCTCGGTTATTGGAATCAATGGATAATGAATTGCGCAATCTTTATAGGCCCGCCTTCCCACCAAAACCACTCTGCAAACACCCTCCCAGAGAGGAAAAATGACGGAATAGTAGTTTCACGGCAATTCGAACAGAATTAAAGACCGACACCTTTCCTTCGGCGGCCAATCAGCCAGAGGTGACTTTCAAGAAGTGATCTTTTTTCCTTTATTGCATTCGATACGTTACTTAAGGAATCAAAATCGAATCGAATGTCGTGTATCGATAACAGACAATTCTACAAGGCGTGTGAAAATGTTGCTTCCAGCCATCGATTGAGAAATATTCGTGGTAAGTGAATGATTTTTGCAGAGGGACAAGTAATTTGTTTTTAGATGAGTGAAATTCATTTTGGCGCAATTTTAAAAGACACATTGTAGGAGTATTGTGGTCTGAAACAAAATCTATTTAGCATTAATATGCATTTCTCTTCACCGATAGTACTCCATTGAAGGAGGATTTTTACTTTTCTCCTAGATAGATACTATTAGAAGTTACAGAATAAATTAAATGAAAGAGAGAAAAAAGTTTCATGAAATCACGTAGGAATTCCGTCATAAACAAGTGAAGAAGCTGAAGGTAATGAGTTACTCATCCCTGAGGATGGCCGCAGTGACAGCGGCCGAAACGTCGGCACTTCTGCAAGCACTGACCCGGTTAGCAGCCCGTGAAGATTATCTTCAACAAACTTTTCACCGGGAAAGCGTCAAGTTATATATAAGTGAAGAAGCTATGGCGTATTTGCCGATATTAATTTAAGTACTTTAATAGTATCTACAAGCAGAGAAAATTACTCCATTCGGAAAAATTTATTATAAGTATAAATTAAGGGAAATGTTAATTTAACGAAAACATCCAAGTAAAGGCAGTATCCTCGCTTCATTAATTAGATTACCGCGGTTACGACTTTGGTAAAAGTGGTCCGGGTTCGATTCCCGATCATAATGACTTTTAAAATACTTGTTCTACTATCAGTGCGACAAATATGAAAGACATCTTAAGAAGAGGGGGTCATTGCCATAAAGAAAGGAACATTCATGTTGAAAAGAACATTACCCACAAACAGCGAAGTTATAATTCACATAAAGAGTCGAAAATTATCAAAGTGGAATCGAGAGAGAAAAGGTCTCGAGGAGACTCGAACCCGGTCTTCGGGATTCCCCCACCACAAAACACAAAAAATTATCAACCAATCAAATAAATGGTCCCCACACTCCTCTCGATCAATCATCGAATCAATCAGATATGCGTTCAATAATTCGGGCGATCAATCAATTTCCAGAGACGTCGGATAGAAAGAAGAGGGGTCCATACCTGCCCCGGGGCCACTCGGAATTGCACCGCTGGAAACTCCTGCGGATATCCCATAATAACGTAATAAATGCTAAGCGCACCAATGCTCAATTCCGAGGCAATTCATTCCACCCCCGCCAGCAGGAAGGCACTCATCCCGGGAGGGGAGAAAGATGCATTATTACGCCTCCCCGGAGGGGAGTGAGGCCACAGTCAGCATTCTATTCGTTCATCAAGGGGAAGGGGCGGGGATAATGAAAAATCCTATCAATTAGCCCAACGCCAATAACGCAGCGACGATTGTGATTTTTTTTCGCCTCTCCCCATCTCTCGGCCACTTGGTGCTCAACCTCGGCACTGCCCTTCACAAGGTCGAGCCAATATTAGAACCTATTTATATCCTAACTTGGGTTGATAAATGATACGATGAATCCGATTTATGACAATTGTGAGCACAAATATTCGTGAAAAACGAAAGAGTCTCTTGGTTCGTGAAAGTGTATCTACTGCATGCGCGATACCCGAAAAAGATGCATGAAATGATGGAGACCCTAATGCTCTAGGACCAGATGTAATATTTTGAAGTATCTAAGTGGTAGTTTAAGCTAAAATGAAAGCTATCTTATTCCACTAAGTTGCGATGAGGAAATGAGATTCTGCAGCAATGCTTCTCCTTACTTGGATCGAAATGATTTTCTAGTTTGCATTCAGCCACATGTGGAAGCCGCAACAAGCAGAGAGTAACAAAACCAGTTATAAGAAGTAGAAATAACTTTGATCCATAACTGAAACCCAAGGTCTCTCTCGAAGTCTTCCTATATGATTTCCCGTTCTATAAGACACCTCTGTAATCCTAAAGGAGGCAATTATCAACCAGTCACCATTTTTACTACGTCAAGGAAAAATTAATAACCAAAACAGCACAGAAAGTAAATTAAAAAGCATAAGAACAGATAAATACCAGCGTCGTCCTTATCATTTCTCCGAAATACGATTCCTTTGTTGTCACGTATGCATCATTTCCATTTCTTAATCATTTAAGTATAAATAGAATATTTATTTCATCAGAACTTCACCTACAACAATTTACTACTAAATTACAAGTGGAGTATATAACATGGTCCTAGGCTAGACTGCTAATTCTAGTTGAACGTAGAGTGATTCAAATTGTCCACAATGACCTCGTAACAAAATAAGGCCAACTTTCAATAAGCCTAACATAACTATCGTCGAATAGGAGGAAAACCGTGGTAAGATATTGGTGTAAATGACAAATTACTTTCTACAAAAACGGACGACATACTAAATCAGGCTTTCCTCCGTAAAATTATCGAAAATGGAAATAGATTACGGTATATTTTAAGCGTTTCTCCTAATCAGAAGAGTTACTGTAATTATTGTCTTAAAATCAGTCCTTCTTGCTTCGACTGATCGAAGAGAATAAAGCGACACTGGTATTTTCTCTCATTTGATAAAAGCAGGAAAATAAGAGCGGCAGAAGAAAGCTAACTGACAATCTGAAAATGAACAGAAAAAATCCGTTTAAGTTCATGCGTTGCTGGAGTCTGAAAAACGTGTGATTAGCAATGAAAGAAGAAAGTGTTAAACGAATTAAAGGAAAAATATCGGATCCTATTGGATAGTTATTCATTATCATTGCTACATTAAATCCGTTTCCAATGGATAGATAGTTTAAACGAGTATAAGTGGAAGAGTGACGTTGAAGTGGTGGGATAGGAAAGAAGGCAAAAGAGAAAGGACTCGCTAGAGCGACACTTCGGAAGAAGGCGTTCTCCGCACGCTGTAAAAAAAAGGCCCCTGGACCTACCTCACCCCGCCCTCGCAGCACCAAGGTCCGGATTTCCTTTTTTATTCTTCCGGCGTAGAGCGCTTTTTTTCTTCTATTGGAACTACGCTGACTTGAGAGGGAGATCAATGGCCAACCAACGTCACGAAGCGAAGGTTGTAACGTGGAACAGTTCATCGAGCACAGCAATGACTCAAATCAAGCTGAAAGTATTGCAGACACCCGTTGTAGGCGAAGGATTCCTTATATTTAAGCGATGATTACGGATCTTAAATGAAGTAAATGTTTCATCCGTGAAAATATATCATAATATATATCATATGATGAAGATCGGGTCTGAACAATTGAGCTTGTCGTTTAGGTTGTGCAGAGGATTGCTTAGAGATGTACAGTTGGCATTTGTCCATGGGACCGCTACGGTAGCCCTAATGGCCTACCAGAAACTTTAAAAAAAAACTTGTGTACCTGGTATGGGATGCTTGGCTAGGAAAAATAAGAGGTATGTGAATTTTTATTTATTAAGTTAGATTTATGTAAATATGTACGACTTTTACGTGTATTAGACTTGAAATACTGAACGATTTTAGCTAGGTATCATCTGTGTTGTAATATCGTTGTATATGTTGCAATTCTATAGCAAGGAGGTATTCGTTTCGATATAGTTTATTGCTGTAGGTAGTTTATATATCTTTTGCAATTTCTATTATGTTGTATTGTAAATATTGTAGAATTGTATGTACATTTTTTGCAATTGTATGTATTTCATAAGTTTCTAAGGCTATTGTAGAATTTGCCAATGGACTAATAGTCTATCTGTCATCTATGAATTAATAATAAAAAAGCTGCTTCACTCGCATTCAACTTCATTTGCAGGAAACGTTTTTCTTGAAAATGTGCAGCAACCATCGTTCCAAACACTCTGTTACCAGCATACGTCGTGTCCTTTTTGTTTTCTTTTTACGATGGGTCAATAAGCATGAAAGATGGAATAAATTTGTCGGTCGAATTCGGAATTCCGGTCTCGTGGTTACTTTCTGCGGCTAACAGATGATATTGGGAAAGGAAATTGATATCTAATCCAAAGAAAGGAGGGATGGATTCCTTCTAGACGAAAGCAGAGTCGTAACTCAAAAGTCGTTGGCCTGTGCAGATGCACTGCGGTAACTTTGCGTGAATATTAATTTTTCTGGATCAAGTGAGGTTATCTGGCGATGGATCGGCGGTCTGGAATTTACTACATTCGTAATCTCAAAGCGCCTGAGGATCGACGGGATTTTAAATAGAACTGCAAATGAGTGACAGGAATAAGACAGTGCCGGAAGATGACTTAGAGATGCCGTAATCCACCTGGAGGTTCAATTATGTTGTGGATGATAGTTTAAAGTACTCCTGAGCTGATATTTCATTAGAATGAGGGCCTCAATTCAACTGTTTATGAACACTGTGAATACGAGAATTTTTTTTCAAGTTTTAAGAGGTTCGAATTGATCACTCGTACCTTCAGGAATAGAACTCGGTGTATCGCTACCTAAAAGACGCTGGTCCCTCTAACAGAGTGTTATCGAACTCTAAAGAGTTTTATATTAAGTCTATCCCACATGTATATGGTAATAATATAGAATAATCGCATATATAATTGTAGCCATTAATCAGTGTTACATAAATCCGACTGGTTCTCACGAGAAAGAGTTTCCTCGAGAGCAATCCGACTCCATTGAGAAAAGAGAGCATGACTGAGGACGCCAGGTGACGCTGGCAGTCTCCCATGCGAGGCGGCGGATGAATGAATGAAAGACCTCTCTTTTCCTGGATCAAAACTCATTAGCATTCCACGCGGTAGTGAGAAGGGTGTGATGGCCGCCTATCCCAGAAGACTGCGCCTCTGAAACAAATGCCTCACGCCGTGCGGAGGGAAAGAGTATCCCACGCTGAGGCGGCGGATGCGGTCGTACACCCCTGTTTCTGCGTCCACCCACGTACGAGGGGAAGATTGGCAATCGGCGCAGGAAATTAACGATGTGAGGCACGCACGATAAACACCTGAATACATTTGGAGGCGATAAAGTTTCCTTTGCTTTAAATGTCGCGCGCATACCTCTTCATGCTTAAGGAGGCGAACGTATAAATAAACATTCCTTTTTCTACCGCCTCAAAGTATGGCGAGAAATTTCTTTTTACTCCGCTTGGCTCGAGAACGGTAGTTTCTATACCCGAGACACCTTAGTTTCATTACCCGTGATAGCGTATTCTTCGCTAAATAATTGTAATAACGCCGTAATATATTTATAATAATTCTTCTCAAACCAACCAAAATTGAATTAGTTCGCCTACACTTGCGAATCGATTAATTTAAATATAAATTAATTACATTTATCCAAGAGACAAGGCGATCACGATGGAATTGTAAATAGTACGTGCGAACCGATTGCTGAATAAATCAGAATACAATCACCTAGAAAGACATTCTCACGAATCAAACTCCTTCTCTGCCACGCTTATCTGCACAACAATCCGAGAACTCAATTCCCATACTTTCTCCTCTACAGACATTCCCTTCCCCCGCAACGATATTATACTCAAACGAAGGACGTACATTCTCTCCTTTGGAATCGAACCCCGATTGACGGAAAGCGAAGAGAATTATAGAAGAAGGAGGCGGATTCGCACATGTCTGCACCCGGAAGCGAGGCGTTTTAAAAAGGGGAATTCAGATCAAAAATAAAATGGGAGAAAATCACAATGGCGCGCCCCCGATAAAGGATATCATAGCACGTGTTTTCTTGGTAATAAGGAAAAGGCATCTGACATCAGGCAAATACGACGCCCGACTTGAGGATATTTAGCAGAGGGAGGGGTCAAATAAACGATATCCTGGATGGGCATTCCTAATGGCGGAAGAGGCGCAACATCTTACAATTAGAAGAACCAATTCGGAGAGCGATTCAGGGAAGAGTTTTACGAGAAGATATTAGGAATTCAATTACAGAAGGAGAAAAAAATTAATCCCTCTCGTTCGAAGTGGAGGGCCGATTAACAAGTTTATCATGTGCTGGAATGAGTGTGCTCGGTTCGGATTGCGACGCTTTCGGTACATGATGGTCAATGACAGAGACTTACAGGAGGTTATTTCATCCAGACAGTTTGCATTGATGCTTCAGATAGCTAGATTATATTGAGTCTATCAAATATTTGAGAATCTATATATACCATAGACAATGAAACTACGAATTCTCAGACCGTGTTTATAAATGCAATACAGTATGAGATTGAAAATTTGCCAGAATATTAGAAATAATTTCTAGTACTTGATCATTCCATAGAAGGCTGTATTTTATCGCAATAAAACAAAGCTTTAAACGAAAATAAAATACTGCTGCAATGCCTTATTACCACGGTGAATATTTACCGTAATGGCTGACTACGAGTTATAATAATAGATATAGAACTCGGTCTTATACATATTAATGATACGTTTCCTTTATTGAAAATTGGGGCTACAGTTGAATTACTTCATTGCAAATCGCGGCAGTAGGGTATCACATCATAAAATTGACATTTCGCCTTCGGCGTCACCAATTCACAGGCGTCACCAGGGTGACAAAACAAAACAGGGCCTTTGATAGACGGCGATTGACGTGAAAATATTTTCGAAGGTATTCTAAATATTGTGTGATGAGACAGGAACGAGGAAAAATTCCAAAACTTTCTATTAACCGCCGGTTATTTATTCTAAAACAAACATAAGGAAGAAAACAAAGGGGTGGACGTTAGAGAGTATGGAACGTTCACATCCCGGCGGCAGTTTGCCAATCCATTCACTTGTCTCCACGTCAATTCTATCCTCTCTCTCCCCCTGCCGATAAAACTGCTTGTTATTCAAGTTATAATGGCGTAATAGAATTTCGCTATAGTTAGCAGGTATAAGAGCAGCGAGCGAGAGAGAGCAGCCTGGAGATAATTATTGAGGGAAAGCATTCGAGGCAAATTGGAAGAGATGGGAACTTGCTCGATATTGTTAAAAGGGGATTTAGCATCTTCTTAAAGGAGATGCGAAAAACATTTATGCGACGTAGTAACATTACGATTTACGATTGGGAAGGATGGCCAATGTTAATATTACGATTACGAAGGAGCGAAGTAAAATGGTTATCGGTGCGATTTGGGAGACTAAGAGGAGTATTTTACACTTCGAAGAAGATTAAAAGTATCTTTGGTAGCCATAGCAACAAAAGAAAAATGAACCATATTCTTCGTGGAGATGTTCTAAAGTTAGAATTAATTTAAGGGATAGGTTGCTCCTGGTTTGGCAAGTTGGCAGCGCGGATGAAAGCGGGTTCGATTCCCAGTGGGAGCCCATTTGTGCGAAGCACTTTTTATCCGTTCTCTGGAGACTTTTTGTCGAACCTTAGACACCTTTTATTGTTTATCCATTTAGAGGCAGTCAATGGAGACTATTTTTGCTAAAAGGATGAAAATTTATTTATTTCATTTCACTTCTACCAATCTATCCTTCATTATGTTCTCTGTACATTCAATACTTATTCTAAATTTTCGACGATACAAGAGATATTGTTAATCTTCCTTAGAAAAAAACTTCATAAGCTTCTCAAGATGAATTACTTCTTCCTTTTTATTTGAGACAAACTCATCGAGTTGAAAAGGATGAAGCAAAACGAGAATGAAAGCGGAGAATTAGGAAATTAATTTGATGAGATTAGCGATGGAAATGGCAGAAGGGACAGAGGCAGGGCTTTAAGTGAAGTAATGAAGACGGAGTCTAGGGCAGGAGTCAGCAACCTTTCACTAACAGCAAGCCAAGTACTGGTATGATATAGAAGACGGCTCCCCTTGACTATGTCCGTCACGCTTAGAAAAACTGCTCTCGGACTGCACAAGAATGAAGAACTTGGCGCAACGGGAAGGTTTGTTGGCTCGAGAGAACTTCCAGATGCCACTGAACATAAATGTTCTACATTGATAATGTTACTAGTACAAATAATATGATCGATCGTGAATTCGTGGAATTTCACATCTTGAAAAGAAAAACGAAAAGTAACTCCTACAGCAGATTTTTAATTCGACATGTTTCCTTAAAGTGTAACATCTTCAGGTGAAGATGACATCACCCATGTCAACACTTTGATGAAACATGTCGAATTTTGCTGTGGAAGTGACTAAGCGTTTTTCTTTTCAGGATAGTTAATAATATTAGTTCTGAAAAATTTCCCTGTAATTCTAAGCAGGGAAACCCGGATACCAGGATAAAGAGTTAGTTTGCACTCCGAATTTTGCAGGTCACCTATGTTTTCAGCGAATCGTTTCAGAATTTCATGATTTTTGCACTATTAAAATACATCCTCACGACTAAAAAGCCGATGTTATAAAGTATGAAGAGCTAGAATCGCATGAGATTCGATATACAACGTAAGAATATGGACGGGAGCAATGGATACTCCAATAGCCGTTTCAATTACCATCGTCTTTTTCTATTATAAGCAAGCTAAAACGATACCAAGCATTGCAGAGTCTGAAATTGAAATAAAATCGAGCGGTGCTATCGTATTTAAAAATAACAATACTTGATAAATTGACAGACAAATAGCATTTTTCAAGCGATAGTGAGTGCCTTCCTGAAACTTTTCGAAAACCTCAAGTGTAAGAATGGAATAATTTGCTTTGTGAAATTCGACAACTAAGCTTCAAAACCCTTCCATAAAGAGAAGCGTCGGTGGCGCAAGAGAGAGAGCAAAGGAAGTGCAGCTTGATCGGCCATCTTGGAGAGAATGCCGAAACTCTTCTTAAGTTTTTTGATAGCAGAACGTTCGCTTTCTCCAGAAAGCACGTATCGGAAAGAACGTTTCGTCATAATAAACGCTTGGGGGAGATTGTTGTGCGACGACTTGATTCCGAAGAAAACGCATTTCCGTGTGCATATCCTTACAGCATAAGAGACGCATTTCAGTGGGAGAAATTTTTAACGGCACTTTTGAATATAACCTTATGATTTTGTTTAATTTTTCAATTTAGTTTTACAGGTTGTGTTATTTTTATTCATATTTTCTATTCTATCAAAGTAGTTCGATATCGCCTCCTTCCGAAACGGTAAAGAAGGTGCGTATGGAATCCAGAATTGGGAAAAAGTGCGTCCTCAAACAGTAGCCGAAAGAAGTGAGCGGATTACATACTTTGAAAAACTCTTCCAAATTGATTTCAAGTTTGCATAGATAATGGACACAAAGAAAAGCAGTTATGTATGAGCTTCAGAAACAGTGGCGAATACGAAATGAATACGAATGCACGTGAACCAAAGACAAGCTAAAAACAGGATAAAAAGGAGGGAAGTGAATCAAAAGGTAGAACTCGAATAGATTAAAATGAAATTCGGAAACAAATTAACTGAAAGTATCGCTTAGGACACAAACGCTCTTTCAAGTCGGACCAAAAAAAAGGCATCCTCAATTTGCATAAAAGGAAATAATCAAGAAAGGTAAGAGAAGAAAGCGCAATGGTGGTCAAGAAAAGGACACGAAACGTGTCAACTATATGAGAAACGCAGCTCACAATACGCAGCAGGGGAGAAAGAAAGTGGCTGGAATTCCTCGATATAGCGGACGGAAAAAATATGAGAGAGAACAGGGGGTTTTACACAATAAACGCGCCATCTGTTGACTGAGCATGAAAATAAAGAGGCGAAAGAGAAAGGGCATTCTTAAAGGAGCCAACGATAGAGAAATGACTCTTTTTACGGCGGATGGAGAAAGAGAAGGATAAAGAAAAAATGTGAAAGGGAGTCGACGGTTAAGTCGAGCGGAAGGATCGAAAGTTAACGGAAGCACAATGCTAATGACAAAAAGTGGCGGAAGACGAGGTTTAAGAAAAGGAGGTGAAGAATACATATATATAAAGATGTACGGCGAAGGAAGAAAGAGGAAAGAAAAGGGAAAAAAGAAACGCTCTCTTTAATAACGGGAAAATATGAGAAGCGGTGAAATAAGAGCTTTTTTATATTCGGAGAGTGTTTCATCCCGGAGAACGGGGTCGGAGATATGAAGTGGTCAAAAGTAAGACAAAAGGACTGAAATCAAACAGAAGAAACGTGAAGAATACGCTTTCAAGAGTTTGAAATCCATTGATATTATTATCACTATAATTGCATAAAAGGGAAAATATGAGATTTCATCAGTGCTTACGGAGGTATACGATGCCGTTCCTAGTGATGATATTGCACAATAGAATTAATTAGAATTATACTTCGTTATTAACGAATCCATTGGGAATAACTATTTCTTTGGACGCCTTTTTTTCCTCTTATTGACAATGCAGTGTTTGTATGCTTCAACGGGTAATATTTTAAAGATCAAGAGAAGATTGTTAACCAACGCTGTTAGGACGCATCACAACCTAAAATTATGATTCTCTTTTCCTGTGAGGAATACAGAACATTCAAATGTGAATTCAATCTTACTATTGTCTTAGGTGAATCAAAAACTTAAGTATCTAGCTACAAATATCGCAATATGATGAATAGTAAAGTGCGTTCTACATGATACTTATGGATAACTCACTTTAAGTAATGCTTAAGACGTTTGAAAAATACCCCAAAAGCAAAAACTTCGGTATACTGAGAATTTCCCATGTGATGGAAGTTCCGTATTACTGACTTCTAGGAATCACGCATTTCAATTGTCATCCTCAGGAGTTCAATGCAGAACTAACAGTCCTCGGGTGGGAGCCGCGCTCATTGTGCGAAGCGAATTCCTTAATCTCGACTACTGCCATCGTAGAGCAGTTTCACTAACAGTAGTGCATATACGCGGGAGTAGAATGCATATCGTCTATTTGAAGGAGAGAAAGGAAGTCCGTCTTATGGGTTGGATCTAACACGGATTGCTGTGAGGACTCCCACTCCATAGATGGAGACGTAATTTAATTGTCCGACGGTCGAATCTTACGGAGCAATCAATTGGAACTGTTTTGCTGAAATTAATTCGAGAGGAATTGAACTCTTAAACGTGCTTTGAGATCGAAGGCTCACTGCGTAACCTTAAAGCTTATTGTTAATATTTTATAATTTTTTGTTGTTGATCAGATAGCATTCGTGGAAAATGAGGATTACGGAAATTTTTATCAACGTTAATATCCTGTAGTATTCTGCAAGAGCTAGAGAATCATTCCGTGAATCCGATTTAATTCCGGGAATCACCGATTTAATGACCAGGACTACGATTATGGTATTTACCATATATTTACATTAAGCGTATGGATTGTACGATACACACAGTCCTACAATATAATGTTAATTTAATGGTATTGGCAATGTAAGAGTATGATAAAAATAGAGAAAATGAATAAAGAGAAGGATCCATTTAGATTGCTTCACTACTGAATAGAACTGCTATCGCTAATTTACCGATTGGTCGGTCAAAATTCAAATATGACGTATACTAAGGGAACATTAAAAGTTAAATAAAACAAAATTCATCATCATCGTTTGGATAAGAATCGTCTAAGAAGAAGAGAACGCGCTAAAAAATTGTAGATATAATGCCGACCTTCAAAATTAGAAACAATAGCATACTGCGGTTTTCGCAAAAATTTTCCAATTTTGCAATCTTCCAGTTGAGACCAAATGAAGCAAGAAATAAAAAAGAAATCAATCCAAAAATGGTTGGGCGACTTGCGCAGCAAAATACGAAATTCCTACGCATTTACGAGACAAATGGGCGAATCTGAAAGCGACGAATTCCCTCCAAGAAATTTACCAGTGATTTGGGACCGAGTTAAATAAGAAAGAAGTCGAGCAAAAGTGCACGGAAAAGGAGTATTTTATAGCGAGCAGAAATTGTGCAGAGAGGCACTTGGTGAAAAGGATGAAAAGTTTGGACGAGATGGCGTTGGGAGAAAAGGCGGAAATTAAAAAATGCGTCGCAAATGTAGAAAGTGGTGTTTAAAAGAGTGCTTCGCGAGAAAAAAAGACAGCAAAAGGAAATTTCGAAAGGTGGTTCAGCGCAAGTACAGCGGAGATACATTAAGGCAGTGAAGAGCGAGCCAAACCAAGGGATAGATAAATAATAACACGCGGAATCTGAATAGGAAAGATATGCAAAATCGAGGAAAGTAAACACGCGATGTAAAAGGGGCATCGAAACGACGAGAGCTCGAGATCATTTTTTACCCGCGAGGACTTACCAATAAAAACCAGTGGTTCTCTAAAGAAAGAGACAAACCCCTCGACAACTGCCTTTCTCTCTAAAGGAGACGAGTCTTTTCACGGACTTGAATGCTCTACCAACCACACGTCGAGTGAGCTCGAAATTTTCTAATTTCTTTATTCCCCTCCCTCGCTTTTCCACGTTTTTCGTCGCATCCATCCAATAGGCGCGCGACTCGCCAAGTGGCCCTCCAGCGCAGTCGCGCACCCTCATTGGCCGATGCAAAAAAGCGAGAAAGGTGAAATAAAATATGAGAGTGGCGAAAATCCCGTCACATTTCTGCGAATCCCAAGTCATTCGCGATGAGAGCGGTTCAGAAAAGAAGAGTTAGAATTAGCCTACTGTGTGTTATGTGCCTTTGTATCTTAGTGACCCGAATTCGACGCTCTTAATTTTTTAGTCTATAGAAGGATGAGCTGCATAAGCATCCGGTTTGCAAAAGTTGAAGCATGAATTAGGAGTGATGTTTATGCAATGATCACCTCGTGATTTCAGCGTGAATCAGCAACTAATTGAAAATTGTTATTTATTAAATTTAGCCTTTATTAAGTTCAGCTTCCATAAATGCTAATCAGTTATTTCTCTTGTAAGATCCGGGATTAACCTGTCGCTAATTTCATTCAAGTATGTCTATAAGAATGGATTGCCATATTTCAATCTATTCTTATGTAAAATATCGAATCGAGTAAAGAAATAACCGAAAAATGCCGTTTCCTATTCTCCTCGAGGGACGCTTTCCTTAGGAATTCCTCACAATTGTCATCATCGATTAGAAAGATAATGACACGAATGGCAATCGATTAATTTGGATCTTTCAGCATCTTTTCTTCCAAGAATCCAAAGCCTTGGGGCTAATTTCAACAAGGGAGAACAGAAGCGTGGCCCTTTCATTTATTTGGGAATGAGAGAGAATCCTTCTGGATCTGGAACAGCCGATCAGATAGACACATGAACACACTTGGGCGCCAAGTTTTAATGGGAAATACGTGACAGTCAGTGAACAGAGGAGTCGATATATTCTGACACCGACTGACTACCAAAACAATTGATGTCACAAGAGCCACGAAGAAGCCACTTTTGGAAATAAAGACGGTTTTCGAAGGAAATACTCAATAGTTTGTCGTTAAAATCGAAGTTGTCGGTTCAAAAATAGCAATTAAGTTAGCTCTACGATTTACTTAGCGGCTCTGAGATGAGACTGCCCTTCTTAATACCGGCCGATATTCGAAAATGGCTTATCTATGAACAACAAAGCACATCAGCGGTGTAAGCTTTTAAAAATAGGCTTAATTCGAGATATTTTCTGGAAAATATTTATTAAATGTCATAACTCAACGAAGTGTCATTTCTATTCCAAACTCAAGAAAAAACTACAAACACCGTTCAATGAAGAAAACATGGGTTTGAGAACGACGATAGAAGTATTGGAAAAGTGATAGCAAAATAGCTGGCATACATGTCACCACATTCGGTTTCAAGAAATGAAATCGACCATGATACTATGAGCAAGGGTTAAAAATAATGAAACAAAATACCACAAACAATGTCAAATTAAAATTAAGAGATTACCTGGGAAAAAAGGAGAACCATTTCCTTGGTACCACAAAAGAGGTCCGATGGCGTAAATCACTCATCCAAAAACGAAAGCGTCTTCGGAATTCACGCGTTGAAGCGCGAATCATTTACTTAAGGAGGGATTCGAAGCAGAAGACATCGAGGGCAGTTAATTAAGACGATGCATTTTCCTCCTTTTTTAGAAGATTAGAATCTCTCAAGTAAACCGCGAGAAGCAAACCTCCAGCCCATCCTCCAACAATATTGTAATCTCTCTTAGCTAATTGCAGCAAGGTGAGCGGCGAATTCCTTCGAAGGCAGCGAAAACATTAACGATCGGCTTTTTTCTTTCGCCAGGCAAATTAGAGCGGCAAGCCGAGCCAAGATGAACAAAAGACCTCTCCACGGACCGGTGTCCTGGAACATTAGCCAGATTGCATGGCTTTCACGCAGCGACGAACCAATTCACCACTGCCCCAACGCTTCTTGACGGCTATTGTCATAGCGCGACACATGTCCGACCCAACAAAACCCGAATTTCCTATTCCACCTCCGTATTCGTGGAAAAAAGAGTCCATTGTGTTGCGGGCCAATTTATAAACACGAAGATCTCCATCGGAGCGGTATCACGCGCCGGAGAAGAAATCGTTTAGGTGATTGTATTTGGTGGACGTGAGAAGAAGAGGTGATGGAAGTAAGAAAAGAAGATCCCGTGGAGCCAGCAGAGCGTTAAACGGCTCAAAACCGAAATTGCTTCCGATATTTCGGACTTTATTGTTTAAACCCGAATCGCGAGATACCCGATGATGTTCTGCGCAAGATGGATTTCTATAGTCGCGACGGGAGGCGTTTCTCTTTTTTTTTATGACTCCATTCTCGGTGACAATACGGAGAGACATCAAGGACTGATGCCTCCGTCTAAATACGTGAGATGAAAAGGCAGAGAAGGAAAGAAAGGAAAAGAGAAGGCCAATTTTCAGACGACTTCGATTGGGCCATTGTTTCCAGGCACGTGAAAAGCCTCCATATTTTTTTTAATTCCCCACGAAGTTTGAGTGGGAATGTTAATGATTTATCTCGGTGGGACTTTTTTAAGAGGCACGGTATTACAGCGAGCGAAGGAGGTGGAATACAATGGACTGCATGAGAGAAAGAAAGGGAGATTTCCACTAATCCCACTTCAAGTGATCAACAGAGAGAAGTGGTGCCTTGGAAACTGAAGATGTGGTAGATGTAAAGACATCTGCTGCTTTTCGAACCCAAGAGAATTCTCTGAATGTGAACTCGATGCTTTAACGAGGGAATGTCGAGGGCTGGACTTAGAGATCTTTTTAAAACTACTTCCCAAGGTAAAAATGAACCTACTGACAGCGGGAAAGAATTTAGAAAGTAATATCTACTTTTGTGAGAACTCGAAGAAAAGTTCGCTCAAATTCCAAAAAAAATAAAATCGAAAACTTCGATAAACAATTGGCGATGAAATCTGAAGCCGATCCACGGCCAGGTATTGCCGTAAAATAGAAGACATTAGGTATTCGCAAGGCTGTCAATTATTGTAAACATAATGGGGAAATCAAATACTCCTTCATCCTCATTCAAATTTCACTAATACAAAACTAAAGAATTCTTTTTCTTCTCCAAAAATTCAGAAAATTTCAGAGAACACAGCAGAGATAAAAATGAGACATTTGTAATTTTTCCCCAAATTTATTTATTTCCACAAAATGAAAAAGTACAAATACTTCATTTTTATTTCTAGCGTGAAAATAGATTTCCACTAGATATCACTTCGCAAGATTAAGTTCAGAAAATCCTGCTCCCTCTCTTGATTGTGCTTTTCATTGGTTCTTACCTTAATTTTTGCCTTCAGAGCTGTATTTTAAGTGGATCACATATATTACCATCAATTCTTCTTTAAGACTGAATTGTTTCGTGAATTACGAAATAAAACCCACCAATCCAACATTCTTGTCTCTTTTCAGGTGTCGTTATCTTTCTTGGTTCCCAACAAATTATTTGGTGGACTCCATCGAAGACGCAGAGAGGAAATCAACTGCAGAATGGTGGAGCTAGTCCCGGACGAACTTACGCAATTGTGCCCGACCAAATCACACAACCGCCCCTAATTAAGACTTATTTTCCAAACGTCGACTTTGGCCCTTTTATCGAAATTCCTCCCCATGCGTATTCCCCCTTTTCGTATGCCACGCCCGGGCACGCGAATGACTGCTTTAACGCCTTCTGTACACCCACATACACACGGAGGCGCTGATGGAGGCCTAATGCTCGCCCGAATAACACACAATGGCCAGATACTAATTACAGATAAAGAGCACGCTACTGCCTTCCTTGGATATAAAAGAGGCCGCTTTTTCCTGAGGTCCTTTATTAGGACATCGAGGGGAGGGCAAGAAGAGAGAACGAAAAAGGGGAAGAGACGTATGAAAAGTGCCATTCGGGCGGATTCGGTGCTCTTAACTACATGTAAAAGCGAAAATGCAAGCGGAGAAGTGCGCAGAAATTAACTATCGCCGGAGAAAAACAAATGAAAGTAGGCGAGCGATAAGGGAGTAATGGGAAGGGAGAAACAAGGTGTGGAGGTTGGCGTGGGAGAAAAGGTGAGATTAATGCGCGTACAGATGAACGGTGAAGATAACGAGGGATATGTAATGAACTCTATTCCCGCTTCTTTTTTATAAGGCTTCAAAAAAAAGCGTAATTTCGTCCGTTAGGGCCGAAAAAGGCAATTAAAGTATTTAAGCGAATAAAAAAAAGAGACAAAAGTATGACTCACCGAGAGATGCCTTCGTTATCGCCGGGATAATAATAATGTTGATGATGTAGATAAGTTTGAAAAACAGAGATATTTGATAAAAGAAGAGTTTTACGACCTCTTTGGGGGCTATCAAATTAAAGCCGCCACGGAAAGTGCATGTCTCAGCCTAATTCGTCGACGCATTTACTTATAAACAAAGCAGATGAAGCGAGACCTATAATTTTATTGTTTGCGGGAGATTGGACCGTGATGAACAACGAAAAATGTGGATTCGGGTCATACCATCATTTGAGGTGGGTAATTTAATCTTCCGAGTTCTTTATGGGAGGCGTTACACATCTGTCCTGAGATAGGCCGCCTCGTTAGCACTGATGTAACCAAAAACAAATTACTTAAGCGTACCTAAGGACGAATCTCTACCGATAAGCATTTGGCATAATTTTAATCATCCAAATTGATGCGACCTATTTGTTAATTTTTCCAAAATGAACTGAAAACTCTCCAGGCGACATTGCCTTTACACAGGAGGTGAATCCTCGATTTAGCATACATTCCTAAAACCAATCATTCCCCGTAAAAGTAACTTCATATGAATAATAGTTTCGGGGGTAAAGAGGTAAAAGGGGAAATACTTTATGACTAAAACTAAATAACCGGAATATAATATTCTAATAAACGGAAATATCGCCATATAAATCATATAAACGATACAAGCATAAGCGTGAGAAAAGGGTTAGCTAAGAAAATGCATTAAGGAGTAAAAAATCTGGGCCTTCTGATCTAGATAAAGAAAAATTATGGGCGAAGAAAAAGATTGACCCGAGAGATGACTCAGCGATAAAGACGAAGTCGGAATGGAAATGCGCACGTTTTCAGGGAGTAATCGAAAGTTGCGAAGGCGTAGAGGAAAAGAAGTGACGCAGCAGCTGAAGAAATGCGGATTGTCATTGGCAAAAGATGTATGGAAGGGTATCAGAAATTATCGAGGGAAGAGAAACCTCGAAAATGACGAACAGAAAAGGAGAGTCACAGTGAAAGTAAGAATACTGATCCGTACTTTTCGTTTCCTTTTCTGAATGAAATTAGAATCCCAAGGCATTTTATAATGATACATTTTTACCGATTTACACTTGTACTTCTCAAAGCTGTATAAATAAATAATTATTATTGATATAAAGTATATAATATATAGAATAAGAACAAATTACTATTGTTACTATTGTAGTTTAAAGAGAATACAATACAAATTGAAGAAAAGATCTTTAGAGGTCTATCCCCAATAAATTACGCTTCTAGGACATCATAAAGAATGACAGTATTGCATCAAATTTCACGTAATTTTCTTCCTAAAATAATTAGGAACGCAAAAATGTAATCATAATTTGATCGTACTTCGTAAAATACATTAACTTCTCCTTGCATACATCAGAAATAAAATGTTTTGGATGATAATCAACGAAAATTGTCGAAACTCTCTTAACATTTACTGAAACTTTAAATACTTTTGGTGGACAGCAGAAGCATAAGAAGTAAGAAGCAAAAGAAAAACGACGCAGAGTCATCGGATATAAAAGGATTCGAGTTTACTCCGAAAGAAATGCAAGAAAGGAATGTGGTGAGGGGATTGAGAGTGTTGGATTGATTTAAAAGCAAAGCCTTTCCCCTCAGTCCGGTTATAAACCACATTTTTCCAACTCCTTCCTTCTCCGAATGAACCCCTCCTAATGGCTATTTGACAATTAATTGTGCCGCAGATTTTTTTTTGTTTTACGATCCTCTTAGTTTCTTTCCTTTCGTTTTAATAATCTTCATCGATTTAGAACCACTCTCAACGCGCTATATAAATCGGAAGGATTTCTAAAATCTACTCCTTACACCCCGAACCCATTTCCACCAAATGCGAACGCGCTACCAACTTGGCTCTCCGAGAACCCTTCAAATTAATTTTTCATGCAAAGGCAATTCCAAACAAACAGTGATTTCTCCCTCGAACCGAGATATCTTGCGACAAATGCTCACCTCACATATATCTTAACATTTCGTTTATCTTTTGAGTCTATCGTTTGATTTCATATAGTAAACCCAAATATAAAAGAATAACCCAAACATCTCCCTATTTTATTAGAAACCAAATTCAGTAATTGAGAAAATTCTTTACTTAACTAAGAAGTATATGGACGGACATAACCATATCAACCTCTATAACCGTGAAGTTATTAACCTATGAATTGTAATATTCCCGCTGAAAAGATATAGACAAAGTCATAAACAGTAAAATAGGCGAAGATACAACTTCTACTCTATTCTTCTACATCTCTGGTGAAAAGAAATCGGAAGGAAAGTGTATCAAAAGACCGTCACTCAAATGAGAGAATTACATTAACATTATATAAGAATTCGGAAAGAGGGTCGCATTAACATTCTGTCATCCAAAACAGAAAATATAAAGCTGACGAAATATAAATGTGAGAATAAAAAGAAAGAGGAGGACAGGGGAAAATAATTCAATTCTTTCGCAAACTTCAACAGAGACAACCGAAAACTTTTCGACCCAAGTCCTAATTGAAATTTCAAATCCTGAAACACGGAATTATTTTAACGACTTGGCAAGTATCTGATTATATTTGAGATACGAAGACGGACGGGAAAATTACCATGAAATATAAAAAGAATTTTAAATAGGCTTAGTCTTCAAAATGATTCTTATATTTCGAGAATTAAAAATTCAATCAGTAGTTGGCGAAAAGTTTTCATTTGAGTTCCTTTGTTTGCAGTGGCGACGTGGTTTTTAACATAATTTATTCTTAATTTCGGCACAAACTCCAAAATTAATTTCTATGCCTCGGAAACTTTTCATTATTTCTACGGAGACGATGATGCGCTTGCATGGGAACGTAGAATATGTGAACCAGGATTTAAACGTATAAAATGAATTCTCCGAGAAATAAATTTAATAATACTACAGTTCGTATTTACATTGAGTGATATAAGGAATAAAAATTAAGGCTCTTCTCTAAAACATAAGATATATATATATTAGATATTATTAATAATATGCAACGTTGTTCAGCACTACCAAGAGTTTGGTACTTAAAATCCAACACAATGAAGTTGAGCACAAATAATCGTAAAATCATTCATCATTGCCGTAGCTTTTTCATACGTTAAAACGTAGTGTTAGTGTTTCTTTGACAATAACGCATCTTTTATACGGTACTCCCTTATCGACATTAAATAAAAAATAATATTGACTTATGAAGGAGATTTAAACTTAACTAAAGTATAAATTATACCTATTGAACTTTATAATTAAACATAAAACTGTTACAATAGCCAAATAGTAAAAAATAAACTATATAAATTAATGTTAACCGAAATATGAAAAGCATATATGTCATAAGGAAGTTACTGGCAGATGCATAAATATATCCACGACGGAGACTATTTCTGGTGATATTCTTATACTTTGGGTGCTTTATCATAATCTAATTTTTCGTAAGATGAAAAATGTATAAGTGAAAATTACGTATGAAATTCAGAGAAGTGTGGATAAACAAATGAGAGTCTGATCGTGAAGAGCCGGCCCTTAACGAGCGTTATCAGTACAGTCCACGTGGATTATCTCGACAGTAGCGACACAGTTGGGAGAAACGTAAAGCTGCGTGGTTTGTCTGCCAATTCACATCCGATAATTAAGGAATCTGCAATTGACAATTTTACGTGCATTACTAAACGCATACTTTCTTCCTCTGACTTTTATCCGCACTTTGAATGCGCTTTCAAACTATTTTTATAATCCTAATTATCATGATTCAATTGCAATGGCCATTGCAAGTAGTGTTGGTTACTTGGTTATTGAAATTTCGCATACATAAATATTTTTCGAATTTATTTATAGGATCCTACGGATTGATTTCATATGTTTATTGCTCTTTCACAGACTGTTTATATTCATTGCGATTATTCTACTACTTAAGCAATGACGAGAGAAAGAATTATAACAGTTTATGACTATATTCATTACTCTGAAAAAGTTTCTTGTATGAAAAGCATGCGCACCAGAATAAACGCTCATAAGATATTCGAAAATTGCCAATAATAAAGATTATATAACGATATAATAGCTATTTCGTCTTTTTCCAATTACTTTATTTTAAAAATAATTTGGAATTGAAAATATCACGAATACTAAAGCTTATGGGATGTAAAACTAAAGCAATACTTGATCCTGGTTCTTGGCTCGAAAGAATTTCTTTCGGAACAAAGCAAAAACGAAACGTGAATTCATTCGTGTGGCCATTCACGGCGGCTTAGTTTCATTCAGGTCCGCACACGCGCCCTCTACGGCTTCTTTCGTAGTACGTATTCCAGGAAACAAAAGAGAGCGGCGGATAGAGAGAGAAAAAAGAGCTGATATAAATAGCCTTGAGACGGCATCGCAAAAAGGAAAACACGCAACAAATTTCCTGTACGACTTCCGAAGGATTCCGGGAGATTACTCGAGATTTCTTGGAAGAGACACTTTCCCGCTGTGGCCCAATTTCACAACACAGCTCACGGAATTCCTGGAAAATGCCTTATGAAGGAAGGCATACTACAACAGCCTCCTATTTTATATCCACGCTGGAATTTAATATCCTCGCAAACAATTTCCCACACCAACGCTCTTGCTTCCTTGTTTCGGTCTATTCTAGAGAGAGATTTTTACTAAAATGAGCTATTCAATATATAAATATTATATATATATATATATATATATATATATATATATATATATATATATATAAAAGATTTGATGTAACGATTATATCTCATTTTTTAAATCGGAAATCTTCAACTTCAAAATCTCTGAGAGTTTAGATATAAAAATTATTTATGGTATTGTTTATTTACTGTATTTAACGATTTAATGCGGAGGTTAATTAATCCTAGTTATATTCTAAGACGAGGATCAATAAAGTAAGATTGACGTCGTCATGGAACCATATTCTGAATTATTAGCAAAATAACGAATAAATGACTATATACATAAATCATTACAGTAATTGGAATATGGATTCCATAAGAGTGACAGAATGTATCATAATTCCGTTTCTACAATTCAGCGTATTTCGTACATAACGTACGAAAATTTCATCCAGCACTCATTTCTTACTCTGAACATAAAGTATTCTTCAAGACGTATTCGCCAGCTAATCCTGGAAAAACCTCTTGATATGGTCTAATACCAACCGTTACACAACGTCTCTAGACTAACACTAACTTGTCTAAACGCCGTTCCAAGTGTTCTTCCCAGCTGTATAAAAGGCAATGCGACTACATAAGAATAAAAGTGAAACGAAATTTGTCGGGTTAATTCGGAGGGTGTGTAGCCGCCGATTGGACAAGTTGGTAAGAAGGAGAGGGAGGGCGTCATCCCAGTATCGACTGCAAAGAGGAGAGAAAGATGAAGAAAGGGGGATGGGTGGGGTCTCACGGACGATAAACCGCCATTTTGCAGCTTAGTTCCCCGAGGCACCACGTGGCGGCGCCCCCTCCACAGCGCTGTAACCCGCACGTTCTACACAAGGGTCAAGTCACGTTTAATTGCTCCCGAGCGAATGGAGACTCAAAATCGACGCACGTTTAATTCACAAACACCTTCAGAAACGGCTTAATACGTCTTGCCTGAAAATGCAGCAAAGATCGTTACAACCATATTTGAAGTTTATAATGTCTTCCGAAGAAATTCTACCACCTTAAGAAGCTTAATTCAAAGAAACAGGTATTATGGGTTAAAGAGCTGATTACCAATACGTCATAGGTTCATATATTGAATGGATAGTAGCAGGAGAAATCAGCTCAATAATCAAGAATTAGAACAAATTAATGCTTTAGGAAACTGAGTATATGTGAATAATTACTGCCACCCAACTTGAAGTAAACGCAAGATTTCGAAAGAGCTGAGCCATTTCGAAAATGAAGATCGTTCTTAAATAACTACGATTCAAGTCCGATTCAAATCTTCAATTATATAATAATTATAAAAAAACCATAGCCGAAAGTGCAAAAGAGAGATTTATGAAATTTAAATTTGAAGAATGAGTCATAAAATATGTTTCGAAACAATGACATCACTAACCTATGGAAGAGGGGATCCGGACTGAGGCTATTCCAAAATTACTATTAAAGCATGTCGAATCAAAACACTCGTACTTAAGAAAACCTTTTCAAAAACAATGAAATATCAAGAGAACCGATGAAGTTTGCATAGATTTCCGAGATCCGCCGCTACGTGGCGTTCCGTTCTCCTTACTACAGGAAGACGCATTCGAAAGAAATTGCCTTTTATTGGCCTAGGTTATGGCTGGCGTCTTACGCAATCGTAGATCTGACGCGTGGGAGTAGAGCCAGCGTAACGCACTGCGACCAAATGTTCCTAGAATACCGATTTTCACTGCCTGCTGTTAAAATAATGCCCGACCTCAATACCATGCCTTTTTTTGCTCCGTTAAAGTTATTAAAGGAGGATAGATGAGAAGAAACCGTAGAGAGCAGCCATTCCGAGAGAATCACGTTCTTCAAGATACACTTTTTAAGCGAAAATTATTTAATCCAACGACGACCAAGGAACGATCTTCATTGACATTTAGAGTCGCTTACGAAACTAATTTTACTATTCTTTATGCATAGTTATCTTTCAAGAATACGCTTTTCTCAAGAACCTCGCGACCGAAATGATACCGCAAATTGAAATAATAATGTTACATTATTATCTTGAGTAGTAAAATAGTAAGATTAGGCCCTCAGAAGGATCCTTTTTATATTTTTACTAATTAATTGGTATGGACTTATGCAAAGGAATACTGGGAGTATTATAGTTATAAGTACTTACTTTGTGATATTTTAGAGAAATTTTACATCGAAATATCGTTTGGTAGAAACTTAATATGAAATAGGCCATATTTCAGATCATATCTTTGTCTGATTCGTTTATGTAGACTGTTTAAAGCAGTCGACAGGAAAACTAAAATATTTCTTTAATGCCATTTTGTACACTCGTAAGGTTGAAAATCATTTTCAATACTTGGACGAGTCGCTCAACGCACCGAAAGTATTGAAGGGTACGTAATTTGCATAAGACAACGTTTTATTTCGAATGCTATCAGTAATCGAAGAGTAATTAAGTTAGGATTTCAGTGCACAAAGAGGTGGGAATTAAAGGACAGAATATTCCAGCAAACGAAGACGCACTTAACTCTGAGGAAGAAGTTAAAAATGAGATCAAAGCAAATAAGAGAGACACTTCCGTTAATCCATCGAGGAAATGAAAAGCGACGGAGTAAACAGGTGTGAAAACAAGCCGCGTTTTCTTATCAATATTTGGTTTTGAGGCCATAAAAAGCCTCCAACCCAGAGGCCAGGAATAGAACATGAAAGGTGAGGCATTGCCAAATGGAACGAATGGATGCATCTTCGTAAGGTAAGCATCGTTAAAGGCACGCATCGAAAGAATCGGAAAAACAACCGTATGTTTTAAAAGGGTAAAAATATATATCCGAATGAAGGATTCGATGGAGGCGTTCATATCCGCGATGATGCAAATCGCGCTGCCTCCCGAAATTTCCATTTAAACGTACAATCTTTGTATGCGAATTGCAAATTAGGGCTGCGATTAAAATATCCGTTGGCATTCAGATGAGAAGATGCTGCGGTGCGGTGACTGAATAAATGTATTTGTTAAGCACAATAGATTAATACATCCTATTATAGCCACCGCAAGCAAAATTACCCTTCATTCAAAGCCGAAGTGCAGGGAAATTCGGGATAGAGTTCAGCAATCAGTCGCAAGGACCACAGTGAGGTCTTGAATGCCGATAGAACGCCATTCTTTGGGCCCCTCAAAAGTCTGGGGCCCAATCAGTCCCAGACTGATGTGAAACATACAGCAAGATTCAGCTCTCTGGCATTTCTTAACAACGCTTTCCATTTCCACAGTTCATTGAGAAGAAACGCCAAATTTTTCCATAGCTTTTTTGATTAAAGATGGCACAAAAAGTTATCACCAGAACAATGTCTTTTAATAATGTGAAAAGTTTGAAAGTTGTGCTACATTACGACCTCCTTTAAGAAGAGCATTTTCTACGGAAAAACATTTAAATTACTATGGATCGAAGCAGAAACTATAAGTTAAAGAAAGTTGCACGTCATCTGCAGGGAGAAGGCATTTAATAACAAGTTTGGAAGTCGTTGAACTTCCCCTCCTCGAGTTTCGGAGAACATATTAATCTCAATTTACGGTGTTCGGCGTAGCGAATTTATTATAATGTTTTTTAAGTATAAATATGCTGCCATTAATTTAAAAAAATCGATAACTCCAAATATTACATCTCCATAAGCGTACTCCGTTCTGCAAGGAATGGCTTTTCTAGTTTGTGTCTTGGCGTGTGGAATGGATTTCTGGCTCGAGGAAAATGAATTCTTTAATGGAAGAGGTACATTTCCGCTCATTTTAATCAAGATGTATCTGATCGTCTTAAGAACCTAGGCTGACACACTATATATATGCACCATGTTATCCGAGAATATCTCAAGTAATTTATCGTGCCAAATGTTAACTTTTAAGTTGTGTGAGGTTTTTCTGGCTAACATTTCGAGTCAAAGAGAAACTAAAACAACGGAGACGAACGTTACAGGTCGCAAAACGTTCCTAACTATTACAATCCTATTGTAAGTTATTAATGTTTCTTTATATATTATTACCATCAGAGGAATCTAGTGGAAAGTACTCCATTCTCTAGAGAGATGAATGAAGGAGAAAACGTCTAACGTAACGGGACTCGAACCAGGGACCTTGAGGTAGAAACGCTAAATAGTGCTTGAACGGATAGCGCAAATCAGAAACATTAATTTGATTGGAAGAGACTTCCGGATAACAAAAAATACATCCTCTGCATTCACCTTTCAATACTTTTGCTTCCAAAACATTTCTCTAACAGTTTTCGAGCAGTATTACTTTTGAGATGAGGGTGAACGTGCTCATGACGACCATTTTGTTGAAGGAGGCACGCACATGTAGCAGACGGAGACTAATCGCCTCGATTATCTAGATTGGACTTTTTGCCGTCGGATTGGGTGGGAATGAGGGCCTCGCTGAGGAATCCGGTCAAGGAAAGTCCTAATGGAGACGTAGAAAGGAGAGGATAAGGATGCGAATGAAAAGAATACGCACTCTAATCTACGCGGATTCGCTGCGTAATGTTATAATCCGTCGGATGATTCTTCTAACCGAATTTGTGTAAACCTGCGCCATGTGCACGGAATAACAAGACTGAGAAAAAATGACTCGCGCACAGAAGATTCATGCAAGCAGAAGACCGATTCGCGCATAAAAATTTGTTAACTGTCCACTAATAAATTCGCTCCGCCGTAGACATTTAAGGGCGCCATTAATTCTGATTAAACTGGAGGAGCAAAAATAGAAAAGGGCGGAGAGAAAAATGGATGTAAAGATATTTAAGGGAAACATACATAACGAATGCTTAGACAAAATGAAGGAAATGCTTTAGAAGTAAAGGAGGAAAAAGGAAGAGAGAAATAGAAGGAGTGCTTCAGAAGGCGTGAATATTTAATAAAGACGACTGATATTGCGGATGATAAAGGCCCTCGGTAAAAGGGAGAGCAGAAACGAATTACTTTTGGAAGTGAGACAGAGAGGAAATGGAGTGCAGAAGAAAGATGATTAGTGGATCTCGAAAGCAGTTTCTACAAGATGAAGCAAATAGATCTGTGCTAAATAGAGATTTCCAACAACTACTATCTCCAAACCACTCCGAAATAACGCGTGATGAAATGAAAGAAAGTGGGCTAAAATTTCAAAGATCTTTCTTCTAAGTACGGCAGACAAGATACGCCAATTTTTTTAGATATGGTGAGGAATTTATAAAGCTGTTCTTGAAAGAAAACATTTTACTTTAAAAATTTAAATTACGTGCAGTCTACGAAACTTTTGTTACATGGCAGCAAAAATATCCTACAATACCCGAATTAATGTTGCAATTTTCCTTCCTCATAACTTTGAAATGAAACTTTTTACCTCTCGGTATATAACTTCCAACCAGCGTTGAGTTCTCGCTGAATTCATTCACCTAAAAGTTTTGCGATAAATATGAGTCGGAGGGGTTTAATAATTAAAGGTGTTTCATCAACGACAGACAAAGTTTTCCCATTTATTCTACGTTTGCTTTTTGCGGTCGAGTTTTCTCGGAGCAAAGATATATGGGCGAGACGGACATCTCAGCAATAGACGTCATCTATCCGAATCAACAGGAAAAAAGCGTATCGAATAGAAGCTGTGCGGCAGATCCGATCGGCAGGAAACAATGAAGCGTAAGATTATCTGGCGGATATATCACAAGTGCGATAACGAGCACATTGGAGGCGGGAAAGGAAAAGAGATGAAATTCGGATAAGTTTGGAGTATTAGGAGAGGGTGCGAAGAGGAGGGCAAAGGCCTCTTTTCTCCACTTCTTGCAAGTATTCCAGCTCACAACTCCACTCCTGATGCATCGATCCGAAGCCTGGGGTTGCGCCCCCCTCCGCACGCCCCCTCCCCACCAAATACTCCAAGCCATTCACCCTCAGACGTTCCCACTCCTTCACTACGTAAAAGCGCCTGCCGACATACTCAACAGCTCAGCCATGCATTCACTCCCTTCACACCTTTCTTAACCGCTGCTTTTTACCCTCGAAAACCTCGCGTCACACGAGCTCTGTCTCATTCTCTTCCGCCCCCTCTTCTTTCCCTTCCTCCGCCCCCAATCTCTGCGGTGGATGAAAATCCGCTCTTCATTACGAAGACTGTTCGACTTAAACAGCCAACTTGGATATACCAAGAACAGGCGAGATGATTAGCCGAGATCAAGGTGGAGGGGAAAAAAAACCTTCCTTCTTGGGGTGAAGTCATTACGGGATCGTTTTCTTATTTTTCTTCTCTCCGAATGGAGGCGAAGATAATCATATTAATGCCTCGAGAGAAGCACGGAGGCGTCTCTTAAACGTGACCGGTAATTAATAAGACCTCTTCCGGAAGTAACGAATTTAAACTGTGCTCTCTAGTCTTGGGTTTTGTTTTTATATGTGTGTCGGAGGTACACTTGAAGCACACCTTTCTCGACGAAGGTTATGCTAATTTACGCGATAAGGACTGATTGAAGTATAGTAAATATTATCGAACTGTAATAATTATTTTTAAAGCATTATCGAAGTATAATGAATCTTTTTAAAATCAATTATTAAAGGAATTCTAAAAGTAGTAAAGAAAATTTTACAAATATTCTACGCAATCATGGATTTTCCAAAAATATTTAATGCGGAGAGAATATATTATCATGAAATGTAGGTAAGAAATTTCTGTATAGCTAAGATTCATAATCCTGTGGATGAAGCCAAACCAAAAGTATATAGTATCATAATATTAGAATCCAACTCACAAGAGAAATAGTTTGATATTTAAATTATAAATTAGTTTAAATGGATAGCTTTGGCCCTCTTGGATACGAAGGCATAAATATCACTCAATTCCCCACAGAAACAAAAAAATCTTCCTGCATAACAGAGGAGATGGATTTTTATCCGAGCATCATCAATTTCTGATGACGCGTTTGAACTGAGGGGCCTCAACTAATACACAAAGGAAAGGAAACAAGATCCCACTGACATCTTGGGAGAATGGTGTACATTCCTTCACGTTAGCAAAGCGTTTGGAAACAAAAACGGCTAAGGATCGCTCCCCCGCCTTTTTTGGCGATATCTGGAAATCCGAAAATGGCTCTCGAAACCGATTCGCAGAACTAATCACAGAGGGCGTCAGTATCTGTCAGTGGAGAGATGCGGCTGAGATTCCGTCTTAAGTAACAGAAATTCCATTCACCGATGGGAATACAACTGTGGGAGACGCGAGTATAAAACACATCTCCGTCCAAAACCAGAATAATTTACATTTCCTTTGCAACCCGTCAGGCGTCCCTTTCAAAATTCCCTCTCATTAATCACAGCTCCTTACTTAGAGAGACACAAAAATCATGTCTAAGGCTCCATTATGGGATAGAGAACATTCTACGCCGTTTCTGGATGGAGAGCTAAAAACGGATTCACTTTGCGACAATCAGCCCCTAATTACCTTCGATACTACTCTCATTTAGATTACATAGTGCGCAACGTGGGATATACCTTACTTCAAGCAGTTGCCTCGAAACATTAACAATCCCTCAAGAACAATGTGACTGATTTGACTTCATAAGCGCATTATTAAGGATTATCAGCTATTACGGAAGACTAGTATTAGGTCTACCTTTTAGTGGAGTTCCGCGTTCTTGCGAATCAGTATCATTGCGCTTTTTAAGAATTCAATCTTTACAATATTACACCTAGCTCAACCACCAACACTTATCTACATGGAAGGTTAGAAAATATATTCTCAAGCTAATGATTGGAAAACCTAGCAAAAACCGTGGTACTATGTCATAATTTTTCTTGATCTATTTTAATCTACTAAGTTGCATTCCAAATCTACCTTTTCCACATTTCAACATCACTTAATCAGCAGTAAAGTTTTAATATGTGATATTGTAAATTGTATAATATTTAATATTTTAAATGATTTATAATTTTATATTATACATCATCAACTACACTATATGCTTTTGTATACATACTCTAACAACTTGATTTTCTTTATTTAACCTTTAAATGTAAAATTAGGCATCTTTCTGGCTCAGGAGGACCTTAGGCTAAGTTTACACTCGGTAAGCAATTTCTCTTTAGTATTTCCTTCGCAATATCTATGATTTTGTTGCCTTTAATTTTTAGTGATAATAATAATAAATTGTAAATTGAAAAGAGAAGAGAAATGAAGTTACGTCGTTTCCAATTCTTAAAATTATAATGATGATATTACTATCCTAAAAGCATAGTAATTATATCATATAGCAACTAAATATAGCCTAATAGCATAGTGAAGTTTGTAGACTTTCGAGATTACTTATACAGGGCACTTTATCAGGGAACTAATAACATGGTAATCGAAAGATAGGTGGAATAAGGGCGTATTGAACACTGATTTCGCAAGGTCAAACAGCCGCATGACAGAAAAGGGTGCACACGTGGAATAGAGGGTGATTCAGGGTATAAATTTAGGTCTGCGCACAGTCACCAATCGACGAGAGTGAGCCAACGAAAACTTTCGATTCTTTCTGAGAACCCCTAAAATTATGGCGCTGATCGCTACACACAAGCACGTTGGGTTGCATAACTTCCAGGGGCACACGTGTCTGTCATTTGCCAAATTGATAGATATCGGATATATTAGTTTGAGCGAAATTTCATTGCCTGCAAATATGTGCTCCGGTGTCATAAAATACGAAGGCTAATGGTTATTAAGTATAAAAACCGATTCATTTGTTATCACATATATTGCTCATGAAGAATACGAAGAACTTACGCTGATTTTTGATGACTTTCACAGACGTAAGAGCGGACGTAATACTACTTTAAGCAATAATTTGAATGACGGTCCGGACTAACACATTGTAAGTTAAACTTCATCATCACTGCAGATTAAACGAATTGAAAAATTACGTAAGAAGAAACTATTTAGTTCCAATCTCGACAATATAAAAATGTTTCATTATTATAATATAAATAGCCCTTGTAAACGGAAGAACGAATAACAAATAATACAAGCGACATTGACATCAGACATTTCCTACGGGTAAAATGAAAATAAGATCCGCCTCCATACTGCTTTCCATTGGCTAAAAATGCAACTTCATCCAGCGATATTTCATTGAGATTAAGCACAATGTGCGGTAACTAAAACAACATGAACTATTTCCGAGATGAAAGAGATATTATTTCTTAATATGTATGATGAGTGACAAGAAAAAGAAGATACCAAGTTGTAAACATATTTGGGAAAAAGCGCACAAAAACGCCACTTGTAAATATTCTCCGGAGATTAACTCGTTCGTCTTGAGAAGGGAAAAGAAAAAATTAAGACAACCGAAAGAAGAGAAATAGGAGAAAAGGCAAAGCAAAAGAAAGGGAAAGAGAAAGAGAGAGGAAAAAGGAGAGAGCGGTGAAGTGGGAAAATGGAGAGATGATGGATTGAGAAAAACAGAGATCTGTGCTACTAACTTTATTTCGTGCGAATGTGTTTTATGGCAGCGCCACCAATAGGGAGAGCAAGAAATTGCATTAACGCAAGCAGCATATCAAATTCTTCTGCAAGTGAAGGCAGTGCGGAACCATCTCATTCTCTAATGTATGGGGTAATTTCATACTAAGTCCCTTCGCTACATACAAACTAGAGAGGAAAGGGGGGATCCTTTTCGGCGGGATTAAATTTCTCATGCGCTGCGAAGACCCGAGATGAATTTAAGATTTTAGCGAAAGTTCAAAACATACAAATTATCGCCATTTTGAAGCGGTTTGAAAGTATAAAATTACACAAACTACACGTAACTATTTTAACGGAACTGTTTTAATTGAAAGAGCCTTTGCTCGGCCAAGTAGGTAATTATTAACAAAACGGAGAATCGATTGATGTGGAGCAAAACAACCGTTCATAGAGAAAGGCATTTCAATGGGATTCCATCGCAGATAAAGCGTTCCAAAGTGAACTTTGGAGTGAAAAGATTTGAAGGCGAACATGCGCTCGTTCTTACACGGAATTGGCGATGGAGTTATTGTCTAATGTTTGAAAGAAAATCGATACGGGGAGCGTCACTAAAACGCAATAGCGGCACACATTTCCCAATAAACATCTCCTATGAGTGATTAAAGCCTCGGATGGGTTTGACGCACTGTTCCTACATTATCCTCGCATTTCAAATAACTGCTCCTCAAACGGCTCAAAGCGAACATCACATACGAGAGTTTGCCACATTTTTGTGCAAGAGCTTGTAAAAACTCAATGCAAACCGTTAATGCTCTTTATCCCGGCAAAATTGTGACTACGGACAACGAGCGATAACAGTTTTCCGTGCACAATTATTGCTGTATCCGCGCAACAAAGCCGCAATTTTAACTCCTCAAGCCACAAACGATTGCTAAATGGGGAAAACATGTTAGCAGCTAAAATTGGAACGGCCCGAGAACGCTACATTATGGCACTCTCAAGATGGCGAATTGCGAAAATTCAACACCTGAGAGTCCAAAGGCAGGCATTCCTCGTTAATCACACACTTGGAAATCACTCTTACATTTACTAAACCGGAAAATTCGACAAAAGAGCCGGTTTAACAGATGTTTCACTGAACGTTAAGAGATTATAACTGTTAGCTTTATGAATATCTATAGCAAAGCGGAATTAACCATCGCATCACTGTATATCGGAAGATTTTCTAAGAAAGACACTTTATACGACAAAAAAGTATTTTAAGAGTAAATTTCCTAAAACCTCGTCAACAATAATGGAGAGACTTAATGCCACTTAAGAAATGTGGGTTCAATTGTGTAGATAAAAATTCTTTGCGTTTAGAGGTTAAATATGGGGAAGAACATTTAAATTTCGCTTCAGGTACAATTCGACAGGCGAAAATTTATCTAACTGTTTGGTAAAAGGATAAGAAAGCAGGATACGGAATGACGGAGGATCTCGAACATCGACAGTATTTCTTTGCAAATCAGCCAAGAGGGGTTTTAATGGAAACGAGGAAAGTGTATTTATTTTCTACAAAATAACCAAGGCCAAAAATTACGGAAATATACTGAATCGTACAAAAGCCAAGTTTAGATGAATTAAATGAGGACAGAGATTAGTAGAGAGCTGCATTTTCTAACAATAAATGCAATTCTTTCATCACCTCCTAATATGAATTCACGTATTCAAGTTTTGATTTTCAATTTCGTTTATCAATTTCGACCAAACTATTTAAATGCGCCCGTGGCCTCTCATACGTCCTTCCGATATCCCTCGCAGATAGTGGAAAATATGCTTCGAGTACGAGTCGTGGAAAGTACATGCATATACTTCACTCGGCGTTAGAGCAATTAATCACCGAATCAGAATATGGATCGCAGAGAGATCCATAAATTTCCTCAACACCCGCTTCAAGAGAATCATCCCATAAGAAGTGTTTTCCTTACACGAATTAAACAAGGAGTGCGTGACCACGCCCTGAGCACCATCCGTTCAAGCCACAAAAACTATTTCACAACTAAAACCCCTTCCGCCTTCAGATCGATAGTGGCGGCGCCTTAAAAAGCAGATGTTCAAGAAGCGGCGCTAGCTGAGAGTTTTCAAAGCACCCATTGAACTCCTTTAACAGTGACATCTCAAGATGCTCTTTTCAGACCGCATAAGTGGCTGTTCTAAGCGCTTTGTTTCGCATGTCGAATAATTGGGACCGAACTGATCAATTTAAGAAAAAAAAAGAATTGCACTAGGTTATGAGTTTAGATGATATTATGATATCTACCGAAATATGATAATTGTATATCTAAAGTAAATTTGAGGTTAACATACAGCATTGCAAAAGGTTACCATATAATTCAGGAAAATCTGCACCTAAATTCTAGGAGTACATATTTCACTTATGACAAATAGCTATATATGCGTACTATAAGGTATACGCTTTTTTATTTGAACGACGAAGTTTCTTATTGTAAATTCAGCGAAATACTTTCTCGATATCAGAATATAATCAATGAGTTCCCCAGAAACACGATGAAAACATCAAAATCAAAACGAAACCAAATTCAGTACCGCCTTAGACGAGGAGAAAGAATAAAATAAAAATAATCCTCACATTTGTGCAACTCATTTCGGTGAACATATTTTAAACGTGTAATATACAAGGTCTGATAGGAAATAAGGAAAGGAAGAATATCGGGATCAGCGTGCATAGAAACAAAACTGACCGAGGGAGGAACAGGAAAGCAAACATCATTCTCGATATCTTGCATGGACAAACCTTCTACCATTAAGGTTAGCCTGGTACGTAAATGGAAACTTTTAACAAAGCTTGCGGAAAAAGTATCACGGTATCATAAAGAGCGACGTGTTTTACTCCGCGCAAAAGAATCAATCCAGTGGACGGAAACTTCTTCCTCCGGCAAAATCCGACAGAAAAACAAATCAAAGGGAGAAAAATAACGAAGGATTCCGAAACATCCGGACAATGGCAACAGCGGACAAAAAAGACTCGAAAAAAGCATCGGCTGAATAATGCAATCTACTCGACTGGACGATAAATCGTCCGATCATCCGATCCCTGTTGAACCCTCGCACCCTTATTATCCCTTCTTCCCCACAGCGCACCCTTTTCCCGTCAAAAATGACCCCACCGAAGGACGCCGCTGAATACGAGTCAATTTCACACGTGGAAAAACCGCAGCAACATGGGGTGTGAAAGAGTGGAGTGTCGGATATAGCGAAAGCAACAGCCAAATCGCACACGCCGCGCGGCTTTATTTTTTCAGTCGGCTTTTTAACTCTTTTTTTCCGGCACTTGAGAGCGCGGGACCAAAAGCCACTTCCCCGCCGCCGACATTACCGCCGACCGACCCATCAACTCACGCCTGCCAACTTCCGGAGCCGAAAATTAAAAAAAGCGAGCGAAAAAGGAATCCGATTTTGGGACGACTTTCGAGTCTCTCTTGTCGCGACTGCAAATTCGTGCGCTTTTAGGGGAAAATTAACGGCGTCCGTTGAGACGTTCCTCTGACCAATCAAATTTCGAAACTACAAACGTCTCTCGTTCCCGCATACTTCTCGCCAATGGAAAGCACCGTAATTTATGCTCTGCTCTACGAAAGGAATACTTCTGCCATCCTTCAGCGGTAAAAAAGGTAAAATATTCGCTCAAAGAGACTCAGTTTAGAGATGTCGCTTTCTCTTTCGGTGAATCTATTCATGTGTACTTTCCCAGAAAATTGCTAGTAATATTTCCTTCAGATTGAAATAATGTAATAGATTACAGCAATGGTATTAATTCTTACAATTCTCCATTCCAGCAGATACTTGCATACAAAAATTGCGAAAAGAATACTTGTATGTAAACAAACATACACATACGTAAACAATTAATTATCCTATAACTTTTCACTTTCAATTCTTTTTTGAATGGAAAAAATCACCTATTGTTGCAATATTTCACCTAAGCGATTAGGCCCAAACTATTGTTTCAATTTATGTGCTATTCAGATCATATACGTTTTTATTATAAATTTAGAAATTTTCTCAAATGAATTCAGTTTTTGGAATAATTGCTATTTGAAATTTACTTTACATATTTTTTGTCGAGACTTAATTCTTTTAATTGTAAATTTCTATGTATAAATATAAATACATTCTTATAAATTCTTTTATAGGAATTTAAAAAATCATTATTATTATTTCATCCATTTACATTTTCATAGTAAAATTATACCATATACGTTTCATGAACAAGTATATGCGACGAACAACAAACAACGAATAATTGTACAGTGTAAGACTATACTAAACAGAGGTTATAAGGTCAATGAGCCGGGACGCGAGTTATTTCATTTAACAGAAGCATATGACTAAAAATCTGTGTATTCCAGCAATTTGACAAATCAAATTAGGGCACAAAAGCCAACCAGAGCGGGGAAACTTCCGTTAAAAACAAGTAGACGACTTGTATCTATCGACTCTATTTCAGCGTGTGGACTATACTCGAGAAAGAAGCAACATCGTTTTGCTACGGAAAACATTGGCCCAAACCACAATCTCTTTCGTCATTGTCGGATCCAGATAGCGGGTGAAATTCGTTACCATATTAATCCCATCAACGACGCAATGACTGAGGGCGCATAAAATATTTAGGCATTTTCGATACGTCGGTATCACCTCGATAATTATTTTTAAAACCATTTTTAAACACCGCGGGTGAAGGCGTTTGGGAGTGGGAGGTTTTTGAGTGAGAGCCGATGCGTGTGTGGGGGGGCGGATTGGGGGGGGCGCGCGTTATCGAAATCGTCCGCACGCGTTTATATATCAAGAAAATGGCACCTCAATCGTAAACCGGTCGAATGCGACTCATCAAAAGCTTTAAATATATGCGTTCAATAATTACTCCATGCTCGCCAAACCACAAAATAATTAACGCAATAAATTCCGCGCGTCATAAATATTTCATACAACAACTCGCAATCACAATCGAGGCAATAAATTGCGAAAACGCAAAACGCCTATCCGAAAAAAGGGACGCTTTAAAAACCGTCCATTTTTTAATTGTTTGGATAAAACATATAGCTAATTTACAATATAAATATTAAGCCGGCTCGGAAGGTTTTATTTATCATATAATGTATTTAACGCTGCGAATGTTTGCGCGAGGTTTTTCCAGCGGACGACGGTGTAATTATTTCTCTATCGAAAGGAAGTGATAAAACTAAACCTCATTTGCGAACGACGACATTATAAAATTAATTTTCGGAATTATGTTATACAATTTATACTTGTGGGCGGCCCTTTTTTCGCGGGATATGATTAAAATGAGATAATAGGCCGAGTCGCATAAATCACGCGTTTTTAACTCTCTCATTATGCAGGCAACTTATTCTCATTTCGATTAATAAATTCGGCACCGAAATGCACTCTAATGGCAGCCATCAATCTTTATAACATGACCCCCGAAAACGCAATAACAAATTTCGGCCATCGATATGCTTTGTAATTATCATTACTTATGCTGGACTGCGATGTTTCTATTTCACATTTCGATACGCAAACCAAAGGGAGTGAAAACTCAGTTTCATGAGTCGAAGTGTCGCCATTAACTGCCTTTTATCCATTTGCTCTAATTCGAACAGACACGGATTATTATCGTAAAACTTACGTTCTTCTCCAAATAACCTTCGAAACGACGCGATCAGCAGAAATTTATACAGGAAGAAATGGATAGAAATATCTTTGTCATTAGGTAACGAAAGAAGATGAACCGAACAACTAGAGAGATCTTATGAAGTGTCATGACTTCGATATTTCACCGTAAAATACCCTGGATTCACTGGAGGGATTGTCAAGAATCAATTTCTCCTTAACAGGAATCCCGTAAAACATGGATAAAAATATCGAGAATTTTATGAAGAAAAATAAGTATCTCAGGATAAATGTAAACAAACGCAGCAAGATAAAGACCAACATGTGTATGGGAAAGATAAGCTGATTGATAACGGGGAGCACTACAATAAAGTGCATAAACTTAGGGGCAGTTTCTATTCCATGTGGGTGACCTCAGTAAGACTCTGCTAATATACTATAATAATTACTAATTAATATGATCATATAATAATATAGTATAATATAATTACATACAACAAATGACTTGTAATACTTCTAGAAGACCTGTTCACAGGTTATTGATTTTAGCATCAGGAAAGAATTTACAAATGCTGATATGTATTCATTTAGAATACATACTATTTTTACAGAATTTTCCACAAACTTTATGTTACTATGATTTAATGATGCCTGTTCATCATTCACAGTAATTTATAGACTACTAATATTTTTTATCATGCCGTAGTAAATCGATCGAGTTATCTATAAACATTTTTTTCTGTATTTTACGAAAACCATCGAGTTTCACTATTATAATTCCTAATGGGGACTTTGCGCTAATCCTCCCCTTCATAAACGAGGGGAGAATAAAGCAAGGAGAAAACGCTCTAATTATTAGCTTCCCCAACAGCAGCCGAGGAGGACAGTTTCAAAAGCGCACGGAAAATTACATCGCGGGTCGGTGCAGGACAGGCGGTCCCTTTTCACGCCGGAGAACCATCAATCTTTGCTGCCGTTGAACCCACGGCAAGTCAGCGGTAATTGGAAGATTGCGGAGAAAAAAGTGGAGAGGGGAAGGCGTCGGAAAAACCAGTCATCCGAGCAGAAAACAACGCATTCTTTTGCTGGCGGGGACAATGAAAATAGGCACCGATCGTCAGGGCCGGCAAGGGGCAGAAGCGACGATACGCGAAGGAGGAAAACAAAAGAAAAACAGTGAGCGAATGAAAAGGACAGAATGTGTGACGACATCTATGTATGTACACCGATGGAAAAAAAGAAGCTGTTAATTGAAGGCTGAAATCGATAATTGGTCCCGATTTCCAATAAAAGATCGATCCGATACATCGGATTCGCTCCATTACTTAATATTCCGAATAGAAAAACCATTGCACTGGTGCGAGAATGGGCTGAGATGAAGTGTTAGTTTTGGTGCTTTTTAAACCACCGATGTGATTTATAAGAAGCTCTCCATCCATAAATTTTCCTTAGATTACAGAAATAAATTTATCAAAACAGAAATCGTGGCGCAGGTGGAAAAATCTCCTTACGAATGTTTCCCATGATTGATGAATTTAATTTTGTTATCTTGCATCCTCGCTGGAGACGGTATTTTCCCCTCTAATAAATAATGCGGTACTATTTGAAGCTGGGGAACGTGCAGTCCATCATGAATACCAATAATGACATATATCACAGACATGTACTGATCCAGTGAAAAAGCTGCGATACTTTTCGGACGATAAGAATAAATTTTCTTTTCCTGCTACGTAACAGTAAGCGATTCAACGTTGTAGGAGAGGCTATCCTACAGTTTATCAAATAATAAAGTTTTCAAAAAGTCGTATACTATTTTTGATTAATTCAATACTAAATATTATAAATCGAAGTCACTTTACAGTCGAAAAATTAAGAGAGGTCAAACTGACTTTAACTCAAAAACTAAACCGATTAAAATTATATGCAACTGCGGTATCGTAAAATAACAGTTAAAAAACATTTGACAGAATAAATGTGAGCAAAGGAATGCTGGGACGAAGAAAGGACGAGTTTGGGGAAAATAAGTTTTGGGAAAGAGAAGTTTGATGAATCGCACATAACTCAGATCGAACGATTTGCCAGCGAAACGCCCAAAGCAACAAAAAAACATTAAAGCAAGGCCTCGAGGGACAATGGAACCATTTATAACAATGAAGAGAAAATGATCAAACATAAAGCCAAAAAAATATAATTCACACGAAGCCGTTATTAGCGGAGGAAGGGAAAACTTTTTTCGGTAGAGGTGATAAAGTCTGACGAATCACCTGATTTTTCGCTGAAGCCACATTAATTAAGTAGATTCATTGGACGCCGTTGTATAGGAGGTAATATTGGTTGCATATATCACAGGATACGGGAAAATTTGAAATGATGATGAGCGTGTTTTTGAACGCTTTACGGTGACTACAATTGCCTATTTAGCGCCAGCGTTTTCTTGGATTTGCGTTAAAAAAACGCGATTAAGGATCACTGAAATATATGATTCTGAGGGTGACAATGTTAAACAAAGGTAAAGACGGCTTTTAAGGTAAAACAGAAAACCGAAAAAGAACCTATTTTGGCGTTTACAATTTTGTGACGTCTACGAACCTCCGTTTCTGGCGCTTCAATTATGTGTAATGAAGAATACACTTAATAATGAACAGATGAAGGGTTAAATTGAAGATGGCACAATCAAGTTCTAATTTCGCCCGATGACAAATACGGTTATAATGTTATATAAACTTTACTTACAAATACATTAACAGCAAAGAAATTTAATATTAAATGTTTTATTCGGAGGCGAATCAAACAACACAACAGTCTGAATCCGCAGAAAACTGAATCGAAACTGATTGTGAGTTATTTGAACGGAGAAATAGAAGCATCGGCCAAATATTAAAAATAAATTATGCCGAATCATTAATAAACGTAAACCTCATTTAGATCATCAAATATTACTTCAAGCAAAAGAATAATTCCGAATTCTGATACAAACGGGATGGGCGTATATGGAGGAGGAAATTTAGAGGAAGAAGCGGAAATGTTCGCGAAGCAGAGAGAAAAGAATGATAAAAGGAAACCATTCTTAATATAATCGAGGAAGGGAAAACAGAGGGCGAAAAAGTTGGGAGTGAAAAATCAGGAAAGAGAGGAAAAGAAAGATAACGGGACACCCGCTGCGGAATGAATTACCATTTTTTTAAATGCGCTAAATTTGTTACATAACAAACGGACATTTCCATTGAAATTACGGCGACGACGGCTGGAAGAAACGTGGGAGGACCTCCTAAATCAACCATCGACTCCTCCTTCACTTGACCACTTTGGGGTCATCTTTCTTTCCGTCATCGCTCGCATTCCATCAATCTTAAGCCCCGATGTCTCCGAAGCGATTCCCGCGCGCTGAGACATGAGTCTGCGGGAATAATTTATGTGTCGAACGGGTGAATATTACCCTAAACTCTTGACCTCCCCTCCTAGAATGTGAGACCCAAATTGCCCGCCCATATTTACGTTTGCGAAGCGACGCCGAACAAAAGAGAAAACGAAGAAAATATAACTAAATATGTACTTATCCCTTTGATACGATGTATACCACGGTTATATTGTTAATGCGATATTTTAACATCACAGTCACCCTTTGGCAAGCCTGATGATGACCCTCATGATTAGACCTCATTTGCAAATGCAGTAAAGGAGATAATGAAGAAATAATAAGCTAACTAATTTTACAACGGTTAATAAAATTTCCTAGGATGTTTATTTCCGTGAATACCTCTCAAACGTCGATTAGTGCGCAGATATAGATTAACTCACAAATAAAGGAAAAACTCTATGTTAACTCCCAAAAACTAAGTAAAGCGTTGACCTAATAGACAAGACCCTCGAAAAATTACACCTGCACAAATCCGACTAGTTTCCTTCTTGAGACTGGCCCTCCTTCCTTCCGGTTCTTGGTCGACTCAGTATCAAGACCTGCAGCTCCCGGCTAACCCTTCCCGTCAAACATACATAAGCCCCACTACATAATCCCTTACGAAAACACGGGGATGGCAGAACGGGGGTTTTCGGGATAGTAAGAAGGGGAGTGGTGCTTTTGGTTGAAGCCTTATCGATCTCTGGCCACTGCTTCAAACAAGAGTGTCGTTGTAATGCCTTTAGGCTCCGTTCAGTTTGCTGAGGATTAGAGCTAATCGATCTCGCTGTACATTATGCAAGGGAAGATCTAAAGAAGGAAAAATGGAACTCGCATTCGCTCGGAATTCACGCCTTAAAAATTTTAGTCGAGGAAAATTTTCCATTTGTCCTCATCGAGGCCTCTGAAGGGACGATGCCTTTTGCAGTTTACCCAATCTTCGATAGTTTAGAGCGCGATTACTATTTCTAATGTGAGGGAAAACAATGTCTTTAATTTTATGCCCGACGAACGCTTTCTTTGGAAAGGAGCGGTGAACTTCAAGAATTGAAGAAAACTTTCCCGTACGTAGGCGCTGGCGACAGAGGACAAGTCTACTACTGTACACCACTTGTCAAAGCTTGTGACATCCCAAGAAAAATTCTCTTCAGTTTTTAGCGTATTTAACGTAGGTTCAACAGGATAAAACTTATAATATTTGGATTATCTTTCTGAATTAAACACCCATTCTGACTGTTTAGATGGCCGATGACTTGACTGATAAATGCTCATCGATGATCATATGAAAGAAATGCCAACTGTAACTACACATGAATATCTCTGAATGTCGGAATCATTTTCACCACTGCACTTTTACTCTAAATCGAAGACACAAAGAGCGGACAATTATTTCGTCTTTCACAGGTATAGCCTTGCAAACGGTGGCTTTCAAAGAAAGTTGAATATAAAGAAGGAGGAAAATCTAGCCATAAAATAAAAATAATTAACCTCCCTGCTGATTGTTTACTCTCTCGAAATATTTGCGAAGTATTCGATCGTGTTTTGGAGAAATTCCCTTCGCCTCTCTCTATTTCCGGAGGCGTGAATTCCACTTCGATCACTTTGTCTATCACGCACTATCGCAGAAAGGCGTTGTTGAAATGGGCCACACTTCTTAGGAAGGAGTAAATGACCGGGGAGGAAAGAATATTCGGTTAGGTCAGACGTCACTCTGAAGCGAATCGTGAATTACTAACGAGGCAGAAGATTGAATTACTCTAGGTACTTCATATTAGGGACCAATCGGGAAGATGGCTGCTCTCTTGGATGATGAACAATCCCACTTTCGGCAACCATTCGCGAAATTGACAAAGTCGGCTCTCACCTTTACAATACTATAACAAAATCGAAGATGTATTTATACTTTGGGTAACAGAAATACTCTAATAACGAGTATATTTCGCAAGATTTCCATGACTCCTCTAAGTATGATGATGATGAAAAGATTCGCACGCATGCGTAATCTACCTGGCCTAACCAAACGATTTTATAATGGAAGCATGAAATGATAATTACAATATTTTTAATACAAACATTGAGGAGATAAATTATGAAAAAGATACAAAGGAAGATGAAACAGAATATTTATTTCTTCGCCATAAAAAAGCACAATCCGCAGGAAACTAAAATTCTATCAAACATTCGAAAGTTGAAGAGCGCGAAGAAAGGAAAGGAGAAGGAAGTACGAGAGGCAATTTCTGGCGGAATTATTTTAGAATAAATCCAAAACGAGAATATTCCCCTAACTATTATATGCTATATAGCATTCTGAGAATCTAAAATTCCACGAAAAATAACTAAGAATCTCCGGCAAAATTTCGTTTAGTTTTGTGTTACGTCCCTAGCTAAATCGATAAATACGTCGCGGTTCCTTTAAAGCTCAAGTTTAATAGATTCCCGCAGATGTCTCTTCATAGACTCCACTCGATCCGCCATTCACGTGGGAGCTTCCAAGAATCGCTACGAGCAAGTTGTAGATTTCTAGGAAATAGGATTCGGGGAATCTGCCGTGTTTACTTCCCTTCAAAAAGCCGTAGACTACGAGAGCAGGATTTCCGCGTGGATCCCAATTAAACCGGGAAAGAAAGCGACGCACCAATCAAGAAGCGATAACTCCGAAAAGGAGAACCTTTTTAAAAACATGTTGCGCGGATGGGAAAAGAGAAGGGATCTTTTGTTTCTCGATACGCCCTAAACAGGGAGGGACATTCTTCTCGGCGGCGGACCAAATAGTGCAAAAAAATCGCGAAAACGATGATGACGCAGACGTCTCGAAGTTGCGAGTCTTTTTTCGAGAGAGAAAAAACATCACAGGAAACCAATATACATCCCGGCCGAAGGGAGCAACACTCTAGAGGCTCTCTCTCCTTTAAGGAGACCGCCCGCCACGTCGTCGGCAATCCCTTGGGCAAAGACCTGCTCCCTCCGCCCCCTCCCCCACACTCAAGCATTGATCCCGCCCTGCTACGGACCCACACAACGCCATAGCCGTATCGATGTTTTCCCTCCCTTTCCGACCCTTACACTCAAGGAGAGCCCTTAACCACTCCTACCGAAAACCATTCCTGCTACTCCCTTCAAGAAAAAAATGCGCCTCCTTCCGTTTCTAAAAAGGAAAAAAAAGAACATCGCGGGAGATCTCGCTTAATCGTTCCTCAACCGACTACTTCCATCCGCGCCTTTAAGTCTCTTTTCTCCGCCCCAAATCGCGCCATCTCCCAGCCCTTCCTTAATTAACCCGCTCCTTTCTTTTTTTCTAACCCGCGACTATTCTTAGGAGAGACAGACGGAGAGCCCAAAGGCTTCCAACACAAGTCGACCTCCTGCAGAAACCGACTCTCATTCTTTCTCTGTACCAAAGAAGGAGCGTTCTCTTCCCCTATATATGTACTCGCGCTCTTCTACCTCCGTACATTTTACCCTTACTTTAAAGTATAGAAAAAAAGAGAGGAAAGAAAATAATATCGGGGACACCCAAGCAACCCTCTTCTTTTTAATCCAGACATCAACAACGCCGTCTTTATTTTTCTCTTAAAAATAAAAATATAAAAAAGATCCCCTTTTAGGATTCTTGAGGGGAAAAAAACCTCCTTCACACTCGAATCGACTTGATGGTCTTTCTTTCCAAGGCACACGCTCTTCCCATCGCTTTCTTTAATCCCGCCAATGGTTCTTTTTTATGGCGGTAGATGAGAAAAGGCATGAAATTGACGAAGGGGAGAAAGGGAGCCTTTGTACTGAGGAAGGCTCAATGTCAATGCCGAGACTCTTTCGAATAGCCACCGACTGGATGGGAATTGAACACTGTCTCTTTAGTACGTCTTCCCCGTTGAAAAAAGAATGCCCTCCTTAACTGACCATTCAACGCTTCCTCAACTACATGATCCCTAGATGGAAACTAGATCCGATTTCCTAGACTGCGTCTTTCTAACAGGTCAATCATTCTCTAATGTAAGAAATTAGTTCTGCGCAAGAACTGATTTATAGGCGTTGAATAAATTTAAATATCAGAAAGAAGTTTCATAATACTTTGCCATCTCTTTTTGCAGTCACTACGTTAACCAATGACTCATTATTCCTGAAAGATGACCGAATGGCTTTGAAATACTAGTAATGTGCGTGGTAAAAATCTATTAATAACTATAAATGATCTAAATTATTAGAGATGCATGAAATTACGTGATCTCTATAAGTTGGTGAATTCTGACAAAGTACATGCAAAAGAGTAGCAATATTTAGACACCATTCTTTCCGTATTATAATGATAGAAAAATAGTTCAGAATCTCAACTGTTAGAAAAATTAAAACATAGACAACTATTGTCCAAAATATCCTTAGAAAGCATGATGACACATTCAAGTAAACTGAGTTGCTTTTGTCCTGATACTCATGAAATATAGAGAAAAGTAAACATTAAAATAAAAACACCGAGGTCGAATGAGGCAAAATAAAATTAGAAATAGAATTTGAGAAAAAAGGACGTATATATAAGGGATCTTTGTCCAAGTGGACCATTTTGACGGACATTAATGATTTTACTCAGAGTGTATAAACTCTTTCTTGAAAGCGAGATTAGTTAAATAAAAGGACATTTCAACTTTACTCAGAGAACTTCAATATTCCAACGCTAACAATCCATTTAATATCGAAAAGAAAAATCTAATTTTAAAATCCCGTCTCAATTTAATAAGATAGACGAAAAGAGTCGAATGAAATATTTTTCGGTTCGCTGAATATCTTAAGTACATTCCTCCCTTCGCATTCCACCGACATCAAAAGTTTAATACAATATTAAATTAAAAATCTAATTGGAAAAGTAGAGAGGAACGGCAAACATTTAGCCAAAGTTGTAATATATATTAAATTTGAAAACTTTTTTGATTAAGAGGAAAAATTAATGCAATTTATCCCTTGCGGGATTGAAGCTAATTTAAATTTTTGAGCCACTCGATATTTCTTTCGCGAGGACACGTTTCCTCTCCATTCCATAATAATGCTCAATTCAGATGAGATCAGAAAAACGCTGCGAAAAACCGAAATTCGTTTCGGATTAAAACTCTGAATAAATTTCTCAAATCATGGCCGCCTATGTGCGGAAGGTCTGTCTTTGTAAAGAGAATTTGGACGAAGCAAATGAGAGCAGAAAAACTAATGGAGCGACTCGCTTTAAAAGGACCGAACAGTTTGTAATTTACAATATCCGAGCGAATCAACGAATTTCTAAGACCACGAAGAAAGAGAAAGTTATAATTCTCGAAGAAATACATATTAACATCTGCGCCAAAATAGCAATTTATGTCGAAGGCAAATGATATCAGATACGTACAAATTCAGGCTGATAAAATTGCGAATGCGTAAATTAATTAACAAGATTTTATAGCTTCTTCGATTGCAAACATCCTCGGGCCAAAGGAGAAACATATTTAATTAATGAACAGGAAATAACGAAAGAGCGTTAACATGATATTCGAGGGAAAGAGATTTCGCGGAATCGCAGCTTCCGGGAGAGATAAGGAAGGAAAGTGCTATAGATATGAATGAAGCAACAAACCTAAGTCAAAGGTTCTATTATAATAATAATTACTAACCCATGTTTAGGGTCACGACAATGAATCTCATACATGTTATATATCTCTGACGACAACCGGGAAACTTCTAAGAAACATCGGAAAATTCTCAAATCACCACCAACATCGACGGTATTTGAAATGAGGAGGCGTCATCAAATTAAATAAATAAATTGAATCTTAGCAAATTGTAAAAGGAAATATCATTTGCGTGAATTGGAGGAGATGAGCAATTACCGCGGGATAATTTCTAGGGAATAAAAGTTTTTCGATAATATAAATTATATTATTCATAGCGTATCTAAAAATCGTAAAAATCTTCAAACTACAAAGGATAAGGAAATTTTAAACGAGTTTTACAGGTGCGTGCCTAAATACTCGGAGTATAAATGGAAGTGATCGGCGTGACTGGGATACAGAAGTCTTAAGGGGAAGAGGACCTTAAAATGAACACTGAAGCAATTGCACTCCGTTTTCGGGATCCATTTTAACTTCCATTTTAGCATTAATTACTTAGATTATCATTGTCGTAAAAAGAAAATCACAATTTAATAAAAAATATAACGCTAAAAAATAAAATACGTTAATCTTTTCAAGCATTGGAAAGTGAGAAAGGAGCAAAATCCTAAATATAAGAGAGACCAAAGAGTGTGCAGAATACGCACGCTCGCAAATGTAACAAGTTTTTCATATATTTTGAAAAATTTCCGACGTCATTTTCTTTATGAACGTCAGTTCCAAGAAATAGCGAATGTCATAAATGTCGCGTTACGAAAGGTTAGCGATGACGTAAAGGGAGGGAAATAAATGTAAAGGAAGAGAGAATAGAGAGGGGGGTGACTTTACAAGTTGCCAACAAGTGTCCCGCAGGGTTTCGGAGAGAGAAGTGGGGAAAAGAAGGAAATAAAAAAGGGAAATAAAACGGAAGAGGGGTCCCATAACTCGTAGGCGAGGGGAAGTCGATGACGAGGAAGGATTCCGACCATTCACTCCTTCCTCAGATCCTAGCCCCACATACTTGGTTGGAATAAAAAAGAAGCCACTAGAAACAGCTGACGGAGCTTCCGACCGACAAGGTCAGCCGTCCTTTCCTTACTCAAACGGAAAATGCGTGGCCCACAATTACATGAATTAGCACCTGAAAATTATACATATTCACATCGAAAGAAAAGTTGTAACTCTTTCCTGTTTATGCGTAAAAAAAATGTGATAGAGACATTGCGTGAATTATTTCATTTTACTCCAAGTTCATTCCTTGGAAAGATTCTATAGATTTTTATGGCTGAAGCCAATCATCCCAGGATATTAAAGGACAATTTTCTTTCGTAACTTGAATATCGATAAACTAATCGATACTTTATTGGCGAGGGTAGGCCCATGGGGGGTTTGTCTTCTACCCAACTCGTACATACATCACTTTATTATATACAAATATGATCTAAAGCAAAAAGAAAGAATTCAGTGTGGGAAAAATCGTAGAAACTGAAACGTGACAAGCGAAGAAACCGCGATGCGAGAAAACACCGGAAAAAAGGGGGGTGAAAAACACAATCCACATATTTGGTTATGCATTTCATGAAGTCAAACCTTACAATATAGATTTCGAAAATTAACAATTCATAGAAATATATATAATTACGAAAGTATAAAAAATTAGATGATGAGATGAGCGCAGTAATTATTTAAATGAATAAAGAAAGATGGATGTCCTTCTTTTCAACGATGCGAGTATTTTAGAGTGCTTTGATGTGTAAACTACATTAATACATAATGAACTAAAAAAAATACTAACTTGATCTTTTGAAAACTTGGGACGTCTTCTAATTCAACAGCATGAGTCGAATTCTTTATTATATTGTCTCTCGAGTTATTTTATATTACTCACAGGTATCCCTTACAATATAATACCGCTATCGCGACCTATGATCTTACATCATGATTATACTTTTTCTTGCGAACAAAAACTCTTTCCCTATTTGAAATTATTCATGATAGATGCGATGATTGAATTTTTGCCTCGAATGGGTCACAATGATTAAGGCCGCGAAGCTGAAGGAATAGATTCAAATAGCAATGAATGGATTGCGTCACTTCTAAGAAATCAATTACCGGGAAACCATTCAAGCTCTGCTAAAGGTGACACTGTTACGAAGGAAATTAAAACAGAAGGAACATGCTGCACCGTCATAAAGGGATAGCCTTGGCGATTGTACTGAGGGCGGTAATGTATCAGAAAATAAGAGACAATATTGGAATAGAAGTGCCACCTTCTATTATTACGCCGGATTAAATAAAACGCTCAAAACAAGTGGCGAATGAACTTAATCAGAAGAGACTGTCACCACTCCTAAATGAAGTCATTCGCATAAATATCTCTAAGCTACTCACTTTAGAAGCACGGAGGGAAAATCCGAAAGGAATATTCCATATTAAATCATCAACACGCACGACATTTTCCCCTTATCTCGAATGGCACACGATCCCCCCTCTAGAGAAAGAAATCCCTCGACATTAAGAAATAACCTCCGTATTGGAAACGAACATAACTGCGCAATTAATTGTGAGCAGAGGGAGATAAATACAAAGGGACGCCTTTATCTCATTACGTATGAAAACCTTGAATTGAGAGCGACAGGGGCGATTACAACATAACAAGGACCAAAGAAGAGAAATCATAACCTCGTTCCACATCGGACCGTGATTTGCATTCGTCCGGTATCTTGACCGGATGTGGTAAAGGAAGCGAAAGAATGATTTACAAGAAAAGATTTGAGTTCCCCTTTGAAGAGGGTGGCAGAGAGTTAAAAAGGAACTCCATATCTCATTCTGGCGGGAGTCACGAACGGGTAAGAGAGAGAACTTGTCAGCAGATAGCATCGGAGAAAGGATGTGTACAAAGAAACGTTTAAGGAGCTAAAACTCTCCTGAAAAGAAGGAAAGTACATCTAGATAAGCGACGGAGTGGGAAACAACATACCTTGTGGCACGGTTATCTACCGAAAGACCCCTACGTCCGCCTAATTTTAATTGCCGCGAGTTTTTTTTAATTGCTTATCGTCCTTCTATCGGATAACGACATGTTTAAATTGCTAATTACGCCGAGTTGAGGTGAGGAAAGTATCTCAGAAAGGATGGAATCGCTTTACTTCCGTTTTGTACTCGGAGGAATTATGCGCGGAGATTGTGATCGAAAAGTGATGTCTGAGCTGCCCCCCGAAAACAATAAGCGTTTAGATGGACTAATAAATTAGGAAGATTGAGGAGATAAGCACAACGACGGTACATATTCATACGTGCAAAATGCGTTGAGAGGATATCCGTGCGGATACAATGTTCTGCAAGACACTGGATAGATTCGAATGAGTTATGATTTAGGTCTCCAGCAAACAATCATGATTCAAGACCTCCTTAAAATTCCAGAGCGATACAAATCTACGTTTTGAGGGTCGGTAAGACTTCGCCTTTGAAACGGAGCTAAATATATCATTACGTATGAAGTAGCTAAATATCTTTTAAAAATGAAACTAACGGATGAACATAAATTTAAATTTTCTATCAATCGATAAGATTGCTCCATAATTTTCAACGTAGTGCGGTGCAACTAAGATCAAAGAAAAACATTAGCACTGCCTGGATGTAAAAATACACTTCTAGAAATTCAATTTGGATAACAAACACTACACTGCATTAGCAATGGCGATCAATACTTCTCTCTTTTCAATTCTCCGCTTACAATATGAGAAGGAAATGCAAGGGCAGCGACTCCTTGCGCAGTTACAAGACGCCGTTATAAAGACGTAAGATAGGGCAGACGCAATACGTCACAGCTCTACTGCAACGTAGACTGATCAATGAAGTGCACGGCGCGTCGTTTTCAGAGAAAAGGGGATCCTTAAGTCGCTACAAAGTGGCCTTTACTCTCACCTTTCCTTCCTTCTCCATGACATATAATCTAAGTGAACCAGAATCCCTTTTCGAAGAATAAACTCCATTACCAATTTCTGTTTATTTCGCCTATTTTGAACGTAATTCCCTCCGATAGTAACCTAACCATTTCACACAAGCAGAGCATTGCAAACATACCTTCGACCTATTCAACGGACGGTATCGCTTTCACGACAACGTAATCATTTGCAATACTCCAAATAAGGAACAGACATACTTTACGACAGAAAACATTCTCATGTGCAAAAGAGGGAAGTGGAAAAGTGCGATAGTAACCTTGCCCTCGCCTTATTTCTTTTTTAAATTCACTCACTGCGACGTTTCTTGCGGCTCCGGAGAAAAAAAGGAGGTTTTGAATGAGGAAAGCAAGTGCTCTGGAATAGAATCGTTGTTGGCATTCCTAGACAGCCTCCCCCGCCGCTCTCTAGGTAGAATCGATGAGGGGGAGTCCGTCTCAGAGCTGTCCCCGGGGCAGCGTCCTTGCCAAGGACTCATGTTGGAAGCGTGAATAATTCGGAAAAACATTCCAAAAAAATCTTATTGAACCGGTAAATGTCGGCACAATAGGATTAGGTATACTTTACGGGGTTATTTCGGGAATTTAGTAAGAATGTTAAAGAGAGAAATTGTTATTCCTTTATGCAAACTGTTTGAGGAAATTCTGAAGAAAGAAAAAGCAGACCCAATCCATTAAAATTATGAGTAGTACGACGGCGATGATAAATATCAAATGATTGTGCCCTATATGAAGGCAATATTTCCAAAATGAGAAACTGCTGTCCCTAGGAAAATTTATTTAACGCTTGAAAAGATATTCGAAATGGATGAACCAAAATTATCCACCGATACCACAATTCCAATGACTCCAATGCACTAATCGCTTGATATTACGTTTGGCTATCACACTCAAATCTGACTAGGCTCAATAAAGACGAAAATAAATTTATTCATCGGCTCTCTTAGATTTGCGTTAAAAATTACAGGAGAATCAGCACCAAAATGAAGGAACCCAAGAGAAGTTCGACCGATAAACATAGGAAAGACTCTTTAAGAACATGTCCTTGGGATAAACTCGAAAAGCAAACGCGGCTGGAAAAATGAGAGGAACATGCAGTAATTGGGAGCATACATAAGACAGAAATTGGCGGAAGGATATATTTTGTTTGAAAGGAAACACAAAAGAAACCCTCAAATGAGAAGGCGGACGGGAAGAGAGTTTTTAACTTTGGTTAGAGGAAATCCCCTTTAATTTATTGTCCTCTGCGACCGCTTCTCAAAAGTTATAACTATTTCGCGAATGGGGTTCTTTAAAATCATTATTCAACGTTGTTCCCCTCCGTCCCGAGCTTTCTTATTTCACCCCTCCCTTCAGCCTCCCTTTTATTTTTCATCAAAGAAGAATATATGAGGGTTGAGTAGAGGGGAGAGATATGGTTTTGCAAATGGGGGAGAAAAAGCAAAGAGGAGACGAGGTTGGAATTCAGATGACGAGGAAAGGTTTTCTGAGGAGGAATAAAAATAGCCCAGTGTAGAGGAGAAAAATCTAGAAGAAAAACGCCAATTCGGAGCGGGAGAATGCAAATGAGGAGGGAAGACAAATAATACTACTTGAGTCACGTGACGGTATCGCGATGTTCTTCTTCTCACGTGAATTAGGAAGCACACTAAAGAATGCGAAGATTAAAGGAACCTTTCCAACGATTCCAAGGGGAACATAATGAGAAAGTTACAAATTAATTGACCGAAGGAAAGAACCAACCGAAGACAATACTATCCATGATGTTCATTTAAACGACCGGTTTCTATCATAACGGCCATCCTCAGGTCAGGTCATAATAACCGATACCGGTCGTTTAAGAAGAGAGCGGTCGAATTGAGCTGTTTTTAGTTGATTTTAGAAGACGTTGGAGTGAGTTTATATATCGAAGGAGAAATAAGGAAGGAAAAATCGTCCATAGCAAACCCAGGCAATATTTTAGGAAACCCGGTGGATTTATCACCTAAGAAAAGAAAGAAACTTAAGAGATATTACTCATCACAATAGGGATATCAACTATTATATTTTCGAGGAATAAACAAGAAGTTCCAAATAAATTGCAGAGGAAGAGGCTTTTGAAGGTAAATATTTTTTAATGTGAACGGAAGATCTATGAAAAAATTGGGAGTAAACCAGCCGAGTAAAGAAAGAGGATATAAAACACCCAAGTAATACACTGGGAGCAATATGAAGTGAGAAAAGTAAATCAGTAATGACACAGGAGAGAAAGAAAGAATAATAAGAGTAGGAAGATAAATAAAGAAGGTGAAGTAGGAAGAATAAGTGAGATAGGAGGACTACTTGGCGGAGAATACAAAATAGAAAAACAACAGCTCTTTCGGGACGAATTTGCATTTTCAGAAGACGGGATTACCGCCGAACACATACATATATTTATGGGAGAAGATGGGTAGGGGATGAGATTCCAGCGTGTTTTTATTTTAAACATTTCTGAGGAAAAAATACATGCCTCCCGCGTGAGGGAAAAATAATATGCGAAGATAATAGGGGACAGAGTGGAGGCAAAAGAGATGAAAAAATCTAAACGGAAATGTTCAGGAAAAGATTGAGGACAATTTTTCCTCGTCTTTGATGCGGAAGTGGGCTTTAAGTCGTAGGAACATACTTCTTTTCTTTTCAAGAGTCTATTTTGATCGACAATAAACCTCTACTTTGGACCACAAAGAAACACGAAAATATAGTTATAAAAATGGTTCGGAAAATTAATCTATTTATTACGAAAAATAGATGTTGAAAATCTCATGCATATCTATCGGATGTGATATTCGAGAATGAGATTGAGTTGCATAGACTCCGAAGAGGTAATTTCAGGATAAAAAATCCCTTCAAATTTTACGATTTGTCTTCAGAAACAATTGCGCCGATAAAAGATCCTAGAGACTTTTAATTTCTTCAAAAAACGTCTGATAGATTTTAATTAGTCAAAATAAGAGAAAAAATACATAGCTAATTTATTCCTGTGGTTAATTCATTGATTTGAGATTTTTAAGGGTTTGACAAGGATTTTAAGGATTTAGCGAGGGTTAGATGTGGGAAGAGTCCCAATTTAGAGCGAATGAAGACTTATTATTATTAAGTCCAAATATTTTTGTTAATCCCGAGTCTTGTTGCTTCCGTTGGCAGAAATTTTTGACGCTAATACCACTTAATTTTGTAGATGAATTCCATAATAAGAATTCTTACCTGCAAACTATAAGCGAGAGTCTCCACTGAATGCTTCATTTTCTGTCATTTTTCGACGCGCACAATAGCAATAAACAACAACGGAGGCACTTTCTGAACCAAAGTTGATTTTATGAGTTCGTTGAGACGTAACGAGAAACTTGAGCAGTCCAAATATTCGTAATGGCAGCATTCCATTGGCGCATCCATAAAGAATCCACGGAAGCGAAAAATATCCGAAACAAGGTTCGGCTGACAAAAAGCCACGTTCATAAAACCGACAAAAAAAAACAAAACATTTTAGTGGAAAGGAGAAACTGAAAAGACGTCGCTTCCCAGCCTTTTCTTGAAATACTTCTTCCATGAGATAAGTCTAAATGAATCTGAAAAAAGAAGACGCGAAACGAGTGAAATACAACAGAAACGTAAAATCTTCGTCGAATGTCGAATTTATATCCGTTATGATAAGAAAGAGAAGAAACAAAATGGGGCCGAAAAGAGATTGGAAAGAGGTGAAGAAAGCATCATCTCGAGCAGAAAAAGCATGCGTTCGGTTTACTTAAAGACGACAATACTCGTCGAGGAAATGAGAGTGGCAAAGCAAGTGGAAGACGCGACTTGAGGTGGCCTCAGGAGTGCCAATTACACTGCCTGACCCAAATGCCATTTACATTGATTCTACTTTCCCTATGCAACGTACAGAACAAACACGATGAGGTAAATACGGGACTTCTTGAGAACTGCGGCCGGATTTTGTCAAGAACTTGTATGTGTGAGTTATGCTAGGATTTCTCTGAATATCTTTTCTCAGTTTAGTTTCTATGAACGGCGATTCACAAGTAAATATAAATGAGGCATCTGAGTAAGGCATAAAGATGGAGCAATCGAAGGTGCATTTTTCCCTATTGACTTGTCTACGTAGGTGCGACTAAATCCTCCGTAGGATTTCATCGACACTTGGGCATTCCAGATTATATCCTTAACAATTCACAAAAGGAAGTTTGATCATTGGTTCATATTTCCAAAAAGTCTTACGTTACATAGGCACTATACAATTTATGAGTTCACTTCGGCTTTACTGAAATAATATTCAAATATGAGTGTGTTTGAACCTGAACATGGATTCAGTCGGTAACGTTATAACATCCCAAAGAGAAGTTCGTGGTCCATATTTTGTTTGAAATTGCGATCATCCTAGTAAGATGCAAAACCAGCTTTGATTTAAAATATAATAATGCAACAGAATAAGGATACTGCCTTGAGAATCAATATCTTCGCATCCTAAATTAGTTGCAATGCTTGGATCAACTGTATTGCCGTCTGGAGTCAGTAGCAATAACTGATGGACATGGCGACATTCGATGTGATATTTAGCTTCATTACATTTTCAAGACATTGACGGAAACGAGAACATTATGAGAAAACAAACGAAAATTTTGACGTACGTTTATGAATACCCTCAGGTACGAGCAGCTGAAAATCAATCTATGCCACGCATAGAATGACAGCAGTACAACTTCATCATCGGATGACTTCATGCATCTTTGACAATCTCTTTTAGATTTAGCTTCACACGTTATCTAATCGCTTCCGTTATCCTAATAACTCTCCGACGCAAAGCTCCTTAAAAACGACCGCATTTAATAAATATTCCCGAGATTATTGACGCAAGCGAACGCTTTCTCACTCTTCCACGCCGAAAATATTAATATTAATGGAAACTTAATTCCAAATTCATATTATTCCTGGAAGGTGGAAAAAAGAGATGATACCCCGCCAAACTAATGACTTTTATGGAAAAGGGCATTATCCTAGTGAAGATGGTACACCTGAATGTTAGGTCCCTTATTAATTCCTCTCTTCGGGATTAAAAGGAGCGCTAATAAAAGCATATACGTTTGAACAAATGGAACCAATGAGCAAATTTCAGAGGGAAGCGAAGTGAAAATACGTGGGTAAAAAGAAGAGAAATGAGCAAATATAAGGAGAGAAAGAGAAACGGAGGGAAGAAAGTTGAGGGAGCGGAAGTTTGGAAGGTGGAGACGACAAAGAGTACGCGAAACAATTTGCATAATTTATAGCTAAACATTCATAAAGAAAGACTCGCCTCAGTGCAGCCCGTTCCCCCTTCAAAAGGTAGCTGAGTGGCGCTTTCGAATCTTTTCCAGAGAAATCGAGAGGAAAAACGACTATAGGGAAAAGAAATCGCTTTAAAAGGCACTGACAACGATTCGTGAAAACCATCGAATTCGACACAATAAACGAAAGCTGAATGGTTTTCATATTGACTGAGCGATAAAAGCTGTACGCCGAGGCGAGAATAAATCCTGTGTTATTCAAAGGAAACAAGACTAGTAACATAATAGCCAGACTAGAGTAAGTAATGGGAGAAATACCAGAGACCAATTATAGGAAACGAAAAATCAAACAGAGATTCATCGTCAGAAAGGAGCAATCAACAGAATTATTCGCTACTTAAATAATTAATTTCTCCATCTCCAGATACTACTCCTGTAAATGTCCTTGCATACTTTTATAGCTTATCATACATTCGCAGTTGTGCTTTTGTCTACACTTTAGACACATTTCACAATATACAATGCTATTTATGATGATACTACGTACTACTCAATTCAAAAAAGCGTAAAAACTTACTTTAGAACAGCAAAAACTACTTATATCCATTTTTAATTAGTAGGCTACATTCTGACTGTTGATTTCTCGAATCCAGAGTAGAAACACAATTTTCTTTTCCATATCCTAAAAATGTATACTGAATAGCATACCTCTTGCAGCTGATGGCAAAAGACAAAAGGCGGTTCCAAAAATAAAAAGCATATTTTCAGCGGAATGAACGATATTCGCAAATAGAGCCTTCTGAAAAAGAGCCGCCTAATGTATAATCTAAGGAGAGCATAATGGTGATGCATAAAGAGGTGATGACTCCGGAAATGCCTCAGTGGATCCTTAGGCCATTTCGCTCACCAAGAAAACGCATTTACATTCTGGAATTAGAGTCCTTGGGTGAGATAGAAGATGAATCAATCAAAAGAAATAAGGAACTCGTATGGGATCGATTTTGAAGTGCGGATGCACACCCTTTTCTAGAATGGATTCACGGATGATTCCTTGCAATGGGAAAAGAGAAGACGATTGTCATTTTTTCGAGCATCTCAGGTAGGAAGACTCATACGCGCTGGAGATGTGACAAAGAGACTCTGCCGAGGAATAAATCGAAGGAAGGAACGACTGATAATTTGAAATAATTCACGGCGTTTTTCCAAGGAATAAATTTTTGCAGCATATTTTATCCAGACTTCGATTACGTGAATTTTTAATCATCCCAAAGACGATGAAATATTTCGATTTTAATTCCGTTTCTGGTCCATCGACAAAAAGCCTCATGAAAAGGTATCTCTCAAAAAAAGGTACACCATCTGGATTGAGGACTGTAAGATAGCAGTCGAGTATATTATGCCTTTTCCAGATTATTTAAGGGACTCGATTTTAAGAGGACGATGTTTTCAACATCGTCAAAATGAGAGAAGACTCAAATCTGCGCTTCTAAATTAAATTCAACCAACGTTCCAACTATTGCCAATCTCAATTTATATATCTACCGAGAGATTCTTCATGTTTGGAATCTCTCCCTACCAAAATCAAAAGTAAACTCCTATTCGTGCTTAGATATAATTCAAAATAGGCATTTAAGAAACAAAATATAAACATAAAGAAAACCCTGAGAGACGACCGTTGTCCTAAAATCGTGTTTGCTGTAGGATTTTATCATCTATGACACATTTTCTTTATCTCCTTACTGCATGAAAGATGGAAAAATCGGTGAAATACATGACGGGTGAATACGGCCTTCCACATTCAGACGTTCACGCAATACAAAACTGGGCGATGACGCTGACGGGAGATGTATTTTCTCAATTTTTTTATTTTCACGAACTACGACATAAATTCAAGGAACGTCAAAAAATTTAACAAACTCTAAGCGAAGCAAAGAATTGCTAAACTCAAAGGCAAACGAATAAAAAGCAAGGGGATAATGAAAACGACCTTAAAAAGGAAGAACATAACTTTGAGTCGAAAAGAATCACGAAAAACGAGAGGAGAGTTTCTCCGAATATTTTCTCAAAAAATCACACATACGCGAGGCCCATATTCATGTAAATTGCAAAGTAGCCGTTGGAACAATAGAAAGGAACGAAAGGAGAAGAACAAGGGTAGTAAAAAACAAAACACGGCGGGGGAGCGCCGTAAGAGCGTCGTGCTGAAGAGGGGAAGTAGTTGGAGATGTATGGAATAAAATAACATGGGGGCAGTAAACAAACAAGAAGCGTAATTAGAGTCCAGGACAATGGACGGCCAAGCGTATGGGAGGGATGATACGAGGTTTAGAATAAGAAACTGCATGACGAGAGGGGGTGCTATTTATAAAAGCGCCTCCATACAATTCCGCCTATGAAATATTTCATTAGACAAACCTTCGCCACTCTACAGGGAAACGGAAAAGTTACGACGAATGCTGAATTGTGTCATCAAAGATTAAGCGTTTGAACATTCAGAGGCGTCTTCACGCAGGCGAAAAATTATTTGTCTTTTGAAATTGTACTCGAAGACATACCTGAAATACGTCACTTCTACATTATGATGCGATACCTCGAATGAACAACCTTAGAGGATAAAGTTACCGAAACCGAGAATGCATAAGCCATACTCCGACTTAAGGAGAACTGTGGCATAACGTAAGCGATAATTCCAGAAACGAAACATTTCTTTACTTCAAGCACAAAAAGCCTCAAATGACCATATTGATCTACTTCTATTATTATAGATTCAGAAAATACATTAGTGGAACAATTTTAGGATTGTAATTAAGATCAAATAATATTATATTCTTATGGTAAAACTACTTGATAATTCATGAGTAATATTACGAGTACTTAACAATATTTAACAGTCCTTTTTTGAATCAACGGATCGATGCTTCGCTAAAATGATTCCAAACATACGTGTGTCATATACATATGAGATATTTTCTTACGATAGCTTTAGGCGTAGGTAGTGTCACGACGTCTGAAACACGAACCTTGGGGAAGAAATTAAAGCAAAGGGTTGAGGCATTTGAAATGTGAAAATAGAATGATGCTGGAGAAGATACGTTAGACAGACAAAGTAAGAGAACGAAGAGGTACTGAAGATGGTTGGAGAGAACTGTTAAACACATTAGAAAGAGAAAGGAAAAAGGGCATACACTCAGAGGAAAGGGAATATTTACAACGGAAGGAGCGGGTAAAGAGAAGAGGAAGAAGAAGGCTGAAGACGATATAAAGAGAAGAGGGTATTAAGGAAGAAAGGAGAGAGACGGTTGGAGAATACGACGGTGGATGGAACATGCTAAATGGCTCAATACCAGACGATGAGTAGGATACGGTTTTAATGAGTGAAAAGGGCTAGGAATATTTTACGTTTAAGGAAATGAACGGAGGAAAACCAAGTGTTCTTAGCCTGTAAATCCGAGAATAGGTGAAGAAAACTAGATGAACTATTAGAGAGCGCTTTCCCTAATTCCGAAGAGAAGGGATAAGGACGAGGATTGAAACAATTTGGAGAGTATCACCGGAGATTCATTTGCGGTTTGATACGACGTCCATGATAACGGGCGTTTCTTTTTGGCGGAAGCAAAGACAAATGGAGAACGGAAAGGAAGTTCCCCTGCAAGGCGTGGGAGAGCGAGGTCACGGCCTTAGATAAGTTTACGGAAGAGAGAAGGGGAGGGGAAGGGGAGGGGAGTGAGGAGAAGGGGGAGAGGAATGCGTCGGGGGGAAAAAACCACCTCCACCATCAACTCAAATGAAGGAAAACTCCACAGAGTAAATATTTCTCCTTCCACACTCCACCCCTCCTCTCTGCTGCCAACCCCCTGATGAAATTAAATCAAAATCCCATGTAGAAGGCGTCGGAGTAGAGGCAGGAAAAAGTCCGGCACCTTTTTCTTCATTCCCTCCACGGCATTAAACTAAATTAGGGAGGCGAGGTGAGGAGATGGAATGCCAGCAAGTCAAGAGAGAGAAATTCGGAAGCAAGAGAGTGGCGCACCCTACACAGAATCACGCCCTCTCGATTACAAACTAGTAACAACCGTGAATAGACACCGTCGGATAGAAAATATCTATCTCTTCTCACGGAAACTTTCCATCGAAAATCATTCATGAACGTAGAAGTTGCTCCGAAGTGGAATTTCCCTAAGAACATACTGTTTCGAATATTTTTTTCGAAAGAAAAAGGATTTCTATCCCACTTTATGAGTTTCTGCGTAGCTAATATTACCTTAGTGACAAAAGTTTCCGAATTTAAGGATTTAAAATGCCGAATTTCGACTATCAGGATTCATTACAAACAAAATCGAAAGCTCTGGATTGATTTGAGATTTCTCGCGGCACTAATTTAATCGGAATCCTCAACAGAACTAACTCAAGTATCAAAATTTAGCCATGAGAGATGCCAATATGAGATGCATAGACGATTAAAACAATACACTACGGACTGGTTTAATCAACCCGAAAGTAAAGCAGAAGAGAAATATTCCGAAAAGAAATCTTCCGTCAGAAAAAAAGGAAACTAAAACAAATATCCCGAAAATTCCGCTTAGAAAGAGAATTGAGTAAAATATGAGCGGAAGATGAAATAGGGAATATGGCGGGACACAATATGACGGAGGACAAAAGGAGAAGATCGGGAAGATGGCGGAGAGAGAAATGGCGGTCCAATTACGGAGCGCTACGGGGAGAAGGGGTTGACATGAATTGGGATAAATGGGGGCAAATGTGCAGCGGATATGAGGGAGGCGAAGGAACACGTAAGAAAAGACGTTTGAAAGAAAAGAGGAGAAGAATAAATTACTCCTTTCCCTTCTTCATCGTGCAGCTTTATTGGTGAGGCGTAATCAGGTGGCGGAGAATGCGGAGTCCCGAAAGCGGGAGGTGTGCAATTGGTGGAGTTGGCAGACGATATTGCTCAAAAGGATTACTCTCAAGGAGTTAAGACGAGGCGAAATTTAAATTTTATGCATTAATTCTGGCTAATCCTTTTAGTCTAGGCCTTTTAGTGACACAACGGGACGAAATGACTGAAAAAGGGAACGTTAGGAGAATAGCAAGTATTCGAGGGATTTTTTCATATTAACTCTCGACTTGACTACGTCTATATTCCAAGCAGTATAGGGAAGGAATGAAGATCAGACAGCAAACGGAATTGTACGACTTAAATTTGTTAATCTGCTCAGTTCACACCTTCCAACCTCAAATACTCATTTCCTTGGATTAATAGATTAAGAAATCGCTTAATTAGAAATATTTCTCAATGATCGGAGGAAGTATGGCGTACAATTCTGCACATTTGAACAATAAATTTCCACCCTACCTTTCGATGGGTGACCAAATGAACATCTCCGATAGACTCAATCATAGCGAGTTTGACTTACCTGTAAAGAAAAAAAAGAGAATCAGAATGTTAGAGTACACAAAAATCAAACTGTGACGCTACTTTGAAATCAACAATAAACCAGTTATTTTACTATAAGAAAATAAAGATATTCATAGCCTTACATAGCATTGAAAAGGCTCAAGTCGGCAAATAGAAGCCAATAAACTTTACAAATTTTAATTTCTACTTCAAAATAATTTAATAAAAAGCAGTCGCAACTGATATCTCCCACAGCATAAACATGACAGCTCCTCGAAAGCTGTCGCTTGATAATAAATGGATCTATATTAAGGGACACGTGAGTTCAAAGTGTCTAAATGAATACACGCGAGAGATTTATAGCACGTTTTGAAAAGATACGACGTCAAAAATTTCTTTCGGAATAATAATGAAGAGGTGGTGAAGTCTCCCATCATTATTACTGAAAATACGCCGTCGACAACCGCAAACAACCAAACCAATTTCTGCCGAAATATGTACACTGGCGAACACCTACTTTGTCCGCGCCTCCCAAAAATAAACATCCTTTTTTTCTGAAGGAAAAGAGTAGACAGGAAAAAACCTTATCAAACGGGGAAGGGGGAATGAATTTCTCTGCCCTGCTGAAATATTTATGCGGCGAGAGCAGATCTCCTAAATAGAAAAGCAGTCCTAAGGCAGAGACCCGGATAGGGTAAGAAGAGATCGCCGAGGAAGAAGAGGGAGACTACGGCAAAAGAAGGAAAGAAGAAATGAGAAAATAAAGGAGTAATTGGAGGATAAACGGACTGAGGGAAAGAAATGAGGGAAAGGTGGTCGAAATGAAATTCAAACGCAATGAAAAACCAGACGAATGAAAAATCTTCTATTGCACTAAAATACGAAGATCAATTAATTACTTCTTTGAATCAAACTCATCTCTGGCAAATTTATTTTAATTTAAAAAATATTTACCTCTCAATGCAGACGATTTATTATTTTCACTGTCCAGTCTCTGCAAGGACTGCAATATTCGCCTATCCAGGATATTCACAATACCAAAGGCAACGTTATGGTTGCGTTTATTCGGTGATTATTATTGTATTTTTCTATAAAACTTCTGGTAATGTTACAAGTAATAACATGATAACTGCTTTTTGCATGGTTGAGATAGTTTTGTTTCCTATTGTACTATTTCCCAAGTTTTCTTTGAATTTTTTATGAAAACGGTCTATATTACTAATAGACAGTATAATGATAACACGTATTATGGGTTGAATATTAGAAACGTGATTGGAAACGTATCATTTATTTCAATTTCAGAATATTTCAATAATTTCTAATTATTATATTATTTATGAATTCCTCCGTTTGTATCTTTTGCCTCCAATTTCGGCGAATTTCTTTTTGTAAAGTATCGCTTTTAAGAAGGATCGTGAGGAGGAATAAGAATGATAAATGTGCATGGAAGGAAGAAGATATAAAAAAGACAAAGTAAAAAGGGCATGAAATATTAGATTAAAAATCAGTTTAGAGAGAGAGAGATAACATATACACAGATAGAGAAAAAAGCAGATAACATAGGTCGTAGGAGTGAGGAAGAAGAGGGAGGGATGACGGATGATTTCCCTCCACGATACGTCCCCACGTGTCCACACGGCAATTTGTCTTGAAGGGAAAATGTGTCGCTCTCCTACGCTTTCTTCGCTTTTTTAAATAAATATTCCCTCATCCCCTATTCTCTCTGATCGATGTTGGTCATTGAATCAGCCCCTTATCCTATTACGCACCTGCCAACTTATTTCACTCTTGTTTTAGTCCTCTTCGCATACAAATTTCTATCTGCAGTTAGGAATTTACTGTGTTCAAATTAAGTGGCCATGGATAAATAACCCACGGCCACTGGAAAATGGGAGTCACGAAATTTATGCCAATAATTTTCAATAAGATGAGTTAATTATCAGCATTGGAAAAGAAAAGTACATCTTACCAGATAATAGAAATCATTTCGTAACAGATGAAATCACGTCTTTGACCGCTGTCTCACAGCACAAAAATACATTTGATCAACTGACAATTAAGAATTGTATATACAGAGATTGTATACAAATCAATACTACATTGAATGCACATAATCATACAACTTCTTCGTTGGGCAAAATTGGATCTTCTTTCTTCTAACCCTTATATACGCACATATTTTACTGTGTATATAATACCAGATATACATATGGGTTTAACAAATCACTCATTTAGATGGAAGGATAATATTCTAATACTTAAAATAGAAGACTAAATATACGTACTTAAGTACTATAATGATTGTGGCGATTCTAGGAATTCTTTATCTATGCGAATATTTAAATTTATTGGTGTTATTCTTCTATATTAAGGACTCAAATCATTAGAAAAGTGATTGTCCATTGTAAACATTCTAAAACGTAATTGCTGTCAAAGTCGAATGTAGAAAGCGTTATCAAGTTTAAATATATTAAATGCCCGTGCGTTAAGTGGAAGAACCCCTTCTAAACATGATAATTGGAGCGGAAAATTCAGGCGGTCATTCACAGGATTCGGAGATGGCACAAATCAGCACCAATTTATCAAGACTCTGAAACGATGCGATTTGAACGCCTTTAAATGAGCAGCACAAGAGAGAGACTCATTTCAGCACACATATCGAGAAAAATGATTGCGTGTAATCTCAATCGGACCGAAGGAGTACAAAACGCAACCAGCAGCTCTCTCTTTTTTGCATAACTTCCAGGCGCCCGAAAAAAAATCGCCTTTTTCCCAACTCACCCCATCCCCGTAAGGAATGGCCGAGGGGTCACAGAAGAGGGTGCCCGAAGCGATTAAGATATGTCACGTGATAAGTGGAGGCGTTATTAAATGCACTGGGCATATTCCTCCGAGTGAGGATGAAGGGACGATAAAGAAATGGTAGGATATTAAAAAGGCCTTATCGCGATCATCGTTAGTGCTTTGGAAAAGATTAAGTTTCTGCTGCATTAATAACGCGCATTTCCGATGAGAAGAAGTACACAGATAGCTCCGAGGTGGGGTTTGCGATCCGGGTATTCGCGGTATATACGCTGACCATAGTACACTCAATTGATAAATTATGTATAACAGTCGGAAATATTTATGTAGATACTCCTTTATCTCTAGGAAAAGAAAATTGGAACATGACTGTTACTGAATTGGAAGTTGAAAACACACCGTTTGTTGCAGACGTCGTCTCAAAGAGCACCGACTTCTATGGCACACCAAATACACATATGCCCTTAAAGTGATGCTCAGACAAACGGAGCGTTTTCAACCGCTAACTCATTTGTCTCATCGAATAAACTGCTCCATATTTTTCTAGAAATTAAAAACTGTCTGAGGATGGTTCTGCTAAAACTGAATTTCTTGGCTGCAGAATTTTTTAAGTCGATGATTTATTGAGGCAAAACTGTTTCCCTGATACCAATACATGCAGAAAATCAAGAAGAACTATATGTTCTACCTGCGGCTCTAAAATGTAGTCAAAGGGAGCATCAGTAGACAGAGTGATCGATAAAATATATTTGGATGATAAACCCGCAGAAATTTCGTCGTCATGAGCAACAATAAGGACTAGTCTCCTTAATAAAAGGATCCACACTGGGGTACATTCATTCTTTTTGCTATCGGAAGACTGAATCTACTCCGAGAAGATCAAAGGAAAGTACTCTGCTATAGCGAAGGAAAGCTGTAACAGCGTCCAGATTATTACACACCAGTGATACGCATCAACTATTCGAAGATATACCAAATTCGCAATTCAGTGGTTATGATTTTAAGGAGTTATACCACAGTTTCGTGACTGTATTGTAATTGCATCAAAATATTCTCAAGTGCTTCATACGCAAGAAAATCAGTAACTGATTCACAAATCTTAACTGCGAAGTAAAAATATCACTTGAGCGACAAGAGGAGACATTTGAAAGCAAAGGAGAAGAGCGCAATCTGCACCGGTCGCCTAGTTAAGGCCATATAAATAGCGAGTGTAAAATCTGAAGCTTTATCGCCGCAAGAGCACATTACGAGATCCGCATATCACGTCGTAGGAGTGTGGTTAGCGAGGAAATAGTTGAATTGAGTCGGAGGAATTAGCGGGTGCTTGCGGCGGTCACTACGAGGAAGGCTTAAAGGCCCAAGGGAGCGATTCTAACGCCATCTGATGAGAGATGTGTGGCGGCAAGGGGATCAAAGGATACGACCATCGCCTTAACCGCCAAGTGGAGGGAAGAAAGAGGCTAAATTACCGAAGAAAAATTCACCTTAATATATACGGTTTAAATTACATGGCCAAATATTGATTGTGTTTCAATTAGAGTCGCTTTAAGTAAAGAATAAGTGAATGTATCGCTTTGAAAGTAAGTCCGGATTGCATTCGCTGCAAACACATGACAATGAAGGATATCAATAATATCTCATCAGAACTAAAACGAGGTTACATAAAAAAGAACAAACCATGTACGGAAAACATATAAGTTCGATTAAAAATTTTTGATGTTGTTATACATACAGCACAAGAATTATTGAGAAATTGAGATAATGTATGATTGAGATACTGCAGTGCTTTCAATGTTTTAAACGTATTTTCACATGGTCAGGCTAAAGAAATTCATCGCAATTGACCTGTTATTTTATAAACAGTAAAAGGTCAGTAAAGACATCAATACTTCCACGATTAGTTCGAATATTAAATCCACGGCAAGAGAACTGAAAAGAGTTCTCTAATTGGCAGCCCCACCCAAACAAACGGAAGACAGTAATTTAGAATATTTTACGTGCGATTTATAATTTAACACAAACAATATTGAGCAAGTAAAGCATCCTTCAAAATCCCCAATTCAGAGAGATGTAAATATGGGATAGCATAAGAAGAAATAATTCATGTATTTCCAACGCCGATGTACTTCAAACCACAATTAATCGAAGGTCAAAATATTCAAAGGAAGAAAGCATCCATCATAAATAAAAATCTCTTCATCTAAGATATCTTTGATCTCGCACCCACATCAATGCTCTCCGAGTAAAGTTACAATTCACAGCGATATTATTTGCGGTTTTCTTGCTCAAAGTATGGAGGCTATAAACACCTCACACAACCGATTCCCATCAACACTCCGATATCCGATATCCAATAATTTCTGTGGAAACCCCAGCGATCTTATCAACATATTATTCATTATTGGCAGCTCACTCGCGAGGGCTACAAAATCAATATTTCTCCATTACTTTCTTATTGATTGTACTCTTGCTTGCTGGAGTGAGGAGTTAGGCGATATCGATGCTTTCTAATTAAACCGAAGTATTGCGTATATTCAGAAGGATCTTACACATCGATGCTGTATTTACAGAGGCATGTATATAAATTGCATTGTTGCAGTTTTACTAGATACACAAAACATTTTTTCGTGAGATTTAAATGGAGCAGTATTAAAGAGATATTTTTAACTAGTTAATACGTCTTCTTACCAACAAATTTTAGTTATAAAAGGTAAAAATAGAGTGAATTAAGAACTCTGAGAACATCCTTATTCTCTCTTTTGAAGAAAATGCAACTTGGAAAAATTGTTCAGAAATTATATGCAAATATAAAAAAATTGAATTTTGTTTTTTATACCAATTTATCAGACAATTAAAAATTATCACTATTTAAGCATTATACATTTGCAATGAAAAAACTACATTGTGGATAGGTGATTAAACATTAAGAATAGGGTTACCTTCAAATTAGTTTCCAAATAGTTTATCCGAGTATTTTGCTTGTAAGACGCGATTCGATGTCGTTATTTTGTAACTGCCAAACACATTTCAATTTTAATCTTAAAAAAAATCAATAAAACCCTTAGGGGTTGAAATCTTCTCCTCATAACCCTGAACTCCGTGGAAGGCTTCACTTTTCAACGTCCATGTACTTCTCCGCCCAACGGAAATAAATTTATTCCTCGTAACGCAAGGCATTGCCTCCGATAAGAAAAATACAACTCCGCGAAAGTTAATTCAAAAAGGGCGACGCCGCTTTATATTACATATTCCTCAAAGTGTTGGCGAGGCCATTGCAGATGGAGAAGATGGAAAAGAGAGAGATAAATACCGATCCAATAAAAGTAAAACATAAGGAGAATGTTCCATAAAAATGGAAGGATGGATTAAAAGAATGTGAAGAGGGGATTGAGTAACTGAGGGGGAAGAGAAACTCATATACCTTGAAGAAAGGTCATATACCTTGCTAGTTGCCCCATGTACAGTAGCGAAACTTGATTGCGTACGGAGAAGCATGAGGGTAAAATGGTCGCAATTGGAAAGGATAATACAAGTAAAACATCTGGAAAGAAAAAGAAATAGACGATAAGAAATAGGGGGTCTGAGAATAAAAAATAAACGAGAATTTAAAGTTGTATTGCGCGATCAGAATAAAATTTGTGTTTAGTCGTTACGTTCTCGAAGAGATACCGTACAGAAACAGAGTGAAAAAGAATCTAAGACAGCTAAAAAAGAGAGAAAGTAATCAAAGAAAGGCAGGTTAAGAATGGTGAGTGAGATTCGGAAAAGGAGGCAAATACTTGGAAGTGTAAAAGTATTTTCAATATTTACTTTTAATAATAGCTCTTTCCAGTTTTTATCTTTGAAAAAATATCGGTACGTTGAACGTAAGACGAAAGAAGGATTGCAAAGTGTCTGTTATTCTCTTATTGAATTAAATGCTGATATATAATAGAGCTAGTGACAATAGGATTACAGAAGTGGAAGATAACGACATCGGTACGACTGAAACCCACGTCTCCCACTATTCAGGAAGGTATTTCATCCACTGAGTTAGCATACCGCATCAACTTCACTTCTGTGAAAGGATGCATAATACAGACCTAGTTCCAGTCATGTCGATATACTTGGTTATTAAGGGTCGCATACCTACATGTGCTAAGATCTTTCCTCATTCGTTGTGTCCTTCTCTAGTGGTCCAAATTTTTATTCCACTTGGTTGAAAAGTTATACGGGGAAACTGTTTATGGAGACTTGGAACTTGATAGATTTAGAGAAAACATTACAAAGGGAAAGTGAGGGGATGACTCGTAATAATAAATTGGAGGAGAGCGATAAGCAGAACCCTTCCTTTGAATTCTCCACCTAATTACAATCAACACGCCATCCTCTACGCACACACCCTTCCGAATAAATGCAGCGCCCTCGATATTTTGAATTGCTATCTCACTTTGAATTTCGGGATTGAAGCCATTGCTAACATACATTGCTGAAAATTCATTAGCATAGGGGAGAATATGCATAGATTAATCCCATCTCGAAAATTACGGAACTAAACTTATTAATAAATGAACAGCTATTATTGGATGTATAAATATACACACAATGCCATTATCTATACTCCATACATTGCTTTTTCTTAACCATAAAGACAGAATTTCCTTTACTATCACGCGTTCATTGTGGTTACGCGATTCGCCTCTTATGGTGCTCGATATAAAATTATCATTCTAAAAAATGGATGATTTAGTTACCATCGTATAATCCACTCCACAGATTTCGGGGAAAAAACAACATGATCTCACATAAGGTTTCAATTTATAACTTAGATATAATATTCTACCATAAAGTACAAACTCATAGCGTAAGCTCGAATAGTTCCTATTAAGAGACTGAGAAACCGACAAACATGATTCAAAGTTACAGAAAGCATATTTACAATTTATTTTAATCCGCATGTGTGAAACGTCAGAGAAACTGAATAGATACTTCACCAAAAACATCAGCAATTTATGTGGAATTGCGGCAAAAAAGACACTTGATTTGTAAATATATACTATTTTAAAGTTAGGAATAAGAGAGGAAAGAGTGACAGGCAAAGGAAAGATAGGCATATCTCTAATTTGATGAACACTATATAAAAAATCGATAAAGATACGCAAGGTAATAAAAAAACTCGTTTAAAGTGAATTCGCTTTGCGTAATGCAAGAATAAGACTCTTCCATTGGCACACGAACTAGTACGGCCGAAATTTTTCGAATAATGTTGCGCAGTTTTTCGGTCCCTGCGTTTTCCAATTATCTTGCACGCCAGCGGAAAACGTTGCATGACCATCCGCAATATTTTTGCCCCCCACCACCTCTCGTATTGCACAAACGCATTACTTTCCCTTCTCCCATTATTCGTGGGAACTTGGGCACTTTTCATGCTTAGCGCAGCAGGATGAGGAATTATGAAGGAAGGAGCAATTAAAAGTTAAGGTGGCTGAGAGGCAATGTTGGCCGAAAATTTTTCGATAGCTACAATTTTTCGGTTACTTTTGTGGAGTCCTACAACGGAACGAGAGAGCAAAAGAGGAAACTGCAGGTGATGTCAAGAGCTGCATATTAATGACGTTCCGATTTTGAGAAATGAGCATTTTTTGTTTATTTTTTCACTTGCTGCTTGACAAGTTTTCAACTCGAACATCTAGGACGCGGTTCTTCAATCGGACGGCCACAGACGGTTCGAAAGCATATGAAACGCGATATGAGAACGGAATCTCGAATGGCTACGTTCCAATTGTTTAAAATCTAATCTGTGCGAAAGAGGAATTGTTTTATAAGAAAACCATTACTAGATTTTTTCTATTCTAGTTTCGCTTGAATCAGAGAGAGAAATGAATTACTAATAATACTCGGGAATCGCTCTAATTTAGCTATAAGAAATATGAATTCCAGCGTTAAAAATTATTGAAATTTCTAAATGCACCGTGGTAAAATTTCAAAGGATACATGATGACTAGAACGAAAATCATAAAAGCTAAATTTTAATAAATGCTGAATCATAGATTAATGTATCCAAAGACAATTTTGCAATAAATCTTACCTTAAGACCCTTCGCTGTTACTTTCTCATATGAAAACTGGGATTTCTCCCAGAAAAAAAGAGAGGTAACCCAAATAAAATCCAAAATTAAACTGAAAGAGACAAGGACGAAAGAAAAAATAGCCGCCCCATCGACAGTAGAGTTCCTTCTCTAAAAATAAATAATTAGTTGAAATTGCGGGCGAAACCGGAGGTGGATTGCAATGTGAACATCGGAACTCGGAACATGAGCGATAAACGTATCTCGAGACACTGACTCCGGAATAATGACCAGCAGTCGAAAAAAAAAACAAATCGCGAAATCCCGAAGATTTGCGGAGGGGAAAGAATCTCGCAAAAATCCACGCCCATTCACGTCATCGGCGCACGCAACGTGCATGTATCTCGCAAGGGAATTGAATTCCACATTTCGGTGGATACGCTTCCTTTCACATAGAAAGAGATAGGGGCAATATTGAGGGGCCAACTGATATGGAGTGGCGTGTAGATGGACATTGTGAAAAGATAGTGGGAGGAGGCAGCATGCGTGAAATGGTTCGGACGTGCGTACAGAGTCCGAATCTTCTTCGGCGGATGTAATTAGCGCTAATGACTTGATGGAATTAGCATGTTTCACTTCATTTGATTACGTAGGGGGAAGCGCCTCTCTGGACGCTGCCAGAAGAGAACTTTCCTTCCTCGGGAGTAAAAGGAAGAACCACCGACAGATGCCGAAAAATCAATTTTTATGCCGAGATAAATGTTCGGGTGCGTGAGAGATGCGATATAAACCCTGCGCACCGAGAAAATAAGTTAATTAAGATATCTGCCTAACCAATCATACGTAATTTATGGGCGAACGACCACTCCCTGTTCCTAACGTACGAACGTACAATTAACCCATTTGAACGGTAACGGTAATTAACTTGTTCTTGTGTTAAGTTGCTGTATATAGGAGAAAATATAGGAGAAAAATTACAACAATGATGGTTCGCCTAAGTATTTACAATCTCCGTGGATCCACCTAAGAATTACTGAAAGAAAACTTAAGGTAAGTTGATACTCCGAGGTAACTCCTTCCATAAAATATTATAAATTGATGCTTTATACGATGTATTAAGACACTTAAAGTTGAAGTAAATGCGGAAGACTGATTGTATCAAATATTCTTTAAACAAAGGTACACTAACTTAAGTGAAACAAGTCGGTACCGTGAACGCGATCTTTCAATTTTAATTAAACAAAAAACATCGAATGATTCTTCTTTCTCTTCACCCCTTCAAAGCAAGCGTCGAAGCGTGTTACGAACTTTAAAAAAAAGATTAATAAAAGCCATTCCATAATGACGATCATAAATCATTGACGTTTCTTCCGAACTTTAAAAATCATAAATAACGTGAAAAAACCCACGCCCACGTCTTTACTACACGCAAAAAACCATTTCGAGATTATTAACTAAGTGTTAACGGAGGAATGGCTTCATAATTATCAATTTATGGTAACAATGTTTCCTTTTGGCGAAAATTCTAATGAAATACCTTTTAAACATTTTTCTTTGACAGTAAACGAAACATTGAGAGCGCAGTAAAGTCATACTCGAATATTCGAAGTAAATCTACTTTATCATCTTGTTCTGGAACGATTTCAATAACGAACATACAATATTATGACGTCGTCTTTATTCAAATTTATGACAATATCATTATCGTGTTGTTCTCGCTATGATATCGTTGTTCATTATCGTTACACGGGAGATAGAAATCTAAATCTGCATTTTTACCAAAGAGCAAGCTCGACAATTTACGGTTTTTCGCATCAATAAGTTTTATACCCTCAAAATGTTTGATAGCTAAAAATAACACACATCACGATTCGGACGAAAATTCTCACGAATACGCCTTTCGCGGCATAGTTTCTAAAGCCTGATTTTTAACAATTCAAAAAATAATAATACTTTCTAAAAGTTCAACATCCGATCAAAAAGCGATAAATCCTTCATTTCTCATTAGATATTTAAAAGGACCCGAAAAACAAGCAAAATCCGATGAAATAACGAGTGAAACTGCCTTGATCAAAAGAGGCGAGTATCGGTCAGCGGCCCTGAAATTCCCTGAGGAACATGTCCCCTTCCCGACAGCCTCCCGGAGGAAATTTGCAGAGCACAACCTGAAAGGCTCTCGCAGCATAGAGAGGCCTTCAAAGAAAGCGCTGAAATAAAGAACTATCCATTTCTAAATAAAGTCCGAGTGCAAACCTTAAATGGGTCGTGTCATATTGGGCTATGCCAGGGCGGAACTCGGAATTACTGCTGCGACGGATCGAAAACTATGGCGATGCATTTCTGCGGATATTTTACACCTATGGAAAGCAGAGGTTAAGAATACTCCATCTGTCGTTCGTCGAGGTCTGCATCTTCTAAGCGTTTAACTCAGGAGGATGACTATCAGAATGTACATTAAGTGATTCCTAGAAGTGTGTAACCCCGGTATTTCACTACTCGGTCCTTCAAAGATAAACGGAGTGTTTTCTAATTCATTAATAGTCTTGCTCCAATTTTCTTTACTTATGGAACGACAGGCAAAGAAGAGGGTTTCGAATGCTGGAGTCCGGCTCGTCAAATAGTGAAATCAATTCTGTGAATTCTAAGGAATCACTATTTGAATTATTGATTCTACTATACAGTTGAGTTAAATGATGGAATGCCTATGAAGTCGTCATCTCGATGGCCAGTTAAATCTTCATTTATCATTAACTTCTGAAAGCTCTGGAGAAGAAATGAAGTGTAGTAGACGTAGCAATACACCCAGTGACCCAGACAGAAAGACAGTTGCTTTTCATTTCCTGGTAAAAATCAATTTGCAGTTTAGTGTAAGATGATGTAAGCAAATAAATTATGTAAAGAGATGATGAAGTATTTAAACTTAAAACTAAATTCCGGATGGGCTCAAAAACAGAAAATATTATGGAAACTTTTTTATTCTTTATCGGAATAATTGCAAACTGTATATTTAACGATTGCAGAATCAAAACTTCAAGATATCAATAGCACGCTTTCGCTGAATGATTCAATTAGTAAATAAAAGTCCATGATAACAATTAGTCCATGATAAAAATTATAGTAAGCAGATTATTTACATAATATAATTTTCGATAATTTTAGAAATTTGAAACTTTGGACAGATTAATTAATGCATCCGGAATCAGCAGGGTTGCGAGTGAATTTTGAAGAATTTTCATCATTAAATTGTGAGAAATTTACTAAGGTACCACGAAATAAACAATTCTCTTCATCGTATTATAAATAATAACCGGAAATCGCAGCTGTTGCCCTCTTATCTCGACGAGAAACCATTAATACGCTTTGGTGGTAGAAATAGCATTAGAGAAGCACCGATAACAGAATTAATGAAAAGCTTCGCTTTTTTATTTCCCATAAGAAAGGTCGAACGGTAAGGAAATGAAATACAGTTGCGACATTAAAAATCTCGACTTCCCTTTAATGAATAGTAACTCATACACCGTTTCGTATTCCTGAGGTCACGACATTGGGTTCCCAAATGGAACGCAACCAGAAAAGATGTCGAAAAAAGTTCCAATCGGAGGAAAAAAGGCTTATCAATGTAATTAAGAATGCGAGACAGATGATACTTAATGGTTGGAGACTTCGTGAGGGCGCGTGGTTCAACGACATTGCAAAATCGTTATTGCAATACAGCCCATAGTTCGATTGTGCTGGAAATTAATGACCCCAAATACAGGCTGGATTACGTAAGATATTGCCATTAAGCGGCCGGGACGTTTGATTTAGCAGTAATCGATATTTTCATTAAAATCCCCATTAAGTTATCCAATCAATGACAAGATTTACGAAGGAAAAAGGGAAGAGAAAGGGGGTCCCTTTATTCCACAAAAATACAAATGAATAGAAATTCCCCTTCGCTTCATTCATAACGGTTTATCAAACCGAGTCGCTTAATTTTTGCCATTCCACGAACATGAAAAAATTAAAGGTCCGGAAAAAATACGTCTAAAATGAATTCATACACATCGGCAACATCCCGAGAGGCAGTTAATTTCCTTTTTTCGAAAACGAGCGGACGAATTCGGCGGAAACAAAGAAAACAATCGAGGCAATAAAAGATGCAGAGGATATTACTAACATTTACAGAGCAAAGGAATAAGATATCGAAGATATTCACCGTCCATTATTTCATTAGCTTTCATACGCAAACAAACAGAGAGCATCAAGAGTATGAATAATTAATTTTAACAGTATAAAAATTCGAGGCAACTAAGCAAAGAATTAACCCAAAATGGGTCGGTTGAATAACAATCAACAAAGCAAATAAAACCGTATTAATTGGAAATCTATTATGCATAACGCAAATAAAAGGGAAGCGATAAAAATAATGCCCTATTTAACAATAAAACGACATTATATTTCGATAATAATTACATCAAAATCGAAATAATGAAAAACACATAAAATTGGATGGGTAGAGGCAGTTAATTATGCAATAATTTTATAAAATCGGACCAGCGCGCCGCGTTGCTTCAATGTTTATCGAATCATGAAAAACAAATCAAATTAGTCAAAATTAATGGTTATAAATATATTAATCTGGTATATTACGGACCATTCTTGCTTTTGAGTTTAATTGAAAACGTTCACATTCTGACGGATTCTACTTGTGAGGAGAAAAATTGGAATTACTTTCCGAATAAGAAGGAATAAAGAATGGCTGGTGAATATTTCAAGCGCTATATTGAAAACTATCTCGTTGCTTTCTTTTCCGACTGCTCATTCATGAAAGTACTCAACCAATATTTACATTAAATTTCCCAACCTAAAACCTCATTTATACACGCTCCATGTTTATTCATATAATCCATATTTTTCACGTAAATGACAGGGACTCGGGAAAATAATTGAAGTTCATCGATGGCCAATTTAAACAGTAAAAACATACGCGGAAACAAAACGAGATATTTCATCTCGTTATATTACAATTATCCGACGAATTTCGATATTTCATAGGGCGACGCATGAATAGAAATAATACCGGATATGAGCGGAATTCCACACAAAGAAATAGTATTTTTATTTTTAACGAATATTATCATGATATAGAACTTATAGAAATTAACAAAAATTTAAAATGAATCAGAATGCGTGACGAAACTGCGCAAAATATAAATAGTAATCGGACATAATTACCTGGCTGTAGTTCAATGTGAGTAAACCAACAAAACTTGAAGCTGAATAAATGTGGTTTTGGTGAGTAATAAGAACCAGAAGGATCGATAGAAAAACAAATGAGCTAGTGAAGAAAGAGAACTGCAGAAAATAAAAACAAGAGAAGCAAAGGTCATCGGGCACTTACTCCGGCATAGCAACTTCATACAAAATATAGCGGAAGGAAAAATTCTACGTAAAAACAGAGGCGAACTTCCTACTTAACAGATGTACGACAAATGAAGAGTATGGCTGAAAAGTAAGACTGTTGGAAGTAGTAGCTGGTAAGGCAAAACCTCCCTTTAGAAAATGAATGAACAGTCCAATGTAAAGGAATACACTTAATATACCTCATCCTCTTCCTTAAACGACAATCTGCCGCGTGAATCGCGTAATATATAGCAATATCACGAAAGCAAACTTAAGATTTCTGGATATGAATTACGTTGTAAGAGAGGAATCACGAAGGAAATTCCGTAGTTTGAACGGTATCAGTCCAGAGAAGCATCGGATGCGTAACAGCTAATATTGGAAATAGTAAGAGATAGACCAAAATGGAATCAATCAATGAAGGAATAAAATCGACGGGAGTGTGTCTCACAGAGAGGGGAGTAAACAAAGACAATGGCGTCCCCAGAGGCGATCTTTTTATTGGTCGAGCCAATCTACACCTTCCGGAGGGCAAAATGGAGGGGAAAACACAATCACCTCACTCAAATCAATTTTTCTATTAAAAAAAAACTTTCCAACGGACAAATTTACTGTCGATTCAATGGGGTCAAACCCTTATAATGTGAACGGCAGCCACCTGTGTTAACGGAACAAATGACGATAACAAAGCGAAAAAAAGGCGAACTGAGAGGACGCGATGCACAGTGTGACGCATTAAAATGAGATATAAGTATTCATCTACTTTTTGAAACCCAATATAAACCGCATATTTAGGCATCTACTCGGTTTGTCATAATACTGATTGATCATTAGCTTACCATTAAAACTAAGCTACATTATTTATATAAAGCTATAGTATGTTCGGACTTTTATTCAAAGGTGACCCTTAGCATGGATATATTTTCAGATTAAAAGAATTACGAGCAAAGAAAGAAGAAACCAATTTAGGTGGACACTAAGAGGCAATAAAGCAATTCACAAACTCATCCCTTCACAAGTAATAATGAGTAGGTGAAAGCAAAGGGAAAGAGGTAGTTGGAGGAAACATAGAGGTGGTTTGGAAGGAATTGAAAGGGGCGGTAATATTGCAGAAATAGGCATGGAGTAGAACGCAAATAATTCCATTAGCGCAGAGGAAGGCGATGGCGAAGAAAAATTTAAAAGGTACAAATGTGGGGGAATGAGGGATGGAAACTAGAGTGTCGTTAAGAGCAGGGGATTGCAATATTCCGTGCAATAATTCATTATAGATCCAATATCCACCCCCACCCGTCGCAGATTTTCCCTCTGAGACGGCGACCCCCCAAGCTAACGCCATCATCAAACTCTCGAATCAATTCCGTTAGTTTCGCACCTCTCGGGAGCGACTTTTATAATTTAGAGAGCAATTAGTCGGCAAATTGGAAAATTAAGGCCAATTTTGTCCAATTACTGATGCGGAAAAAACAAATAACATCGAGTTCAGCAACGCAATTTTCTATCCCCGAAACGAAACCTCCTTCGCTTTCAAGTGCACTTTGCTTTGCGGAGATGTCATCTTTCGGAGATGCCTTTAAACGATTGAAGCATCCAAAGATGCACCTCAGCCATGTGAGTGCGTCTCTTTCACTAAATCAAATTACTCCAAGTATTAAGCTAACAAATTCCACCACGTGGGACACTAAGGAAAGCAGTCCGGGTTATATTCCCGGTGTGGGCCTCAGCTATCGAAGCACCTTTTACAATTACACACAAATAAACTTGCACAATTCCCCATTTTTGGGAGAAGAGGTAATATCAAGGTATTTGTACAATGCTTAGATTCAGAGACATTCATTACTTTTTTAAATATATACAAATTTATTTAGTATATATTTACCATTTGATACTTAGGAATGTTAAATATACTATCATTAACGCATTTAAAATTTGAATATTAATTTAAGTTTAGATTCATTTGAAATAATGAAATGGTAGCAAACGGGTGTTGTGGACTACAGGACACCTTGCAGAAATTAAAAAATAATATCGAAAAAGGAATCTCTTTACCGTTATTTTACTCCAATTTCACTCGATTAAACAGGAAAAGCAACGATTTTCAGGAATGATTTTGCGGTAAGGATTTTGTTTCCAAGCTTTGCTAACCTTAAAAACTACGTTTGGTGTCTACTTTGCGAGAGCTATTTATTTACAAAGTAACTCTTCCTTGCCAGTTCATTATCTCAGTTTATGAAACATGTTCATACATCGCTGGATTCAAAAGGAAAAGATATATAAAGAAGAGTACTTATTTCTGTGCCTCATACTAATTTTTACTCCTTTAACGATACGTGTGAGCAATACATTCTGCAATAAAATAAATATTACTTCGGTTAGTCATGAAAGTGGCATTCAAGCGTTCAGGATATGCCGGTCCCTTTATGATACATAATAGGAAGAGACATATGAGTGATTAAGGATTAACTAATTTGTAAGCATTAATAGATTCCGCTAGAGAAAGTACGCCTCGTTAAGGAATGATACGTCGGTTAAAAAGGAGTACCGGATATGAGCTTCAATCAACACTCGATCAAATAAGGAACAACTTCCGACTGCTCTTCCAGTCTATTGCATCTTCCGATTGCCAATGGTTCATCATAAAAATATCATTTTAAGTTGCTCGTGTTCAAAATGTATCGAAATATACGTAAATCCTCAAATTCTGGGAAAATGCGAGCTATTGCGATGAATGATAAGCCCATATTTTTCAACAGAAGCCGTGTCCAAACATTCGAAATATTTTCGAATTTTATTTATCGCCTCTCCAATACTCTTCCATCAATTACGGTTCCAAAGAGAATTCCGCCAAAAAAATTAATGGGAGAGGAAAATCAAGACTTCAACAGCTTCAAATCAATTCCCAAAAATTTTATTTCCTTTCCTGATTCCCTCGAATTCCCCTCGCAGTTCCACTCCCAGGTGAAAATTAGATAAAGCAACGTTTAATTCAAGGTTACGACCTCGACGAGTCTTAAAATACGTTTTAATCCAATTTTTCCGGTTAAATTGGGAAGAGCGGAAAAAAGTCTACGCCAAGTCTCCCTTCACATTTTCGATGGAGTTCATAATTCTCGAGATTTGCAAATTTGTATTATTTCTGCCGAGGGATTCTCTAATTGTTCTTGTTACTGACCGCGAGGAACATCTACATTCTAAATCACACTCTGACAGCAGGACAGCTCACTTTTTTAAGGTCTGACGCCGCTAAAGAAACACTAATAACCGAACTTAATTCATGTATGAGTTGAGGAAGTAGAAGAGTGTATGATGAGAAACGAAGTCCTTAGAAAAGAGTCTGAATCGTTCAGACGAAGCAAAATACTTCATTTTAGATTGCTCGTTCGCCGTTATTTACGGCTAAACTGAATTATTTATTCAGCCATATTTCATCTACTCTTCCATGCAAAACAAACATTTCTACATGATCACTCAGAATCGTGTTCATAGCAGAAAATCAAAATCGCGATTCCATTCAATAACGATAATAGCGCATTTTAAATGAAATATCGCGAGTAAAAATTCCTTCGCTTTTGCGGTTTAGCTTAACTTAGTATTGATTTCTCGCCTTTGGCCCAGGTGTATTTGAATAAATAAATAAAAGAACAGAGATTCGGAGACTAATGAACCATTTGAAATAAACGTGTGCCTTCCCCAAAGAGAAATTAAAAGTAGCCGGGCAATTGTGAGAAATAGTTTGAAAACATGAATAAATGCTCTAGGCCATCCCATTAGAATGGTTAAACACCCTAAAGCGAGCACACACTACGAATTAAGCCAACTGCTTTTTCCACGCCGAGAGATTTATTTTGATTCCCGTCAGCCCGAAAATGGCGATTTTCTCGAAAACGGCTTCGTTGTTGATAGAATGAATAATAAATGAAACAATCATGGCGGCCTTTTTAGTGTAATTTTCTCATTAATGAAGTCAAATCCGATAACGAATTAACCGCGGACCTCAGACAAACATTACGAAAAGGTCGATCCCGCGTCCCGAAAATTAAAGCGCGAAATAGACGTCAAAAGTGCAGACGATTCTAAGTCATTAAGAATAGGGACGATTCAAAGGGAGTGAATTTTAAAGGCGGGAAAAAAAGAGATATTTTGGAGGAACGCTGAGAATTATTGCGAAGGAAAAAGATAGAATGTTGAGAGAAAGAAGGATCGATCGTAGGAATGGACTGGAGGAAGCAAAATCGGAAATTAGGCATTAAAAGGAGAGAAAATTAACTTATTATACGAAAGATGTTAGAAAATGTGAAAATTATAATTTAAGTATAGATGCTACGAAAGAAGGAAAAAAAAGAATAATAAAATGGTGGACATAGAATGTGGTGAGAGCGTAACAAGATGAGGAACATAATTCGGAGAAAAGAGACACAGAAAATGAAGGTAAGAATGGATTGAAGAGGAATAAAAATCAAAGAAGTTCAGACAAAAAGAAACGTGAGAAAAATAGATTTCGGAAGAACAGAAAGACTGAAAAATGGTTAAAATAAACTTAGTATTTATCCAAACAAGTTTTAAGTTAGTTTAAGTCCAAACAACGGAAAGAAGTTAGTCACATTACCAGAAATAATTTATCTCTTTTCTGCAGAATAACTGCGACCACTGATGGCATAAGAGAAAGTACTAAAAAGTTACCCATAAACAATCAAAACGTTTTGATGGTGTATGGGTAAAGATTAAGACGAAAATTACTGAAAAAATCGAACCTTAAATCTAAAATCTAATACATTCCTTTGGACGAAGTAAGTTGTATTATTTAAACAAGAAGAGTTTTCAATATGACGCTTCTTTAAACGAGTGCCAATTGTAGAAGGAGATGAGAATGAAAACGTGTAAAAGGAAGTACTAGAGAAATATTACTAAAAAGGGATGAAGAGAGATAAGGGAAAGGAGGGAATTAAGGATAAATGCGAAGGAAGAGAATGAGGAGAAGAGAGGAGTTACCCGAAGATTAGAATCAGGTCACGCGATGTCATGGAAATGTGGCATTTTACATAATTGCTCTCCTCCTACACACATCCAGACGCTGCTTTTCTCTCCACGCATAACTAAATGCGAAATATTTGGGGAAATAAGGCTCGCATTAGCCGCAGAACATGGGAAAGAAAGAAGTTGAAAAGATGCTGAGTCGAGATGTGATCTCGAGAAAAACTTCTTACAGATGATGAGATCTCTCCGAGAGAATGACAAAAAAGCGGAAAAATTGCTGGATTGACTGCAGGGACGGATTAATTTAAACCGAGATCAGTGGAGTTATATATGAAAAAAAAAAGAAGACGATGAAATAAACTGTCGATGATTGTTGCGACTTGTATCAATGTATGATGAACGAAAATTTAAACAGGAGAGGAATTGTGTAGGTTAGAAGATGTGTAAATAACGTACATGTACCGTTATAACCTAATTTAAAAGCAGGAACATCCGCAATTTTCAAGCGATATTTTCTTCCCTTTCGAAACATCCTCAATGGAAGAGATAACACATAAACAGTCCTAGCGATAAATATTTATGAAGTAGAAAAAACATATCATTATACAGATTGTTCATAATTTCCCTTATTATCATTAAATAGACTGTGATTATCTTACCCTAAAAATTAAAATTTCAGGAAGACGTGAAATTTCGATCGATCATATCCACAAATAAATGCCACGATTAAAGGTTTCTTTCCATCAATGCAGAATTATGCTTGCGAGAAATAAAAGTAGTAAGAAAAAAGAGACAAAATAAGCATATAACGTCCCTCACTAATAGTTACCGGGGAAATGATAGTTGTACCAAGAAGAACCATAAATAAGAAAACTTTCACAAAGGAAATTAATAGAGAACTTGCGTCTCACCTCCTGAATCGCAGAAAAAATGCAGCTGGAAATCTTGCGAACTTTTCTAATTCATTCCACGAATCTGTGATGAGGCCACCTTTTATGCATAAGGATCGTTGTTCGTAACGGGGAGAATGCAAGAACAAGTGAGGGAAAGAAAGCAAATGCTAGTTTCATAAAGGCAGAGTAAATCAAAGAGGATTTGGGGATTTCAGAGAGGTAGAGAGTGAAAGTGCGGTAGTTTAATTAAGAGACGCTGAGAGAATGCATAATATTATACGCGTTAAGAGAGAAACGGAGGGGCAAAGAAAAAGGTATCGGCGGGAAATACGAGCAATAAAGCAACTTCGCGAGAGAAAATAGGTAAATGAGCCCACGAATAGCGAGAAAAGTAAAAGTTTTTCCGCGGAAAAGATTTAACGAAGCGCTTCAAAAACCATTTGCTCTTTTCCGAACAGACGGACATTTTAAATGGACGCAAATCACGCGAGCGATGGCCGAAAAGAAAATCCGCTCTTCAAAAATGACAAATTTATTTTGTTTGACTCAGGTCAATTACGGCGGCGACACCGATACACTCGATCGCTCAGCCGTTCGAATATGATGAATAATTTTCGATCGATAAATATTAATAATCGATGGAAATATTTCGTAAGCAGGTCGGAATATAAAAAAAAACAAAAGACGGCATTAAGAAACATGAGACGCAGTCGAACAACGCTCGAGATGTTGGGAAATAATAAGCGATAAAAGACTACTAAATATTGATAATAGATCGAAACGGGATACGGTCATATATTTCGACATCCTCTCGTGACGCTGAATAACAGAAGTTATCGGAAGCTTAGGAGTGAGCCATTACAGATGTAAATTCGTTCGCGCCACTTTTCCACCGGATACTATTTTTCTTTCGGCCCGAATCGCTCTAACTGAAAAAAAAGAGATAACGTCTTCACCTGCCACGGAGGCGATTGAGAATTCAAAAATAATTGGCCGCTCTTGGAATGAATGACACGGGGATCCATCAATGAGATGCGTGCGGGGAAACAATTCAAATAAACAAAAAAGAAGATCGTTTCTCTCCGATTTATTGCTCGTGACGACCGAAAAACGCCAGTGACTGTAATGAGACAGAAAATAATTAATCCCGCGGCAGTGGCGACATCAACCGTCAATGTCATGCGACACCGGAAGGAGAAACAAAACAAGGGAGATATTGAATCGCGGACGACAAGTTACTGAAAAATTATCCCTGAAAAATCCTGATAAAGTCCTCAGAAGTGAGAAAGAGATAAATGCAGAAGCCAAGGAGAGTTAAACGAGAAAGAAAAAGATGTAAATGATAAAAATGCGTGTCGAAGAACGGAAGATAATAAATGTTCGTAAAAACAATGTGGAAGGAAAATGACTATGAATAATTGACTTAATACACCAAAAATAAAGAATGCGTAAGAGAACTGCTGGGTTGGGTGCGAGAACATATATTGCGATCATTAACCAGGTTTGATCTTTGAAAGATAAATCAAGTTCGTTAATCTCGTTATAGATTCCGCTGAGGTGATAAAATCATGGTCATGAATAATAAGTGCACATCGAAATCGAGGAAATTTTTGCAACTAATGTTTTCTACCAGAGATTGAAGCATCCTCGTTTCGAAAGCTTTCATAAGTATGATTAATCTTTTGAGTTAAATAAAATACAAATTTAAATGCAATGAAAAGATAGACATGGTACTTGAAAATGCGCCAAAGTAACGCAAAATAAAAAGTTAAAAAACAATACTAAGTATTTTCCTCGCGTTTTATTATTATTACAAGATCATCTTCAGTATATAATCCAATCCAAATTGTAATTATATAAAAATTGTTGAAATTACTAAGTATTGTTACTATTTGGTTTTTAATGGATTTGCCCAATAATCGGCCGGAACATCTTGAGTTAACAAGAAAAATTAACTTTCCCAAACATATCTCACTAAAATTAATTTATCACATCTACTTATAATCGAAACATAGGAAATACGGTCGTACATTTGTACATTTTGGCCACCAATTGGAAATGGAAATTATATTTAAAGAAAACCCTATGAGAGATAAATGGGTTTCCGCCGGGAGAGAAAAAGGTAACTGGATGGCCGCTGAAGAGCACCCATTTGAATTCCGACCCCTGGCCTTTGAGGAATCCTAAGAAGAAAGCCCCGGGCTGTCTCAGAAACCGGCTTGGAATTCCAATATTATTCCATCGGCATATACATCCTCCTCAGGGCTAAAAAGAAACGACTGCGAAACGAAACCATTTCCTACGACGCTCATTAACCAGGTTATTGCAGAAAAAAAACGAATAAATAAATACGAAGGGGGGAGGGAACGTTTAAATAATCCTCCGAGGGGAGATATGCCGAAAGCAATGGGACGTTGAGATGAACTTTCATCGCGAAAAACGAGGGCGAGATGGGAATTATTCGCGAAAAAGAAAATTAAAAATAAGGCGGATGTGGTTGGTGAGGGGACACAGATTGAGGTCTTGGGAGAAAATTGGACCCTATGCCGAAAATACGCGATCTTGGGTGGAATATAACATCCCGCCAACAATGAGGCGGTTAAGAAGGAAAAAATATTCCAAAAGCAATAAATAACCGCCGGGCGTAATTTAGGCTCGAGCGTGTTTCAGAACTTTCGGAATATAAAAGGTAATTAAATTGGAAGCGTTACATTCGCCGCGGAAAACTCATAAGAATATGGAGAGGGCGACGCCTAGGCAACGGAGGAAAAAATTGGGCAAATTGAATGAACGGAAACAAGACTGACGGATATTATATTTGTATCCGGACTAGCACTCGACGCGGGCAAATAAAGATCCACTACACTTAAGAGAGAGGAGAATTAGGAAATAATATATCTGCGCAATAAACCTCCATTAAAGCTTTTTTATCCGTTCCGTCGTTTTAACGCGGAGATTGATCCGCAAAGCATAATCTCGTGTTGAGAAGGGAAACTGAATCGTTCCATTTCCTCTCTAAATATCCCCGAAATTCCCGAGAATAATGACAAGTTAATATAAAACGGGAAATCTAGAATGGACCTTGGAAGAGTTTTGAGAAACCAATATAGAAAGGGGTGATATTTCACCACCAACTCCCTTCATATCGGAGCCTCTTTATTAAAATTAGAGCAAACCTCGGGACGGAGGGAAAAATACTAATAAATAGGCGAAAATATAAGCGTCGAAGAAACTTCTTCTTCCCCGGGTACTCACCTTAATGAAATGTTAAACTTGAGTCGCCTTCGGAGTCGGGGAAAGTTGAAAATCGTGTTTTAAACGCCGAATGCGTAGAAAGTATTCGAGAAGAAGTTCCATTATAGGCGTAGGAGGGCGACCGAGGTATTTGAGGTGTTTAATATAAAACAGTTAGGGAGGCGACTGCAAATATTTGCATTCAAATCGACGTTCTTTGCATGAGAAGCGCGCTCCTTAATAATATTCCGATGAAAAAGTTCATCATCTGCATATGATAATTTGAAGAGGGAGTATTTTTATGAGGAGGTGGAGACGAAGGGAAAGGGTCAAAGATGTTAAACAAGACGCCACTCCTCGAAACTGAGGCGGCAAAAAAATTGAGGAAAAACCTACTTGCTTCGTGGTAAATTGATACAATGTCACTACAAATACTGCACTTCTATAAACTCGTGTAGGGTGTACGTTACTAGGCTATTAACTCCACATATAGAATACGGAATATCGTCATATCTGACAAATAAAATCACATGGTTATAAGAAACGGTTATAACTATAAGTAAAATTCTTTGCGAACACGATGAATAAAATACGGCTTTATTCGAAAACGTAGAGCGTTACGTCAAGTAATTATCTCGAATATACCAATCGGATTACTTTTACGATCTCGATCGAAGCAGGATCCGTTACATTGCAACAGTTGACATGTGCAAAAGAAATACGCTAGAATTTCGTAAGAAGCAGTTGTTTATTTAAGTAGTATTCCCACAAAAGCTCACATAAGAGCTTATGAGATTGTATTATGAATGAAATATATATTAGAATAACTTAAATAGAGATTAGGAAACTAAGGAAACTAATAAAAAAGAATTAAGATAGTCTCAGCTGCTGGAGTGGAATTCTCAGGTACAATGTCAGGGCATAAAACCAATGCACGCTGGACTGCAACAGAATTATCTTAATGAGGAGGGGGTAGACGACACTATATCCGCGATATTAGTGGGGGCACTATGAATGAAGATAACGACTGCCAAGGATACAGTTCGTCTGGCAATCCGCCCCGACTGCAAATCAGAAGAACATGACAGAGTAACACGGGGAAAGTGTCTCGAGGGAATGTCTCTTTCCATTTAAATCGGACATGGGCTGGTTGATTAGGAAATTAGAGAAGTGAATTCGAAAACGAACATTCGTCTTAAAAGACGACGAATTTTGGCCAAAAATTATTATTACTAGTAATATTTGGCTTTCCTTACCTACGTGCTCTTTCTGAGGGATTTTAAAGTTTTAGCGGATAGATGGGCGATTTGTGCAGCGGAAATTTAGTTATTTAACCGAAAGCTGAATAAATGACATAGATGTCCACTATTAAAATTGGTGTATATCTGAAGAGACGCTAGAATTCTTAAAAAAGAGAAAGTAGATTGAACATATAATTAAGTACCAAAAGGCGAAGTAATTAGACGAATTGCAACATAATTTCCTGTATTACACGCTAAGAAATTTTCAAAAGAAAGAAATTCATTGAATCAAACATGTAAGGTTTTTACAATATGTAATTGTAATTTAACATACGCTAAATATACATGAGAAAGCATATTCAGAGTAATATTAAATTTTTACACAGTACCCACCGTTTTCTCACTTAAATGTGAGTAAAATTTAGTGATTATAGAGTAATTAAAAATAATAGAGAATTAATACATTCTACATTTAAGGGAATGAGAGTAAGTCATAAATCTAATTAACTTTGGGAGTTGTAAATGTATAGGACTGCCCGTAGTAAATGCGACCTCTTCAGCCCTCTCTTCGCTGTTAATAGACGACAAATCCGAGTGTCCACAAGAGGAAAGCACAGCGATTATGGCTCACCTAGAAGATGTCGCTTAATTTATCCACATAAACCGACGAGGGAATATAACGAGCGAAGATTGAACTTAGAGAAAGGGGAAAACGAGCGTCCTTGGCTGAAGAGAATTCGGGAGGTGAAGAGAATGCAACGGACGAAAGAGACTGTCTATTGGTCGAAAAAGGAAAGAAATTAAAGGAGATGAAAAGAACGACATTCTAGACGTGTAGACATGAGTACTTTCCACTCGGAACGAATTAAATACATTGTTTTTAACAAATTGCCTTCTTAATTAAACTGAAACGATACTTTTGTCAGGTAACAAAGTAGAAGAATTAAAAGAAAAGGAGGGGTACGCGCGGAAACTATTATATTAATAAAACAAAGAGAATTATTATTAACGTTAGATGTGAATTACGGACATACTCCTTTATATTGTAAGACTCGTAAGAAATCGATTGCTTTTGGAGGATTCTTTCGAAAATGGTTATCTTAGTGATTTCCAATTCAAGCAAAGTGACGGCGTCAATCATTCTAAAAGACAAGGTATATCTTTATGTTCATACTTAAATGAAGAAAAGGAGTAGCAAAAGTATTCTCAATTTAAATAACAGAGGTGTTAAACGACTTCACAGTTTTATACTTTTCTATCGAGTAAATGTAAGGATGCTATATAGAACTGAAAGAATAATAGACAAATCAGTACCTCTATGCTCCGGAAGAGGATGGGAATCTTTAACAGATAGAAGATTTACACTAAGGCTTAATTCAGAGAAAGTAATCCATAACTCCTAAACGATTTTGCCTCTTTCCTATTGCATGGGTTATTTCGACATAGCGGGGAAGATCAAGAAAAGAGATGCTAAACAAAGGCGTTTCGAAAATTCATATTTTCCACGAGGTAACGAGAAAATAATCGATCAGGAAAGTAGAATCATGGTACATGCACTCCCTGCCACACGCCTTAAGGGGACTTTTAGGGAACCTGCATACGTAGATGACGGAAGTAAAAGCTTCGTATATTTACTGCACCACACAAATTAACAAATCGCGCAAGCATCACAGAAACTTATGTTACTCATACCGTAATGTGTGTGTGTATGTATATATTTTCGACTCATATAACTTGTGGCAGGAAAACGAGATCGCGATGCGAGAGACCGTCTCATAAACAATGAATGAAATGTCCTTAGCTATGAACGGGAAGAGGAAAGAGATGCAAAAACACTATGAGACGACATGCAAAGAGGAGTAATGGCAAGGTAGGTAAGAAAAAACGGATGGAGAAAAGAAGAGAACGAAGCGCGAAAAAACCTTTGGTCACAGTCACGGCCCCAAGTTCATTGACTCGGGGTAATCTTTTGTCTTTCGGTCCGCAAGAATCAGCGCCGGATTGCAGCGCCGCAATAAAAAGGCGGTGGAAAATGGAAACAGGGTCGGAGACGTAAGGGAGAAAAGCCCAAGGGATTGAAAATAACGAAACACGGCGGTGATTCTCTCATTTTATACACACACAATTAAGAGAATTTTCTTGATGCGGGCGAATGTTTTATTATTTTTTAAAAATTTACTATGATATTTCATTATGGAAGTTTACAAATGCAAATCAGAAATCTGATACGATAAACGCAAACACTGATACGTTGTTAATTTTAAAATATTTTGCGACTATATTTATTCATTTGTTTAAAACCGCTGATAGCCATAACTCTGGTGGCAGCATAGAGACAAATTGTACAGTTAATATTTCAAAGTAGGAATAAGATATTATTTACAATTTTCGACAGATAAGAGTAATTAGAGAAGAATTAACTTAGCGATGTACAATAGAGTGAATTTACCAACTCAATAATAAATACTAATGAAAAATTAATTACCCACGCCACTTACATAATATCATTATAAATGGTTAATCATGCAAAATTCCTCTCGTTTCCTGATTCACGGTTACCATGGCTCCCGTAGCCCCTATCACACACGCAATTGCCACTCTCTCACACACACGTTTGCTCTCTGACAACTACGTTAGCAAAAAAATTTTATTCATAAATATACAAGCAGATTTCTTGTAAAAGGATTTTAGATTTTAAGGAAAGGATTTAAACCGCGATCCAGGTAATTTTTTCCGCTCCACTATGCTTCTATTCAAACTATTTATTAAGATTAGTTCCTTGTGATCAAGCTTTGTGTTAGCGACTTATTCGTAGACTATGTCATGTTTTGGTTAAATTTTGAAATAACATGCGAACAGGAATGGAATGAGGTAAACAATAATAGTAATGATTCTCAAAGACGTTTCAAAGGTTCCAGAGTTGATGTTGGAGGTGTCGAAGGATTTCTCATACACCTATTCTAAGATTTCCTTCGCTAGATTCAACCTTTAGGATCAATTCATAATCCGTCAACACAGCGTAAAACGCTTCATCTTGAGCTTTCTTAATAACTAAATGGATTTCTTAAATAGTTTCCGAGAAGTGGTGAGAAAACCTCCAGTTTTAAGAGGAGTTGCGGTAAGCCTGAGAAAGAATCGAAAATGACCCGCCCAACCTGATCAGAAACACACTCACGCAAGTTTCAGCGATCGCGCGTATTTTATTTTCTCATCTTCTCGAAACGTCTCTTCTTCTCCATTTCGAAATTATGCGAATTCCGTTGGATGGAATGACACAAATAGGACATCGAAATAGTGCTGCCGTGACGGGTATTTTATTTATAGAGCAAAGGGTTATTTATTTGAGATATGAATGTACGAGATATTATTATTTGATACATGAATCAAGTATAAATATGTTTCTAAATGAATCGTTCTACGTTAAACCCCTGACAATGATAGCTTGGCTATCGAAATTTGCGATTCTCCATGTGCTCCTAGAAGACTCTGGCTTCGACAATCTACTAACGCAGTGTGTTTCACCTCTACGTAAAATCTGATCCAAATAGAAAAATTAGCAAAAACTATTTTTAGTCTCCAGGAAAAGGGCGATCTAGGAAAGAGAGAACGAAGGTGGTTGAGTGAACCTTAGCATTGAGTCTGAAATAGCAAAACGCCGGCAAAAAAATAAACGAGGTCATCTTTTGGAATTTATTCGAAACCGCATTTATATGGGCGATCGCCGGCCGTCTCGATCACTTTCCCAATCCTTTTTTCTCTTCCCCAAACACTATTCCCTTCGATCTCTCTTTATGTAAAACCGACCTCTCCTTATGATGCGAATTCCACGAGTGCACCGCGATGTCCTTTTTCTCAAAGCGGTGCATTTATTGTGAGAGCATTCGAATCGAAATTGCTCGGCTAAAATATCTCAATCTTCAAATACATTTTCGGGAAATGGTATTCATCCTGCAAGCAGAACAAATTTTATTTCTAAGGTAAAAAAATTGACAATTTACCGTGGTACTTTCGAAATTCTAAACGCAACATCGTTTTCCAATAACTTCCCCCAAACGCGCTAAGACAGACGACGTGCCATCCGAATTCAACTTAAATTCTCAAACGGCATTCTGAAAGACATGAGTATGTATATATTTTATCATTTTCAGCGACATAATTTGGAATTCTAGTTAATATCAATGCCTGATGTAATAGTACAATTTTATCAAGGATAGACACCGAACAACCGTTCCTTACTTACTCTAATATCTAAAGTAAAGAATATTTTCTGCTGGCTACATATTAAAGAGTAATTATAAAGTTAAATTTACAGAACGAATAATAAGGAAAGGGATTGAATTAGCAAATGGGTGATTGGCATCTGACCGTGAATTTCAAATTTTAATCGGAATCAATCAATCTAGAAAAACTATAACATAACTATTAATACCAAAGAATATCGAATAGGATGTTCTGATTGTATGAAGTTATTGAGATAATTAGAAATGTTTAGGAGAAAACGTACGGAAAGGAGCAGTTCAAATGATTCCAAAATCCTAGTAGCGACAAATCAAAATATTTCGGACGCTTAAAACAAATTGCAACGGCAAAATCAAAATCCATTAAATGAAATGTTCCCTAAGTGGTTGATAGAAGGTTATGAAACATTAAAATACTGAAGGGGTCTTAATGATAGATTGAAGAAGAATTTTGGTGTAGGGCCTAAAATTTTCCAACAAACTGCAATTTGAACTTAGCATTGGAATGCATCATAAGTACGAAGTAGAAAAGAATTGAGCGAGTAATTTCACCAACAAGCAGATGTACTCACTGGTATTGGAATGTCGACGTTATTCAGAACGTGCTCTGGATGCGATCAATCATCGACTCATAGCGACATGTCAACGTGATTTTAGCCGAAGACTTCGTAACTAAGACGATGCAAACGATCTTTATGTTATTCGCTATGTGAGTTGTGAGGAAAGCCGCGAGAAAAGAATGGACACGTTCCTCAACGCCTACAAGTGACGTCTGTCGCGAGAAAATTACATTTTCCAAGAGACATGAAGAGGATTACAGTCGCGAAGAATAGCAGTTTGCGCACGTTTCTGAGGTCGAATCGAACAACAGTCATAAGACAGACTAATGATCCTTACTATGTTCGCAAGGGGAAAAGAAACGCATCGAAATGCACTTCTCAACTACAAACATTCGTGCATGACTAGTAACTGCATTCCAGTGCTAGAACAGCGCACTGTGGAGCTGAAAAAATGCCAACAACTACAACATGTAGAGCGAAGATTTAAGAGAGAAATTCCAGGAATATCGAAATGGCGTACTTGCGACGGAGATGTCGCGGGTCCCTGCGGCTATCGACGAAAAAACATATCCTTCCAACTCTAATTATAAATTAAAACGAATTAATTAGCCAATTTCGGGAAGGGGCGTATAATTTTATCGTGCCTTCGTAAATAAAGTCATATCTTTTTTCTTCAAAAATTACGAAGTACACGCCAGAAACAACTGCGTAGAAAATCTTTTAAATAACCTCCATGTAATTCTAAATGTCAGAATTCGTACGGAAAATGTCGAGTTATTACATTACAAGGAAAAAAATTGAGAAAGAATTCGAAGAACCTCTTTCAAACAACATTATTACGTCGAGACATCGCAGGGTTTCGAGTTAGATATTTCCAAGTTGTTCAACGAAAAAAATCCAGGAATTCCTTTTTCCTTATCGATACGGAAGGGGACGATAATGAAGACGTGATATGGAGAAGACACGTTGCTATTTGCCCCCTAAAATAAACAGGATGGAGAGCCATTTTGCGTGCGCGAACCGTGACTGCACACTAGCATTAGTCACGAGGCAAAAATGATCGCTGTGCACATCCAATTGGACGGATCCCAAAACATAATCCCTCACATGGCATCGAAGCAAATACACTTCCGGGATTCGCCAGGATGATATACAGCATAAATTTCGATCCATCAAAACCCTCGTTAGAGACAAGGTAAATATTCGCCGCGCTGAATTTCGTCTACGCGGAAACGGAAAACAGATCTCAACGCCAGGAAACACAGGGTCTTTCGCCAGATGAGCCTTACTAATTTCTTTTCTTGCCTGTCCAAGAGGTGAATCACGGGAAAAATAAGTTCCAGAAATAACATATTGATATTCAAGTAGCAGTATGATCGTATAGAAGCATGCCATCTTGAATCAACGCTCCTAAAACTTAATTGGCAAAAACCCACGATTTATTTAAATGAATGATAAAAATAGTTACTCATTCAAATACTAGGGTTCTGATGAGTTTAAACAGTTAAACAGAGATCTTAAACACTTGTTGAAAGTTATAAACAGGAGTTTAAGGTCTCTATTTAACTGTTTATCGGCACTTTATGGGATGAGGAACTACGCGAAGGATTATAAAAGAAACTGGAGTTTAACCATTCCTTTATATAATTACATAAAACGTAAATGACCTAAGAAGTACAACAAAAACCAACCAAACCGTAAGAAATGAAGTAACTAAGTTTTCTTCTGAACCATACATGTGCCTTGTGTGAAACTTTTCAACCCTTCAGCTGTTCTCATCCATTCCCAAAATTCTCATCCAATCCCAAACTCTCATACTGAGACAAAATTAAATAACTTAGTTCTTATTTTTCGTGAACTCCGTTTAGTGGATATCTAAAATATGTGAATAAGAAAAAGTTGAAAAAACGAAGAAAAGTTAGGGATATTTGCGAGAACTCAAGAGATATTTAACACATCAAAATCTACACAAAACTATGGAAATTATGAAATATACTTGTATAACTCACCGAATTCCTCGCTACCATTTAATTTGATATAAGAAGACGTAGGGCATGGAAAAAGCTTTTATTTCTCAAGTAGATTTGCAACACTTTCATAAAAAAAGTGACGAACTTTTGATAAGAAGCAACAAATAAGAGGAGTGGATTAATTCCGGAAATGGATTCGCTCAGAGAAAACGCCTGAGCAATAGGTCATAAGTCTTTCGCACCTTATTTTTTTAACCGATGCTATATTTTAAGGAACGGAAATCTCTCCGCAAAAATGGTTCGGAAGGATTACTTTCATTCGATCCTCAAATTCTGGGAAAAAAGTTTAATTTACGACGTGGTTAATACGCAGAGACGTGTGGATCCGATTGAAATGAAATCGCCCTTGGGAAGTAGCAATATAAAAGAACGTTCAAAGCGGAGCGGATGAGTGACATTGTTCCACTGTCCTAGATGTTGACCGAAGACAATTCAGACGGTTAACCTTAATTAGAACAAACTATTATCATGCACGGAATTGAACTTAAATAACGGCGATGGCTGCCGCCGTTTTTCCACTTCGCAACAATTTTCCATTATATTTGTTAACGGTCACGTTGAAAGGAATCAATCTGCATTGAGGACTTGGAGATGAATGGGAAGTATGTCTCAATTATGAATATACTAATATTCTGAGACTTTGGATAAGGGAAAGAGAAAATCCTTGCAAAAGTGGAAAAAGAGCCAGATTCAAAGAAAAGAAATATACATTTCGATGTAGCTATCCACCTGATAGTATCACAGTTTAACTTAGAGAAATATGAATGCTATCGCAAAATAGGATAAGACAAAATCTTAAATATATACAGTATTTCCACGGATGTTTGCAAAAATCTCACGATATTTAAGATTATAGGAGCATGAAATTATAATAAAATTACCGAAAGTTCTTATACTTACCCAAGGTCTGCAAGTGATTATGCAAAGACCTTATTATTTTGTAGAGAATAAAAACGATATATAATCAATCAGATAATATCGCACTAGTCTTTGGAAGTTCTTGAAATTTATAATTTCTCTATTTAAAATTTCAAGTTTACGAAACAGCCGCAGAGAGAATAGGGATTTCAAAGGTTTTCTTTCTAAGGAGATTTAAGACCAGAGCTCTAGTTGTAAACAATGCAAAATTATACTAATACGGCATCCAAATCTGCTGTCATGTAAACTGATCATTTGGTTTCGCCGATTTAACGCCAAAACGGGTAACCTCTTCGATTAATCGAAAATAATTTTGTCTCATTTTACAATAGCATACCAACAAATTGTTAACCAAGTTTGATTAAAATATTTTATCTAACAACCTAGAAAAAATAATTAATTTTCTCTTGATATAATATTACTAGCATTTTTAGCATGAAACTCCAGTTCCCAATGAGCTTTGTGAAATGCCATTCTTTAATCCCGTTGCTCTTCTTTTCCCCGAGTGCCCTGAGCGTCAAATTTAGGGTTACGCAGTAATAAAATATCATTAAAATAAAACTGCTATAGTACTCACGTTGCGGAGAGCATTGAAACTGTGCTTTATAAAATATTAGTTCGTAATTGTAGATTAAGGTTGGTCAGCGTTAGCACACAATGTTTTATCCAAAATTGTTTTGAGAGTGATTTCATCTCATCTGCAGAAGTCCTCTATGTTTGCCGTTCTGGAATCTATCTTTGCCAATAATTCTGATTCTATATGTTCTTTGCGCGTTAACTGTAGCCATAAGTCAAGATTCTCCATTTATTCCGAGATAGAAAATGAATATTCTCTCTTTTAACTGGTTATTTAGGGAAGAAATAACGAAAAATCCCATTCCTGAGATGAACTTTATTGCCAAACTTAAAAGCAGCGAAGCATTGAAATCTAGTAGGAGATATAGATTCGACAAAAATTACGAGGAATTAAAACGTTTTTTTTTTATACGATGACGAACCTGTACGTTCAAGTCCATTACTAAATAGAAGGAAATGAAAATCCAATTTCGATAGACAGGCTTATATCAAAGCCCAACGAAATCTACCGCTGAGACATCAAAAAAAGGGAGATTGCGAAAAATACTAGAGATATTACTTGAAAATAAACGAGAATTTAATTCTTATTTCCTTTTAACCCGATCACTCGTCCATTGTGCTTTCCCGTTGATTAAGAAGCATGCATGAGTGGGAGAATCCGGGACTGAATTCGGATGATTAACCTTCTTAAAATAAAGAGCTTTCCGACGAGGAAATTTTCCACAAATACGGAAAAACGGAGGAGCCATTCTCGAGCACGTGATGATATCCAAAGCACGTCACCTTGCGATCACTCCTGATGGAAAATATATTCTCTGATTATATCGGCTGCTTAGAAGAAATTGCAATTTAGTGTTTTTATCCTCCCAAGCTGATAATTTCGTAACTCCCTTCGTTAAAGGTATAAATTCCATGTTTTGGCTGAAGGAACAGAATCAACGATACTAAGTATCTTTTACTTAAACGACCGGTTTTAATCATTACGATCATCTTCAGGTGGTGGATCTGAGGATGATCGTTATGGATAAAACCGGTCGTTAAAATAAAATTATAATGCTTCAATGTAAGCCTCAATGTAAGGGTGGTTCACAAGGAAATGTCAAAAGTAAAACTAAGCTTATAAATATTAGCAAATAAGGAATAAATCATTCCAATCATTTACTTCCATAGAGGAAAAAGACAGGTCTTCAAACGGATGGGAATCGCATTTTAAATCCATGTCGATGTGTCTTAGATTACGCTGCGTGAAGCGACCCGAAGTTCGTTTTAACGTTCTTCCTTTGTTGCTCAAATTTATACGAATTAAACATTGTCTGAGAGAGTGTGTCCAAAGGCACAGATATTGAAAACGTTCACTCGGAGAAAATGACATTTTCCGAGGGTCAAACTCAGTTTTTTTTGGAAGCAAACGTAAATTGAATAAAACGAAATAGATTAACAAGTAAGATTCCATAAAATGCATGTATCTTTGCGAATGCCTTAAAATTCTGTATTTCCATTGTTTTTTATTATATTTCAGAAAGGCAAAAATACCATAATTTTTAATGATACTAAAATGTGATGAAGAATCACGGTTTCGATCCATAATCAGGTTTAATTGAGTGAATTATGTGTGCTCTGCGTAATCATACAGAAATAATTTTATCTACTTTTAAAAATCCCATGGTGCACCTCATCATGTAAAATCATCTAAGGACCTTTCTTCTTCTAATGGTTGGATATTACCTCTGACTTGTCTTGCAAATAGGAAATCCATTACTTTTCGCTTAGCATTACTTTAACAAATACGAAAACCTTATCACCGAATATATCTTTCCAAAGAAAACGATTAATAATAAGTTATTATGAAGAACGGGGTAGTTTTAACGAAATTTTTATTGCATTTTAAGTATTTATAACACAAAATTGAAAAAAAACAAGGAATGCCACACAGGCAGTTATCACGAACACCAAGAACTTACAGTATTTTCAATATTTCATATTTTTTGCTTATCAAGAATAATTTTACTCGATAGTACAAAAAACTATATTAAGGTTAACTTCCTGGAATTACGCAGTCAACTAAGTGACATCTCGTCGCCGTTTTTTAGTTAAATCCTAGTTGATTTCTGATAACGTTCAATTCACAGATAATTCTCCGCGAGCAAATATTACCAATGGCTCTCATACATCACCATCTACTTCAAGACCGATTAACAAATGTAGTTTCATTAGTTAAACAATTTTTCCATTTCGAAAACGTTTATTTTTTATATTATGTTCGAATAGTTAAACTTGGAGAAAGAAAAACTAAACAACTATTTCGACGTACAAAGACGTTCACAAGTAAATCCGAAACGCATTTGCAGCGAAAATCTGTAAAGCCAAAGAGAGCGCAGTTCTTGGTATCAAACATATAATATTTTCGAGAAAAATAGGATGAGTAAAGGAGAGCGGAGAGCCAAGGGAGAACATAAAATTCATCAGCGGAGGGATATTTTTATTCCGTGAGTCACAATATATATTTTGAGTCATGGGATTCTCGGGAGGGAGAGAAAATGAAAGAAAAGGGGTGAGAAATGGAAGGTAAAGTGGAACAGCCATGCTCTTGGAAGAGGGTTCTATATTTGGCCGTGGCGCTCTCCATTAGTTCTTCCCCCACCCACGGGCGTATGCATGCACTTCATCGCATGACCCCGGAGATATGGCCAATGAATCATGAGGAATCGACCTTTTTTATTTATCCGAGGGACCGGAATTTAATTCGCACGGAGACGTTTAAGGGTATACGTGAACCCTAATTACAAACGAAGTCGGGAGTTGAATAGAAGGAACCACCTTTAGAGAGGTTCACACTTGCAGACTGATCCTACCAGACGCCAAAGGCAGTGGATGCAAACTAACTTATATTATATTCTATGATATTCCGCAGATAAAAGCGACCAGATCTGCCTCTGGGGATTATTTTCTTCTTTTTCGTTTTCTTTCAGAGCTGTTAAATGGAGTAACAAAATCAAGTATCTCGTCGATGATATCGGACTGAGAAATTTTTCGAAAAACTTCCGTCGGTAATCAAGTCTCCTCTAATTAAGCGAATCCCACTCGAGAAACTCATAAACACTGCTGTCGAATTCCCCTTTAACAACAACAAAACTGCTCTACCTTGAACCATCGCCGGATCTGACACTTTCTTCGCGAGGATACCAAATCGCGGAGTAATATTTTAGAAGAGGACGGAAAAATATTCTACTATTACACTCTCGATTGGCAATGACTCAGAGTTCTACAGAATAATCTTCGCATCTGATTCGCCATAACTATGACGTAGTTAAATATGAAGATACCCAAAATTGTGTACCACTCACTATCGACAGTCAAATGGATCCAGCACTGCAAATGTCATACGTTTCTCGGAGATTAATCACTTTCGGCACTTGCATCAACTTCGGATAGAAATTCCAAAAGACATAATTGGAAGTTGAGGAACAAGAATAGCTTGTCTGGGGAATCTTCGTGAATTACACGTAGTTGTCCTCGAAAACGCAAAAGAATAATTGAGAGGAACTTGAACATGAAGGAAATAGGACCTCCACTCGCAATCAAGAGTCGAGAAAGTATTCTCAATTACCATTCCACAGATAATTAATTCCCCGTCGGAAAAACATCCACGCCATCTTTTTAGCGTAAAAAGAACTCTCCCGCTGTAAACAAAATGGCTGAGAGGAGATAACGCAAATAGCGCTCAAAATAATTCCGGATGGAATTAGTTATCTTTGAGTTCAAAATAAAAGGAGAGTGAATCCGGCGCCATTTGTGCGAGCGACTTGAGTGAAAATTTGTATTCGTGGAAGTTGATGGATTGAGAGAGAGAAAATGGCAAGAGCCGTTTAAAAAAGGCTGCGAGAAATAAATAAGCCGGTGTTTGGGAAAAGGAACCGAGAAGATGAGAGATATCGAGCATTTTATCAGAGAAAGCATTTCGGTTTGCACCAGGGCGATATTGTGCGATAGAATGTCAGATGGAAATTCTTAAAAGGGAAATGTGTGGGTGCATCCTTTCTAGTTTTTTTCCATCCAAAAAGTCATTTCTCGGCAAATTACTCGGAAACTGAGAAGATGGAAATGAATTGAGAGCCACTCAAGATGATTATCGAGTTTCGGGAAATAAGACGATTAAGGCGCGGCAAAATGAGCAACGACGTCGATTAGATCGCGAAGGAAAAAATGCTTGCCGTCGAATGCACCTCCAATCGGATTGAAGCAAAATCAAATATGGCGGGGATAAGAAATTGATTGATCTTTTAGATTAGTAACTGCAAAACCAAAGAATACATCCGAGAAACATCTTTTTCCCAGGATTATATCATTATAAACGTCATTTAAACAGTTTTACCTGAATGAGCTGCTCAAGTTGATTGATAAAAGGCACGTGAAGAAGGAAACATAGGCGATTTGTAAGACGGATACAATTGGATACATTGACGGTTAAATACAATAGTTGCAAATAAGTACAATTAGATACTAATAAATACGATTCAGAGTGAAATTAATTCAAAATTAATGGCGTTACGATAGTAACTCACGGTACAATCGAAACTATTGAAATTCGTATTAAAATCGTAAGTTTGAATTAAAGTTTGAAGTTTTATGTCCCAAAAAAATTCTACTTTTTCTACTTAAAGGGATATTCATAACTGTAACTTGTATCGCTTACATCGGCACGAAACATAAGAAATTATTTTCAACGTGGACACGTAATCCAAAACGGAGAGCCTAACATTCCTGATAATCCCCATCCTCCTACAAATGCACAATTTCAGGATTCATCTTACTTGCAAACACTGGAACCACGCCGTATATAAATGAAGACATATTCAGCGACACCCATTTCTTCTTTCCGAGAAAATAAAATGATGTACAAGAAGACGCATCTTCTATTGTTGTCTCGAAGTGAACGGTAGCACCCAACCTTCCGATGGAAGATCGAAGGCGTTGTCTCTGCGCGCAAGAAGTACTATTACCTTATCACGAAGAGAGTGGAGGATTCCTGGCTGTATGAAAAGCAGATTATGCGGTTTATCAATAACCAGGGAGAATGGGTGATGAAGATGGGATTCTTGGAAATGTACTCAAATGCAGATATAAGAAAAGCTTGCTTGCATTGCGTCACCACTGGCGGGTGTGGTGAAAAACGGATCTCAGTTTAATGTCTTTAATAAAGGACAAATGATAAGAATTAAATATATGTCTAATATTTAAAATTATGCATTAACTCAACAGCTCATGAAACGCGATCTGAATGATACGAAATGCTCGTTAATTCTGGTGAAACATGAACGAAACTGAAGGGAATAGCTAAAGATGAAGGATTTTTCCAAACGAACCAATGAAAGTATAAAGAATAAAATAAAGAAATTTAGGGAAATCGAATCTACATATGTAATCTGTACATGCCTACTTTTGGCCTGTGGCAGGGGGTGCGTTAATCTATTCTCCAAAACCATTACTTTAGCATATTGTTCTCGGAAAAAGATTAATTCTTGAATCGACTTGATCTTCCTCGCAGTATCGGTCTGAACAACAAGAAGGACAAATCATACATCAAACGTGCTCTCTTCGAACTTAATTTGAACTCTCTCTCAATCTTGAAGTAAATTCAGACTTTGATCGAACCATCTTTAGATTCAAATCCTGCTGAAACACCAGAGTAACGCTCACAGAGCGATTTTATACAAAACCATTTCGTCGTACTTCTTCTAAATCGCGAATACAACACATTTTGGCCCACACGCTGCATATGCACACTCGAGGCATAAATAGCGCAACATGCAGAAGCGATCTGGAAAAAGGATTGTCCTAAAGAACGGAATAGCAACGATCCGGAGTCAGAGCACCATCAAGAATCCGGAAAACACAAATGTAGCCGGAAAAGAGCGGGAAACACGAAAGAAGGTGAGATCGTAAAAATGTGTATAGCGAAAGGAATCGTCGGAAAGCGGAGGATATTTTAGAGGGAGTATTTAGAAGGAACAAACAAAAGAAAGCCGCCAACTTCATGCGCCGACTGACTTACGATTCGCCACGCCCTCTTTCGATTCAGGTAATAGGAAATAGATGGCATTAATAAATACTAGCCTGGAGAAGGACCATTCAGAAGCGAAGCCGGCAAAGTTAAAATAAAAAAACATTGCGAAAAGAGAGGTATGGGGGGGGGGGGGGGAATGATGGCTCCCCCGTCTGGATCCGTGTCTAATGAGAAGAACGTTATGAATCCGAAACTGGCCAAATTATTCAAGGATTAACGACAGAATCCGCGTCATTACGAAGGAGACCGATTTCGATGATTATACGAACAGGAAACATCATTTGTATACGCATTACTCTTATTGGCTAGAAAGATCAGAGCGATAAATATCTCTTAATCTTCGCCTAAAATACATCGCTCCAACTCTCCGGAAACCCGTTTATTTCTCGCACGGACGTTTTTTTTAAAGAGATCTTTTATTTTTTAAACAATTGGATCCCGACTGCGAGTGAAAATTCCATTAAAAAGTCGCAGTTTCAAAATATTTCGCGCGAAAGGGAGAGATATAGCGCCCGCCTAATCCTCGAGAGCCATAAAGGCTTTTCATATAGGCGCCGCCACTAATTTCGAAGACAAATTACCGACAAAAAATATATGGATCCAGTGCCAAGACAATCACGCCTGAAAGCAACCATTTAAAATAATTCATAAGCGGAGAAAAAGGATAAATTAAAACTCGTTTTCCATAAATTCCGCAGCGGTAAGGAAGGCTATTTAATCACGTAATGCTGGTGGGAGAGAAACCGAATATGATTCCCTGAATATCAAATGTTTCAACAGTAAAATAAAGGATGATGCGTAACTAGACTAATTATGTAATTTAGAATTTGGTTTTTCTTGGTTCCATCCGCTTTTTAAGCATCCAGCCCTTTTCATTCGGTTTAACGTTATTTTCACGATGGCCCATTGAATCTGATTCGATCGGAGAATCTGAAAACACCAGAAATTACGTGGAAAAACCGACTCCTTTATAACGACGTCCTCATTTCATCTTTTAGAAAGAAACGAATGATGACAGTGAGAGGAGCCTAAAAGAGGAAACGAATCGGCTCACGACTAATACTGCTTTAAATTACTCGAAGATAGGAATCTAACATGTCAAGATGGAAAGCAGAATGATTTTGCAACGCCTGTACTGTTCTATTAGAGTGAAAAGTGAAACAATTGAAGCGATTACTTCCATGTATTGATTTATGCCTTCGGATGCCTTGGCTCTCAACTATACGTAGGCCCCCTTCTTGCGGCCATTTACTGTTGTGGAACCAATAACTTAGGCTTTTAAGCCCACTAAGTAGCTTTCTTCTGTGAACTTTTCTTCTAGCTCTCTCTTTCAAATTTTCTATGACGAAGGATTAAACGTAAGAGGAGACTTTTTACGTTTTTAGTAAAGTTTAATAGATTTCACCCAAAAAATGACGCTTTATTACCACAAGGAAGGACAGCGACGCTACCGACCGTTACTCACACTCCATAATGAATTACAAGTTTCGAGTCTACGCGAATTACGGAGGAAGGAAAGGAGCAGCAGCGGCATTATCTGCGAGAAGGGCCTAGAATAAAGATTAATACCCACTTTCCGAATACGAATAAGAGGAGAGATCAAATCCGGCGTGAAATGCAAAGGAGAAATCGGACGACCAAACCGAGGCAATCTCACAAATAGCGAAAAAAGGCATCGAAAATTAAAAGTCGAAAAAAGAAACGCATCCGTGAAGAGGACCGTCGCGAGTGGAAGATCCCGGAGATGAATTTTATTCACGCTCCGGCAGTTCTCTGCAGAAAAAAAGAGGCGAATGGATGGATGACATTTTTTAAAGACCACAATGCGGGCAACAAGCAGCACAAGACGATGCCTCTGCGGGCAAATACAATGGGCTCCGTCTTAGCAGAGGAAGGGGCAATAATAGAGAGGCGATGGTGTGGGGTGGTCCGGGGGGTCTGGAGGCATGACCTTAACAATAACAGCAGTCCGCTCGGAAGAGCAAACACAAGGGGTGACGCCCTGATAAGCAGAGTCGGGTTAGCGGAGTGATCGTATTTAATGTACGTAAAGTGCGGGGGTGGGTCTAATCTAATGTGGAATCGGCGTACATCCAACCTGGGGGTACCACCCAAAACTCCCTCCCATTATTAATCTCCACCTCCTATTCCGGGCTAATAAATGCAGCGCTCGCAACTGACGAATATTCGAGAGGGAATGGAAGGGCATTATCTAGTCACGCGTGCGAACGGATGGGGGAACAAAAGCACGAGAGAAGAAAGTGGCCATTTCTTCGGAAACCGAGGTTTGCGGCCCAACGCGAATAAACATGACTCTCGATTGACTTAACGTTCGCAAAACTAATCTCGATTCAGCACAAACAGAGACAAGCGGCAGGTGCACGGTATATAATGGACGTCTACGTCTGAATAAAACATTGATGGCCAGTACTAAATTTGGAATCCCCCTATCGATAAATGCCGCATTTATAATCGAATTGCGTAGGACTAGATGGAAGGAATTTTAAGTAACGATGCAGTTTCGGATTTAAGACAGTTCCGTAATGACTCATTTCAGCCGTTTTAGAGCAGTCTGTTTTAGGAATCGATCACTGAAATACGACTTGTGAATGCATTAGTGTAACGTCTCTCGGAATTTCTGGAAGTAATTAGCGCAGTACAGCTTCGAAGGAGATTACAGATGATACATTTCCGATGGATAACGATTAATTAACCTAATTAATGGCGAGGGGTATCCGTTTCTTTATTCTTAATTCTCCGAAGAGTACTTCGATTACATGGAATGGCAATAAAAATGACGAGCAGAAACTCGGATTATTCTCGCGGAGTTGGAAAACTTCGAAAGCAGAGAGTCAACTTTTCATTGGACCAGTTCACCATATTTTCCGGCATATAAATAGTTTATCACATAAGCTAATATTAAACCGATATATTTGTGTGTGTATGTAGCACTAATAATTCGTTTATAAATCACGCGTCCGCTTTTTTACCATCCCCAAGAGTCCAATTTCCCCAAGAGAGCTCTCGAGTCGTGTTGCTCATTTTAAACTTAACAAACTACGCCGTTAATTTTGCTACAAATCTTTTGATAGCTCCACGAAATTCATATTTTGTGGATTATGTTTATAATTCTTTCAAGTTTAGATTGGTAATTTTATCTCGTTTTCTAGGAGCATCGGTTAGATGAATCAAGATGGAGGCTTCTTATAGGATTGAAATTAAAATTCTACGATTAAAGCCGCCCGACGACGGATGGCAGATGGTGCAAAATCAATTAATATCTGCATTTGTTTTGCCTTCCAAACCAAAATTAATATCTCCCCTCGTTATGATCTCAAGATATCAATTTCCATTTACTACGGGCAATGATTGCATGGCTCGAATATTAGCCTCCCGAAATTGGCCTCCAGCAAATGGCGGCCAATCACTTCAACGTGCCGATGCAAATTTCCCTCACAGTGTTGGACTTCCGAAAACGGTTCGAGAGTCTAATTCAAAGCTCGGAGTTCGAACCTTTGTTCGCATCATCATAGGATGGCCGCTTCCCTTGTCTCCTGACCCCGTTCCCTTCATAAAACTCGATTGCACAGCCGTCCTTAGTTACCTCTGAAATGCCGAATTAATGATAACCTCGGGACTTAAGTGAATTACGAGCAAACTCCGCCAGAAACTACCGTATTGTTTATCAACCCCTTGCACAGCCATCCTGCAGGACTCAATTACCGGACAACTCTTGTCCCGAATGGCGCGTCAGTGAATACGGAAAGCATTTGCAAATGAATGACAGGGTTATACTCACAAATCAAACTCGATGTGATTAATGGAACCAATCCTCTAATTATCAATAAGGTGCTCTGAATTCATAGGAGATGGCCTTCAAATGCATTATTAAGATAAAGTGGAAAAATTCATCGACATTTGGCTTACATTTATATTTTCTGCAATATTCGAGATTTGGAATGTTGTAAGAGCTGAGAGATTATGCCTGGCAAGCAATTCAACTTTTACCGCATTAGCTTGTTAACTACTTGATCATTATTTAAAATGAATGGAATCTGATTCTTCTAGCAAAAAGGAAATGATTCAGCGAAGAGAGAGCATTTTATAAGTTAATTCGAATGTATTACATTTCATTATCACCTGACTCCATAGAATGAGAGTAAAAATTGAATAAAGCATTAATTATTGATCTTCTATGTAAGACAAGTTTCTTATCATTAGAGTTTTCTCATCGGAATACCTCATTTCCCTTCATTTTACATTACCGAGAGTGCAAAATTTACATTTCTCCCTATCAGTAAGAGTATTCTGTCGTCTACCCAAATTAGTTAACTTACCGGTTTTCGTTCGCAAAGAATTACTTCATGACAAAGAGCGATGCATTATGCACAACTTCTCAACGCTGCCCTTATCTGATGCTTTTAATGTACTTTATGGCAATCTGAGCCAATGTGGAACTAAAAGTCTTAGATAAAGAATCTAAGAAAACTCGAGGAAGATTTCAATTACTACTGAGATAATAACCTTCGTGTTTGTGGTAAAACTGCAGCGAGACTTCCAATGATAAGGAGTGGTTACCGAGTGTGAATTTTAACGAGACTTATTTTTGCTCGGAACTTCCTCTTGCACCTCCTTTTGTCTGCACTAACAAGAGATGTAAAGTTACACCGCCAACGAGAAAGATATAGTTTTACGTGAAACTTCAGCCGAAGAAACTACATCGAGGAAATGCAAACTAGAAATCATCCATAATTTTCAATAAGAATCGCAAAAACTTCGTTTTAACTACCAAAGTGACGCTGAGGAGCATCTCTGCTGAAGTCAAAATGTTTTCTTACGCATACTTCTGCGTCGATGCAAAAGAGTTCGAATCGGCGACGTACAAGTATCTAGGCCTTAGTTAATCGAATTAAGTAAAGAATAGATAGAAAAAGGGATATGATCTTTTTCACCCCTTCCAACCGACGGCTTTCCTCCGCCGGTCCGTATTATCTCTAGCGCACCAAAGGCGGAGCGAAAGACATTCGAACGCACTTACGATTGTAGTTGCAGTTTGTGTCGCAAAGGAACAATCACCGATGAAAACTTTTTGCAAGATGATTACGCGATGATCAAAAAGTTTTGATTCGAAATTAAAGCTGTCTGGACGATTTTCTACGCCTGGTCCTCGGATATGCCTCGGGCGGATGCAGTAATTAACTGTTCTCATAACTGCAATTAGTCTGCCAAATTGTACTCTATTGAGTATAAATTGACTGAGGAGAATGAAGAAAACATTGCGGAAGATTGAAATTTGGCGCATGGCGGTTTATTCATAAAACAATTCTTATCTAGACAATTATGCTACAATCAACTTTTTGAGGGTATGCGATGGGTGCTACCAATTTGGTTGCATGAAAAAGACATAGACGCTTCATGAAAGCAAAATCGATAATCCATCTCCTCATATCTGGAGTACTCAAGTTAATTTACCGAGAAACCAATTATACACGTTAGTTGAAAACATCCTATGTACTTGTTCATACTCAAAATATAAAATAATTAAAAGTTATATTTGCAATTTTTCATCGATTTCAGGTTTCTTTCTATGGGGATTCCAGAACCAGTGAGTTTGATAACTGAGAAAAGTAGCTGAAGTTGTGAAATGCAAGTAAAGAAGCGTTTTGTTAACCGTCAGATAGAAATGCACTGCATAGGGAATGCCTGTTATCCTTTCAATACGGAGAAAAAAAGCATGGCATTCCATTCCCGCATAATCCATCATTACCTACTGGAAAAACTAAAACGCACCATAGTAATTAGTCAACATGATTTTTACGTCCCAAGTAGTTTGTTTGGTTCAGAACCTTCAGAAAGGGCTGTTTCCATTCTCACTATTTCCCGACTGTAACCATGTAATTCGAAGATGAAACAATTCGAGAACGAGTTCGCATGAATTAACTCTGGAAATATGTTTCCTATCTCCGAGATTTCATCATTTTCTCCGATAGGACTTTCCTTCCATTCCCCTGAAACTGACCACTCGAAAAAATAATCCGACACGGTCCCCAAGATTGGCGGATTTGGCGCCTTGAAAAATGCACATTCCTCCGACTCAATCTCTCCAAGATTTTTGTCATCCCTCGCGAGAGAAATATTGATGCGAACAAAGCACGCGCTCGAGCACTCTAAATCCATACATTGGACAAATTGAAGGAGGAGCAGCATTAATGTTACAAAATAGGCAGCAGATCCTTTTTGACACGAGCCTCTCATGCAAGAATAATCAAAATTCGACACCGTGGACGCCACTCCGCCTACCTAAAAGCGTCGGCCGAAAAAAAAGGCGCCTAGGAAAGGCGCTGAGACGTCACGCCTATAATGGACGGGAGAGAGAGTACAACTCATCAGGCAATTAGGTCGGGGATAAGAGAGGGAAGGGATATGGACGGGAGGGAGAAATTAATCGAATTACATTAAAGAGGGAAGTGCACGAAGTAAGCCCGAATGGGGCGAAGAGAGATGCAAAGCGGAGAAATGGAAATTATAATGGAGAAAAGAAGAGAGTATTGTGAGGAAGGGAAAAAGCCCTTCGACGGTGATGCACAGGATATGGGTGCATTTCCGTCCTCAAAGGGTTTTGTAATCATGGTCGCTAATGTAATTACGCCATTTCTGGAGGGCTCCCCCACACGCGAAAAATCCTTCTCTCCCTCTTACTTGCGCACGCCGAACTAACTCTTCCGAACTATTATACTACCCATACGTGCTCTTTTTTCCTCAAAGGTTCCGCCATATCTAGGAAGTCCCTCTTTCCCTTTTTTCGAGCGACCACCACGCTCGGATAAAGAGAATGCCCAATGATAATAGTGGGGTTCAACACCCAACGAGTACCCCGAAAAAAACAGTATACCGAACGACACATACAAGTATTCCGGAGTATAGAGAGATCGGGGGAGAGAGACGCGAATCGTGTTATGATGATTGAGACGGTGGAATTCTTTTTTTTGCCTGGAGGCCTTTGTCGTCAAGAGTGGATGAATGGGATTTTTTCTGTTTTAATCAGCGGATAGGGAGGCCGAGTGAGAGAAAAAATAATAATGAGGATGGAATCGCAATGATGACGGACATCCCGATACAATTTTTTACGAGTTGCGACAAAGCTAAGGGAGGATACGGTAGGAAACAAAGGACGTAAACTACGAGAGATTACTCGTTGCGAAAGTTTGCCAATTGAAATCATCGGAATTCGCTAAGACGCAATAGAGAGAGAGGTGGATTTGGCTCTGGAGACATGCGGTCGGAAGCCCTACCTTTAATCGTAATTTCCTAACAAAGATGAGGAGAACTGCCATTACCAAGTACCGCCAAATCCATTTACGTTGATCATTCGTTCCGCGATACTGTGCTTTCTGTACGAAATCGTCCACATTTCTGTATGAAAATATACGTCTGACCCTTCGAATACATTCGCTCGATTGTTTCTATTAGCAAATTTAGAAGAAACTATTCTCTGACATTGAGATATTTCGCGGGTATGAAGAACATTTATGTAGAAAACATCCAAATAGTTGAAAATTTTACTTAAAATTTCTTTGGTGAAGTTGTAACATTCACTATTTCATCTCAATAAATAGAAATTTCTTGGATCAGCCCCGGCAAGAGAGCCAAATTCGCTACAGAATACGCTCCCAACTCAATTTTAACTAGATCCTACTACGGTAATAATTAAGTTCTTCTAGTATATAATAGGGCTCGCAAAAATGACGAATAGAAAATTCACAACCATGAAATTCTAGGAAGGGATTCGAGTTTGGGAAGTCATTTCTTCAGCTTTAAATCTTCTTATAAATTACACTGACGACGTCATCCATCAGGTTGACATTTTTTACTTCACTATCTTCAAAATCTCCGCATTAGGGACAGCGTCGCGAACAAAGATATCTAACCTAAAACTCCCACGTACTTATTTGCTTCATAGACGGTACAGGATTGTGACGGCAATCACATTTTCGCAACAAAACAATAGCAACAACCGCACCGGTACGAAATGTCACCATAGACGAAGTGAGCATCTATTTACGTAAGAATAATAAGGTAGCGAAGAGAATTTGTCGAAAGGAAGAGAGCATTAGAGAGCGCGTCACATCTGAGAGCCATTTAGAGTAGAGGCTGACAAGAAGACATCCGAAACATGCACAAATCCTTCAACCCCAAAACACGAAAGAGCACATTCTATTAAGAAGAGAAAGAGTGCGACCCTCTCAACATTAAAGGTGAAACTCCTTCTCCTTTGGACATTACCATTCCTCCACGCGATCCATTAGCCGTTCTTAGCCGTGGAAGTCATCCGCGGGGACTAACAACCCTATCAAAAAACTTCCTCCCGCGACAAGAATTCTTTGTGACTCCCTTTGCACCATCCCCATTATGTCCGAATCCACCCCCGTCGTTTAGGGGAGACACAATCGGAAAGGAAAATAGTGTCGGATGGAGCGAAAAAGGAAATGAGACATCTATGTCGAGAGAAGAGAGCTTTTTTATTTTCCGGTAAAGAAAGCTTTAGGGGGAAAGAGACAGCTCGCGATGAATTTATCACGGCTCTAGCTGCTTGAAATAATGGATAAAAGGACGTCGGTGTCCATGTATTATCGCCTTCTTTTCCTTTGGCCTAGAATTAATCCGCGCTGTCGGTGCATTAGGCTTTTCTCTGCCAAACATAAGTTGACGTTTTTCTTGATGAGTTTCGTCCTTTGTCTTGATGGTCATCGTATGCAAAATTCAAAACTTGCGGCAAGAAAAGTTAGGCGCTTTGATTGAATCATGGCGTAAAGAGATACAATAATGCAGAGTAAATAAGAATGATGATCCTTACTTCATGGAGCTGATCAGAACGGGACTCGGTAATAGAAGACGAATCATATCTTAGAAAATCGTTACGGTAGTTTAAAATAACATCCATAGAATCTCCTTTGAATGTTTCTTTCCGTCAGTTACTTATAATTCCAATAAATACCCTCATAACTTCGAAACATCAAAATTAATTTCAACAATACACGGATATATCTCAAAATTCAAATTAAATACAGCGGGTTACTCACAGACCATAGAAAATGCAAAACTCTGGCTCGGATTAGCAGAAGAAAATGGTTTCACTCACCTGGAAGGAAAAAATGAACACCGGTTAGTAAAATTACTCTGAGAACTTTACCCGATTCTTAAAATTAGAAAAATTAGCAGCAAATGATGCTTAATTAAAAGATATCGTCTCAATGGTAGTGAAAATAGAGTATAGAAAAAATTAATTAAGCAAAGATTACCCACTAGATGAAGGTGAAACTTAGCATCCATACGGCTAAATTAGGAGGAACTGTAGGAATACTGCAGAAGCGAATGAAACATCGTATCTGACATGTAAAATTATACCTCCCCACCAATAAACCTCCGCAGACTGGAATGAATTTTGGGAGTGTTATCTTTTTCAGGTGATCGACTCTAATAAGAGAGCATTAGTCTGAAGAAAGACATACGCAATCGTGCTGATACTTCCTGTCTCACTCGAATCACACGCGATCTCATGATTCATTCTCGGAGTTGTGCAGCTTCCGACTTAGGATGATAACCTCGACCACCGCTGGCAATTATGAATGCAAATTTTCCTCCGACCTAAACTCAGTTCCGCAGAGACCAGATTATCATCTAAGTAGATTTCATCAATAGCGAGGCTTACCCTAAAACATTTTCTAATTGCATTCTACTTGTTTGTTACTTCTGAAGACTCCTTATTAGAAGAGTTACCATACCGATGGCAACAAACCGGGACAAATAAATTCTGAAGAGAGTTAAACCGGGACTTAAAACGTTCTATTACAAAATGTTATTAGTCTGTTCATCAGTGTATGCAAATCAAATCTTCTCAGCTATCTTCCAATCTCTCGTATTTTCTTATCCCGAGTTTTTCTATTCAAATCGTGCCCAGACAAATACGTATAGTAAGCCTATATATTTTTATTAATGAGAAAATTAGTATATTCACCGGCATTATATTTACATGTAAATTTTTGATTTCGAAATAAAATTTACATGATTTGAAATTTAATAACTAATTAATTTGGATCAAGGACTTCATTTCATTTTTATTTCCACAAGATGCATTCGTGACTATTGTACTTCTTGTATAATTATTTGTAAAAGTGAGTATTTTTGAGCTTGATCTTTTAAATATTACATTCCTCAAATAATTACACGGGTGGTAACTTCAAAGATTCAAGTATAGCGATAATATTACATGATTTACAAATAAGCATGAGAAGGCAAATTTCGATGAAATTCTCTCCGAATGTTCCATTAAACATTGCTCCCAACATCCTTAATCGACAACTTTCGCGAATCCACTCGCATTGGAATACTGACGGACTATAAATACTGCAAGACAAAAACTGGGGATAGGTTTCGAGCTTCCTTAATATACATGTGTTTAGGCGAAAGAGGGGTTTTTTAATTGTGCAAACTACCTTTTCTATGACGAAAGAACGATTATATTTTCGGTTTACAGCTCAGACGTAGTAATACTTGAGCCAGCTGAGATGTTTTTCCACTCGCCGTGAGGCAAAAGTAATACCGCGATACATTCCGCCGAAATTCAAAGAGCAGCACCGAGAGATGCAAACAATTATCGATACGTTTAAAAAATTAATATATGAGAAACTCAAGACCGAACGCCGCATCCTAGGAGTATTTCAATATGCATCTCAAATAAAAATACGCCCGCAGCGAAAAACAATAGCTGACAGCGCGTCCAGAGGATGTGGAGCAGCGAGGCCCCAAAAAATGGATATCCTCTGGGAGTCGAACACCCTCCAATGAGTGCTCCGATGGAAGAAGTTTTTTCTTTCGTCCGAAAAAGAGGAAGGGACAGATATTGGATTGAGGTGGAGAATGGGTATCGCTGCAAAGGAACGGAGAGTCAATTCCATTACATAGATGAGGGACAGTATGGGAACTTCCGCGTGGATTTGGAGAGATGACATCAGGGAGTTGCGACAGACACATGTTACCTTACAAATGCTACACTATTTTGAAAATATTCCTACCGTTAGACTTACTAATATCCTTGCTGTGATACAAATACTGTCTTTAAACAATTACCAAAATCCTTCTATTTGTCGCGGAGAAAAGCTTACCATTCTTAATAGAGCATTAGTCTGTAAAAAGTATCAACGCATTCTTAAACGATAAACTGAAGCTTTACATCAAATGACTGAGCATTCTGATATAAATATATAGAACGGTGGATTCGTTGATGAGACTCTTAGAGCTAAATTCCATCCTGATAACTATCCTCCAGCAAAAATCCCTGATAGTGAACAAATTACTATGGACAATAAATAATGTGTATGAAAGTGAGTTAAGATTAAAAGCTGAATCCTAAACACTTACCACTCAAATACTTAGTATAAATATATCCATATTAAATTACTTGTTGTGAATATATATATTAAATTACTTAGTATGAATGCTTGGATGCGGAAGGTGTTGAAGGTTATTTCCTTCCAAAATTACGGAGGAAACCATTCGATTTAGTAGTTTAAAGTTAAAAATACTTCTATGATAATTAATCTACTAAGATACTTTTAAACTAGAGATCTGATTTAATTCCTGTACCAATTTATTTAGTTGGTATTCAATCGCAACCTAAGTTATATGTGTAGATAATTAAAACACACTTGGTCTAAAGGTCACAAAAAGATGCTTTTATTTGAATAATGACAAATATTATACAGGCCAAATTGATTTCTTCCGCAATTAATCGTTAAATATAAGCGTTCTATTTACCTCTGTTGTAGTTCATTACTCCAGAAAGATATTTATAAGGACGGCCTGGGAAAAAGTCAAGGAGATAAGAGAGCGTTGAAATTTTTAACAGTTCGACTAAAAACTGAAATTATGCCGAAATGAGTATCTCTCTTTGTAAATATTCTCTCAAGCATCACTTGCTTTTTACCTAAGCCCCATTCAACAATTTTTCCTATTGCCAACGTTGTTTTGTCGGTGTAATTGAAGTGTCGCGCAAATAAGAACGAATAATTGCGTCCTGAGGCGTGTTTATGGACAAAAGAAGCGCTAATGAACAGCGATCAAATGCAAATAATTTATACTGAAATTTCTGATTACGAAATACATATCAGACGTTTATTTGATGTGAAATTTTGCAGCAGGTCTTTCAAAGACGATCACGTTTCATTTCCATGAATTATTCTTCCAGGATGTTCATTTCACCCCTGACAATACAGTATATTGGAGAAATATCAGTCAATTTAATGAAACAAATGCATGGATATAGGATGCATGAATATGGCACACTCCATAGAACAAAAAGAGATACGAATATTAATATTAACTGCAATGACACTTATCGGTGAGAAGGTGATTTCAACGCACGTTAAACTTAACCATTGATTTCCACACCCTCCATAAAATGAATGTCTTGCTTTATTCTAAGGAAACGAAGCAACTGATGTGAGTCTAGCATGCTACCAAATGAAAAGATACTGCAGTAAATCATATGTATACTCCTATTTATATTCTTGAGCCGTGAATTTTTATTTTTCATACATATTTTATACAAAATGTGTTTTTATTGTATATTCTTCAGAATATCATAAGTTTTTTATATCCACGCTTCTCATTTTTCTCTTTACAATTTAAATGAGTAAAGTATGAGGATGGGCTAGATGAAAGAGGAGACTTTAAGTCTCAATCTCGCCAAAAAAGGACTTTAAGAAGAATTTATTATTACTATTCCGCGATAACGATCTCGCTAACTAAGATTCAGGAAAGGAACAATCACAAGATAAAGAAACAAGAAAGATATATGAAAGGCAAGGCAACTTCCAAGGCAAATTCACGAAAGCATCAAAGAGTTGTGTTGATTAAAAAACAATCGGAGGAGCAATCTAATAGAAGCCAGAGGGCGTTCAAAAAGGCCACCGACACCGATGACTATCACAGCCTCACTCTGTTTATAGCTGTGGCGCGACGAAAAAAGATATCGAGATTAGTTTTAGAAGAGGGAATGACGGCAAAAAGTGTTGGTCGAGACAGCGCGGAAAACTTCTCAAGGGGTTTACACTCACGGCATCGCATTCTACAAAAGAAGGGGCAGTCTGGAAAGCATCCATCGACGTGAGGGAAAGAGCAGACTGTAGTGAATGAACATGGGCGCTTAGAAGAATTCGGCCCGCGTAGAAATGGACGCGTTGTACAAGACACTCGGAAGTCAGGACAGCAGAATGTGTACGCGAATGTAATAATCCTGAGCGATGCAAAATTAAAAGCATTTGGATAGAGGATTATTGCTACACATATATCTTCGTGCAATTTTACACAATCAGTCTTACATACGTTGATTAAAAAACCAGAGAGGCATATGTCAGAGTACCATTTAAAATAACGGCAATTTTATAGAAAAAGAGCTTAAATAAGGCAAATAAATTGGAATAACGCATGCAGACGGTTCATTTCATTAAAGCTTCCATTTTGAATTCGTTTCTAAGAATACAAAATTTGGATCCCTCCTATAAGATCTTGGAAGCAGCAGAGATAACATGTTTCCATTCTGAGCCATCTATCTCAAGAATGATGAATAAACAGCGTTAGAGATGTCAATACTACTCGAATAAGAAGGACACTCCGTTTTTACGACGGCTTAAGTGTATTTGTGGTCCTGACTAACGCCCATTATTCGGACAGACATTCAAACGGATTTTATGACTCGGAAACCTCTTCATCCGCAGCTGATAATTACTCGCCACTTAATAATGAAAATCAGAAAACTTAATTGCCTAATGTGGCCATCATTTCTTCAAATTATTTCATAAATTGATATTAAATTAACAGTTACATGTTCATGAGGGTAATTAAGAGCAGTCGTTATCCTACCCGAAGCAATCTCAGCTGATAAGATATGGGAGAATTGAACGGAACGAGTTTGTTCATGACCAAATTAGAGAATATTGTAAATGAAATCAAAAATTATACTTTTCGTTGTTCCCAACTCGATCATCAGAATTATTTTTATGAATCTCCAAGACTATTCTATCTATTTCTACTAAATTTCGCATTCCAGAACACTTATTCCAGATAGTCAAGAGCGTTCAACGTCGGTGAAATTCGATTCCCGGTGGGGGCCTAAATGATCTTAGATGTCGAAGCACCTTTAAAAATAATACTACACGAAACACTATATTTTCTACGGCGAACATGGCCTTCCGCAGGTTATGTATGAGATCGTAAGGAATAGCACCCTTAAACTCCTTAACATCTCTTTCAGGTTAAATTTACTTTTAAAAAGTAAATTAGAATCTAAATAAATAGATACCAGGAGTATAAAAAGTAAATTGAATAAGAACTCTGATTTTGGTTCTGAAATGTTGTCTCCGATTTGAAATGGCGAGAATTGAATTGAAACTGTGAAAAATGAAATGAATTTTGAACCTTTGACAACGGAGTTGGTGATGGAAATGAAGCCATGTATTCCACCTTAAGTAAACATGGAGATTTAGGCATGAATAGAATTAATGATGAGGGGATTAAAGAATTTTCCCTTTTTAATGAATTTCTTACAATTAAAAGGAAAATATTCAAAATTTTGGTTCGATAATTATCAGATACAATATATTCAGTCTTTCATATGTATTATATTTATCAGCAATTTTTGCGAAATTTGCCTTTTTGCAAAGTTCATACAAGTTTCTAGATTCAAATTCTATCATTAAGACGTTATCTATAGATTAAATATGAGATGCATTCATTCATCAATCCGAATCCGAAATATTCCCCGTCACGTTTGATGGGAGATGTATATTCCCATAAGTGTAAGAGAAGCTATTCATGGTTAGAATAAGTGGTAATAATATATCATATTTCTTGCTTAATTTATAGCTGAAAATTAGAAAATACACAAGTTTTCTGAACTTTGATACAATAGCTTTCACCGGCAGGATATGATATTTTCAGTGACAGCAATCCTTTTTGAGTTTTATCTAGTATTTCACCTAGATGATCGTATCTCATTATCTAATATATGACTCATGTCTCTCTATAAATAAGAAATTCTGATAATAAACATAAGATTCAATTATGCTTCGACTAACTTCGCAGGTGAGTTTACTAGAACTACAATAAAACGGAAACATCACCAAAGAGAGCTCTTTATAAAAATACACACATTAATCACTCACAAAGTTATTCAGAAAGGAGAAATTCCCATGAAAACAAACGCAGCGTATTTTTTGTACGAAATGTAGAGGAAGTCTCGGCTTACAAGAAGTAAATGCGATATTTTTAAGATCGTGTTAAAGAAACAGTCCAGGCGAGAATGTTTCCCGTGTACAGAGAAACTCTTATAGAGAAGGATTAATTAGTCTGGATAGATTTATTGGCCTTCTCAACATTATATCTCTCTTCTCTTCCAAGGGGAAATTAACATCTACTTTAAACAAAATCCGTACTAAAGTATAAACTTCTAAGTATCTACAATATAGCGAGAATCTTATGTCCATCTTAAATGTTCTTCTAAGGGTGCTTGTTGGTAAAGATGAGGAATGATCGGTGTTGGAGCACAATTTAGATCCTCGGATATTTAAGTTTGATGGTTCTGAGGATTCTTCACTAACAAATTTTAGTCCTTCACATCTAAAACGAAGCATTCCGATATACATAATTAATAACGAAGGAATCGCGGAGTTGAACGAAATAAATATAGAATTTTCAGGCAGAATAGTTTATAAAAGTTACGGACAAAAGTTAAAATCACTCCGAAAGACAAGAAAAACCTGAAATGTGTTTTCAACGACGTGAACAAGGAGCGATGGCAGTCAAACTAGGATTCTAGGAATAGTGAGAGAAATACAATGCGTGTAACTTTCCACTATTTTATACTTACAAATAATCGCTTACATTCATTAAAATAGAAATACGAAAGTTGTGATGTGCCACCGTTCCCATACTTATCTTTCGCGAAATGTTTTCTCCACACAAAAATAAGCACAATGAATCATAAATACTAAAATTACAGTTGATGATCGAAGCATGAAAAGTGTCTCACAATGAGAAAGCTAAAACTAATTGGTTTTAATGTTGAATCAGGAAAATTCAGCTAAAGCTAAAGCTTGGACAAGTATTTGAAACTTGCCATTCGAGCGGAACATGCGAATAACTTTAAAGCGAATCAATATGAAGTTTATTAAACGATATTCTCCGTAAATACTTCAAGCTCTCTATAGTCATCGTGAGGGAAAAAAGAGAAAATAACAGCCGAACTTGATAGAAAAGTGAGGGCCGATGAAAGCGGCATGCAAAGAAGAGAAACGAAAAAAGCAGAAGCATCAAATTAAAATCAAATCAGGTGAATGAATGTTTTCACCTTCACGAACCATGTTTCTCATGATGAGGACGTTTCAAGGATAAGTTCCGACCGAGAAAAGATTTCAGACTAATAATGACTCAACGGAAGTAATAATACAAGAGCGAAAAGAGAAACGCCGGAAAAGCATGTAAAAAACCCAAACGGCTTAAAATACAAAAATATAATAAATGAATTAAAATACGACTTGACTAATCAACAAATGCACCCTTAGAATTTCCAAAGCCGTCAAGTTGGCTTTTCATTCGCCATTTTAATTCTCCTGATTATGTTAATTCACATTCACTGAAAGTATTTCACGATCTGAAGATTCGTGAAATACTTTCAGAATAACTTTTTCCAGATAACTTAGCAACGAGGCGACGGAGCGCCGCGGTTGGAGACGCCGGCGACCGGCGCTCGAATGCCCGTCACGACATACAGCGAAAGTCGGCTTAACTCTTCGATCCAATCGTCCACAAATTGGAAAGCATCACCTTTACTCCAACTAAGCAGACAAAGTGGTCCAATTCTAGATCATTTAATTACTATCGTCCTTATATATTTCGTTAATTGTTCCTTGAAATTCTGCAGCGAAAATTAAACCACATTTAATCGCCACGCCATGCTGCTTCATTTATGATGACTTGATACTTCAACTGTAAGTTCGCGAAAGTGAGGATAGAATTGATCTTACTGTGAGGGAAATTAGAGATAGTTAGACTTGTTGATTTTTCGAACGACTAATCTCGATTATACTGTATGAACCTACTATTTTGCGAGATGAAATACAATCCAAGTAATCATGATCTATGAAGAAGTGGATTGGATATTCTACTTCTCTAACTACAGTAAGCAGCAACTGAATTTCATGCAGTATGAATCATATGAACCACCCTTCATGTTCGCTTGGGCGAATTTATTTCATTAACCATACCGCAGCTCCATAGGATACCCGTAACATATCCTTCCTGATTTCAACGCGGAACAGCATCCAATTTATTTCCACTAATGGTTCTTTCCAATACTTTCTCTAAAGAAAACATTGATCCTCCGGTCTAATAACAGCAAAAGGAAGCAATCTTGACACCGAAGCAAAAAGTAACTCCCGATTAAAGAAAGCAAAGATCGGCCGAAGTTTCCTGACACAAGAGGAAGACTTTTAGCCGCGGAAAAAACACCGGAAGGTGGAACCGTAAGGAGTAAATCAACTTATGTTTGCAACAGACTGTTTCCTCTTGGACTCCACGACGTGGGGAAAATGACGGTTGCGGCTGGTTGAGAAAATGGGATATACAGATAGAAAGTTTTAGCCGCTTGGATCGCTCGAGACCCGGTGTAATCCTCTCTAAGTCCAGTCCCTGTGTTTTTTCGGCTTAGTTGGGGGAGCAGACGCAAGGTGGATTCCATCAAAGAAGTTTGAGGAAAAGGGATGGCGGATGATTTTTTTGCGCGAAACAGTGCAGCAAACAAAAAAGTAGCGAATATCCTTTGAAATTTCGAAGGAAAAAAGAATGATGGACTTCAATCGTTGGGGATTGACGGACCGTTGCAAAAATAAATGGGGCGATCACGTCCGAGGCAAAGAACGTTGGTGTAACGGAATAAACTCTTACGAAGTGCATTTTTTTGCTCTTGGACTCCAAGTTATACCCACGCTTTGGCGAGTTATTAATGGCCAAATGATTATCCACGGCTGTATTAGTCATGCAAATGACCCGATTACCAACTCGATGGACTTTGCTCAAAGATGAAACGGTCTGCAAACCGAAAAAATAACTGAGATATCAGCGAGGAGCTCCTTGCAATCAGCAAAGTAGGTAACGCAGAGAATTTCGATAAAATAGACGTCAAAGAGACTCGGATTACGAATTCCAATATAAGAAGCTTCGTTAAAAATCGCCATTATTATGCTATTTCAGCGCATTCGAAGTTCTTTTTCTATCGGTCACAGTTCGGTTTCAACACATGTCGAGAGATGAATCTAAAGAAACCCTTTGGACTAACAGACTCTCAAGCAGTTCTTTCTTTAGTTAAGCAAGCAAATGGCCTCACAGAACTCTACGATATTTTTGTTATGAACATTGTTCTATGTTTAAAACTAAAGAGTATTATAAAAAAAATTCGCGTGTAAGAACACAATGAGCAAATGACATACTATAAATTCCCCTCCTAGAGATAAATCGAAATACTGCTTAATTCAAGCATAAGGGGGCAAAGAATTAAGTTCCAGAAGGAATTTGCCATTGTAAAAGAGGACACTGAAAAGTTGTTCTTAATTATCCACCAAAATTCTCGGGGAATCGTTAAAAGGGAATTCTGTTCTCTCAGTTATGATTCAGTCGATCGTTGTCGCAATTTATAAAAACCGAGTACAAAGTCACATCTTTATAACCACAAATAATAGCTTCGTTCCACCTTGTATAGTCTCAACTAAGAGTAACTTAGAATCTTATGACCAAAACAATAGTGAAGACATCACTGAGTTACGGCCACCTGCACTGCCCTTTTCTCGCTCCTTACCCATAATCCCGCCATTGTGAAATAAAGTCAGACGAACTATCTCATAAGGAACTAGAGTCTCCTTCGTTATCACTTTAACCCCTTCCACTGCACAGAGATGCACGCAATCTCGTTACTCTGTTTGCAGCGGACTTCTCCTTTCCTGGGAGCTAATAAGGAACCTCCCTTATCAGGCGTTAACGACGTTAGCTAGAAACAAAGAGGGACCACCCAGGCCAAATTACGAAAAACAATGCTGTAGCTTTCAACCTTTTTTCGGAGAGAGTCTCTTAAATCACTAAGATTCGCAGGCGATGCAACAGGAGCTCGACGAAAGGGAATTACGCAAATGAAATTATTATGTTCGGCTGCAGAAGAGGCTGAAACACGTCCGAGTGTTAAATTTAATCCAAGATAAAGTTAACGGCCTTTTCATAAGCCCAAGAAAAAGCTGCATCTTCTTAAGCTCGTAACATGCACTCGGATCGCGAGAGGATTTCATTAGTTTAAGAGGAATAATAATGCGTGAGAAATATACAATGAAACCCGCGATATAATGAGCCTAAAGGTCTTATAACTGCTCCATCACGAGTGTACTCCGCCATTTATCGCAGCAGTTTTACACTTCTTCACGATAAAGGAATATCAGAAATCGAAATAAGACCGAGTTGAATTGATAGGCGTTATTATTACTTCAAGAACCACATGAAATGGATAAGGCAACATGAAATATCTTCTTCCATCGACATAATCTCACTTTCTCCTTCTTTCATTCTATTGCTTGCCGCGGCACTTTTCTGATAATCTGAATTAAGTATTGCAATATGTGTGTGCATTAATCTGTCAACTCAATATATTGATTACATTTAACTGCGATGTTTTCCATCAATTTCAGTTTAAATTCCGAATTTATAAAGATATATTTATTTGCTTTTATTTAATACCTAAAACTAACAAAATATTTTACACAAAAAAAACAAATAAAAGCCTTGAGTTGCCCCTGAGGTGAACTTGAATTGAGACAACCTTCAAATAGAAATATAATTTTGCCTTGCAAAAATTATATAAACTATCATAGTAAAGACTTAACAATACAAATACAAGAAAGTAGTTCCATTAAATATCAGCAATATATATTTTTGCGCTTCGCTTTCAAATCACACCTGATAAGAGTAAAATCGCGTTCCTAATCACTTGAAATTTCATTTATCGAAGTTTCTCTTTAAAGCTGAATATTTTTATAACTGTCCGGAAGTTGTGAGAATTGCTGCGACGAAAAATACGGCGCTGGAGCGGCCAATGTTCAACTCGCGGAGAAGTCGAAAGAAAAAACATCGAAAGCGATCATCTGGAAGGAGTGCACTCGAGAAGAAAGGAAAAGCATCTTTGCTCCGTCAAACAACTCCAAATGCACGACAAACACCACCGCGCGAAATTTTCCACTACCAATGTTTGCACGAAAGGGAAAGCTCGTTATGGAAATATAATTTTTTAAAATTAACGCGCCAACAAATTACACGCGCGGTTCGTCGTTTGGGGAAAGGGCACTGCAAGGCCCGTACCAGTGCTCTGGGACCCCCAAGCCGCATTAATGCAACCGGGTGCAATATGCAAATAGAAAGGCAACCACACACACACACACACACCGGGAATCCCAGGGAACCGACAGCACACACACACGTCCGCGTGCGCGGCCAACCAACCTGGGACACGCTCAAATGCACGCGTGATGAAGGTTGGCCAATGAGCAACGACGATAGAGAGCGAGCTGTGACAAGCTGCCCTTCTCCACCCCTTCGCTAGTACACGGATAATGCATTAAGAGCGGGAAGTGATGTGGAGGAAGCATCTCGAAAAGATATAAGGGTTGCTTGCCTAAAAAGACAATAAACCTCGCCAAGATTTTAATTTACATATATTTACAGCGGGAGACATCCCTCGGTCTTTATTTTTCTTCTAACGAATCGAGCGCCGCCCAACAACTAAAGGGCATTAACGTGGATTTTTTCTTTCATTTCACTTCGATCTCATCTCGAAAATCGCAAATGGAAGCGCGGTGCCTTTTGTTTCGCTTGGCGGCCGACGAGTCCGCATCTGCCGGTGAGAGAGCCGAGTTTGCTCCGACTCATCTGCCGTCGGCTTTATTACGTCTCTGGATATGCGTGCCGCCAGATATCTCAATTAATTAATCGAGTAATATAACCGCTCATCGATGACGGGATGAAACTATTTTCCAGCGCAAGCTATCTCAGTCTCTCGACGCCTCTGCAAAATATGTGATTTATTTATAAAACTGATTTATTTATAAAACTAGCGGTCAAAATGAAAAACCTCTTTCTCGTTGTCGAGAGATGAGAGTGGGCAATTCCGAAATGATATGCCGTCACTCGATCAAATGATGATCCTACGGAAAGTAAGATGGTTTTCCATACACATCGCATTAATCGTAGACTAATGGTATGAAGACGTACGAACCTTCAGTTCGGATGGATTGGCATGCACTTCTGCATATTCAGATGAAGGTTCCTGCAGATCATCTGAAGCTTAGAAAAGTTGCCGTGAGAATGGTATTCATCATCTCAGAGATTTTAGATGTAAAATTACCGGGTTATAGACAGAAAATCCTTTGCTTTTGGATATCTACCAAAGTCACATAAATATGACTTTCTAAACTCACCGATATTTGAGTAAAATTTTCTTTCCCAAGTATGACAAAAGAGAACGTTTTAGCCACGGATTCTTAACTTATTTCCTATACAACCACTATAATGAAAGTTCTTAGAAAATGTCCCATTAAAATCGAATGTATTCACAACTGAAAATGTAGACGACAGCAAAAATCTCCGCTACTCCAGCATCCACCAAGTTTCCTCCTCTTTAGCCGAAGATTTATTTTCTTCCGACTTATTTAACAATGTTTCCTCTTCTTCCATCGAACTTTTCTCGCTGAAGTCTTCATTTATCACAAAATAAATAAGATCGAGAGCTCAGTTAAATGAATTCCCTCCCTAATCCTGTTATTTTAAATATATTTGTTTTCTTTTAATATTATAATTCGTTTGTTCTCCTGGATTTTACGGCATCCAAAGTAAGCTGCTAACCATGACCGTTGTTGGATCAGATGGTAAAAATTAAAGTGATAATCAGAAATTTAACGATGAGTTACTTAGTTGAACATGGAATGAGACATTTCTCACGGTGTTCATTATAATTCAGGATGTCATCGGATAAACCGTTCAAACACGAAGAAAACCACTTTGTCGTTCCAATTTGACAAAACAAATTCAATTACTGTATCTTCGCCATCTTCACGGTTCGGAATCTGCTGAAAAAGCGCGGCCATCCATCCGCCCACTATCAACACCATCTTCGATGACCTTTCCATGTCCTCCAGATGCACTTCATCATCGTGACGAGAAACAACAATGAGCGTCCCTCGTGATTATTACATTTTAAAGAGATAACATCACCGAGGGAGCGATCAAAAGAACTGACTTCCCCCGGCAATATACGCCAATGCCACCGCTGGGCATCGAACCCCTGGCCTCCATGTCGCTCTAAGAGTCACGATTACACACTCGGCTTGCCAAGGCCGAGAAAAGGATGATTGTGGTATGAGAAGAAAGGAGAAGGAAAAGAAGACTTGTCCGTGGTCAGGGGAGTCCAATTGCAAATCAAGAAATCCGAGACTAATTGAGAAGCAAAAGCCCAATCACCAACCCTGCTTAACTGAGTCGATGCCATCAGGGTTCGACGGTCGATGACGAGGAGATCCTAAAAACCATTGAAATTACCTAATATATACTGCATTGACTTTACAAGTCTAAAAATACATACGTGCTTACATGGCTTGCAATTCCTCTTCTTGTAGACTCATTCAGACTTGAAAATATATCACGCTTTATACGCACGGAGTGAATCTTCAAAACATACCATTTTATTCTTCAGACTACAACCTTTCTAGTTAGAACAAGCTACATCAACTACAGAACTTAGATTTAAGAGTATGAAACCTACGGATGTCTACAAAGAAGAAGTTAGTCTAAACACATTAATTAAACGGAAATGGATATACAAATTCAAGGGGGCAATAGATTAATTGATTTACAGAAAAGAGGACGATTTAAGAGCAATATTTAACGCCTTTAGCTGGGTAGTTTCCCTGTTCAGCTACTCATACAAGGAACGACTGGGTCGATTTAGATTTCTTGGAATTGCTTGGTTGAATTGCATTCCTTGGCTTCGACAGGCTCGCTTTGGATACGTTTTGCGACTTGCGTTGGAAAGACTCCATTCGGAGGTTTCCTCGAATAATTCCTGTTACAACGGTGGGGGTTAGAACTGACCAAAATTTGAGAGAAAATTTTCTATATCTTTCAAAGATTTGTAGATAGATACGTTTGCCGTTCTAGATGCGTTATTAAGTGCCTTTTTATCCTAAATAAAAGATTCTTCAGTGGGAATAAAAATTAAAAAGGAAAATAATGATTCATACGTTATATGATTCTTTCAATTATTCACTTTAAGGAAACAAATCGGACGAAGAATGCGGCTTCCCATAGAGGAAAGACTTCCGCAAAATTATATCTCCAGATCATGCTCAGCATCGCTAATGACAGGCTTTATTATTTCTAAACATTAGTTGGAAGATTTGGCACCAAAATTCACCGAACAGGTAATAAGACAAATAATAATAGCTATATATTTTTCACAGCATGGTAAAAACAACATTCGTAATAACAACAAGGCTCAATTTTTCTGTTCTTCCCAAGTGCCCTTTCGTTGTATTCTGAATATAAATTAATTCAAATCACAGAGGTATTGTCTCTATTTCCAATGATTACCTCGAAACACAGCTTCCACTAACTGATCAACTACAAGCAGAATTAAAATTGTTCTGTGCTTAAGGAAGGTTTTTCTAATAACATTTTCCACTGAGTTCTGAGCGCTGAAACCTTCAGCATTATTTTGTATTGAATGATGACGTTTCTTCCTTCTTAAAGCGCATTTCTCCACATTCCCAAAACCTTTTTCACACTTCCTTATTTCTTAAACACCATCACTTGTTCTCTGAGAGGGTTTTTTTCCTTGTCAGCTTTAAGTCGCATGGCTTTTTCTAAACTCTTATTTTTTTCATGATTAATTAATCTTCATAAGTATATAGCGACAGACGAGGTTGGATGGAAGAGAGGCCAACGTGGGCCTAGCCAATAAAGAGTATCCATCTGTCTATCGCTTGGTTTCATCAGTATTATTGGAATGGGTCCGAAAACAAGAAGAGGAGTCCAACAGACATCTATGCGCAAACATGTACAATAGAATCGCTATGGAAAAACTATGAGAGGGTGGGGCGAAAATAAATCGGAAATCCGGCATTAAGAAAACGAGGGTAGAAGCGCGACATTTTTCCGCGAAGTGGACATTAAAAGATGGGAGGTGGAGAGTGACGCACGATGCGTGGGCAAAGCAATCAAAACGACGGCCAATAGAAAATCGCTCGGAGTCCCCACTCCCATCCCACCGGCACTCCCACACACACACACTCTGGCGCACACACACACGCGGACCACCATTTTGATACACCCATTCGAACAAAAAAATCGCGCACGAATCGGAAGCTTAGTTCCTCCTAAAAACAGAGGATACTCGGTTCCATCCTAACGAAAAAGAATGATTATTCGAGGTAATTATTCGCTGGAAACTGACGCCATATTGAATCGGTTATATAGAGAATCCTATGCAGCGTTCGATCTTTGTATCCGAGGAGTGGAAAGCAAGCACTCTACTTGGGAAGCATCCAAGCAGAAAGGTAAATTTTCGTGGCTTAACGTCCGAGTAAACCACACGGAGTGGAATAGGAAGAATGCTAAATAAATATGAACCAATTTCGCAGATTGATTCTCCTAAAATTGACCCAAAGAATCCACGACTACTGAAGATTGAGAAATATCGACCCTATTCTTGGCACCGAAAGAAAGCGACTATGAAAATTGCACGTGCGAATTAAAATATATGAAGACGACATGAAGATCGATTTCAAACAACTAGAATTTAAGTGCAACGCTCGTTCGAGCAAGAATATCCTCCCTGGCATAACCGTACTCTTAACACACCGAGAGGATGTAGATTATTCAGTCTCTATTTGTCAATTGCCAATGATCTTGTCAATCCTCATGAGCGACTTAACTGAATTCATGGCTTAAGGTGAGGGAATTCTCAATAACAAGTCATGTATTAGCTCTTTGCCTTGTTTAAGTCTTAAAACTGAACGTTCGTTCGAAAGATCTGAAGTGAATCGACATGAAAAGAGAAGATCAGAGTCCAAGAAAAAAAGCAAAAACCTCTTCGTGGGAAAACGAAACACACTTTTCCATTATTTGTGAATTAATACGCCGTATCCTTAATATCTAAATTTGAAATTATACATTGTAACGCAATTTCTGATCCTCTCTAGCAGACTCAAGATGCATCGGCTGAGAGTCATGCAGACGCCACTTCGAAAATGATACTAGTAAAACGTCCACTGTTTCACGACTGAATTATTTTCAGGAGAGATGCGTTTGGTATACGTTATGATTTAACTGATGAAGGATAACTATGAAAGAAATTTCTATATTATTCTTCAAATTATTATAACTGTAGATTGAGGTTTTATGGAAAGCGAATGCAGTGTAACAATCTCTTGCAATCGATTTATTCATTAAACTTCAAATTGATACAACAGTTTAACAGAGGAAATACTTAGCAGAAAACTTGCTGACCCGCAAATCTAGCTAATCTGTAATGCGAATAACATCCGCGATTTCGTCAGCAGACAATATGATTGTTATGTTGAAGAAACAATTATCCACGAAGTTTAGAATCGAATATCACTGAACGGCACTTGCCTCAGCGCCGTGAGCGACAGCCCGTGTCTTGGGTTCTCAATAACCAACCGGGATGACTTCAATTCAACAATAACCAATACGGACGATCACCATCATAGAAGGTGCTCTGATCTTACGCAATTAGAATCATAGAACGGAGGGGTTAAGCAGAGGGCCTCATCTAAAAAAAGCTCTCATTAAAGGAACTTTGAATAAGCTATTTCTTAAGCGTCTACAGATGTTCGATGAGTTCAAATAGTTACTTATGCCTATTAAATGAAAGATTTCAGAGTTACCTTAACTAAAAAAATAATGAAATAAGATGAATTTTAATAGGCGTCTTTGATGAAAAACTTAAGTAGCGGAAATAATCTGTTAATGGCTTAAAATATGTCAGATACATGTTGGTGATTAAGGAATTCTCAATTTATTCTATATTGTTTTCTTCCTTGCCGTTTGGCAATAATTTATTTCCCGTTGAATGTATTTATACATATTTATTAATAAAAGGCTTTTACTCGAACAACTTGATATTGGGACCGATATCATCTCGATCGAAAGCCTCCGATATTCAAATCTGTGACTCGAAAGTAAATTGACGTATTCTAAATAGTAAAAGAGACGAGGTTAGCAATCTTCAGAGGAAATTGTTCAACGATCCATTTAACCTTAACAATCGACTTATAAATAAAGTGAATCCGATGAGTGAGGCGAACGTAAGGCCGCCGATTTCCTACCGTCTCCAACGACGAAAAAAGACGTTCAAGTTATACTTAAAATCTTCCCCGCATTTGCATGAATTCGCGTAAATCAAATCGGGAAGACGAAACCGCCGCGAAATCCGTTAAAAGCCCCCTCAGAACTCTAAGCAACCCTTACGTCTCACCCCAAAAAAATGGAAAACATCGAAAATGAGTTATAAAACGTCAAAGCAGAAGTAATGACGGAGGTAAATTACTCGAAAAGAAAACGACTATGTTTCCCTTTCGCACACCACACTTTCGAGGAAGGATAGGGGTATGGAAAAGATTGTTTTATGGATGATTCGGAATACATTTTCATTGCCTTCTCATTATTTACGGCGAGAAGAAAATTAAAGCAGCCAAGAAAAAAAGCGTCGTAAAAAACTCCTCTCTCGAGCACCCATCCGGAGAAACGTCACGTGGCCACACGATTATTGGCACAACAAAGAGAGCCGGTTTATGGCAACGAACACTTTTACAGCCTATCATTGGACGAGGCGCATGAATCTAAACAAACGTCCGATGACCTAAACTGGAGAAGAAGGCATCTTTTTAGCCACATCCAATTAAACCTTTCCATTAGAGCTCATCAACGGGAAGCAAAAAAGTTACCTCCGAGGGTGCGTTCTGCGACTTTTCGGCACAAATAAAGCGAGCTTCCAGAAACGACGCCTATGGAAGATCGAAGATTCATTTTTTCAATCTTTTCGGACGCGGTCGCGTAAAATCGGCGGAAAAATAAATGCAGTGGAGAGAGAGAAGACGCCCTCAACGTCCACGACAAGTCCGCGGCACTCCAAGTCCTTGTGGGCGCCCATCGCACGCAACCGAGAGGACCCTTCTTTCGCTAGACAATGGAAGAAGGCCCACACCATAAACAACCGACCGAATTCCAAAACCTGCTTTCCTTCGAGCAAAAAAGTCATCCAAAAACGAACTCTGGCGGAAACATCCTCCTCCAAAAAAAGAATATTTCCTCTGCGGAATCGCTTTTTTTTCTTCAACGTAAAATTTCAAACCTAATGAAAGCACACCATCCGAGAATAACTGTCGATCCGAAGTTGAGGACCTCTTTCATAGGGATGGAAGTCTCTCTAAGAGAGGGCATTACTAACTCGAAGCTCCTTCAAAAGTATTGCCTAAACTCTTCCAAACTCCATCCCAATCAAACACCCGAAAATCTTTCCCGCTCAAATTTCTCCTTAGCATTGGAACGAAGAATGTTCTCAAAGAACAAAATAGGACGACGTCTAGAGAAAACAAGAATGCGATCATTGCAATACTCTCCTTTTTACAAAGCAGAATTTCCTCCGGAGGAATATTTACTTTCTGATCTGAATATTCTCTTCTAAAACTATACTCGAATCCATATTCTTATTTCCCTGCCCAAATAAACGATGTTACACAGACAAAGTGTCTACCGAAAACCATTGGATGGATAATTCACAGTTAAGACTCCAACTTTCAAGACTTCCAAATAAAAATTTAAGTAAATTTCCAAATGCCCTAGTCCAAACATCTTTAGTTCTACTAGATAATGGCACGCCTTCTCTTTCCGATAGGACCTCCAATTGCCATTCCTAGAATCCAAGATCACACACTTCCCAAAATCAATCCAATCCAAACCCCCTTCCGAAACACGCGACACGCATACAGAAGCTACAAACGCCGTCGCTACAATTCCCGGGGGCCGCACACGATTTTTTTTATCTCCGTCTTTCCTGAAAATCCTCCTCGGAGTCTGTTTATTTTTTCGTCCGATTCGATTTGCCCCGTCCCGCTTTTTTTTCGATATCCGAGACTCCCAATGCCCGGACTAATTGGTTTGAAGTGCCCCTGTGTGACCGGGCGAGCGGGTTTTCGGGAGACGAAGTGCAAGTGATGATGCATCCGGAGTAAGGAGAGGGTGAGATACAATATGAAAAAGCGGGATTATTGGGGAGTGGGGGGCGAAGTATTTTCAAAAGCATCTCCTGCTGCCCAAAGGCAATGGCGGAAAAGCAAGCGATGTATAAATATTTCACGGAGCGGATATAAAGGCAGATACAGGTGTATCGCCTCCCCGGTTTGAAGGCCACTTATCATGAAAGAATACGCATCCTTGTGATGTTTAGAACACGCGGAATTTTTCCATTACGCCGCTGCGCGACTCAAACGACCTTAAAAATTCTACGGATGGAACGCGATATTTACAGTCGTTGTTTGAACTGGATAATGCGCCGGCCGTTACTTTGACAATTTCCCTATCGGCTATGCTTTCCGTCGAAAAAAGCTCCTTCTGCTCGGGCGAAAATATTGGGATGGCCGCCGAGCAACAATAAAGGGAAATACTGTCGGAGGGAAGAGAGATTCTGCGAAAGGGAAGATTTGTATTTATCCGTTGCTAAGTCCGCATAAGATCATACGAAATGACCGTGGGAAAGGTGAGGTACTCCGAATTGAATTTTCGATTTTCCAGAGAAAAATGAGTTGGAACCCGAAATAGTTTCGGAAATTCCGCCTGTAAAAATATTCTCAAAGTAATTTATTTATAACGGCCAATTGTTAGGTCATTGAAATCTCTCGGCTAAACTGTTCCCCTTAATGTTAATTAAGACAAATAAATCATAACTACCTTAATAATAAATAACGACAATTTCACATTCAGGAGAAAGAATTGCTGACAGAATATCGCCGAAATTATTCAACCGTAATATTTTTTTACGATATAAGTATTTTCTTCTTTAATAGTTGAAACCAGAACGATGTATGCGAAATGTCTTCCAAAAACCGATCACAAGCAGTCATGTTCACTTATGTTATATGGATTTCCTTCACATTTTAGTTCGATATTGATCAATTCTATCTCTATGTTCATACAAAAATCGTCCCATCCTTAAATTCTGATTATAACTCAGAATAGCGACGATGGCGTTTCACTCGAAATTCATCATTTGAACAATCTCGAGTCAAGCCAAAAGTTTCACCTCCATTCTTCAACTATTTCATTCGGCTATTCGAATCCCGGACGTGCCAGCGTTGAAGTTCGATTGAGATATTTACAGTTTCACTCTGTGATTATACATTATCCGCTTCCCATATTTGTATCCATTCTGTCCCATTTTATACCTAAAATTGAGAAAGAGGAATAGGAGCATGGCACTATATGAATCAGAGAAGAAGGGAAAAGATTGGAGGATATGGAAATGGCGAAAGATGAAAAAAGTGAGCAAAGAAACGAGTAGGGAGAATAGGATTTGTTAGAAACGACTAGAAGAAAAAAGGAGAACGTGATATTGGCTGGAGATGATGTTCGTTAACGACATGAATGAAATGAATGGAAGAAGAAAAAGAAAGGAAAAAAATAAGAAAGTAGATGGAAAATACGTGAAAATGAAGGTATTATCTGAGAGAAGAGTAGAGTGAACCTGCCGATTAAAGATGAATGAACTATATCTACCGCTTCTAATAGTTAATAGCGAAAACCCCGACGATAATTAACAAAAGCATAGAGAAATGCGCAGGAGGGCGGAAGATCCCCGAGAGAGAAAGAAAGTTGGCTTTTTTTGTAAAAGGCAAAGGAAGGAAAGATGAAAGGAATAGGAAGGAGTATTTATTCCCCGTACAATCGGCGGTACATAATAGCGAAATAGCAGAGCTCTGTTTAAGGGCAAGGGTCGAAGGGATGCACGTCTCCTGGGCGGAGCGCACGTAAGGAATAATCGGAACGAGACAAACCAGCAGATATCGAGAGAAGCAAAAAAAGAGAGACTGGGATATAATAGGGTCGAAATGAAAGGACGGGAGAGGAAATGCAACGAAGGAGTGCAGCGGTCGTCCTCCGCGGGTGATTTAGCGAGATGATCTGAAAGAGGATAAGAATATAAAGGTAAGGACAACGCCCTCGAAGGGGGGTTAAAATGGGGATGAAAAGGGAAAAAAATACACCGCCGATATGGGATTAATTAGGGAGGGCATCTCTTCTTCTATATAGAGGGGTTCTACCGCCTCCATGGCGGCCAATCACACAAAACCCTCTTAACAACCCTCCGCAAGTCTTGCCCCAAGATGCACTCATAGGGGATTGCACCCGGAAATTGAGGGAGCAGACGAAGGGATGGTGCAACAGAGGCTCCCTGGCGACCGCGTTTGTTGCCCGCCGCCCCACACACACATCCCTGAGGTGCGGCGGCCGCGAGCGGACTGTTTGCTTTTTTCCCTTCTATTGTGCGTGGCGACGCCGCAAATGGTTGCGATCCATTGGCAAACCATCGGCCAAAGATGCTGCCACGAATCGGAAAAAGTGGTTGATAATACCAATCCGGTGAATAGCTAATTTTTAAACATAGCGTAAAGGCGTTTCCGCTTGATTCATATTCAATAGATATTAACGCATATTTACCACCCTTTATAAGAGAAGAGAATTCCCCCAGAGAACTAACATTTATCGGTATGAGAGAAATCACCGAGACCCAAACACTCGCATACATTGCTAAAAGGAAAAAGTAGCGAATAGTAACTGTTCATTCGGTCTCGACCTTGTGGTGGGGCTCTATTATAATGAAAAAACTAGAAATTACTCATACATTTAGCACTAATATTTTATTGAGTTACCATAGATTCGAACCTTTAGGTCATTCTCAGGTGATAAAGTGTATCTGATCTGTAGTGAATGTAAGCGCAAATAGCAAAGGAATCATCGGACTATATTTTGCTTCTTTCGTAAAGAAACAGTGAAAATTTCTGCGGTTTACTGTGATTACAGTAAGACGATAATTTCTCGTAAACTTTTCTCGTAAAAAACTAATGGGGACAAAGAATGCGAAACTCTAAAAGGTTTAACATTTACTAACAATTCAGGAAATCAAGGCGAATGTGGTTAATTCTGCATAAAAAAGAGACAGACACTGCAATTCGAAAGCATGCGCTGGAATGCTTACATTGAGATAATAGAATTTCATCGTATAAACGAAAAACTTAGCGCGAACAAAGAAGTACTCTTGGCAAATGACGGATCCACAAATTATAATCTACCATCCCGTAAATGATTACTCGAATTTCTGTACGATCATCTTCTTAGTACTAAAATAAGAATATACGGTCGAATAGCTACCAATACGCCTTATATATGCATCATATCACATATGCATTATTTTCGCATATATATGCATTAATCTAGTTTTGGGAATACTCGCCCAAGATATAAGCGGTGCATAGAAAGAGTAAGAGCGACCTCTCCAAGAAAGAATTTGAATTAGTAAAAGCCACAGACTAAAGTATCCAAGTCTAGAGGCAATGAATTTTCCATTTCTTCACGAAGAGGATGGATCGACGAAAAGTCATCCCGTAAGATTTATTAAAGAAACGTTTTCCCCCTTCGGAGTAATAAAAAAGCACGGTAATTCTCCAAAGACAAAAGAGCTTTAAGTACGATCAAATTAGCGCAGCATGGACACCGAATCCTCCCCCTTTGCACCACCCTTTCAATATCAACCCTTTCTTTTCCCCACCCAATAATGAGGATCGATGTAAGCGAAAAAAAAAACATCCCTAAGATCCACACCGGCGAAGAAAAGAATAATCGCCGTGGCGCGCTTTACACTATTTCCTATCAAACACGGAAACTAAAGATTACCCGTTTATGAAACAGCTCACACAAGGATGGGATTAAAAAGGGATGCCTCATAACGAGTGCAATAGTATAGATCCGAAGAGATCGATGGTAGAAGGGGACAGTGGCGGAAACCTAATTTGTCTCCGGTAAGGATTAAAGAGTGATTAGAGTAATAAAAGAAGGAGGGGCACAAGGAGGGAGAGAGCCTAACTTGGACTACTCCGGCGTACAAATAAAGGGCAAACCCCAATCCCACAAAGCACCACGCTGCACGTCGTAATTGCATCTGCATTCGCGTACAGAATGCGATACAAAGTGCACACACGGGAAGCTGCGCGCGATTCAAATGGATTGCGAATGGGGAGAGGGATAGAGGAAGATAAGAGACAACGCTCGCATTTGCGCTTCTAATCCTCAATTATTTAAATTATTATATACCCTCATTTATCGTAGGTTTACGTTCTTTTATGCGTATATACTAATTATGTATAGAAGGGCTCGCGAACTACAATGTGCCACACATTGCGAAAATTTGACTAGCCAAACGACTCAAATGCAGCTTCAGCTGTTCGACAAGCATCCTTAAAGCCCACGCCGAAAGACTGCTTGCATACAGAGGATGGATTAATATTAAGATGAAATTCAATTAGGTGATTATATAATAGCAACTACACTTATGATACTTAATCATAATATTCGATGAGAATAATTTAACGATGAAAGACTAAACTTCCTTCCGTCAGATAGAAACTTAATTTTCACAGTATCTCCACCGTCTCCTCAGACTTCATCAGAAAAGTTAGACGATCAGAAGAAGAAAATAGGCTCTCTTTTTTATGATCTACACACAGTAAATCCTGACAAATCGATTTCATTCGATGATCAATCACAACACTGACACAACTGATATCCAAAAACAGCTTGTGATTAATTTATGATCAATTCTTGAGCTTACGAACAGCCAAGAGGGTAGCGCGTTCGCCTTTGGAAAGCAGTTTGATTTTCAGTAGGAGTAAACCTTCGGAATATCCGTCGAAGCACTTTAAAAATACCACTATAACAGATATACTTATTTCTTTAGTTAAAATAACGCGTATCCGTGTTGAATTTGTTCTTCTTATTCATCGAGTGTAAAAGTCGATGCAATGCCACTGCAACGGTTGGTACAAAAGAGAGGCTTAGGAGGGCGTTTCTGATTTCCCATGGAGCTGCACGCAGATTGGCGATGAATAGGTGCCCACTTCTCTTGGGAGAGAGGAAAAGACGATGAAAAAGGAGCAAAGGGTAAATTATTAGGAAAGACAAAAGTCTATAGGTAAACCGCAAAAGAATTTGAAGCTGTAAATTAGAAAGAAAGCAATTCATTCATATGAACCTGTATTTCTCGATTCCACAAGACATAAAATGGAATCTAAAATTTTTAATTACAAACACCGATTGGTCGAAATTAATATTTACTGAGAAAATTCCTTATTTTCGGGGGACTTAGGGTAAAAATGAATCACCGAAGAAGAACGAATAATTCATACTAAAAAACTGGTAGAAATGTACTAAAAATAGTTAAAATTAAATAGAAGAAAAGGAGTTTCAGGACTGAATGTTAGCAAATTATTTCATCGAAAGAAAATTTAAGTATCGGACTTTGTGTCATCTGCTTCACAGTAACTCAAAAATCTTTAAATAATACCGCCATCTAAGAATAAAACCGCAATTACAGAGACAACAAAAAACGAGAAATCTGAAAAAAGAGGGACAGCATTAGATGAAGATGCTAGGAAACATTTTTGATAAACGATAGTGTAGTCGACTTTCAAGGAATATTAGGAAAATAACTTAACCGAGACCTTTAAAGACAAGAAGGTAAATCCGGTGCTTCTTGAGCAGCATCAGCATCATACATACTAACTATTCAACGACAGAAAAAGAAAAGATAATTTCTTGCCGCAGAGATGGTATGATAGAAGAGTGGTTTGAGAAAGAAACAGAGTTTTTAACTTTTCAACGAAACGGTAGGAGCGTTGTTGCAAAGGATACACTATGCGCATTCAACTATTCCCAACCATACGGAAAACTCGATTGGTTTTTTAGGCTTACAACGAGCGCAACTCTCAAAGCGAATGCAGTGCTCTTCTCAAGAAGTGGAAAGATCATGAAGAAATAACAGTAAAACTAACATCTGGTCAAAAGACACGCGCTGCCCCACAGAATCGGTTCAAGTCTATCTGAAGAGCCCACTGTCTGCTTAGCACCTTTCATAGGCGCATACTCAAGTAGAGGCTTGCATAAACCTCTTGTAATGGAGTGAATTCCCATCTCAGAGCATTTTCAAGTTGGACGAAGAATCGGAAACAAGCGGCTTGCGATGGAAGAACTATAAACATAAGAGAATTCGCTATAGTGAGATGGAACGAACAAAAAAGGCTGCAGATTAGATGGAAAGTTCCTTTGAATCGTGACATGAAAAGAGCGGATATGCAATTGAAACCCCAGTGATTCACCAAAAAAATCAATCCAAGGCAAGAAATACAGCGGAAGAATCGATAACTATAGCTCTACTGGAAAAGAAAGGATACATCATGATAGCACTACTTTCATAAAAAGAACGTATGAATCCATAAATGTCACTGAAACTATAGAATTAATGAAAATTGAGATAGAATCGTCACTACATATTTGAGACGTTTTCTGAGACAAAGTAGGACTTCGATATCTTTTTCTGATTTTCCACCACGAATTGGAATCACTCAAAAATTCTTTTAACATATCTTATGTGAAATCGCTTTCTTAGGAATTATGGAAATATTAGTCTTAAACGTACGGAGCCATGTGAACCAAGTATCAATTAAAAAGCAAGGTAAAAACACCTGATACTCCACGTATAACAAACATCTACCCAAAACGGCTCAATTACCTTAGAAATTCAGAAACTTTCCAGGATTTTCTGCGGATTAAGGATGATTGCTAACCCCGATATGAACATACATGTAAAATTATTCCAAATACTCAACCAAAGAGCACATGTCGTTGACCGAGCATTTTTCAGCGCAATTCCGAAAATAAAATACGTTTCTAAGTCGGTCGATCGAAAACAAAAATAATTATTTCCGACTGGCTCACTCTTATGCGCCAAATCGAGGGAAATAATATATCGGGCGCTCTTTGTGCATTCGCGCACCAAGTAAAAATTTGCGCATAAGAAAATGGCCGCAAGCGATGGATTGCGGCGAGGGAAAAAATAATGATAACGGGCGATTGTGGGAAAAAACGTGTTCTCCCTGACCCGTCGACCATATCATGCCATTTTCAAGATCGCCGAACAAAATCCGTACGAAAAAAAGAGTGGTAAAGAGAGAATCGGGATCAGCGATGCAAGAATTAACTAGCCTCACACTCCACTTCCAATGCCTCTACAACATTTCAGGGCGAAATTCAAAAGGTTTTCGAAATTTCAGAGCCCCGAGGAATCGGCAGAGAGGGTTTTTTTCAGCGAACGATATTCCGATCTTGCGGAAGGCATTGCACCATCGGAAAGATGAATGTAATTGAAACTTGGAGTGATTTTGTGGGGCGGCGTGGCTTCAGAGGGGCATCCGGATAAAGCGATGCGGACGCTCTTTTCCGATCCGCTGAACTTGGATTTTTTTATTGAGGACGAAAGGTACGCCAGAATAAGGATACTCTTGCAAAAATACCTCCCGTATCAATTTTTTCCAAATTTAAGGGGCCTATATCTAAATTATATATATTATTAACTATACCATTCTTAAGAAAGTAAAGCAATACATTAAGTATGGTACTTGAAAAAATCATTAATAGCTAATTATTTTTACCTCGAGAAGGTCAATTTTGATTTCGAATAGTTAATTCAGAAATAAAAATTAGCGTTTTAAATAAATTTTCTTCCTCCCACCTATAGAATCTATCGCAGAAAAGCCATAAGTTTTCCTACCGTGTTTTCATCACCAAGAAGAAGACGAAAAGATAAAACACAAAAAGGATAAGAGAAAGGAAATAACTTTGCAAAGGAGGTGAACACTATATTATATGATTTTTAATCTGTTTTTTCATGTCTTCGACATATAAGGATTTTAAGCAAAAGGCTTCTGTTCATTTTGAACTTACAAAAGCTCTAAGAGCCTCGAAAGATAAAAAATTCTGAATCATTACTTTTTCATATATTTTGCATTTTAAGCATTAAGAACTTAAAAATTCATAAACTATGTAAAGTAAATTAGTGGAATCTAAACAGATATCAAATTAGAAGGCACACCACGAAATTGACAAAAAAAGGTAATATTTGGTAGCAATTTTATCCTGACATAAAAGTGATCAGAGAGAGGGAAATGTACCCGCAGTGCCAGATTTCTTCCGATCTTCTCTTCTTTCCCCTAGGAACCGACGGATAAGTGGTTAAATTGGCAATGTATACAAGGTAACTGCAGTAGCGGAAGCTGCATTTTGATGGAGCAACATTTTAGTCTGCAGGCGAGCATCACGGCTTGTGAATAAATAAAATTGGTCGGATGGACCGAGGGCTTTACACCTTTGATGCTGAGCCTCCATTACAAATCCGTTTCAGAGCATGGAAACTAACACACTGAGGGACAAATTCCCTAAACACATTTTCAAGCAAGAACATCGACCTTAAGCCGATGAAGTTTTAAATCAGACGCTCGTATAATGCGAGATATCGGATGAAAGAAATGCGCGAGATTCATGGCACTGAAACAGCTTCTTTCAGTCAAACTAATTCAATTTTTCATGGATGCTGAGTTTGGGAGCAAAGTATAGAAAGCAATTTTCGGAATAAATCGAAATTGGCTTATTTTGCATAATACGTAGAGTTACAATTCTGATTCACACTAATATTCTTCCAACAAAACTCAGAAAAAATACTAAGACCGAAATATGTAGTTAAATTTCAGATCTTGAAGGAAAACATGCCCAAATTCTATAGAAATATTTAGCACCAAAAAACGGTCGATTGGAATAGATTTGTCAAAAGGCACGTTTGATACAATTTATTGACAAATACTCGAAGTTTGGTTAAAATAAAACCAAATATCTTTTTACTTTGCAATTAATATTCTTATTTTCATGCCTTGTCCTATTTTTCTTCGATTGCATCTCAATCAGGCAAATAAAATCAAGAAACTCAACGTAAAGGTGCTTATAGCGTTTTTCAGATCTTAATTAAGTTCCTAAAATTCATCGCTTAGTGCTATCATGATCGACTTCAACATAGAAAGAGAAAAACTAATGTTATAAAATATTCTCTTAATTTTTCTACGATAGAGCAAACCGCCAAATATATACCCCTTTGTGACAATAATTATTTATATTTTCTAATCACTGCATCAACCTTCGTTCCATATATTTCCGTGGCGTATCTTAAATAGTAGAAGAGCGGAGAGATCCCCGTTGGATTCAATTTCAACGCACGTCCGGAGCCCCTTGATTCCCGCAACCCAACTTACCAAAGAAGACCCCTTTAGCAGAATATCAATCAGGTGGGGATGGAGCGCTTAAACGTAGGAAAGGGCGACCCGCAGGTGACATCGGAAAGAGATGGCATTAATTGGGAGGCGTTTCGAAGCATCTGCAAGCGCCATTTGTGCAAAGCATGATGGAGTGGAGGGCGGTCCAAAGGCGCCCCCCCGAGCACCAGCGGGCGCCCCCCCGCCGTGCATCACCACCGCTGCTGCCCCCTCTCGCTGCACCAACGTCAGCGAGAGCCAATTGAATTTGTGCACGCGAGATGGGTGTTTACCGTACGAAGGGAGGGTAAATAGGGACAAGTGCAAAATGGGTGGGCCTGAGCGCATGCGCGATACAGTCCCATATATATTCATGGGAGGAGCTATAGAGGAGGGTGGGGGACCCACAAGTTAGGCCACACACACACATTTGCAGCCCATTCGGTTCAATAAATAGCATTAATACGAAACCACTCTCTACCTCTACCTTGATCTGAAAAAAATGCTCGGAGAAGGCCATTTACCCACTAAACAGAAAGCACAAATAGTTCGTGAATTATCTATCTGTTTTCGGAAGTGACGTAAATCCTCATGTCCCAATTTTGGAACAAAGAATAAGGTGGATCCATTATTCGGGAAAAAAGAAAAATCCGACTTCTCGAAAATCTTTCGGCGAGAAACTGCATCTTATTTCAGAGTCTTAATGCGATAAAGAGGAATTCAATCGAAATTTTTTATTATTTTATTTCTTAGTTAAACTATCAGAACATTCTGACTAACTTCTGCTTACCATAAATAAGTTGACTGTAGAAATTTTGCCGAATTCCACCAATGTAAATGAAGAATACACGTGTAAATTACTGTGTAAATTACACTACAATACATATCACACGATATCAAAAAGAACGTTGAAAAAGTAGAAAGAGTAATCGGGTTAGCTAATATATTCACTACGAAAATAAGACGAAAAAATGATAAAAAGATATATTTTAATAAAAGTATTAAAGACATATTAAAATGTATTACGCCCCGAGGAATTCCTAGACTTGAAATGAAAAACCCTAGAGATAAAAATGCAATACAGATCCATTCCTCACTCATTACACGTTCAACGTAGAGAACAGAGAGGAAGAAGAATTTATTATAATTACATAAATAACTTAATAATTGAATTCGGTATCGTTGAAATTTAAAGCATACTAACTACTTTACTTCATAAAAAACTGGCATCAATATCGGAGGGAAAAGATATTAATAATTGTTTGGCTGAAAAATTCGAGCGAATCACAGTAAAGGGGATTTCTTTTTTTCGAGCGTTGAAGTCTCCTTGGGTGAACGCTCTCTAATGTTACGCTTACATCGGAATCATCTGATAAATCAGTATTAAGAGCAAATATTTCCATTGACTTCGATTCACATACACGAAAAATTAACAATTTTTACTCGAATGATTACGAAAAATGAGAAATCTAGCACTTTTACCACTATTTTTTCTCAAACTTTCTATGTTTCCGACTGATAAACTAAGGTGTTATCATCGAGCAGTAATCTGAAGAAAACCAAGGGATAGAGTTCAAATTAATGGAGCAAAAATCGCCTAGATTAACTAGCTAGCGTGATTATCAAATAGACCGGTAGAATAAAGAATAAGTCGCACTAGGAAAAGAACTTGTAATATAATTGTAAACAAAATAAATTGGCATACGTTAATGGACTTTTCAATATGGTAATTTTAAATGGCTGTTTTAGAAACGGTAATTTCGTATATTTATAATAATAATAATAATAATAATAGTTGTAGTAATAATGTCATAAGAACTTAGAACTCATATTACCTTACTAACAAAAGAATTCTCACAATTTCCACATTCATTAAAATTTTCTATCGAAATTTACACCATAGCTTAAGTATATTGTTCTACTAAGCGAAAATATTTTTCAGGAATTAAGGAGCTCAAGTCACACCAATCAGAAGCCGAATATGTTGTTCTTGCAGAGATATTAACATTATTAATACACAAATTATGGTACAGCGTAATACGACATATATCAGAATAGATAGAGGTGATCATATAAAGACGTTCAATTTTTTTAGAATTTAACTACACAACGTTTCATATTTCTGAGGGCATCAGAGTTCAATAAGTTTAACAGAAATTAGAAAAATAAGCTACAAACTAAATGAACGCATAAACTTAAGGCTTCATTCCATCTATTAAGGCTTTTGATCTTGTCTTAAAATATTATCCTTTTTCACAAAATTAAAATAATGTTAAATTTTATACTTTAATTATTCACCTTACATTGAACTAATCCTACAAACTTTGACAACTCTCTAAAACACGAGGTTATACACCAAGATTGTACATCGATATTTTATTAATCTTTAGGCAAAACCTTCAAAGTTACGGAGATTACATATTTGGGGAGATTAAATATTTAAAAATAATTGAAAATTTTTGAAAAGTTACGATGCCGAATCGAATGACTAATCTTCTCACGATTAATAATAATTCTAACTTTTTGAGACAATTTAAAAAACTGGACAAAAACATTCGTAAAGAAAAAACTCAAACACATTAGTCAAAGTTGTTTTTGGAAAAAGGGATGCTTTTATTTTTTGCTCAGCAATTGAAAACGGAGCATTAATATCAGTGAGCAATTCCTCTTCATTGATCCCGACTGGATTCATATTGTCCAAAACCTATTTATCATCGACTGAAATGGCTTCCAGTGGCGAACATGACAACGTAAATTTTCTAAACATTAATCATATACAAAAAGGAAGCGTTTTCCATGACAGCGATAAACCAAGAGCGTTAAACCAGAAAAAAGGAATAACCGCTTTGCCCAGATGCATGCAGCTGCTTCAAACGCATTCTGCGCTTTGCGAAATTTATGCGTGAACGTCGAATTCACAAAACAATTTTTCCAGACTCGCGATGATCGATACCCCAAAATAATGTTTTAAATGACGGTGTTAAACAGTCCGCCGGAGTTTTAGCGAAATGAATGGACAATTGGAAAGTATCGGCGAGAGCAAGACAAGCCTGAGCCCATTATTTCTGTTTCGTACGCTTGTATAACGCAAATACAGCAGCAAGAGCGGGCGAATCGAAGATTGGTATGACTTACAATCAGAACTCATGATCGGTAGTAAAAGGACAGCTGTGGGAGACTGGAACTTACCTGTAAGAAAAAAGAGAAAGTCATGTTAGGAAAACAGAAATAATACAGAAATTTATCTTGTAGTATAAATGTGAAAATTTACGACAGATTTATCTGCTTAAAAGTTGAGATACATTTTGAAATAATAGGCTGACTGAAAAAAAATACTCATGTGATTGTGACCAAGCTTATAATTTAGTAATCATAATTCTACATTGCACAAATTTAAGATTTCAAAAAATAATTTTTCATTTTCATTGACTATAAATACAAATATAATCGATGTGATTCAGCTTTACTTGGTGGAGCTATATTATATTATAGAGAAATAATATATATTATTATATTATAGAGAAATATATTATATTATAGAGAAATAAATACAATAATTTCCACAGAACTTTGGTAAACTGAACTTGATCCAAAATTTTTACACCAACCGATTTCTAATTAATTCATCGATTATTAATTACATCCAGGTACAACCAGGTGTTTTATTTCCTTCATAACCGAAAGAACGATAGATAAAGAGGAACGTGAATTTTTGCGTTAGGTACCACAAATTCTTAAATATGTTCTAATAATTATAACCAAAATAAAATCAAACTGCTCAAATGATGTTCGACGGAATTACACCATGCAAATCATTTATTGTTTCAGTTAAACGTTCATGATTTTTACCAAGAAAAAATCCATTTAATTTACAATATCTCCACAGAATGAGTTAAGTATTAGTGATGTAATGGATATTATATCACCAAGGATAACAAATTAAGTTTAAACCGGCAGCAACAATGATATAATACTTTCCGCTTTGCTTGTGTCTCATTCCAGTTATTCTTGTAAAGCAAACCAAACTTGGCTCTAAGAGACAATTGAGCATTGTTACAAAATCCACATTTGGCGTCAAAACAATAACCAGTAACACGTACAAAACGAATCAGATAATCGAGTCATCGCACGCCAACGAGGAAATGTTCTCCGTGCAAAACAGATTGTTATCATAAAAGACACGCTGCAAAACATTTGGCAATAACTCCCCACGTTCACAACGTTAATCAGATACGCAATTTTTACGCATGGAAATAATTACACCACCAACTTTTCCCATCAACACGTCAAAAATTCCGCATAAGATTATTTGAAAATTATCTTCCCAAAATTGGCGCGATACCAATTATCCCAATCAAGAGGACGGAAACCAATCATAGCCAAACTAAACTCCGAAAAAAATGGCTAATCCGAATCGATCCTCTTTTTACGTGATTCGAAAGCAATTTACGGGCGAAGAAATAAGTAAATAAAACGGAGGCATCGGGATAACTAAAGAAAACAATTCCGGCGTCGCATAATCCCGAATTAACTCGGCGCGCTAATATCTTCCGAAGAGTAAATATAAATATTCGATTAAAAGTATTCATTTGCGCAAGATACGCGAAATTCCGAAACCAATATTTTATTTTTATTTAACGCCAAATATCCAATCAACTTGGAATTAATAAATGACTTGAAAATGCGATGAATAATGACGCCAATCTCGCTGAAACTGTAGACAGTGATTTCCGATAATGCGCCCAAATTATTTATAATTAGGAATAAAAAAGACAGGTGGGAAAATTTATCACCCACCTATCGCGTCGGAAAATGAGTACGATGGGTATTGATTTTTATCGACCGAAACTGACAATCATTGGAACAAACGATTTTCTTCAACATCAAAGAGTAGCATTTGGGAGACAGAGTAAGACTGAGATACAATCGCGTTTTGAATTAAGACAAAATCAAAAAATATCTAAAAGAAAACTTGATTCACTAACCGATCTTTGAAGATTACATATTAATGAAATAATCATACATACGATACATAGCCCATGTCTTACACATGGGGACTTTGAAATACTTTTGGCTCCTGGCGAATGAACGCATTAATCATTAATAAAATTATTAATACACGACATTGTTTGAGGCATCGCTACCTCAACATGAAAAAGAATTATCTTATACAATTTCTTACTTCGACGTATTTTCATGACGTAACTGAATTATTGTTCGCAGAAAATCGCACTTGCAGAGAGAAGCAACTGTAAAAAGCGACAACGGCACACGAAATTCGGGCTACTTTTAAAATCGACGATACATTTACAATCATCCAAATTACCATTAACAAATTCCAATTAATTTCTTCATCCGAGGAATTTTAAGTGATTTCCACCAGAAGAAACAGCCGAACTGAAATCACTTTCGTAATAAAATATGCTATTTTTAGTAAAATTTATAATTAATTTGTTTGAAGTCGTGCAGATTTCGTTACATATATGTTATGAGATTACATTTTAGTCTTAATACTAACGCAAAGGATGGCAGTCAACCAAGTATCTCCATCATAGACGAGAGCCTAACTCAAAACATAAGCACTGCGGTCAAATTATTTAGAAAAAGCTGAAGAGATATGAAAGAATTGTTGTCGGAGATGAAAAGATGTCCGAAAGAAATGTGCTCATCAAACGATGAGAAATCTCGAACTATCCGAAAACGAGAGCCAATGAGTACAATGCACGATGGAGGGATCTTTCGTTCGTTCTATCGCAATATTCATAAGCGTTCGTCTTACGAAGGAATTTGAAAGAAAGCGTTTGAAAGAAGAAAAAATCAATTGACGTATAAATAAATAATGAATGAAAATTGAAAAAATAAAAAAACAATAAAGAAAGGCGATCTTAAAAGTACGTAGGATTTGTAAATTAACTTTTATAGTAATGTCACCCAAAAGTGCATTAAGAGTTTCAAACCACGAATTACAGAAATTAAGGGAAACGATGCATTCTAGTGCTTGAGAAATAACACTGCCTTAGGTCAATGAGGAGAGCTCAACTGGTGGTGTAGCCCAGATAAACAAGTGACGAATGATCAAACGCGTAATCGTCGGCGGAAGACAATGCAAAAGAAACGCTCTTATGGCAAAAATGCTTTCATTGCATCCGAATAAAAATTCCAAGTTCGTCTGAATGTGATAAAACACGGACCAACATATTTAAAAATAAAAAGAAAATCATTAACCGAGAAATCTTTCGAAAATAAATAATGGGAATATTTGCAATAAATTGCGCTTTCTTTCGGTGTCGTATTTTCACTAATTAAGACCCAAAATACATTCCGCCGTCGTAAAAAGGCATATTTCCCATTCCAAATGAAGAAGCGCAGCGTCGTAAATTAAACTTACAATAATAATCCCGAGAACGCCTCGAAAATGTATTTTAGCGCAATCGTTTATTTATAGCAACGATTTCACCACGTGACTCGGACGACCAATTTTCACCCTAAGAAACTAGACCGTAAAAGTTAATTCGCGATGTTAGCAAAACGACGCTAAAAAGTTTTGAAAGCGTCGGACGGAAAGCGCTCCGCCACTCTTTCGACTCTTCGGGAACGATTTAAAAATGATAAACATTGACTTTGAGAAGAAATTGAGTCGCGCGAAAAAATAAAAAACATTCGCGACCGAGTGTTATGGCGAAAAATGACTGACAAGCGAAGTTTGGCGGAAAAAAACGGCGAATTTGTGTGTACCCGTGGCGTGGAGCGCGTCGACGCGTAGCCAAAAGAATTGATTTTGTAGAAATTGCGAAAAACGACGAATAACCGTGAGAATCAATAAACTAAAAGCTAACAAAATTATACACGTTCAACACGATATATCAGGCAATTTACGGTCGAGAGAATACGACAAATAAATGCAATTAAGCTTCACAATAGTGAGTTTCCATCCCCACCCCGACGAACAAACATGGGTAATGTATCAAAATATGAAAAGACTAATAAATAAGGACGCACAAATAGATCGTCGAACGGGGGAGCAACTATGAAAACGGCTATTTGGATGGAAAACAGAAGAGTAAATAAAGTCGAATTTACGGGGTTAAAGTGTGACAAACAGCTGAATAGGAAATTGGAATCCCATTCAATATGAATACAATCGATTCCGAGCACGCATGAATGACAATATTGCGGAATTTTTAAAAATATTAATTAGGCTTCCCTCGACGCATTCCCCTCCCAAGTCGCAGGCTGTTTATTTTGAAGCATGCTGTGATATTGGCAAAGTATGAAATGGCTATGTTGCTGATAAAATACGGCTAATTGTGACGGCAATGACACTGGGAGAGAGCCGCAAGGGGGAGGTAAAATATCTGCATCATTACATTTGGGGCGGTGGAGTGGATGATGCGCCGTTCAAATGTTTTAAACATGAAATCACGTACACGCAAATGCAATCAAAACTGAGAGCACGTACGTCACTGTTGACCGATGCACGATATATAAGTTTTTGTTTCGGGAAAAAATCTCATTAGGCGCGCGGGAACCAATGACCGGATCAAAACTTTTATCGGAGGAAGTTATGGCGATAAAAACGACGCGGATGATGGCGATAATAATAATATCAAATAATATTCCCTCCGCAATTTCCATCGGAAGTACGACTGCCGCACAAACAAAAGAAACGCACGGGTGTCAAGACGAGGATAGGAATAGACGGAGACGCGAAAAAGCCCTACTTAACTGTAAAATACGGTTTTGTTTTTCCGAACTGCAGCGCCATCCGCAAAAATTCCTAAGCGGACAGATAGGAGATGTAATCCCGAATGAAAGGAAAAAAATATCCCATGGATCAAACAAGAAAACCCGAATATATTTCATAAATATGACAGCGGCGAAAAAAAAGAAATACTTTCCGAAAAACAGCGCCGCAAGGAACACAATCATTCTCATGGAAAGCCAAACACATCCAAAAGCCCAAATCCAGATATCTGATTATCCAAATCCAGAAATAAAATAAAAGAAAAAATTAAATTACGGAAAGTATTGTTTCGAATTCATACGCGCAGATCCGGGGAGATCCCCGAATTACGATTCCTGCTCCTTTCTCTCACTGTGAAAAAAAAGATGATTGCAACGCCGCTGGAAATATATACGTTATCACCCATAAAAATCCGACATTCCGATATCGCCTCCGAATAACCGGGAAAAAATTTAGGAGAATTCCAATATATTTTGTCATCCCAGAAACGAGATGGGGACGGATACCTTGATAAAAACGTCGGACAAAAGCAACGGAGGCAAATTAGAGAAGGCGAGCTTCCTACAATTCCGAAAAGATATCGAACGGAATTGCATATCGGAATTCGAGTTACCATACTTGGTCTATCTAGATGCGCCCTGCACACCGACTACATTTTTCTCACAAAATTGATTCCAAGAAGTTGTATAGAAGCCTGTGTTTCTAAGCCTTGATTAGTTTAGTTACTTTTCATGTTTTGGGTTCTGTCACAGCTTACAGAGACTGCACGTAATCCTCATTTTTCAGATTTAACACAAATGATAAGTAATTCGAAATATTCGAACGAGTTTATAATATATGCCGACGGACACGTCTATTTAGGAAGCCCAGTCTCATGTCATTACTCCGACGAATAGCTATATATTTTTAATGCTGTCTGAGGAATGAAAATCAGTGGATGCTTCTGGAAGGTTCGCAGTGATTAGTAGCAGTAAGCTAAATGTTAAATTTAAAAGTTCTTCGACAGCTGATGTCATTTGGTTCGTGATTTTCCTCCGGGAATCAAACCCGAGGTCACCAAAGGCGATCGCACTGCCCACTTGTCTATCCGGAAGTCACTATGAAGGTACTTCGGTATCAGAGCTACGGATTCGAGAAACAAGTACTGTGCCTTTATTCGAGAGTATATAACAGCGGTAATAATATTATACAAACAAATATACGCCGTACAGTATCAAAAGAAGAATAAGTAGACAAAGGCCCACGTCAATTATCTCATCGCATCGGAAAAATCACGCATATCTCGTCCGCTAAGAGAACCTCAACTTACCTGAGTTAGTCTCAATTATCCGTGGGAGGAGACACGATTATTGGCGTCTGTGCGTTGCAATCCCAGGGATTTGACGCGGCTTGCGGTTTTTGATGAAGAGAAGAGTGACAGCCACAATGCAACGAACGAAAGATAGAACGACGAAGCGCGTGAAGGCGATTGATTACCCACGCTGGCGTTTATATCGCGACTGGAAACGTAAAACAAAAACAATAAAAAGGAAGGCTTGGGGGTGTATATGTGACACAGGGGTTGGAGCTTAAGTCCCGCGGAGTAAAGGAAAAAAAGATGCATAAATAAAATGGCAGAGAAATATGGGGACGGGAGATAGGTGATGCAAAGAGAACTAGGATGCTCTTTTTTGCCGACGAGGGTTATAAAGGGGAGGATAAAAAAAGAGGCACACACGCTGACATTCGTCGCGGTCATTATTACAAGAGGTAATGGCGGCAGATTAAAAAAGAAAATGACCTCTCATCCCACAGCCGCCACGCACCCCACACCGAGAGGGATTAAATTGTCACATCTGTAAAAATGAAAAAGTATTAAAAAAATAAGGGGACAAACAAATAAAGCGAAGAGTGAAAGCGCGGGCGAAATAAAAATATACAGAGAGGGAAAGCGGCGGCTGATGGTCGCAAGATATCGTTAAAACGGAGATGATCGGCGGAAGTGTGTGCCGGAAAAAAAGGACTTTTATTCGAGGTGCGTTGCAGTTCGAGGGGCAGACCACGCGAAAATGGAAAATAGAGGAATGGAATTACACTCCTGCAGGAATGTCATTGTGGAAATATCGAATAAAAAGGATGCGTTGCGTGAATTAAGGGAGGGAAAGTAAGTAAAGCAGTTAGCAAAAGTAAAAAATGACGAATAAATTATACCTGTGAATAACGGAGATCATACGTATAAATAAACGCCGGGTTAACCAAGGATTCTACGACTGATTTAAATGCGCTTATTCGCGAGACCAGTATCTATTCCATATGTAGAATGTATATAACTCATTTAAAATACAACGAATATAGCTTAGAATCAATGTACATTAATCCAAGGTTAGTTGAAAATTTTCCACTGAAAATTAATGCATAAAATTTAAAGGGTGTAGGCCTTCATAATAATTCAATAAAGCGAACTTAAGTCATTCTTACAAGTTATATCATAACGTTCCTCATTTATTGTAGGGCGTTTATAAGATTTGCCTCGAAAGGCTAAATACTAACGAAGATAAAAAGCTACTCATCTCTTCATTATTTTAGCAATACCTGTACTTCATCCGGCACATTAGGTCTGTCACGTCAAACGCGCTGAAATTCCGAATATTTTCCAAAAACTACAAAGCAAATCTATTAAAAAACCGACGTAAACGTGAAAAAACGAACTCGTTCGCAGAGACTCTAGAAAAAACCGAGTCTACAATCCTTCGCATTTATTTTTAATTCCAACGTAGAAAAACATAAGGATTATCGAGAGCACACGTGACACAGAGTGGCGTCTCTCCACCCCATTGTCTCACCCCTTGTATTCTCGCCTTCTGGCCGATGAAATTGCTCCCGTATTATGATTATTGCAGCGCGAGTATAAACCGCCGATGTGGTGTTGGGGGGAGGGGGCGGGATTGGGCGGGGGAAAAGCGATTCCAGGGATGAGAACGCGTGACGAAAAATAATAACGGCAAATGCTCGCGAATTACAAAAGCTTCCAAAATGTGACGCAATGCCGAAATGGCATAGATATGACGTTTGGTAATACAAACGCATGCGAAACCCATAAACAACGTCATATTCGAGCGATATGACCCTTCATTTGCGCCCATGGGCGAGGGGAATGAAAAGAGGAATTTAGAAGGGCGATGAAGGCATCCAGTGGAGGAATTCGGCGGATACAATGGCATGGCGAAAAAGAGGGAAAATCGGTTATTAGCGGAGATAGGCGAAGAAAATAGCCTCGCGCAATTATTAATTCCGGCATTTAGTGCGGTGGAGAGACGTGCCTCTAGAATCATGAGCACTGTGCTGTATGCCGGACATTAAAAAGGGTTCGTCGTCGACACAGTAAGTTCAAAGAAGGGTATGAAAATCCAGCATTAACTCCCAAATTCATGTAAAGTACACGTTGGTAGGGTAACGATTGTAATAAAATTAATAGGATCAATCGTGAATTTGTGCAATTTCACAGCAACAATCTTGAAAAACTCTTCCATAGCAGATTTTTAATTTGATACATTTCGTAAACTTGTTGACACGTTCAGGTGAAGTACCACATTTCCCATCTCATATATAAGCCCTAATAGGCCTTTACCTGAAGATGTCGACGCGTTATATCAAATTAAACATCGAATTATGAAATATCTAAGGGTTTTTCTTTTTAAGTTAGTTTGATAACTGTAATCTAGTATCTGAATTATTCAGTGTGCTAGAATTCACTTGCAAACAAAGTGGGATTTATTTAGGTAATCATTTCGTTAAATTGGAACTTTTGCCGTTGCTATTCCATTTACATCTCGCACATCGCCCTTGTTTGCCTCATAAATAAACAACTGAATGGTTGCTTTGACGCGGACGTTATTGCATCGCATTCGATAAGTTGTAGTAACAGATATTGGATAAGTTGTAGTAACAGATATTACTGTTATTACCTATCGGTAAAGAAAGTCCTTCATATTCGAACTGCGAAAGTATCTCGGGTTTGTTCTTATAAGGATTATCATATTTCGTGAGGAACGTAAAATCATAAATGTTTGATGATAATCCCGCAGGACCATTGCAGAGGGGACGAATTACCGAGCACTTAAACTGTTTAAAACGACCAGGGTTTCCTTAGATGAACTCGCAATAACATTCTCGATCCAACAAAATCCAAGAATGACATCATTCCAAACCCACTAACATTTGCCGAAAGATCGAACGTAAAACGCAGATTAAGTTTTCTTTATGTAATGTTACACACGAGTTTTATCTCGCCATTCCTGATGAGAAAGCACACGGCAGAGAAAATAACCATACGGATGTGAAGAAGACGACGGCGTAAAAAATTAATCCTTATCGAGAATAAAAATATGGCGAAATAAAAGTGGCTATTAAAAGAGCGGAAACTGCCGCTTTGACATTTCCATACGCCGTACAACAATAGTTTTCATTAAAAGTGCCCCCCGAGAAGCAAGGAAATTCGCACATCCGAAATCTTATTAATCCCTCCACACATAAATCCGAAATTGTTTCACAAGAGCCGTTAGGGATTAACGACCGCCCTTCTAACTGTAAGACCATTTCGGGAAATGCTTTAAAAAAGCAGAACACACACACAAACATCAAGTATAACACACAAAAATAGGAGGAGGGAGAAAGTTTCACGTTGTGACTGAATAAGTTTGCAGAGATATCGATCGAAAAAAATTTCGATAAACAGAAATTGTCCAGATTGTACGAGACGAGGAGAAATTCCATGGCGCAGTAGAAAATCGGATGTTTAAAGAGGCGTAGGACAAGGCGAATGTGTGTGTGAGAGAGAGAGGTGATAAAAGTGGGAAAAGAGAATAAAGCGGTTTATGTGTATGGGTGTGGAAATGATGGCTGAGAAATGGTCTCTGGATGGAGTCATATTCGAGAAGGAGCGATAAAATAAAAGAATGCGGGAATAGAATTAACCGATCCTTCGAATTATTCTTTCGTAGTCGAAACCTTGTATTCACGAAAAAGGGACAATAATTCGGAAAAAGCATGTCTTGAGTTGTTCTTCCGATGTGTAAGTGCGTAGCGGAATGCGTCTTTCGATGTAAATACAAAAGAGCATTTGAACCGATACACTGTTCCAGTCAGATAATTCCTGAATGGAAAACAGTACGAATATCCATTTTACCAACGAATTAATTCAAGAATTTTAGATGCTTACGATAATGGCAAAAAACGGAAGAATTGATTCAAGAACTACTAGTACTATGAAGCATTTCCGTATAAATCGCTCTGGATCTCAAACATCAAAAGGGAAACGAATTATCAGTCAGCATATTTAATACATACATATATATATATATATATATATATATATATATATATATATATATATATATATATATATATAATGAATGAATAAATTCATACATACGGATAATTATACTAGAGCTACAATACATCACACAGAAAGGTTTGAATAAATTTTTCTCTAACAAAAGAGAAGTGAATCACAGAATCTATGACTGAGGAGATAATTGTCAGAATTGAGGCTTAAGTCAACTCTATTGAAAGGCTCGCGAAACTATCGAAACTAATATCTAAACTCAAATGGTTCTAAAAGTAGATTCGAAATCCAGGTACTCTTACTAAGTATCTCATTAAGTATCCGATAGTAGTAATTGAATAGGATTTGAAAATGTAGAGGAGAAGAATGAAGCAAGGAGAGGAGAAAAAGTGTGATTCACACATCAGTGGGGAGCACACACTCTCTCTCTCTCTGCCTCATCAAATTCTCGCATTTATCCAGCCACCGCCAGCACTTATCCCACCACAGCACCCAAAAAATCTCCCTCCACTGCGCACTGCACGGGTTTCAACAAGTAGCCCAAGAAAGAATTATCCTTCGTAATAGGCCGCGTGCGGGACACGTTCCGCGTGGCGTGATACATCGAGGGATCCATTTTGCACTATTTAAAACGAATAGAACAACTTAATCAAACGGCGGGGTAATTAACATGTTCGCCGATGAGACTCTACATTGATGATAAACCAGTGATTTATTATTGACTTTGAATTAAAAAATTAATAGATCAGTCTCTAGAATTCAACTATGGACTATAATATTTATACCTATATGATAGGATACTTAAATTATTGGTTTTTCAAATAATGAGTACGTAGAGGTTTTCCGAAAATTCCGTGTTCTCTTTTTCGATAGCGATACACGATTTAAAAAATATACCCTTCAGGAGGTTCAGGACGTAAAATGATTTTTCCCCATATAAAACAGCGATCAAAATTAAATAATACTATCATCAATTTTCTAGACCAGAAATACGCGTTGGGAAAACTTTTATGAAGAATGCGTGGGTAACCGCACTTGAATTAGGTGTTGCGTACAATGAAATACTGTAAACGTCGATGAAGCACATCCAGAAGTAAGCTCATCGCTCAATCAATGTAATTCGAATATCTTCCATTCTATTGTCACTAAAACTAATTAATGAAATAATAAAATTATTCATTAATGATAATAATTCGTTTCGGGAAGGAACGAGAGGATCGTACCTTAAGATTCAAACGAGACTAATTAACGAAAAGAATTAAATTAGCCCGGAAAGTTATATTTTGTATCTTTTCAATCTGTCAGAAATAATTTTCCTTTCGCGTAGCTCGATATAAATAAATGACCTACCTTATTATTATGATTCTGTACGCCATGACAAACATGTTCAAATTTTGTGGCACTCCCTTCACGAACCCTGCAGGTTTAATAATTACTATTGTTTCTAAACTTGAAATTTTTAAGAATGAGATGATGATTTTGTTGCTTTATCTTGTTAATATTCATTCCTTTGCAATATACAATTGAGCTACAGACAACCTGTACATCGTGAAAGCAATTGCACTAATTATTTCGGTTTCTACGAAATTGACGTGATTCATTCCTCGGTATACGAGAATAGACAGCATAGAGAGGTATTCTCGTACTAGATCATCCCTTTTCGTTTATTTATCCTTAAAGAGTTCACTTACTGTTGCCTTTAGTAAACATTCGGAAGATCACGCGATGCGTACTAGGGATCTTAAAAAACACGCGATTACGATAAGCTGATATTGAATTTCTTTTTCGATAAATAATCCATAACGAATCGTATTTTCAGGATGCGATGCGAAGTAACTTTTAAGCGTCCATAAATAGAAGCAGCGCCTTAAAATGGCAACACGCGGACACGTCAAAACCACGAACATTTGGAATATTAAACAAGAACAACAAATTTATTCTGCCATGTAAATCAGTCTTTCGCCGAACTTCCGTATCGATGCACACCTGACCACGGTCACGTTGTGACATTAAAATCTATATTTCCAAACACACACTTGCCATTTTACGCTCTCGTCAAGTGCACGCTCCAAACAGATGTTGCTTTCGATAAAAATCGGATCGCTAAAGGTGAGGCAGATATCGAAAAATCTTCACCTTGGCGATGTATTATTATCTCCGGCAACATGATCGAGTGCAATCAACGGAGTCCGCTAATCACGATTTGTTCCGATTCATAAGTGATTCTTTTACTTTAAGCACTCCTCTTGCCGAGGGACTAAAAGATTAGTTCATAGCAGGGTGAAACGAACTTCGTAAATTCAAAAAGATTTTTAATGTTAGATGTTCATCTAGAGGCTAGATTTTAATCTCTTTTGTGATGCAGTTCAATTCTCCGTTCCTTCCAGAGCAATTTGAACAAAGAATTCATGTAAACGCTAGAAAGTTACTTCTTTCTTTTCAATGTAGACCATAAAGCATTTCAAATCACAGGAAGTTTTCAACAAAACAGAAATCACAAATATAATGAGATAAGACGAAAAACAAACTTCAACAATAATATAATCAAATATTTCGCTTTCGAAGGCTTTAAAGGCATAACAATAATTAACTCAGCGTAAAGCTCAGGCGAATATAACTGTAGATATTTATAAGGAAGGTGTACAGACAATCCAGTAAGTAATTCTGTTACCGTAGTAAAAGCAGACCCGTAAGAAATTTGCATTCATTCTCTTTTTGATAGGAGATAACACGGCCACCAAATTTATAAGAGTAAACACGGAGAACCTTAAAAAACGACGAAATAATTGAAATATAAACTACGCGAGGCTAATTCAGCTCTTGAAAAAATACAACACCTCCCCCACATTCGCACACAATGTTTATGCGGCCGACACGAACTGAAAAACTCAGCGGCGACACCAAGGAGAATACATCACTTTTTAAATACCGCCAGGAAAAAATAACGCCCGAAAATTATTCCAGACGACGAAAAAATAACTCTATAAAAAGCAGGGGAGTGGACGCAGGGAATAAGCACGTGCAGAAAGGGGCAAAAAATTATTATGAGCGAAAAATAAAGGAGGAACAGGCGGAATGACGCTAGTATACAAGAATTATCTATCATAACCTACATTTGAAGAGCTTTCGAAAGGAAACAAAAAGTCCAACGGTGCTCAAATTGGAGAAAAGACATAATCGGGTACGCTGCACGAAAGATAAGGGTGCAAAATGGACACAATGCAATGTCCCCCCCCCCGGTTGATCCGGCTGGGTTTCGAGGGGGGGTCGAGAGCGACACCGGCGGATGGACAACGAAACACGCACCACCACGCCTCTTTTACTGGCAGTGTTAATAAACAGCGTTTTTGGCAAGGAAGATGTCCTCTCCTTAACGAGAACATGCTTTGTTAAATAGCAGAAATTAGATATTTAATGATTAACTCAGTTTAGTTCTCGTTCTGGAATTAATTCCGAAGTACAACGCGTCAGTGTCAGTACATTAATAATATTTGGCTGGAAGTGGACACCACAACAACAAGCAAACTATAACCGGTATACACAAAAGCTGAAATTAACTCTTGATTAGATTAGATTAATTTTACCTAGTGCTCAAGTACATGTAATCAATTGAACACTACTATTGTGAGATTACTAATACGATCTAAAGAAGATATTTAGAATGCACAATCACATGCTTCAGCCAGACTGAGCATTTAGACGATTTTACTTTAATTAAATAAATTAAATACATACACCTGAAATCTGAGGTAGACCTACACTTAAAAATATATAAGATAACCAATATTACGAAGTATTCTCTTTTCCCTACGTCACTTGACTTCAGGATCTCGTTTTCATTTTAGTTCTTTAGCTAAATTACATTGCCACTGGGGAAAGCAATAATGTATAGATACCCATACATTGTAATGCATCTAAAAAGAACTTTGCACTGATTTTGAATAATTTTCATTTCTAAGGGTTCATATCTGATGTGTTCGAAGAGTATTCCGCAGCCGCTTGTAGTGTTAAAAATCAATTTTTGCATCTCCTTGTAGCACGAGTGGGACTCATAGCAACAATGTTTGACAGCAATGTGAATCCGAAGTTGAGCCCCATTCCGCTTACATCAATAGAGATCCATTTATACATTGAGGGAACTTCATTCCTCGTCAGAACATCGAAAAACATTTCCACACCCAAAAGGCATTGTATTACTTTTGAAAATTTCATTTGTCTAGAATAATTCATAAACAAACTCTGATCTGTATTCAATACTACGGCATACATCGGTGGAATGACTTGGTCGAACCTACTGTATTCTTTGCCTGGAAAAATGAGTTTCGATATCCCATTTATAAATATTTTCCCAACGAGCGTGGAATAGCCGAAAAAATCAATTATCAAAGGAAATTTTGCGGGAACTCATATCCGTTCACACATCCACGGAATTTTCTCCATTCCGCACCGATGCCACGTTTGTACAAACATTTACAAAACTCTCGGAATATTTTTTTTCGAAAAGGAGCCTATTTAACCGAAAAATAGTCATCTTTCGGAATTCGAAATGGTCCCTCGAAAATTTTTGAAAGTAAAATTTTCTCTCCGGGTAAAAAGAGGCCAACCATTTTTCACAGCTTACATTTCAGAAGAACAAGCTTCCTTTTTTCGACACGCGGTTTAACGGGATTCCGAACGAAAATTTATCGCCGTTTTTATTACGAAATAGTATTTTTCTTTTCTAACACTAAGTAATCCTTTCCGTCGACCATCTTTCGAGGGTCTATCCGCCATTGCGCAGCCAATACTATTGTACATCATTACATTAAAAGGAACAGATTTATTGCACAGGATTTTCTGATGCTGAAGGAACTCTTCCCACCCCCTGACTGACCACCCAACCCAACGCTGATACCTACGAGTTTGTAAAAAGAGCTGAATTTACCGCATTTTATATAGCGATGAAAAGATTATAGTGTTAGTCATTGTGATGACATATGCTCACTTATTTCACTCACTTATGCTCATCCGAGAAAATATCGTTCCCAATTCGAAATACTCTCCATTCACGGCATCATCAAGTAATAATCATTACTAAAAGAAAAGTTCCCAAATATTTTTCAATTAAAGTGCTTTTAATTCCCAAAAAAGGCGGCGAAAAGAGTGTCTCGGCGAATCGTCCGTGGAAATACTTGTGTCGTCCTTAGCATAAATACGACCTCAACGTAAAATCCCTGATTACCACGTCCTCCAAAGAACCTAATTAAAACAAGCATTATATCGGCCGAGTATCATTCAGAGGGAAGGCGTCAATCTTAACCGAGAGATGGCAGAAAAAGAGATGACAATCCAATTTGAGGCCCTCTCTTCAAGGGGGATTTCAATATTAAATTATTCATTAATTTCCAGTACTGCGTATTTATTTATCGTTTATGTATACGCTTTTATTTATTTTCGTTCAATATTTATGCATCAATCTACGCAAAAAACGATCTTCCGCCTCCTATTCCGAACATTCACTTATTCATGCGCCCTCCGCCAGAATTTTATTCGTTCGGCGTGTATTTATTATTCATTTTAAGTTTACACGGCTGCTGTTAGTAATATTTCGCGAATTTAAATTTCAAAGCGACTACAAACATTAAACTTCCAAGAAAAGGGAGGGTGCCCACCAAGACTTGCTGCGACACACGATTCCATATCTCGGGAGAGCGTAAACGGCATTTAGAAAGTTCCATTACCTCTCTTCCGAGGGAAATGCTTCCCTTTTACATCAAATAAACATGCTTCCATCCTAACGCATTCTTAAGTATACAAACGAAATCTGTTTGTCCGCGGCAATTATCTCCACTACGTCATACACAACGAACCTATTTCTTCCTAGATAAAAGCCTCTCATATTAACATTTATTTCTTCTATTGCAAATGGGAATTCCAATATCTCCCATTCCAAACAAAGGCGCACTTGGAAAAAACTCTCGATCGCGATGAAATATCACCGAAAATAAACATCTCGGGAATAAATAAAGGCGGGAGGCGCGAAAAAGAAAAGACAAAAAGATTTTTTTCGCTTCACCTCCAAGCGAGCATCAAACCCCGCCCCGCCGCCAAGGAAGCCCGTATTCAGAATATGATTAACGAGCGCTGAAACGGCATAAACACGAATAACAAAAAGAAAACTTCCTTCCTCTGCACTGCATGGAAACCACAAGTCATCCCCACAAAATACATAAAACTTCCGCCATTAAAAGATATATAATGTAAAGCGCACGCATGAGCAGTATAAAATCGAGGGGAACAGTAAAGCGTAGATATGGAAGAAAGGGAATCCAGGAAGACGAAATTTCCCTCTTAGTGTATTGCGAACCACCTCTCTCAACTGACTATGAATTATGGCTTTGAATATGCACCCGGAGGAGATTCGTGAAGCGTAGCGTCACGGGTGACTGTTGAAACCATCTCCGTGACAGAATTCGGTGGCTTGACATAAAGAATCCGGTTCATGGCCTGCGAACTCCTAGAAATAATTATTGAGTAGAAAAGGAGAGATGTAATAAAAGTGATGAATCTTAAGGAATTCAAAATTAGATTTAAGGAAAGCATTGGTTATGATATTATTTTTATCACCATCAAGAAGTTGCAGTATGACTCCAGGTGGCAACTATATGTATCTGAAAATAATTAAGGCATAAAATCTCCAAAATAATTAAGAAAGAAATATACGTAGATAACATGGTTTTAATATTGGACGAGATATCTTACCTCAAAAAGGCAAAATATATTTGGAATAAATACTTCATATATATATATATATATATATATATATATATATAAATTAAGCATAAATCAAAATAAATCCAAATTCGATATTTCCCATGGAAGCAAATTGGATATATACGGGATCATCCCTCTCACAGACGTGAATTTAACACACTTCGCGTAATTCGAGTGATACGCATCCGAATGAAATCACCAAGTCTCGTATTCAAGATTTTTTCTCCCTCCGATCAGAGAACGTGATTTTTCCCTCAAATCATCGGATATCTTCTCCCTCACATTTCCAGAAACTTAGATATTTAAAAATAAAATCACTAACGGAAACTACGTCAACCATTAGAACAAAATCAATGTTCTCGAGCGATATTCCATTCTTGCAAAGTAGAAGCGAATGGATGAATTTTACAAGTATCTCCATTCGTTTCTACATTGAAAAGAACAGAAATCGAACATCCGAAATCTCCAGTATCAAGTTCATCAGATCAATTCTTAAACACCCAACATTCCGCACTTTCAGATCGCAAACATAAACGCGAATCGTGCGAAATAATGGAATCTGCGCAAATACTTTTCCGAAGGAAAGCTTTCCTTTGGCGAAAAAGCAGACTATCTAATCAGCCGCATTAACCGCGCCTCACAATCAACCTCCGGCTAGTTGAGCCATAGCACCGAAATGGTACACAGCGTAGTCAGCCAAATCTGCAAAGGGGGAGGTTAGAATTACGCTCGCCGCAACGTCCACCCTGCCTCTCAAACATCTCTCACTTGAATCCCCTTCCCCCACAGGCCCTAACAAAGGCCCCACCGAACACTATACTCGCTCCATTATCTCCATCGCTCCTCCCTTACATGCATTTCGACCCTCTCACACTCAATTTTCGCCAGCGCGTATTACGTGGAGATAACACGGCAGCAGAGGGTGTTGCGAGGGAACATTTCCAGTCCAGTCGCGCGGCTGTGATTAATGTAGCCCGAATGTATTAAACATGAGTGAAGGAGGATGTGGCGATGTTCGGATGCGCCATCCTCACTTTTTAGTTCCGTCCTTCCACTCCGGAGGCCCCGTTTCGACTCCCCCTTCACGGCCCCAGCGAGAAAATACACCGCTGCAATTACCAGGGTTTCCCCTTCGTATCCCGCTCACGGCCATTTCGCTATCTCTCCCGCACACCGCTCCATTACCACTGACTTTTCCTCCGAAACAGTTCCGTCCGGTCTGAAAAGAGGCGAAAAAGCAGTTGATGGTTCTCAAACGACACGCATCTCTACTAAATGAGACCTCTGATTACGCCGAAAAAAAATATATATACGGGCTCCGTGACGTCGGAATGAAATCGTTTAGCCCGCAATTTGGGAGCATTTTTCCAAATTTACCACCATAAGAAGGAAGAACTAAAAGTATATCACGATGTAAAAAATGTAGACTGCATCGACCAGAATCACCTAGTGACATATTCTTTCGTTTAAAATAAAGAACAAGATCTTCTTCTAAAGCTATTACTTAACAACTTTGACAAAACATTACCATTGCACAAAAACTCAGTAAAATAAATTAGAGAAATGTAAAATGTTATTTCACGAATGGAAACGATATTTTTCGAATATTCCATAAATGGGCTTCAAAATAAAAAAGATCGGGTTAAAGTATAGCTGAATCAAACCTTCAGGTAAAGGGATAAAATAATCAAATGAATTTGATTTATAGGGATCGAAATACGCAATAGAATTATTTACATCTGGGCATCCCATCGGGAAACATATTAGTAGAAATATTCAACATTGATACACTTAGGTTGTAAAATACGATGCAAAGATGCGGGAGATTTTTGGAGCTAATGTGTTAATAGTTATTTTGAGTAGAGAAAGATTAGATTGGTTTAAATCAGAGTTAGATAAGAGACGTGATAGTCACGGAGCTAATAAGTGATCAGCATAAGGCAGTAGAATGGGGAGCCTGTAAACATTGTTGCAATTCAGAAGTTCATATACGCCTACATTCATTAGATCGCACAATTCACGAGCTAGAATTAGATTTTCAATGAATAGAAGAAGTGATTGGACAGAAATGGGGGGGAGGAATGTCAAACTGTAAAAGGGGACTGGGTTGCATTATCTGGGCAAGATAAAGATAGAGAGGATTGAGGTAAAAGTATAACCGAGGACAGAGTTATACAGACTTCCGTGAGAGACCTAGTATAGCACAATGCTTCAGCACCAATAACAACGGAAGTAAACTTGGAAAAAAACTTGTTAAGAACCGAATTAAACTTGGAGTATATCCCATTGATTACATTCTGGCTAGAAAAGGGTTAAATAATTGTTTTAAAATTAGCGAAGTTAACCTGGTGTTGACGCAGACTGACCATAATTTAGTAATAATAAAATATAGCTTAGATTGGAAATACATTTCGGGAAAAAGATGGACTTTAGGGAAAGCAAGAGAGTTAGCAAGATCGAGGAAGAAAGGGAAATTATTAAAAGCAGAGTGAGGGATATGAATTTCAATTCGACGAAGTGTTGGATGATTCCAGATAAGATAAGGCATATCTTTTAAATATCAGGCTGAATAGTCATCGTAAAAATAAAGAATTATCAGAAGTCACGATAGATTTTGAAAATAGTTAATCCTGCGGAGAGGAAAGTCGAAGATGAGTCGGGTGTAAACCGAGTGATAGAAACTTTATTGGTTCCGAAGAACACCTTAAGACGAGTAGAAGCGGAGGGAATATCATAAAAAGTGGCGGAGAGCAGATGAAGGAAAACCGATCTAAAGATTGATAAAGCGATGGCGAGAAATAATCCGCGAGTAAGCATTAAAAAGAAAATATTAAAAAGAAGAGCGTAAAAGGGGACGTTCGAGATGGATAACGTGAAGTGTTGAAAGGAAAGAGAGTTGACGAAAGGAAATGCATGGCTCATGATGACCAGATCATAGAATTACCAATTATGATCTGATTAAATTTGGATTGCTATGGTTACACTTCTAGAACAAATTACAATATAAGAATGAGGGAAAGCCGATTTGTAAGGTCCTTTGATGGGAACACGTTAAATTTATAAGGCGGAGTGTCCATAATCCAAAATGCCTGGGACCAAAGTTCATTACATCACTGCCCTTAAATGTATGTACAGAAAGTAAAGTTAGTCTGATTTCATTAAGTTTTATATACATCGTTAATCATCCCGGTCAGCATATTAAATTCATAATTATTTCTTTTAAAAGCTGCCCGTTACTTATCTAAAGGCGAAATTAAATTTCCGTAATCATCATAAAAACCTCTACTGCTAAAAATCGAGTCCTTCGATAAACTCATATTGAATTTCTAAACATTTTCTTTATTGTTCGATGGTCGCTGATCCTGAGTGCTCGGGACTCAGATTGTTTGTGAATTTACTCATAGTTGGGATTCGGTGAGGGTTAACAGAATTGAAATTAAGTTAGTCTTTCAGGAAACAGAAAAGCAAATTACTTTTTCTTTGACACAAAAGACGAATTAAAATGCAGATAGCAAAGAATGCAGACATTTTATCAGCTAAAATATTGTAAACATTTTTTCTCAAATGAGGTAGATGGACGTGGACCAAGATTGAATTGGGATGAACATCATTTCAGATGGCCGTTTTAAATATTTCTAGGCATCAAAAAGTACGAAAGTATGAAGAGAAACGAGGAAGAGAGATTTAGAAGAAGCACAATCCTGAAAAGTGTGATGGTACAATGTTACGAATTCCCGATTGAGGATAACCTGTAGTATATTAGTGTTTACCACATTTCTTTCGCCGTACAGTAAATAGATTCTACAGCATTTCATAAATATAATTTTACTCTTCGGCTGATGATTTTCAAATACACATACTTTAATACAATTCAAGCAAGATTCTTCCCAGCGACGTACATTCTTCGAAGCCAATTTCCTCGATACATTCCTTTGGACGGAAAGTTCTAATATGAATTACCACTAATGAAAGAAAGCAGTAAAATCAGAGTAATACTCGGGCATTTTGATGAATAGGAATACAAGGCGTGGAAAGGCGCGGAAGAATTACAGCCGGGAGAGTTCTCTCAACCCTTAACGAACCGTATTTATGCCGCCGTCACCGGCGTATGTATCTCATCGTTAGGAAAAATGACTATTCATTTTATGCTCCCGGCATCCCCACAGAAATCAATGCGGTTTTATTACTCCCCAATACAACTTTAATACGCGGCGCCGCCGATTTACGACGCGATGCTAATTCAAAAGAGCCGAAAGAATGAGAGGGTGGCAATGCGTTGGGTTAACTTTGCAATAATATCGATAAAAGATTCGAAACATTTAATTATTCACTAGCAATGTGTTGAGGTGTTCCTTGATTGATAATGCTGAGGAAGATTTTGTTCTTCTAAATCTTCAACTATATTTTAGTTACATACAGTTAAACCAAATTAAAACGCTTTTTAGGGTACAGACTGAAAACCGGGTTCCAAGAAGGATAGCTTTAGAACCGGGATATTATATTTACACTTCAAAAAGGTTTTTTGACTTCTTAATTTTAAATAACTGCACCTTAGAGTAACCTTCTTTAGTTTACTCTACCAGCCAGTCTTCAAACTATTGTAGTTGACTACTTGCTGAATGAATACTTGCTGCCTGCTGGTCATATTTCTTGAGGATGGAACGCTTTTCGTACTAAGAGAACGTCATCATTTGTAATTTTGATTATTTTCACTCTGCAATAAGGCAATTTTATCACATGAAGAATTAGGGAATAATAATGAAAACAGTTCCGATCTGTGTACCGAGGAAAAGGGGGTTGCAGTGCATCTGGTATTCGTTATTAGTGAGTATGTTATGTGTTTAAAGTGAAAGAACGAAAAATAATCACATATTAAGCGGGATAGCATCTTACGCGGGAGTATTTTTAATTTTACTGTAAAACATATTGGTTCGATACAGATCAAAATCTCAAAATTCCTTAATCATGAATATTTTGCCTTGCTTAAATTCCAAACCAATGAAACCAGACTTCAGTAACCAATGCAAATTATTCTGAATTAGACCATCAGATATGGCTGTGTTAGAAGAAGGTAAAAGAGATTTTTTCACCGCAAAACTTCAGAAGAATGAGAAGAAAATGTCAACTTAGGGAAAGTTCCTTCGAACACGAAAAGTGAGAATCTTTTCTTATAAGAATATTCCAAACCATTCAGGTATTTACCGTCTTAAAAATTAAGGATATATTCCTCAGACGTACATTTTGGAAACGATGCAAAATCAACTGCTACAGTCAAAGAAACGCCCGTTTTTATGAATCGCATAAAATATTCGGATAACCAAAATCCTTCGCCAGAGCAAAGACGATTTTGAGGCAATATATCACCAAAGGAAAGGAATAAATAAATGCCTTGCAGTTGAAAATTATCAAGTGAAATAGATGGGCTCGTTAACACGAATTAATGAATCCAATGGATTAGAGTGGTCAGAATGCATCCGTGCAAGAGGAATTCCAGACGAAATTATCTTCTTGAAGAAAACTCCCACGAGGCTAACATTTACCTTCCATTAAAAATAAATCTCGGACATGCGTTTAAAACTCCCTTAATGAGTCTATCACGCGAATGAGATTTATTTCCCGATACGAAAAGAAGCTCTCGACAAGGTGAAACCGAGACGAAACACGTTTTACGAAAGTTAAGCATGCAAATGACCCGCAAAACCCAGCGCACCCTTAACAGCATTAAAAGGAAGGTGCCAAATGGAAAATTCTTGTTAAAGGCTAAATACACGCCGCAATAAGAAATGAAGCCATCGGAGGGAAAAGAAATCCGCCCTGGGGACTGAGTGCTCTTGCGAACTTTAGGGATAAGAAAATTGAGATTATTTTCCTAATATACTTGCACACAGATTTTTCTCCACTATCAGAGTCTTGCAGATGTGTCTCATAAAAATAGAATTTATGTAAACGTCGCTGGTTGTCATAAGAATGCCCCCATTTTAAGATATATTTGGAGTCATCGAGTAATTGTGATTTACTTGGAATGTTCCTTCCTTAAAGAAGTTATAAAAATAACAACTCGATCAAAAATTGACCGATTTTATGGTACATTTAATAACTAAATAACTCTTAACGCCTACTAAGCAATTTTCCGAGTCATTCACATATCTCCCAAATAATATTAAAAATCGAGAACATTTATTCGGTCAAGTGTCGAAGCAAGGCATGGCTTGAAACCACTTAGATCGGTCAGTCTCATTAATCATCAGTAAATAGTTAATTGATCAGTTAATCATTCTTCAGCTTTATGATGGTAAGGATGATTGCGTCGCCTGAAAAGTATCATTTCTCTGATGAAAGCTGTCATGCAGAGAGGATATCACGGATTCAAATGATAACTAATTCCGGCCTTGTTTCTTATTATTTCTGTGCTATTTGATCCGACACAGTGTAAACGAGAATCAAAGTCAAGAGACCAACATCTCGTAAAAGAAAAGGGGGAATGAGATTGCCGGTTGATTTGCACTTTGGCCTCCGTCATTAGCAGAATGCGGTCGAAGAACCCTAGGTCATGAGCGGACCCTAAAGCACTTTTCTCGAAACTTTGGTTAAAGCCGATAAAAGACGCCTTGTGCCGCCACTTGACCGACTAAATTTTCCCGAATTCTACCATTATTTGGGAAAATGACTCGGAAAATTGCTTAGTTAAGAATTATCTAGCTAGAAGAAAAAGATTCGAGCCGTATTTCACTCAACTACGAGAAGCCATCTAAATAATGACGATGATCCTAAATGACCACAAACAGCACCGATATGATCTTGAGGATGGATAAATACAATCGGCATAGAAATATCAATACGTCGAATTTTACCTTTCACCCATTACGCCGTTTAAGTTTCGAGATTTATATCCTCAATGGAATTTCTAAACGATTTCTTATGCACCTCAGATCGGGAAAATCGGAATGTCCAAGTAAAATCAATTATTTCCTATTCAATTTGGCAAGATATAAAATAAACGTATTTTCACATGTTTGCAAAAGCACTGGCGCAATTCGCTAAGAAGATTCATTAGAAAATATACATGAAAATACGTTTATTTTACTTCTATTTTTCCTTCCCGACATGGAAATGGTACTAAAAACCTTTATGCTCTCGTATATTATATTAGCAAGGTTATGACATGTATTTGGAACTGAAAGGTCTCATTACATAGCGAAAAGGGTTCGAAGACAAAGCCAGGTTAGTTGAGCATTACGATCTGCCATAACTGCACGTAAGAAATACGACGGAAATCAGAAATCGCTACATTATCTCTTTCATTCTTCAGGCTGCTGTGAACTTAGATTAGCTCACACATCCAGATGCCTCATTTTCTAAGAACAGATACAGAAATAACCAATGGATGCATTTGCTTCCTAATTAGTTCCCCTTCATCCATTTCACACGACCCACCAACGATTCCACTTCGAAAAGAACGTGAGGGCCGATTAAAATTGTTAAAGACATCCCGAGAGACGGGCGGGGATGCATAATGCATAGACCTTCGTCCTTGGCTAAAATGATTAGAATTTTCAGAATGCATTAAACGAAGTCAAAAATAATCATACACTCTTCGCCGTGTTCTTCAAAAGCCGAAAAATTTATTCCACGCAAAAGCGGGGAGAGACCACACAGGAATGGAAAAGACAAGGTATTCCAGGGAGCGTGCTGCTCATTCCTACTTATCGGATCTCTTCCACGAAGAAGCGGCAAAGACAGAGAGACGCGCGAGCGCACGAACGACGGCCACATACAGAATATCGGCGAGGTTGAGGGAATCGGCTTCGTGCCACCCACACGCACAGAGAATGTCTGACTTAGAGAGAAGCCCTACGTGATCAGTCAAATGCTGTGCAAATTTTGACAGCAGGTAGGAGAAAAAGGGATGCTTAACGGTCAGCAAATATACCAGGAAAATTTTTCACGAGGAAACTATAACCTGTTTAATAAATAAGTGAAACACAAGATAATATATTATCGAGAATGCATATCATTTTAAAATATATTATTCTGCGATCTTATTAAATTGTATAGCGTCCTCGAGAAAAATTTTCCTGATTCATTACGAGGTCACTCGCGACTCTGTGGACTTGGTTAATTCGTCGTTCGCTTATCAAATAGGGAAATACGGTTATGTGTCTTATGAATTGTACATCTTATTTTCTATTATTTTTCGTTGAATATTCAAATGGTAAAACTCAGTAATGATATTAATTTACTATGTCATTTTGATGAATTGTGAAATGAAGTGCATTAAAGTGAAAATGAATAAAATAAAATGAAGTCCAGCGTAGAAAAGCGATGAGAATAGCCAACCAAAGAAAGCATGGGAATGAGCTATAAAGAAGGAGAGATTTCTGAAAATCACGACAGAAGGTGGCGTCTTGCACGGGTGCACTCAACCACTGCTAGAACCCCTCCCCTATACGCAATACATTCCTATGTTGCCACCCAAGACGTAATAAATGCGGGATCATGAGATTCCTTCCCTCCGAACATAATGGAATAAAAGCATTTCGTGAAATAGGTTCCCCCTCCAATCGAAAATCACTATTCGTGGGAGGTAATGGAGGAAGATGGGTCTTCGGAGGGAGAGATTGTGGCTTTTAGCGATCCCCGCTTAAAATATGAGAAACAGAAATAATAGCGTAGGGCTATCTGGTTGATGGCCGATAGGAGAAAAGGGTACAGACCCACCACACTGCGGAATAGAACACACCAATCGGTGATGCATCCCAAGGTTTGAAGAATATGCCTCTAAATTGATATATTCATTTAAATCGCGATTCATTTTATAAACTAAAAATCTTACTTCATCTGAATTCTATTAATCCCAGGATTTCATGAGGAATACATTTAAGGTACATAGTCATGGTCATGGAATACGACAATTTACTGGCAAATCCTAGGAACCGTTCGTTAAGACATCAATCTCAGAGGGTTACCATAAATTAAATTCCAATCAAAACGGCACAAATTACAGTTCTAGGAAAGGCTCTGCTTATGGGATACCTTAATATGGCCAACGAGACAAATCGGGACTCCTCTAAAGGAAAAGACGTTTTCCTCTCGATTTTTCTTTATGGAAGTAATCTGAAGGATTCATAGCCAAAATTGATGAACAGCTGGTCGCAGAGGCAAAGAGAGATTTCATCCCAACTTTCTTAACTAAAAGTCCGCATCAAACGCACGAATTAATTGCAGAGGCGGGCAATCACGAAACGATCGCCTCGGGTCACTTTTAGGATCAGCAGACGCTGGCAACTACTTTGAATTTATGGCATTGGTAACGAACGAACTTCCTCTCGTGGGAAACAATAGCGCACGGTTACATCTGCTCACACGTCTATTCGCATTAAAACAGCTGTGGCGACTTTTTGTTCCATTCGCATCCTTATAGATATGGTAATGGCGCGGAATTTTATCATTTATGCTCCATTCGTGGGTTCAATTATTATATGTTTCGCCATCTATTACGGGGTCCCTCCGCCGTAAAAGCGGATGGTTTATAATTTCACCCTTCGCCTCCCATTACCCGCAATCAAGAATAAAATTGGACGCCGTAGAAATAAATAAAAGACCGCTTACGTCAACCGTAATATTAGCAAACAATGATGCATAATGCCGATGGAAACGTTAGCATAAAGTACAGTATTCCCGAGCGCACTTTCGATACACTTCAGACGGCTGATCTCCGCAAATTACTTTTGACTCATCGCATACATCACGGAATGCTCGCATTAACTTCCGATGATATAGGGATTGCCTCAATAATGCACGGAGAATGTATTAATGCTAGGCAAATATATAACGCGTGGATGCATGGGAAACGTGATTCGAAAGGGACGGATGACAAGGAATTCGGATGATAAACAGCGGATAATAACGGCCAAACAAAGAGCGGTCGGAAACATCGCCCGTGGGCGAAATTTAGACGAAATCTTTCCAAATCACGGTTTCTGCGGAGTCGCTTCCACTTAAAGAATCGAACATGACCGAAGAGATTTAAGATTATACGATTTATATTCCTCCCATTTCATCGGTATTTTCAAAATAATGAAATTTTAAATGACCACTCTCGCCGACTACGAGACTATTACTTAAGGCTCCGTTTTGTATGAAATCATGAACACCTAGAAATAACCAAGGCGAAATAGAATGGTCCTTTCGGTATTTTCATACACTATTCTGATATTTTTGTAACATAATTAAGATGTATGAGGTTTGAAATATAATTCTCAACCTAAGTAAAAAGAGTGATTTCCAATCGAAGGATGTGTACGGTTAAACCATCAGTATAATATATATATATATATATTTCGTCACACTTTTTAAAAGCTAGATAAGAAATCGTAGATTACGTACAATCAATCCTTATCTCCGATTCATTTGTAATCCAGAATAAGAAAACTTACATCCACAGCAATATCGAAGAAATGAAGAGAAGGGCTGAGGGTGGTAACCTTGCCCACGGAGGACTTCTTGAGAGGCGGCTTCAGACGAAGGCCACTCTGTCCCTGGGGGCAGCACCGTGCATAGCCACACTTCGATCACCCACAGACAGCCCATGAAGGAAAAGATTTTATGTTTCTCGATCCCGACATCCTTCTTAAAAAGTGACCATTGTGAACCGTATAGAAGGAGGAATGCGTAGAGGGCACGAAGGAGAAGATGGCTAGAAAGGTCAAATGAATATCAATGCGGTATTCTCATTCAAATTTGCCCCCTGACCGAAAGCAACAATGGGTGACGTTAACGGCTCACATATCGCGATAAATCTAGAGACGAGGGAACGCTAAACGGAGTCGCAGTACAGCGCAGGTCTTCTATTCCTAGAGAAGGAACATAAACTATGCAAATGAAACGGATTAAATCGTTAAGTTTCGATTGATCGCGTCCATAAATGATTACATAAATGAACGGAAAAAAGAGGAAAATAAATCTCTTCTAAATGAAGAAGTAGGAAATCGTGTGAGGTCGAGAATGTACACCATAACACTGTAAAATAATATCGGCACAAAATTCATAAATAAAGACAAAACGTGAATTTTGCGAATCGGATTTAAAATGCTGGCTGCTGTGGCGGAGTAGTTAGCGAGCCTCAACCCCAACGTCCCAGGTTCGAGTCCCGTCTAATCGGATTTTATGATTAATTTTGTATGCGATCCTCAATTGTCGCTGTTAAGGTGAGGTGAGGGAAGTTTCCAGAAATCCATTTTTCGGAATATTTGAAAAATTCCTTTGTAAATAAAATTTTTTCGACATACTCGCATGTATTGTCCACATTCTTTTTTGTAGTACTCGAATCAATATAGACTGGTATTATCTGAAATATGTCCATTTGAAAAAATGACATTCGAGAATGACAGGACCTTCCATAAGAACGTAAATTAGCGATACTTAAATAGTTACGGAAACGAATAAATACAGCTATAACTAGATTTTTTAAAGTCGTAGACGCCATTCCTCCTATTATATGTTTTCTCATTTGGATAGGCATTGATGAGACTAACTTCCATCGAAAATCAAACAAAATAAATGCGTAAATAATTGTACTCGGCGACAAAACTCAACATTGAAGAAAATGAAATTCTCTTCACACAACCTATGAAATTATCCTTTGGAAGAAGTCTCAATCGCCCCATATAATTAAGGAGACGTCGATGTCGCATTCTGTAGCAACGAAAGAAAGACGAAAAAATCCCCACGAGATTCAGTAGCGACAAATAAAGAGTGACTCATAGCTTAAGTATATTCACCGAGAATAAAACACATTCCCGAAGGCGGCAGACTCAAATCGAACAAAGAAACGCGGCAAAGAAAACCGCACGCCTCTCTGGAAAAACATGGAGGCCGCTGCGGTAACGAGAGAACTTTGTACGGAGATGAACCATATTACATAAAGTACACGTGAAAAGAGATGAAGGAGGACGGTCTTCAATGAAGCGTGTTACTTGACGAGACTTTATTACTCAGTTAAGGATGGCTTTAAGAAGAGAGTTAACCATCCGTATCGGGAGAGTGAAATGAAGGAGAAAGCAAACAAGACATGGACAGGTGGAAAGAAAGAAAATGGCGGACGAGGGGGCCTCAAACAAAAGAAGCGCGGAATAACTGAGCGAAGTAAGAACGGCAGCGTTAATAAATATGAAAGCGGACAGAATTGAGAGAAATAGCTTAAAACGAGCTGAACTTAATTAAAAAATTATATGAATGATTGATCACGACTAAATTTCAATATTCAGAATTGAGAAATGACTTAGAAATGCGAATTGAAAAAATAAACGCAATATTTCACAATATGAAGAGGTAAACGAAAAAATATAATAATGTGTAACGAATTCGTCGAATTTTCTTCTCTAGAGGGGTTTTCAATGAAATTTATTGTCATACTTTTGTCTTAGAGAAAAGAGCGATTTTTCCGATAATCGATTCGATGCCACTTGTGTTATCAGTTCTGCTTTACTATTTCAGTTGACAAGGCACATTTCTTTTAGCTCTCACTATCAATATGTATTCGCAGGTTTACTGAACCCTGCTATCTGTATGAAATGGATTTTATAGGACCATCGCTTAAAATATAGCAAGAAAGAAATATCTATAGCAACTATTCCTGTAGTTTTCCTTAACATTTACATTAATTGTGTTTTATTTGTTATAACACTGAAGATAAGTTCGAGAAAAGACACGCCTATCTTAATAATGTCTAAATAAAGAACTTGATATTTATTTCACTCTCAATAGCAAATATTAATAGAAAATACTTTGACAAAGCAGATTCGTCGTATTTCCTGTTTGCGGGGTGTATCGGAGTTGATATAAAACACTCTTGTAATAAGAATGTACTCTTTTTCATCATGAGAATCAATCCCATTTCTCGCCAAGCTCTTCGAGTTCTGATCTGTTGTAACACCCGGTTATTGTAACTTAATTTTCCGAATCACTTGTAGGGGGATTACATGGAACTGATATATTATGAACGAAAATCAAAATTCATTACATCCGAGGGGTTTGCGAAGCGATATATGTGCATGTCCCATTTCATAAAATGTTTATTGAGAAAATCTGCCTTAAAAATAGTGTAATAGATCAATCAATTCTTAATTGGCATGACTTGGATTGCATTTATGTTCAGATTCCTCTACAATCTTGGTATATGCTAACATAGCAGAGGGATAATTCATTAATTTAGAATAACAATAATATCGAGCATAAAGTGAGAAATTATTAAACTTATCTCCAGTTTTCTCAATTTCATCATTATGATGACGAACGAGTCTTCCTTGTGCGATTTTTAATGACGATGAACTAAATACCACATACACCCGCGCATAAGACGCAGGAAGGTTTTTTGGACTTTATTCGAGATCTATCATAATTACTAAAAAAGCTATACCCAGCTACAAAAAGCACCTTACTTTTCAACCTTAATTTTCTGTGAAAAAAGTGCGTCGTAGACGAGGGATAGAGAGTAAATAAAGTAAACTAATTAATAATTTCACAGTAATTGTATTCATAACAATCTCGTGACAACAAAAGCAGAAAGCAAAAGAGTTTAGTTAACTTAGTAGAAATAGAATGATGGAGATTTTTGATATTCTTTAAACTAAAGACGACCAGGTCGAGAACAGCAATTTCACAACGATATAACAAAAATTAGAAACGATTTTCTCGAGCAAGAAGCTGAATATTATTTCCTGAATGGTAAATAATAAGGTGGAAGCAGCAAAGGGAAGCAAATGCAGTTGAAAAGGTCTCTCTCAAACAACTCTTCTTTTCCAAGGATCAATCAGATGTGATACTCTTCACGACTCGCACGCAAGAAAACCTGAAAATTGCACTGAATTCGACCTCTTCTTCACAAACAACTGGATGATAAAACGAAAGAAGTCGAAGAACGCGCTTTTTACCCATAGGAAAACCTCATTGGCTCGGAGCATTAGGTAAAGTCTTAAGAAGGTATCAGTAAAACTGCCTCTAGGGCAAAAGATACTTATCTGAGATAAGTATAGCGAATAACACGCATCATTTGGACATGTTTCTCTCGGTGATGTGTTATATTCACCATACATTATAAACTATAAACAGCTCACGAAATCATATAAGAGTTGGTTTATTCGAAAAAAGATAAAAAATCGTTTCGCTAGTATTTATCTAACTCTTTAATCGACGACTTTACTATTATAATTGAAAGGTAAATCATGATTTATGACTTATTTTTCAGCAAACTCCCTACTCAAACATAAGTTAGAAAATGAAAGGATTACTGGACGAAGCTCTTGGAAATAATTACAAATTCCCACCAAATAGAATTATAAAACGGTTGAGATGTTTTCAGAAGTGAAACTCGCGTCTTCATAGAGTCATAAGCGGGTTTTATCGTATATTTTAAGGAAGCCGAAGTAGGTTTCGTCAATTCTGAAGCAACTGAACGTCCATATATAAAAACGCTTCATTAACATCAGGAATATACATTTTGACGTAAACTTGCAGGGCCAATGACAGTATTATCTAAGGCATTCAGTGGTCATGAAAGGGAGAATGCAAAAGGTCCATAGGGAAGGACTGATAAGTCTAGATACCACAATTACACACGATCGCTTCGTTGCCATTGACATACTACCGAACGACCTAGCGACTAAAAAGGATCCACGACAAACAAATGCAGCCTATTAAAAAGTTAAAATGTTTCTTTGAGATCGACAAACCCCGTTCGCATGATGTACGAAGAAACACGTAGTAGAGGGAATGAAGAGGGTATAATAGAGGAGGAGATTATGAGCACCTGCCGACTGCGAGAGCCATGCTGGGCAAGAGAGTTAAAAAAGAAGAAAGATGGATAATTATGAACGATTTGCGAAAATTTCAAGGCGGGAGTCCCAAGATTGCCCAAGTAAAAATGACTCCGTGCTCCTTATGAGCGAACGAAGAATATGTTGCTTCAACCTGATATTTCGATTTTTTAGATACCATTGAAAAATCTCATTTGCTATCGATGAAAATTTCTCGCTTTCTTTCCTCGCCAACACGTTTTCTGCACAAAATACCAGTTCAAGACCTGCGTTTGCGATTTTCTCGGTTTAATCCGTCACTCTGTTGCACATTAATTACTCAAATCAGGGAATTTTAATTTCCGACAAAGTTAGAGAATAAAAAAACAAAATTAATAAACCACTGAAATAACAAAATGGTACTTCAGTTAAACGTAGATAAACGAAATCAGCACTTAAAATGATTTATTTTTTATAGAAAATGTTTTTCCATGAGATCACAACTCCGCTCCTTCAATCCTAATATACTCCTTAACTTAATTATCCTGCGCATTCGTTAAGAATATGGCAGCTCAAGTATTACATAGCCGCGGAAGAGCACCGTGCTTTTTTATTTCGGAGATGAATGGTGAGAATCGAACCCGGCATCCCCACATAGGGAGGAGTGGCCTTGATTAGCGGACGGATACTTGCAGCCACATCACTAAATCCGGTCGCTATACCGTGCACCAAAATGATTGTATAGACTTTATCAGATGACTTACTACTCGACGTGGCTACAGAGGGCGTTGAAGCCATCACATCCGTAGTATTTAATATGCAATTGGATACGAAAGAAAGGAATGTAATTTCACGTTTTCAAAACATTAAGACTTGAGTGTCAAAGAAACACTACCAACTATCACGCCAAAAGAAAATAACGGAGTATTTAAGTAACTCCCGTCTAAGTAGATCGTGCGTTTGAATCGTCAAACAAATTTTTAACGTGTCCTGTAAATAAATTAGTTTTTTTCATAGTTTCCCACACAGATTCCAGTTATAAGGCGGTCGTTGTATTCGAAGGATGGCGTGGGAATGAAATGGACTTGGAAATGCAGTCGGTGGGGTTCGAACGGTCACGCTGGATGCAACTCCCTCTTGCGCACTACCTACTTGGAGCACGGCGTGGGCGATATATAGGTATGAATTGAGAAAGGTGAATATCGATTCGATAGGAAGCCGCACAAGTTGTTCGAACACAACTAATCATAAGTTTTCTAATGTGAGAATGAATCATCGCATCGATACAAACTTTGGTGTATTAAGAGCATTCAAACGACAAACCATCCTCAACTGTTTCGCGATTAAACACAAGAGTATAATATTAGAAAGCGATTGTCAATTATATTTTTATTTAATTGTTTGTCATTTCACTTAAGTCGCCGAAGAGTTCAATACATTATTTGAACGACTTTAGTACTGCGATTGGTTACTAAGTAGCTTGAAATAAAAGTAAATTCCTAGCTTAAGCTAAAGAAATATAATACCGGAAATAAGAATCTCGAACGATCTCTTGGGAAAAATACATTATATTTGGATAAAAAGTAGATATTCTAGTGTGACGAATGAGCGTTTAAACCCAACATCGATTTCTAAAGCGAAACATATGAGGAGATGTGCCCAATCAGCATTCCTCTAGCAACAATGCAACTCCAGGCGATTGAGCATGTAACATCGCACTAACAACTGCCCAACAAAAAGGGTATCGAGAGATTAAGAAGTTGGACCTCCTGAGATGTGGAAAATGCGAATCCAAGAAGCGCGAATATCAGCAGTTGGCGCAAGTTATTTCTGTAAAGAAGGGGAATTCCGAAGAATGGACTGAGAATGGAAAGAGAGACGGGTAGAAGGAAAGGAGAACGCTTCTTAGGTGAGTTTCTCCCATACTCTAAGACGGAACTTCATAATCGTACTGACAAATTCGTCGAGGCCTGACTCAAGCATTGGGTTTCTTTGAAATAGTAAGAAAACTATCGAATCCATCTTAAACTATACTCACATAGTATAAATTTTATTCCAAGAAAAATCAATTGTGTCGTAGATGAGATCTCTACAATCAAGTACTTCCGGTGAAAGTACACTTTCTTGTCCTGATTCATATGAATCAAGGACCACTCGGTATCCTTAAAATTACTAAATCGATTGAGAATGGGATGAAAAATGACGTAGAACGTTTAAAACTTTTAGCAGATAAGTATTTCTCATTTTCCCATCTGCATCGCCTCATTCGCAGCTTTTAACGAGTTCATTTCGTCCATTAGATAAAAAGGAAAAATAAAATTTGATAATATTTTAGTAGGAACGAGCATTATTATTTAGTGAAAGCAAACTTCAAAGATCCCTTTTCGTAATAATAAGGGTAAAAGTGTAATGCGATTCTTGTTTGAGTTTCCATTTTATTTTTTAAGGAAAAGCAACGATCTCTGTAAAAAGAGCGAAAGTATACATGAATATTGTTTCTTTGCGTGCGAAAATGAAGTAATATCCCAAATATAGGCAACTTGTTATGCGGTTTGTCCCACGAAAGAACCGGGTTTCAGCGACGCAATTGGATCGCATCAGTGAGAGATGGACAGAGGGGGTCGATGACCCCTCTAATATCTCACCTTCTTCAGCCACCCACTATGCATCCCACGCCTAACACACTCCGACTAACCATGCAAGTGCCTTTTTTACTTATTCTCGCGTTGATTTCTCCACCGAAGAGGAAGAGATGACGGGAGAAAGCAGAGGAGAATTACACGCATGGGAGTGATAACTCTGATACAGGGAGATAAGAATTGCCATCTGTAGATAGGGGAGAATAGATAAGAACTATCCTGAATTGCTAACTCACTTGATTTCAAACAAATAGAAAGGATCGAAGGAATTTTAAATTTGGAGTAAAAAAACGGTACTTGCGATTAATGCCCATCTAAGTGAATAAAGCATGAGAAGCATTACTTCGAGTACTGCCAATGTTTGTCCAAAATTCACATATCGGTAGATATATTCAATTAATCACGAAAATATTAAATTATTTATCCAAACTATAGTCATCGACAGTTGTTTTACCGATTGACTGCGCTAAGGCGGAGTCCAAACGATAAAAAATAAGACAGAAAACAAAATTACAATGTTCACTCTCTCAAAAATATCTCTCTAGCATTATACAATGAAGATCGAAAATTTATCACAGCCATTAAAATTTAATAAATACGAATTTATAAATCGAACAACTAAACCTACATACAATATTTCTGAAAGAAACTGTGCTCTATCTCAAGATTCAGCCTCCTACGAAAAGAAAATTTATTCCATTGCAGATAAATAATGCTACACGACTAATGAGAACAATATGAAATTGAAAATACATAATAGAACGTTAGCCTACGAATGATATACGAATAGAAGGCGCGTATACCAAACGGCGGAATATTTAACCGAGAAATGTTTTATAAAGTATAAAATAGTGAAGGCGAAGAAATTCAGTTTCCCAAATCCTTACTGATCCAGAATTATTTCTCAGTCGTCCCTTTTACAAGCCCTTTTTCCCGACCACTCTTTCTATATTTACAAATAACCGAAGCCATCTTACTTCGCCTCCCAGACGCATAACTCCTTCCAGCATCCACCTTCTGTAATTTCTCATAATTCATCTCCTTAAGCCTCGAGGTCACATGGATATATAGACAGCGGGTTCATTTTTCAATGCCACATGATCCTTATACATATATAAAGCCTTTACATATTCATATAAATATCTGGCAGAATCATGCTTAAATGTACGTAAACGAATATAATTTCTTATAGAAAGATTTGCAATAGTAATTTACTAAATATAGTCTTTACATTTAGAGGAGTATCTTTCCGATTCTGACGTAGATAAAGCTTTTTATGCGCAGTTTTTAAAATCAGTATTTTAAGGAAATGATAAATGGGCAAATGCTACATTATTATTCACTCGCATGCATGAAAAAGAATATAAACGAAATAGACAGAACGTTAATTGTGAGAATCATTCAGCAAAAAAGATATTTGTTTCACAGAGTTTCTAAATGGAAAAAGCAATCCGAAGACCACCGAATCTTTACAGTTTTTCCTTTAAATTTACAAGCATTTCATTTTTGATTTTATTTCTTTATACATAACCGGTGCTTAATTTAGTTCAGAGAATCAAACACGGGTCGATTGATGATAAATTTAACAGATTCGTGTTTTTCAGAAATGACTTGGACGGTATGAGTTTTCTTCGCCATATAATCTCTTTAGAATACCTTGGTTAGGCTTAGTTATTAGGCTTGGCCTAATTTACTTAAAAACAGCGAAGTGAGGCGCTAGCGAACTTCGATCGACAAGAAACGTCAAGAATAAAAATGAATTGGACTCGAATCCGTCAGGGATGACGATAGGTCCCTTTCAACGGGTAAAATACGATGTCTGATCACTTAAATCAAAAGACAAGGAAATCTAAAATAATAACGCAATTATCTGCTCGCTCGACACACGCTTTGATTCGAAGTAATTTATGTAGCGCAAGCGCTGAGATTGATCGATCTCCGGTTAAAAAATAAAAAACGTCCGAATCGAAAGAAGTTTCCGGAGAGAGTAGTATTTTTTACAAATTTTCCGATGATTACGGGAGGTGGCGTAAAGTGTTCATCATTCAACGCTTAAAAAGGGATGACTGCGCATTTTCTTCGAACTGCCCTAATGAACACACGTACCAAAAAGCCTCGGATTAAAAAGAGCGTTTAGTTCATGAATATTCGAAGTTAGTCGCGCCATAATTCACAAAGAGGATGCGATCAATCCTCACAAGCAACGATGGAATCTGACTATCTCGCGACAACTATAAATTCGTAAACCACCGACCGTTTAAAACGAAGGAAAAGAGCGACGGAATGTTTAGGCAGAGGAATATTTTTTCCGTCTATTTCCATCGCTTTGTTTTTCTGATCCATTAGAAAGGATTCCGAAAAAAGAAGAACGCTCAGGTTTGTAAGCGATGCCTCGTTTGTCGAACATTTTTAATTCCGAAAAAATTACATTTTTATATCTTTCGAGGCAGCAAAACCCGATCGAAGAACTTAGCCTTCCGCAAAATGACGGCGTTTTAGTTAACTAACAAGTCTGACATTAAAAATGTTTCGAACACAGCTCGGGGCGACTTGGCCGTGAAAAATCCGAAATGCCGTGCGGCACAGAAGGCAGGCATCGTACAAAGAAAACCAGTAAGTTACCCTTAAGCACAGCGTACGCACGGAAAAGAATTTGCATAACAAAAACCCGACCGTCCATAACAATTACAGTAAAGCCGCTTTTTACGACGGCGAACACAAAGTAGAAGAAGAGAAAGTAAAAGAGGAAGGAAAAATGCGATCCGTAAGATAGGACGCCAACGCCTGGCGACCACCTGTAGCAATCATCAACACACGAGAGAAATAAATAGAAGAGGAGGATTCAAATGAGTTTGAAATTAGAACGGCGGTCGAGTGCGAAGATAAGAAGCCAGCGGCAAGGTTGAGACGACGTTGACTCACCCTGTCCGCCCCCGCCGCCCTAGACAAGCCGCAGACTCGGGGAGTTATTACTATTATCATTATTGCGTCTCCTTGTAGCAGCCAGTGGGAGGCCACACGGCCATGTTACACGCCTATACGAGTTACGATTTTTGTTCATATTTCAACTATCGTTCGTACGCCTTTACTCCACGACAGCCTTGAAAAGGAAGGACGTAACCGACCATAAGTTATTCAAACATGAATGTCGGACGGAAAGTTTTACCGATCGGATAATTGACTTAACCGGAGACTTAACGATCGTTAAGATCACCTTTTATCGAGAGGAATTCGCGCATACTCTAACGACAACAGCGTTTAAAACTCGAGACGCCGAGAATTACTTAATAAATGAATATGATTAGCAACGCTTCATCGTTAAACTTCCAAATTCAATAACATTAGTAGCTTCAATAAAAATGTCGAACATGTACCATTGCTTCGCTTTTGAGTGTCTTTTTGCATATTTTCAAAAGCTCACCATCGAGTTTGCACGAAGGAATTTGATCGCTATTTAAATGAATTTGATCATTTAGTGAACCTAAGTATAATATTTTCCGATTTATTTTCTATTACCACGAAGTAAGAGATTTACTCAGAGGGAAAATTATTTAGGTACGAAATAACTATATGTTTAAGGAGGTGAGGCTGAGGACTCATGGGACCACAATCATCTGAACTATAGTGAGTTGCAGTTTTTCTAGCTCGTAATCAACAAAAAGCAATGACCTACAATTTCACTAAAGATTATTAACTTAAATCGAACCTGATTTATGACAATAGGATCGTTATCCTGTCAAAGAAAAGTCTCTAAATTACTTGAAATACTAATTTCGAGGCAAATGGCGATGCTGTAACGGAGATTCAGTTTATGGAAAGAATCACTTGACGAAGAGCAATGGCGTCGCAGAAGCGAAACAAATATGAAGAGACGGATGCCGCCGAGATAAGAATGGAAAGAGAATTTCAAAGATTGTATCGGAAGAGAACAAATAACAGAAACTCGTCGGGTTCTTCTGCGAAATATTCGAGAGGAAAGAAAAGACGGCTTTTTATGGGACGTTAACTCGAGCAATAGTTGACAGCGTACAAAAGGAATGAAAAAGCAACTACATCTGTGCCACTTAGATAAGACTTTTGTATAATTAAATTTCGAACTTGCCGGTTGGCGATCAATATATGTCATCTGAATAAAAACTGAGGCTCTTCTCTACAACGAGTTTAGGAAAATAAGAGGAATATTTTTAGCCATACTGAAAATGGCGGCAACTTTGCTCTAGATCAAACAGTATGAGTTTTCAATCTTACTGCTTTGCAATTCGTTTCGAAGCTTCCTCAAAAAGAACACCGCGTTCAATGAAGTATAAAACTGGTGCAGTATTGGTTTGAAGTATAAACCATAATATCTTTATATCTAATACATTCCTTTGATTGATGTACAATAATATGTATTTTTATCACTGCAAAGGAATAAACTTTATTATTGTTGTTATCATAATTATTATTATGAATTTCGAATGAACAACTTTCGGTCGTTAGCTTAAGCAACTTTTAACTAGGAGCACATACTCACAGATGAATTATTATTATTATTCAAAAATCACATACATTCAGTACTTCAAACGGAATTATGATAAATTCAGTATGATTAAACTTGATATCGTAGAATGTCACGTGTTTTTCTTTTCGACATAGTCTTCGGAAATACTAAATTTATTTTAAACAGAAATAATTAAATGAGAGAAAAAGTCACCAAAACCGAAGGAAATGTAGCCCTGTTATGCATATTTTGGAAGTAATGAGATTCAAATACTACAAAAAAGTACATGGATGCAATTTGTTGACATGGAAGAACGGCGCTTCAAAGGACAATTCGGAAGTGTAAGCTATGCTATTCTCCCATAAAGCAAATCCTCGAATGAAAACTAGAGCCATAAACACCGTCGGCCAAATCCAGTATGTGACGATTAATGAATTCGCGCAAACACTGACATCAATTTCCTCTTCGATGGGATACGAACTCACGACCTCGTTGTTCCGCAAGAGTTATGGTATCCGCTGGACCATAGAAAGGAAGAGATAAAAAGAATGAGAAACGACGTCGCTGCATTTCGAAGCGCTTTCCCCGACTGACTGATATAGCAGACGAGAGCTGTACAAGGATAAACCTAATTTCTCGACCATTCGGATTCTGCAAAAATACGTCGCGAAAACGAGTCATAATTGCAATCTAAAAATAACCGAAATATTTTAAGTCAACTAAAGAAATGATTGGGATTCATCGATCTAAATATATGAAGAAACAGAGAAGTATCGAATCCCCAGATTAATTTGGCTGACCACTCAACTATGAGATGACAGCTTACGTATGGCACAGCGCAGCATGTCTTATGCACGTCCATGCTTTCAATCTGGCAGTCATATTCAGGCTTCGATCGAAAACAATTATCAATAAATTTCATAAATGTTATTACAGAGACCTCTTTCGTTAAACGCCAAAGCGACTTTACAGCCTATCGAGAAGTAGAATTAACGTATGCGCTAAATTACGGAGAGTAAATATCTCACGAAGATATGGTCCATCACGTGATGGTCACACACTTCCGTTTTTACGTAATTGACAAAATAAGTGTCGAGTGCTTCTTTCTGAATCTCGCAAAACGCATAAGCAAAACGAAATCATAACGGCCACTCACGGCCGTAAAAATGAAAATCTTTCGAATATTCCGCACTTGCATCGATAAAAATATTTGCATAAGAAAAGATGTTTTTTTTTCTCGATAAAATCGTAATTGAAGCGATGACGAAGCAAAAACAGTAAACAGATCGTAAAGAAAGAGTGCGGGTGGAATGCTGTAGAGGGCGTGACTGCAAGAGGACGTCTGGTTAGAGTTGGCAACAGCGCGTCGGCAGTTATGAGAGGGGAACAAATATATGAATAAGTAAGAGGGAATTGAAGGTCAATAGATGAAGGAAGGGAAAAGACATTTGGACATTACCATTGTCTACTGAATATACATTTATTTACACAACAATGGACAATGGATGGCAAGGAAAAGGCCGTTGGACCAATCACGACGGTGGAGATGAAGAATGCAGGCCGAGAAGGGGTGTGAAAGAGGGTTGTTCCGCGGGGGTGATCTACGAAGGATAAAAAAAAAACACGGCGGTTGTTTTTTAACGATGCTGGAGCGACGAGAAACGCTAAGATGGGAATTAGCCTCGGTTTAAGTTACGCCCGAGTTCAGAAAGGGAGCAGATGAGAATATACAGTGAACTAGGGTGACCGCCACGAAGGCAAGGGATAGAAATGCCATCGGAATTAACGAACGATATTCTGTCGCAATCCGACGCGATAAGTCTTCGCATGAAGAATTAAAGCAATTAAAGAAGTACTCACTGTACCGAACTTGGTAACGGAGATTCGAACGGCAGGAAACTTACCTAAAAAGAAAATGAATGAAAAATATCAGCAAAAATTAGAAGGGTAATAAATTATAATCTAAGAACATTCACAAGGCAGGTTTGCAAGAAGCACAATAGTTTAGCACAAAGGAAGCTGTGCTTTTTTAATAAATCTAGCGATATTTGATTAAAAACTAATTATAAACAACTTAAATTTATTCACAGACTTGATATGGCTTTGAGATTAAGAAGCGACCAATCCATAAGGTCATAAGTTTCACACACACATTTTATCACGCACATCACATTCATTTATTTTATTACGGTATCACCAACATAAGCTGAAACTAGAATTTGCTCATTTTAAAAATAGCTTTCTTAGATTTTGGTGGATTTAAGAATTATACTATGGAATTTAGCCTTACTTTTCTACGACCATTATCATACTGAAAGTAGAAAATTCCCTTTCATCGAATCCTCTCTTATTTTTCCACTCAATTGCTTAATGCTAAAAGGTCCTCCATTTTGTATAAAAGCAGATTAGTCAGAAAAACAACCAAACATAACCAGACCTGGATATATGAAAGCGGTAATTAAGAATTTTCTTCGTTCGCATTAAGAATGGTTCATCTCGTGTCTGAATAGACCTCAAAGGACTTAAAGTGGAGGAGATACTCAACGGAAAACCACCCGTACGTTTCAGAAATCTCTCCTTCAAGACTGTTAGAAAGTTGGACAGTCGTTGAGTTGATCGTCTAGTCCATTTTCATTCGTTGGGCCGAGAAGAGGAAGGAGAGAAGAAATGGGACAGAAAACGAAGAATCGACGACAAGTCTCCGCTAAGGGTCGGAAACAGAAGTTTATTGGGTCCTCAACGGCACCCATTACCAGCCAAAGTGAGCACCATGGACCGTAATGAATTATAAAACGCCCCTTTCGGACACATGCGAACGATCGTAAATCCGTAAGCTGCCGCGGATCTCAATAAACACAGCAACGAGGAAAAACGAGATGAAGAAAAATCTCAGAGAGAAAGATCGCGATGAATCGGCATTCCCAATAGACGGAATTCTTGCGGTGCGAAAGAAGGAAATGGCAGACCGCAAAGAAGAGGAGGTATGCGTGGGAGTGGATGGAAATGGGGCAGCGCAGCCGCAAATTATAAGAGCCGGACCAAAGGAAGGTCTCGAAAGAAAGGATTCACGAAGCTAACTTAATTTATCTCTTTGATCCTCCTGCAAGCCGCTTCCTAGAGACCTTGGGTACATGTATTTGGGTAATATTTGGAACAACTTTCAAGTAATATTTATAATGAAGTATTCGCGATGACTCGAACACAGGCAAAACGAAAAATCACATTCATTGCTAACATATGATATCTTCGAAGACATCGAATACTGGCATACTTTCGATAAAGAGTTTCACGACTCCTCTTTAGTATTAATCAAATATAAATAGATTTAGTACTGTGGCATATGGGAAAATATAAATAAGGACATAAATAGAAGGAAATTGGATAAAAGGTCATCTATCTGCAATAACTGTATTCGCCGTACGTCTCTCAAGACCTAATATTTCTCGTTTGAATTTTATTGGCAATTAACGTGAAACTCTTTTATATCCATTATGTTTCTGTTTTATTTTTTGCGATAGTTTGAGGTAAATGAGGAAAGACGTTCATAATCCGATAAAAATAGGACACAATAAATTTCGGAAACTTTAAGGCGATTATAGATGTCCATCGACGCAATATGAAGCAGGTTGAAGATAATTGACAGCTTAGAGCAAACCATTACATCCGCTCCGCAAATAGAATAACATTCTTGAGAAAGCAACCAATAGTAAAGTGATAAAAATAGCTGAATTCCTAAGAGCAAACATATTGTAAGGGAGGAGAGATCTGGTCAACGGCAGATGATGACCGCAGAACAAAACGGATCGCAGATGAAGAAATGGCAACCACGGACTGTGCGGAGAACGAGAACTGTATCGAGAACATAGCTCGGAAAGATATGAGAAGATGGAAAGAAATGTATTATCATCAAAGAGAACTAATTAATAGCGTGAGATATGCAGTACTCCACCTTTACTTCAAATGAAGAGAGTATTGATAGCAGGAAGGAATAAAAATTCAAATAATTCATCCCTAACGACTGTCAGCCTGAGGCACTGAATTAGAATAATGTGCATTTGCTGAGAAATTTTCCAAGTTATAAGTGGATGCCCTCACATCTATCTCAATACCCAATGAAATAGCAGTCCGTTCCATTGCATACCCTTCTCAAGTGGATAATGCAACTTCGCAACGCTGGAGCAATCAAACATGAATGAGAAACGCATTTCTGCAACCTTCCATATTAAAATATTTGTTCAGCTGAGCGGGCAGGAACAGCAGATTCTGAAATATGACGCTTCCATTTAAATGGGAAAAGTGTTTATTCGTTGCTCGCAACATCTTAGTAAAAAGATTAACTAATGCTTCCTTTAACTCGATTAATTTAACCGTCCATTCTTCGAAGCTATGAATTCGTAACCATTTGTGGTCAACATTACTCTACCTTATAAAAACTGGTAATATTTCTCATTCAAATTATGCTTTCCATCATTCAATTTGAAATTCTATACATGAATTTTTGATTAATAAATACACTGAAAGAGTAACTAGCTCCTAGTGATCATTGCATGACCAAAATCAACTTCGCATCATGAAATGTCAGTAGTATCGAATTGGCAACAGCGATAAACACAATGATCCAACCGTGGAATGCCTCGTAAATAAAATGAACCTGAAAGGGCAGGGGAATATAGCGAGGCAATTTCAACATAAAATTCAATCATTTAAAACTTGATTAAGTTGGTAAGGGAGGAACAAGCATCTGGAGCTTCCGACCAATAAAGAATGCCCACGCAGACGGGGGTGCATTACTCCCCACTCCACCCACCACAACCGACCGGTGCAACATGCAAACAGAGTTGAGGCGTAGGCGGCGGAGGCACCTTTCCGTGCATTTCTTCCCATAGATGACTCGACGGGTGGATTTTTCAACCGCGCCGGAAACGAGGGTTCGGATAGAGAGATAGGATTAGACCGACCGGAAAAGGCAAAGATGGGCGGTCGATCGCAAGGAGAAAAGCCGCGCGAAAGGCGGACAAAATCGAAAGGAATATGAAAACATAAAATATCTTCGTTGAAATACATTGGAGATGCTTCGATAGCGAGGGAGTCTACCGCATACATCCATTTAGATAACAACGGAAGATAGGAGGTAGAGCAATTTATTTCATAGACGCAGTTCGTAGCGGGTTTGGACAGCGATCGAGTCCCCTCTTCCAACCCACAATCACGGGCTTATTGATTGTGTAGAATAAAAAAATAAGCGCGGGGATGAGGGAGAGAATCAATTTGGGACTGTCATAATCGGTAAAAGCGGGAAGCTTTACGTGGTTGTGGGTGGGAGGAGAGAAAGGAAAGTTGCGGGATCCATGAAAATCTCCCCGAACTGATTAGTAAACATACTCTGCGTGGAATCTGACCGCGTCTCCGCTCAATCGTACACAGAGGGACGCAAAAACTCAATTATCTTCCTAAATATCCTCCAAGGAACGATTTTAAAAACTCGCTCAAATTTGTTTCGCTGCCAGAAACAAGGAAATCGGTATAAAAAGTGTACTTTCAGAAGGCAGTCTTTATAAAACGCTATCAGCCGACGACTTGTGTTAAATCTGGTGTGTCCTTCGCATGCTGTGATCGATCAAGACTATGGCTTGAGAACAAAATATACTTTAGGGTCTTCTCATGTCTTCATTAGAACAAGGGGAGATCAAATATATATCATCTTGAGCACGAAAACTGCATTTTCCCTTGGATTCGCGCCTTAATGTTTCACATTTCGCAGGCCAAATATCGTCTAAGTCTGCCCACAACGGCCATACCAAATTGCAATGCGCGATAAACCCTATTTGTGATGGTTATTCCCAGATAGTTTGGCACACACCGAACAACATTAATTCGACGAGGGCATCGCAAACAGCGTTACGCACCAACGCAATTAATTGGACTAACTCTTTTTCTATATATTGTCAATCGAAGTAGGTGTCACAATGAAGACCTCCGTTAGAGAAATAAATGAAGAACAACTAAGAGTTATTCCTTTCTCTTCTTCATTTATCATTCGCGAGTTCCTCGAAGAGTCTTTCAGAACTATTTCCTCGCGGGAAAAGACAAAGAAGTACAGGAATCCTTAACAAAGCGATTAGAGGGCATAGAAATAAGGATTTTTCGGTTCGAAAATACGAGGCAAGGGATGGAGTGGTTCGATAAGCGAAACCCTCTGTGGCACAACCCCACCACAAGCCAATCGTTCTAATTGCATACCCTTTTGAGGTCGAAAGGAATTAAAAAGCTGCATTAGCGGGAGGGATAGGTCGGTGAAGTGGATGAATTGCTAGGCGAGGGTGCATTAAGAAGGGGAAGAAGTAAAAGATCAAGTGGGAGGGTGTGTGTGTGCATAGAAAAGAGATAGTCAAGAGGCGAAAGATTGCCTCTCGATGGTTCTTCCGAAAATAAAAGAAGGTTGAAACAATAAAATATTTACCCGCGCGATTAGCGGACTTTTCTTCTTAAAGGAAAGCACGCTTTTTCCATGCGTTCGTTTAGATGTCGATTAAAGCGAGAAAAACTGCAATTATTTATTTTTGTATTGCATAAGAAGCTTTGTGAGAAGGGTACGATTCTATCGAAATTAACACACAATAAAAAGGAATTGCAGCTAATCGGAATAAATTTATAGGAGCGCACGGGTTGGACTGAAGAGAGATAAGAAGCGGAGATTACTTAAGAAAGGGAGCAGAAATTGGGAAGGAGAGCGTTGGGCATAAAAGAGAAACATATGGAACACATCGAAGCGAGGTCAAGTCGGGGAATTTTGAAAGAGAGACGAAGAAGAGATGAAAGGCAAGTAAGATGAACGTATCTAATAACAAAGGAGAGAAGGCAATACATCTCTCGCCCCGAGGAACGTGTATCGACTGATCAGTGATTTTCAATTGATCTCCTTTCCTGCCACTCTTCCCTTGGGAGCCCTCGCTACCTTCTGCTCGAATAGTTCATATTTGTGGAGCGACGGATGCACCGAACGGGGATATGTATTTGGGAAAAAACATATAAAAAGGTGTGTCCGTCGCTGAAATTGCCCTACTCGAGGTTCGAGGAAAGAGGATAAAAAGGCAGGAGGAAAAATCTACTCTCTTTGGATCCAGAGGAATAAAAGTGTGTAGTGCTGTTTCCTGGAGACATCAAAAACAAACCGCAAACATTTGGTTGAAAATACGCGAATGCCTTCCGAATATCTTCAATGCTAACTGCTTCGATGAAGAAATGATAAAATGGAACTTCATGAACGAAAGGTACTCAAGATTGCATTGAATATCTAAGAACGAATTATCTATCTCCAACAAAGAGCAAAAAGATCGATTTCAAATAGTGTTTCTTAAGAAAGAATCACTGAGAACAATGCTGAGGATTGAACTGTGCTCGCGGCTTACAATACTTTGCAGATCATTAGTTATTCAGAAACCAAATCGCAGGTGTTAGGAAAGGAAACCGATATCTTTAAGATATCAAGATTAAAAAGAAAGAAGAATCCAGTTATTCCATCTCAAACGACGGAAAAAGATAATATCGGGGATATATTCGTATTGGTCTACTATTATAAATCATCGGAATTTCACGCACAAGGAGAAGCACCCTTCACCCAATCGATAATCGAAAAATATATCGAAGTAATGAGACATCGACGATTTCACTCCTTACTTCACACCGAAATCAAGCGCAAGTTTTTTCCGCAGCAAAAAAAAATCACTTTTCGCCGGCATAATTCAGGAGGGAAAAAATTTCAATTGAAATTGGAAAAACGCGCGGAAAGAAAGCCATAGTTGAGGATTGATGAAGTCACACTCTCCCTAGTGTTCCACCATTTTCATTTCGTCGCAGAAACTTTTTAAGACGTGTCAATATCGGATTCCACGGCTTTAGCACCAGACCAACAGGAGTATTTGAAAACAAAGGAAACGCGAAAAAGGAAATCCATAAAATGCTAGAGGGCGATACTTTTGGCGCGATGGGAGTAGACGGTAGAACAATTTCCTACCAATCTATGTAAATTGTCTTTTCTGTCCCTCCCACACATGGACCTCCTCTTTCAATTTTCCCAATCGTTACGTTTCGGCCGATTCCATTTTTTTCCTCCGAAATTTTTAATTTTTTAAGCCTTGGGAATTTTTCCAACCCCACTTTTCACCCACCCCATTCTTTCTTCCTCTCTGAATTTTTTCGAGTATCGATTTTGGTTTGGGGCCGTCCGATTTCGCCCCTTGGCACTGGCCGTTGCTCCAGCAATCCCATTAGTCCCTCCGCAGCAATCTCTCGGCCACACCTACCGCCATCTGCACCCGGAAGATTGAGGAGGCGAACAATGGACTAATGTATTCATTGCCACGCTAAGAAGAAGCTCTTCATTTGATTGAATATCATGCTGCACATCTTCAAACACCCGTATTAAATAAGTGAACTTTTTCATTGGTTCCCGAATAAAAATATTATCTCGTTTCCAAGAAGAGAGCAAATGTGTTGCTACCCATGACTTCTCACACCATTCAGTATACGTTCGATTTACACATCAATTAATAGTAGAATTTTCTTAAATAGATAACGACGCGTATCTTTCAGGAAGAATTAAATAGTCACTCTTGAAACGCTAGAATGCGCCATTTAGACTTCCAGCAATAGTTGACTAATCCTAATTATTTTCTTTAACTCAGACGAAACAGATGACTTCTCATTGAGGGCATTGATTTGCAAATCATAAAGGTAACATCTTCGTTAGATTATTTACCTTGTAGTGATATTTTCTTTGCATAAACTTACCAGGATCTACCTACGGGTACTTCTATACTTTCGAGAATCATTTTACAATAATTAAATCTGAAATGAGAAAACCTATTCTAAGATTATCAATAGCAAAATCATATCTTAATTTATGTTTATTCAAAAATATTTTGTTTAATACGAGCGAAAACGCATTTTGAAAAATCATTGATCAGTGATCATTATTTGAACAAGATGAATGTTCTTCAAAAACCATTCGACAGTCCAAGAAAAATATGTTTGCGATAGCATCCTTGATGATACCTTAAGATAGCATCTTGCGCTTGAATCAAACTAAACTTATATGTCATCCATTCTCTAAGGTGCTATGGAAATAACAGTCTGATTGGGATTCACTTCTGATGTAAACCACCGCGAATTCATTCATTATCCATCGAACCGATTCCAACAAAAAGAAAATGGCATTTTAAGGGGAAATGTTCCGCGATATCGTCAACTCAAAACACATTAATTGAAATGCCAACGGATCTTGCGTTGAGGGATAATACATTTGAGAGAAACATAACCACGCTTAAGATCGGCGAGCGTTGTGAGTGGAGATGCGAGATTCCCGGAGATTTCTAATTTATGCAAAGTATTTCTGACAGATTTTCAACTTCTAGAAAAATACGAAAGATATAATTTAATTCTTCGTCATTCCAACCGTTGATCTTTATAACTAGAAAACCATCATTGTGCCCTCTCTAAATAATGACCTGACGCGATAATTTGATTTTTCACGAAATTTGAAATCTGGAAGAGGTCATGCAAATGCCAATGATTATTTCAAATATTTGAAATAATCTACCCTATGGAGTAAAAAATTTAAGGATTGAATAAACGAACTGTGATCATCTTATAAGAATCCAGATCGAGAAAAAATAATTTGCAGGATGGATGAAAGAAGAAATCTTAGCGCAATGAAAATTGGAAAAATTTTGCGACTCCTGAATTCGAAGCGTTTCTGAGAAAGAAAACAGTTTTCCACGCATTTCCTTTTGAATCACTATTCTCCCAATACTCTAGAATACTCCAATAAAAGATACACATAAACACTTCAAAATTATAAACACACTTACTTGAGTTGCGCATCCCATGAGCCTGTTCTTAATTTTTGGCTTCTTTTAAACAACTTTCCAATGAATACTCCGTCCAGATGAGAAGAAAGACGCGCTCGAATATATGAAATTCCGGCAGATCAGAGAATGTTGCAGATACCACTTTTCCTACGCTACAATACCCAACTCACGAAAAAAGAAAGGATATTTTGTTAAGTGAAGACCGAAATTATCGTCCATTGGCGCTGTGGAGGAGGGTTATTTGTCCAACAGCAGTCGGAAAACCGGAATAGAAGCATTTATGCCGAAGACAAAAAGATCTCCACAAGTCCTTTGAACCGGACTTAATTCGAGTATTTTTTCACCGAAAGTAGTCGAGAGTCGCACACGCTAACGAAAATAAAAAAAAGAATGGGTTACATCTGCAACGTCGGACTTTCCAGAAGGGGAGAGGACACAACAGCAAAGTTGTCTATCCTCCGATGAAAATAAGTCGATATCCAAATCGTATTAGCGGCATTCCAACTCCGCCGTTTTCAATGAAGGTTTCATGTTGAAAATTGCCGAAAAAAACGAAGGGAATTTTTTCCCTCTCTTGTGCCTTTGAAAAATGGTGGGAGGATGAGTAGAAGAGAGGATTCGGAAGTTATTCCGCGAAGCAGAAAGAATATATTTTCATATGGCTGCCTCGGAAATCGAGTTTAAAATAAAATAAAAAAATACCGATGGAAAATGGCAATTCATTTATTCTTTGCTCAGCGTTGAATTATGTTACTCAGTGAACGCTCTCCTCTTTCATTATAAAAATTTAATTATAAGTCCTCTCTCTCCCTTTACTCTTCGGTCCCTTCCCAAATACACACACGACAAACTCCTCAACACACCCCTTCCCTTCGACAGAAAAATGGACATCGAGACGCGAAATAAACCTTTTAGGGAACACTGTTGAACGTGGAAGGGGTATAACCCCTGATACAACAAGGGCCCTACGATAAAGGCTCTCGAATCGATTCTCTGCACTCACTAAACAATGTGTGCGAATATAAAGGATACCGAATAAAGAAAAAAACTCTATCTCATCGACAAATAGCATTGGGTTGAAAAAATCATTAATTTTAGCTCATCAATACGAAGGAGAGCGAAAAAAGTATTTAACAAGTTGATTGCAGGCTGTCCATCGGAAGATGGACAAGCACAGTTCTTTCATTTTAAGAGTCCTTCGACATCATTTTCTTATCGACGAGCTATAACAATTTCGAAACAACACTTAACGCAAGTTAGGGATTCCATTTGATAAAATACATAAATATAAAACAGAAAAAAGTGTTATAAGGGAGGCTTGTAGGATCAGACGTCGATTATAATACTCTTTATTACAATTAAAACACATTAAATGGGATTTCTATAATCTTATACGCTATCGAAATAAGTAGAAGGAATAAAAAAGTAGTCTGATTCTTTGCATTTTTCTAAAAAGTATAGAAGAATTGCCTCCCGGAGAGAAGTTATGTATTTATAAATCGTCTCGAAGTACCACCAAGAAATGAATCCCTTTCGAGCTGTATAAATAAACATCTTCTATAGCACGAGCCTCTGACGAATTCATTTTCAGCCATAATTCAGAAAAGGCGCTTCGTTCCAATAGAACATAACATCAATACCGAAGAGCACGTCTCATAAACAAACGACATGCTCACGTAATGCTCTCCATTACCAGTAATTCAGCAACCCATTTGAGGAGAGAAATAAAATACCCCGAAATTCTTGCGACCCGTCGAGAGACTCCCACTGCGGGGAGAAATCGCGGCCGATCTTGCGCGAGACAAAAATCCACGGGAGACAAATTTATATGCCCACGTCCGACGACAACTTTACATATAATAATTGATCCAAACTTAGGCGAAGGAAAAAGAGAGAGCTTTTAAAAAACAAAATGGACCACCACTGGGAGTCGAGACACGCCAACTCGAACTGCGCGGAAATATTTAAAGGAATAAAAATATACCTCGAGAATATAACACGAGCGCACGCACGAAATTATCCCCACGGTCGAACTTTGTCTCCCCACCACTCTTCAGATTCTAAATCCCACAGATCATAGGTCTGCGATCGAGAATAAAAGAAGGCCTCGTTGGCGTAAGACGATCATCGGGTTGCAGATTAACATCGAGGAAATTCGGATTTCAGAGGGTCTCAGCGCACAGACCGAGGCCCCTACCATGAGAGTTTAAATTCGATGCTTTCATTAAATAATATTAAAATATTTGCCATAGAAAACTCATTTGCTTCATTTAAAGCGAAATACTTAATTGTAAGTAGAATTTCTATAAATTATCATGAATTATAGATAGACTTTACATTGTATAGTGTTGCTATATATTCTAAGAACATGTGGTGTATACTTGTTTTGTGTAAAATTCTTTCTTGAAGCCTAAAACAAGCACCCATGAATACCTTCTATCGCTAAAAATTCGAAAACAATTTACCATATTATTGAAAGTTCATACACTTAGTCCTATTTATTCTACAAAATGGATGAGTCCTTCAACTGGAGCCATTTACGCCTAAATCTCTCTATCATTTATTCTGAGTTTGAAATTATTAAATCTGCGCTATCGGTTGTTCAAAATCCTAACAATTTCTTACTTAGAGATGTGACCTTCGGTTAAGTCTTCTTTATTCCGCGCTTAATGTAGAATTCTTATTAATATATAACTTCATTCGGTTCTGAGACTTTTTCCGCACGATTCGAATTATTTTTCCTGTGATTTGAGAGCAACGGGTATCACTGTAAGACGTTTTAGCAACACCAACATGTCTTTCTTCAACTGGAGAATAACCATCGGTATAAAGAAGTCGACAATAGCGGTCGGCGATTCGTCGTAATCCAGTGAAATCTGCCGAATAGAAACCCAGCATTTAAATCGCACCTTTTCATCCATATCCGTAAATTAAATAATACAATTTAAAAGAAAAATGCAAGTTTTGATAATTTTTTGGTACCATTCTGGAATTCAACTTTAGAGAAATTTCATTTCGCCCCACCTCACATACAAAGAAGACCATTGTTAAAAATCCCACATAGGATAAGAGAGCATTACGTTGTAGAATAAGTCGTCAGAAAGAGAGAAAAATAGGGCTGCAGAGGATCATAAATACGCCACGGTTATCTAAGGTTATCTAGGAACAAACGAAACGAGAGGAGAGAATTTTATTGCGAAAGACGAACACCGCAAAGTGGATGAATATCTTGTAAACAATTGAGAGGTAAAATCCACACACGAATGCGAATCATAATAAATCAATGATAAAAAACAAGTCTCCATAACCTAAATAAACTAGCGTATAATTTGTTACGTTACCCCAATCTCTTCTATTGCTGGAAAACAGCGGAATTCTAACGAGTAATATTCTCGGTCATAGTTAAAACAGATATTCACAAGGAGTGTAGAGAGTGGATATCATCTGAAACAGAGTTATTTAACTTTACTTTAATGTCACCATTATAGGGATTTCAAGCTGCCAAAATTGGATCTAACCACACTCGCTCCATTTAATGTGAACCTTCAGTACTACGAGGAGTTCAACGCTCGATTCATATTTTTCTCTCGAATCCTAATTTTTGCCCTCTCGTGAGAAAGGAAAAACTCGGAGTTTAGCTCCATTTCTGAATGCAAATCATTCTACATTATTCGCAAAAGCGCACAAACATAGAAAAGGATACCTCTTCCGCCTTTGCAGAACCATACGACACTAGATAAAAATGACGCACGATAAATGCTACGCATTGATCCTACTTTTATGTATCTAAGTAACAAAAGTTAGCAGCGACGCCATCGGCACTCGAGCTATTCCCGATCGCACAAAGCGAAAGGGTTCGACAAAAAGAGCGCATAAAAATGATACGCAATTTCCTCTACAACATTCAATTGCAGAATCAAACCGCGAAAAGGTAATAAGGACGACCCTTTTTCAATCACGTGGCTTTTTTCCCGAGCATCGCGCTCTATGCTATGCGTCTATTATAATAACGCGATCATAACGTGGAGCATCCGTCCCTAGAAGAGGGGTCGACTCATATCCGTTCTCGGCGGTGCCAGAAATAAACGGAAAGGGAAGCGTGCTTGCTTTATTGCAAATCTCAGCGAATGCGTACACACGGAATATCAGCCAAAGTTGGGTCTCTTAGAAAATATAAGATGTTGGAGGACATTTGTGAAAATTATTCGCAATAACGGTAAGAAAAGTAGGGACAGATGCTTCGCAGCATATTTATTTATTCCTCCAGACCACAAAAATGGCGACGATATATAGTTGTTAAAGGTGTTTCGACGAATGAAGTCATTTTGTGGGTCTGCACCGGGAATCGAATCCGAGACGGCATTCATCGAAATCGAACGCGTTACCCACTTGGCTAGCCGGGAGTCCGATTGAGAGGACAACGAAAAAGGAGCACAAACATCTCTGTTTCGACCAGGATTCGAACCTGTGATCTTCGCACTGGCATCTTGATTGCTACATCACCGAGAGAGAGAGAGCTAATATCATGAGTAGAATTCCCATAAATTAAAGAGTATTCGAGGAAATAAAAGTCGTGTAAAAGTAAGCTCGTGTAGTAAAAGATCAAAAAACGTTCGCTTTCGCCACAACACACACACTTCGATAACTCGGAGTAGCACTAAAATATGTGGTCCGAGTGTATGTAAAACAATTGGAAGAAGAATAAAAACACCGTAAAATTCCATATGATAATTTACTCACATGACGCTGAATATATAATATTTGAAACCGGTCGTTTCATTCTATCAAACTATTTTTAAAAACTGTGCAATTCCTTCTTCCCAATAAAGGGAATTCCCAATGAATGAAAGCTGCGTCTGTTTATTAGACAGATCAAATAATGTTTAAACGGTAGCTAACTTCTAGCTTCCTTCACTTCGGAATAGAAAGAATCAAACTTGACTCAGTGTTTCCTAGCATTAATTTATTCCCTCCTTTATATTCTACAGATTTCAAAGAAAGGCCAACCCCTATATTTGGCAACCCCATGCGCTTAAAATCGAGAGATGCTCACGAATTTTTATAGCGTTTATACGAGGAAAATTGAATTGGAGGCTGACGGCTGTAATTATGGCATCCGTGATTGCTACTGACGCTCGATACACAGAGAATCGCTATTGCCAGCTCGCTCATTGTATCCATAACCCATAATTGGAATCATGTCGTCAGTATGAAGCTGAAATGGAACATTAACTTCTTACGCCATGAAGACAAGTAATTGCTCATACAATTTTAAAGTGGAATAAAATTATTTTTTAAAAATAAATTTTACCGATATCCAATTTCTTACAACAAAATTAGTGAATTTTGACTAAATTTATATCTGAGTCTTACGCGAGAGAGAACAAAAGATATAAAACGTGAGAGAAATTACGTTTTCATTTTCTCTTTGACTTGTATGTTTTGGTAGCGGTTTCTGTTGTTATAATACCTGCTGTATATCCTCACTGTAAATTGGATTTTTCCCGCTATATGTGATAAATAAATGGATAAAATAAGCAAATAAATTAAGTAAATAACTAATATAAAATGACTGATATAAATAAATAAAAATACAATTATTTGCGATTCCAAGCATCGGAATGGCATAGTCATAAAAAAATACGGGTGACATTTTATCCCGTTCTTTGTTCTGTGCATCTTCGTTCAATATAAAATAGTTCTTTTGCGAAGTGAATAAAGCGAAGGGAAGAATAGATTAGGAATGGTTATCTGTGATCCGCAATGCGAGGCCGTTTCGGCGTGCACTTGACGCTTTATAATGCTCGGGCCGTGGAAATGATTACGATGTGTGCATGCAGCGCCAATGAACGGGGGTGCTTTTTATTTTTAATGACCGCGAGTTTCCAGGTAACGTCCGCGCCGTTATGCTAAACGCGCGGAGAGCTAAGGATTGTGTTTCCGCTCTTTTTACGCGACCGGAGTACAGCCATCGAAATGTTGGGGGAGGCCTCAGCTAGTGGTTTTTAAGGTAAGAACATGGTGGAAATTTCCACATGATTCACCAAAGAGGTCTTTGGACCTTCATAAACAATCTTCATAGTCTCGGCCCTGAATTATAATCAACGATGAACTCCCAGAAGTAACAACCATCATCATAGGGAAAGGAAAATGAATTTCAAATATATGAATCCGTTTCATGTATCGCAGCAAACTGTACTGCTTACAATATCAGTAAGTGAAGTTATGAATGCTTCGACAGCTAAAGCCATTTCGCACAAATGAGCTCCCTCCAACAGCTTTCAACAAAGGCGAATGCGCTATCAACTTGGCTATCCATAAATCCCGATTGATATCTACGAATGCACATGCATAAGAAATAATAAAGATCACGAAACTTGTGAAGCAGCTTCGAGTGTCTTAACTGAAAGCAATACGGAACAGTATATATATTTTAATGGGAGAAGAGTCAAGGCCAAGCAGATGAGGCAATTTCCTCTGCGCAACGAGTGTATATGAAGCTCTCGAGAACAGTAAATGTCCATCTTTAACCACAGGAGAATAAAATAAAAACGAGGAGCAATTCTCCACAAACACCTTTTAAATTCAGCATCTTCATTCCGAGAGGTGACAATTTTACGACAACATGCTCCAAAGAAGGGCGTGGGTTCAATTAATTCTCCCAAACGAGGGAAGATACCTCAAAGCCAATGTGGCAATTTGAGAAATGTTTCCCTTCAAGTGCTGAACGGACTTTTTGCTCGTTGGAATGACTCTCAAGAAATTAACCCGTCGGGAGTTGAGCGTGAAAAAGAATGAATCGTCTTTTAAGAGAAACAAAACGAGAGAACGCCCGGGGATATGCTGAGGAGTATTATATTCGTGTGCATATGATTCTTTTCTAAGGGTTGAAATCATTGTTATCGACCTAGTGAATTATACGATTTATGCTAGATCGAAACAAAGAAAAATAAATCTAAGCAATGATTATTCCGTGTGGAATGCGGTTAGATTCGTAGCTGTGGGACGTTCATGCAAATGCAGATTTCGTATCTAATTACTAGTATTGACAAAAAGGCATGTATACATATAATATTTACACACAGATCCTGCAAGCCACCAAATGCGTGTGGCAGAGGGTGCAAAAACATCGATATTCAAATTTAATCTAGTTGCCATTTTACTCTCTGATATCTGCGGAAGAAACCATCAGAAGTTCTGTCTGTCTAGCTATCTGTCCTTACGATTATTTTCTTGTAACGCGTTTTCGTTTTCTCTAGAAGCTCGCAAACGTGGTTAACTGGAGTAAAAAAATCAACTATCACGTCGACAAGATCAATTCTGATAACTATTTCGAGTAATTTCAGTAATAAATCTTCCGTCCAGCGAATCCTACAAGAGGGACTCTTATCATAGCTGAAACACACTGTCGAATCTGAAATCTCCTTCAACAAACCTAACTGATCTACGTTGAACAAAGTTTAATGTGACCCAAATTCGACTTTGTTTTTGCGTTGAAATACGACGGATATGAAAGCCTTTCTTCTGGAAACCCATTAGAAGGAGAGAAAGCTCGACGTAAAGAATCTTTTATAATCACTTTAGAGAAGGAGCAAGGAAAAGAAGGCCACTTAACTCCGATTAAGAAAGAACGTAAGAATTCTTCCATTTTATCCAAAAACAATGCAATAAATGAAAAACTCAGAGGAACAAACACAATTTAAAATCAGCGAAACATTAATAATCCGAATGCAGAAACATAGAAAAGGACGAAGAAATTATCTTCCATCGATCCTCTTCTCAAAGAGCTCAAAAGCATCGCAAGGCGCCATTTCGTGAACGTGGACCGCAAAATGGCGGCTAAGAGGACAAAAGTGAGCAGAAAAGGCGGCGTGCCTCCATGGCGGCAGATTTCATCAAGCATGGAGAGAGAGATGATCCCAAAAAGCCGTCGTTTCTCGTTTGTTTCGTCACTATGTCACACGGTTGGGATTTTTTACAAGGACCGCACACAAACACGCCAGCGACATGGTTTCCAAAGAGTTTTCGCTGTTCTTTTTTTTTGGAGAGGGTGGAAATTTGTCCGGTGACGGGGTTGCGAAAAAAGGACAGTTTTTCGGGCACCGTGAGAGCTTCCCTTGTATGAATGAACAGAAAGGGTTCCCACGTCAGGGAGGAAATCAGGATAAATGTTGAGAATCGGTTAGGAGAAAACAGGGGGTGGAGAACGACATGCGTGTCGGAACGGATATCGACATGGGATTTACATTTAGAGAGGAAAATTCGATACAAAGTGGCGTCCGAAGTGAAAGGCATTGTCCCATGGGAAGTAGATTCCCTTTCGGTAGGGAAAAAATGGGAAAAAGATGACGATCTTTATCTATTTCGGTAAAAATGAAGGCTCGAATTAGGGAACAAAACGAGGAGAGGACTAATGAAGGAGACAAGCAAACACTAAACGGGCATGTCGACGTCCAAATAAAGACACTTGCCAACACACCAAATGGAGAAGAAATACACAGAAACTGAATTAAGATAAATATTGCGAAGAAAGAACCATTTAATAAATTTCTACTTTGTGTAATCAAAATACAAAGACTTGACATTCTCAACTAAAATGAGAAGAAGATATACAGTTTGATTTCGGAACAACACCCGGAGATAATAAAAAACGGTAGAAATTCATCCTACGAGAATGGGTTTCATTTGCCATCCTTTAAGAACTTACTCAAGCTTTACATACAGTAAATTATTACCGTTTACATTAGCTAGAAAATTTATCATGAAAACGTTAAGTGACCAGTAAAACTTCTCTCATCACCCATCTAATTCTTTGATGTCGCAAGTTATGTTATGGTATGTTATAAAGTATGAATGATATAGTTGACATTAATTTTAAGATAGATTTCATGACTTGCGTTTTGAATATGCACGTAGGAGGACCAATAAAATTATCATTATTATTACCACACCCGTTTCCAATGACGACAACAAGTACTTAACAAACAACGCACACTTAAGCATAACTTGATCTATCTGGATCAAAGAAAAGTTCATTATCTTTCTCGACATTAAAAAATCTGCGCATGGTCCACCCAGAAAATTGAAGTATCAGAAACACCTGCAGAAGAAACTGCGTTTCAACTTAAAAAGTAAATCCCCGAAAATCTCCTTTATCCTGGTTTCTTACATTAAATCAGCGACCTCTAATTTCACATGGATCAAAATTTAGCGCAGAATTTCCTTTATTTAAGTTTGTGTAGCGCGTCCAAGAGCGAAGGGGAACTTTTCCTTACCTCCCCTCGAGATTCCGGGACTGGTGCCAGCAAAGTATTGGGAGGGCTTTATTCTTTAATATAAAAAGGGCGAGAGGGAAATAAATATTACACGCAATTTCGTTTTCCGAACAAGGAGGGAAAAGGCAAAAACACTAAATCACCTACCGTCATCAAAATTATATAAGTTTCGCAAAAAAGTGTATTTTACCGAGCGGGATATTCATTAAAACCGGAAAACTAATGTAAAAAATCCCTTTTTTCCTCCTTCCGTCGCCTCCAAAAAATGCCAACTTCTCTTTTAATTTAGAAGAAATATGTAGCCTTCGCCTCCCTCTTACACCTTACAGAATGATTGCGCATCAACACTAACATTCTCACAAGAAATGATGGAAAGAGCAAAAAACCGCTTTTACGTTATATGCGTAATAATTTCATCGAACAAAAGCTTAAAGAACGTTACAGACATTATGTACAGTTTAGTAAATAAATTTTGCTTTCTACCAAAACGTATTATTACGCTTGTACGGGAAATAGCCAGTCGTTAACATTCCAGAAACTTTCTAGAAAATGATGGCAGCATTACTATCACACGACATTTAACCAAAAACGGGCTGAAAAATTAATGTATCTCGGAAAGTTGGGTTACAAAGATATTTCTAAATGTAAGTGAACCATTCTGAAACTGTTGTCGTAGGTAACTTTATCTTACAACTACAATTATGTATTGAAATTAGAAATTGGCAATGATTCTCAAGAAATCTCAAAGGTTTATCCTTAAAATTATTTGCTACGGTACGCTAGGATACGCTTTCTCCTATAGATCTATACAAACGATTTAACAAATCAATGCATTAAGGTTTAGAAGGAAATTCATCGAGTGCATGAAATCGCTCAGAAAGCCCCTCTAACCTGCAGAAATGTTTGCGCTATCACATTTGTATTATGAGCAACTTTTTTGCCCAAAGAGATGAAAGTTTAAGAAGTTAATTGCTGAATCTTCAGATCGATTAGCGCTGAAAACCAGAAAATACACACACTTCTCTATCTTTTTAATACAAACTAAAACTTCAAGATAAACATAAGTTGCTCTTAGCAACGTACCAGCAAACAATTATTAGCAGATGTATGCCATTGGCGAAATAATTTCTTCATCGAAACGCGAAATGAATTCAGAAAGCAATAAGCTGAATAGTAATTGCGACTTAAATGTAAATTATCTTCTACATCCAATCATCACGGATTAAAATCATCGGCGTGGAAACTGACTTATTTATGAAACTCTATTCTACATTACATAGAATACATCTATGAAATCCTTATTTATCAAAGAATAAATGTCAGAATACAAAGGCCATTTGTTCTTATCCTTATTTAATTTACCCTAACTGCGCATTCCTTGAATAATGACACATTCTGTTGCAGTAAATGGAGGAAATCTGTTGGTTGGCTCAACGGAGACTATGTTTTAGTTTACATACGGAAATCATTACAAGTAATTGACGCAATATCTATTTATTCTTAAGCTGCCCTGGGAAACAAGGAAATTGGAACTCGTCTGTTAATAAATAAGAGATTATTGGAATAGGTGAAATGGAGAAAGAAGCCTTCACTTAATGCACATTTCAATGGTGCCATCCTCAGGACAGCCATTTCATTCCACTGACATATTCGGCTAACGGAGAGTCTATGATAAGCTGAGGAGATCGAAAATGCCTAGACCGAAACAACCAATTTAATTGGTAAAATAATGAAAATCATAATCACAATTTAACGCTTCATCAAAAACATTTTGAATGCCAGAGAATTCAGACGAATACTTGACAAATTCATCATAGGAATGGGAACCTGTGGGTTTCAGGCCAAATTTAGATCTTTCGGTCGTTCACTCAGGTCACTTTCCGAAGCAATTCCTCGTATTTGAATAATTTCGTTTTACAGTTTTGCTAATGACTCTTTGACTGAAAAACAACTAAAATCTTTTCTTTTAGTTAGCTCAGCGAATGAATTAATTTCCAATTTAAAGTACTGGAATATTGGCAAAAGGCAATTCAAAAGAAGCCATGATCCAATGAATATATTCCCCGCTCAAAATTTTCATCCTTAGCGTTGAATAAAGAAAGTATGATTAAAAATTTACGAATAATACTGGTGTATTTATTGATAAAGAGTGATCAGAGGTAAGAAACACAGCAGCCAAGATGAAAATGGGTATGGGGAGGGAAAATGTATATCGAATGCGTATCTTCAGGGGTGATTCGTCATCGCTTCCTATTGGGTGAGGAGAAGTGGGGTGGAGCAGACGGAAGAAAATTAGAAGAGGAAATTGCAAAAGAGAGAAAGCAGCGCCCACAAACAAGATGGCGCCATTCTTCGCGAATATGGAGTTATTATATCCAGTGCATGACCAACTTCCGGAGGAATTTATCCACGCAGAAATATTACGCATTTTGGCAAAAAATCGCATTTAAGTCACCAAGCACACTGCATTATGCAAGAAAAATAACGAATTATTCAAAATAATTCAAAAAATCGTAATATTCCTTTTTAAGACGGCATATTAAAAGACATACCAAAAGCTTTACTTAGATGTATATTCTCCTTGGAGCAGTATAAATGATTACACTATCCAAAATTCTGGCATTTAACGCGTTCGAGAAATAATTGAAAAAGGAGTTTAATAAGGGTTGATTGTTTACAAGATATTCGTATCAATTGCAAAGGTCAGATAGTAGAGGTTTTTCGAATTTGCGATGAATTGTCCAAATTATTCATTTCAAAGCAGAATTAACATAGGTTAATATTCCCTCTCGCTGCATTTACTCAACAAAATCTGCAGATCAGCCCAATCCGACGTCACAAATCCATTACTAATAAACAATTGAAATGCGCATATAAACTGCTTTAAGGCAGAGAGAGAACATTTCAATGAAGACCCTAATACTGGTTTTAATTTTATAATTACAAGCGGTAGTGAACATTTCCCTTGGAAGACCACACTCTTGCTGACATTTGGAAACGGAAAAGAAGAAAATTCATGGGAGTACTTGCAATATGCCATCTTCAATCAATTTATATTGGAACAGATATTTAAAGAGTACGTGAAAACGGAACAAACAAAATTATCTCGCCTTAACCATACCGAATATCACTACAGAGAAAACAAAATTACATTTCCTAGGTTGCCTATCCTATAAATAGATAGCTTTCCATTGATTGTGAGATGAAAAAGACGTCTTGAGCGAATACTAAGGAATAGGAATACTACTAATAAACGCACAGTTTGAAAAGGAAAGGGTCCACAGAAAATTGTTTGAAAGATAAGGAGAAGCTTTTCTATAAGTTTTACTGGCAAAAAAAATTAAAAATAGCAGAGAAAAAAAGAGAAAACGAAGAAAGATTTTCGAAACGAAAGTAAAATAATCTAAGATTTGAATAAATTTCAAGTTTCTGTCACACGTTAGAATTTCCCAATCCAAGAGTACCAATTTAAAAAACAAAAGGCTTCCAATCTAAAAATAATAAGGTAAAAATGATAATATAACAGATGCGATATCACTATCGCTAATCATGGAACTTAATCACAAAGTTTTCCGACAAGGATTATCCTGGGAAAGCCGCCTAATTTATAAAGACAAGCGAGAAAAAAATATGTTTTAGGGAACTATTAAAATATAACGAAAACAAGGAGCGAAGGAATAAAGCGTCGACGACTAATGAGCGATTATAAAGAGGCAAAATCATCGGGAGGGAAGGAAACAAAAGCAATGGAGTCACATTTAGGAGGGAAAGACTTATTATCGGGCAGAAGAGAGATATTTATAGGAAGGACGGAAACATCCCTGTGCCACAAACAAGCATCCGGATACACATCAACCAACCATTGTTAACGTACTGTTGAAAGCAGTACTTGCACCCTGGAGTGAGCATGGAGAGCTACCGAAGGAAAGGAGTTACAAAGAACTCTGAGAGAGATACTTGTCCAAAAATGTTGATCCCAGAAAATGCGACAGTAGTTGTCTTGAGAGAAAGCTCTTGAAAGTATTTCTGAGAAAACTTTCTTTACAGGAAAGTAAATATCCTAGTATAAGAAATTCGAGAAAAAACAGAAATTATGAAATATTATTTTTATACGATTATAGAATCTACTGATTCGGCTTCGACTTAGGTCATATTCATAAAGAAAATAACGAAAAAGCACTCATACTCTTGCTACAATATTAACATTATAATCAATGTTGTGGTAGAAGTAGAAGTGGTGTAATTAATAATTTCGTGCGATTCGTCATTCATAAAATTAAAGACGGTTTCTTCGCTCATCCTTGAACGTAATCTACATTTTGACGAAATTTCGAAGAGAGCTAAGGTCTGAGAATTGAGGAGAAATGGTGGTGTATAATTCTATGGATCTCTAAAATATTCTCGAAACATAACGAATAATTAATAACGCTGTCTCAAAAGAAAATAAAAATGCTAATGTATACAACACACCGCATTTTACAAATTTTAAACGTCAGTCATAATTCAGATACTAGTTATAATCGACATCCAGGACTAACAAAGATTCCCTCGTGCACTTCGATAACTTTTAAAAAATGAAAAATCTTCAGCGTCCCACAAATGAGACTGATTAGTTCTAAATTGACTCTAACTAAATTGAATTGACAAGTCCAAAATATCCATTTGGACACATTTTGGATGATAACTCACATCCATGCATTCGAACCCACGATCTCTGACAGAGCGACTAATTCATCACTACCAATGTTCAATTGTATACAAATGCATTAAGAGAATTGGGAAATTTATAAGAAAAAAGAGAAACTACGTCTCAAATAGGAAATTAGTTTCTAATTTTTAAAAAGTGGTTTATTTTTTATTCCTTCGATCGTCATAGAATATCACAAAGTCTCCCTGGTCTATTGATCGAGTTTATTGTGAAATTTACTTCGCCAGAGGTACGTTATACTTGTATTTGTACATTTAAACACTGGAAATAAATATCAAACTCGTCTTCAACCGGCCGAATCTCCAAAATTTATCACTTCTTTGCAAAACATGAAGTACTCTTCCTGAGAGATCGACCTAAATTCAGTTCAAGATACGCACTCACATATTAATAAGCAACTATATCAAGGATAAGATCGCGATTCTTTCACAAACTAGCGATTCATAGGAAATAAATAAAAATCTCCGACTCATAACGCCTCATCCACATATTTCGATAAAAAAAGTTCAAACGACGATAATGGATGCTTTATTTTCGAGGAAGAAAGAGGAGTCCTCCCATTTCCTGGTGAGTCCATTTATCCGCCGCTTTTCTTTTGTTCGAAGGGCAAAGCAGGAGTGCATCCGCAGTAATGGAAGGCAAATAAATGGATGTATCGGGGAAGGACATTAATTGTGTAATTACTCGGATACATGACCATCGAAGGGCTGAGGTGGTAAAATATCAATGACCTTCCTTTTTCTCTGATCCACGTCAATGCAGTTCTGCATCGAGTGACTACCGTCAAATTATCTAACGAAAATATACACATTTAGCTATCGCATCAGCGCTTTTGTCTTTCGAAGCAAACTTAGGCACGGAATACCGTTTCTTATTTCCATCCTTGCATTCAAAGTGGTAAAAAGAAGAATACTGCGCTTTCTATTTACTATTTTAGGATTTTCATTACGAACTCTCATTTAAGGACAAAATATCTCGTCAAATAAAGCTAATGTAAAGAAAAAGATTTGAAAAACCTAATTCCATCGAGTACCACGATACGTGGTACTTCGGTCGGAAAGCACAAGATTACAGCACATTATATCAAGTTCAGATTTCGAGGAAACAATAATAATAATTTGCTCATTATCTTACTGAGAACGAACAGGTTGAAGGACCAATTTCCTACATCCCGCCAACAGCCAGGACCGAACTGGATTCGAACCCGGGAATTTTCAAGTGACTAACACAGGAATCCCAACGTCATCGTAATTGCAATTTATACTTCGTACGCGTGACAATTTGTATAAGCAGATGAATATGATACATTCGCTGATGAGAAAAGTAAAGCAAAATCAAGGGGAGAAAACATGTATATAGAAACAAACGGACGAGTTGGATAAAAGCTTCTTCCTTTTAAAAAAATTCTATTCACTGATTTACAGAGTAATAGATTTACTGCTATATGCAAAGAGGTCGCGTGCAATACGGGCCTCATATTACTGTCTCGTTACCCCAGGACGCCGGGAATGAGCCTCAATTGCGTAAGAATATTCACGGATTAAAATAGCATCTCTTGACGTGCTTTACCATGTACTTTAGCACTCTAGGGTACTTCTACGGGTTCAGATTATGTGATTCGGTTTGCCCTTTCTCTTTTTGCCGTCCTTAACTATGAGACATGCAATGCGTCATAATGTTGAGACCATTTTCGCCATGTATGCTTGATGGATCGTTAACTAACGGAAATTTTATTTTTTATTTGAATATGCAACGGCGATAAAAATTCTGATTTGCATTGAATCAGAAAATGTCCCGTTTTTATAGAATATTTTAACAAATTCTTCAAAATGAAAATCTGATCTATTACCATATTAGATAGATCGTATAACGTTCCTAGTTTTCCATCAAATAAACGATGTTGGTAAAATTCTAGTTAATAATACTATTTTCTTATTTCTCGCGAGCGTTAAAGAACGGATTTAACTTCTGAGCGTATGAAAATTATACTTGAAGACGGATAGAGCCTTTTGGAAATCCCGTGGTAAGATTTCTCAACTAGAATGGGATGAATCCGGAAGGGAAGTCGCACAGTGCATGCAATTATTAGTCAATGGCAATGAGCAAACACATTCGAAAAAAAGAGTGCAAATCCATTGCAGGGCCTCCGATGTTACAAACGGATGGTAGGAATGGAACATGACAGACCGACCTTTCAGAAAATATTACACTCCGCCGACCGGATCATTTTTTTTAGTTCGATAATGTAGTAAAGCTCTGCTTCAAAAACTTGTTTCCCCCGCTTTTTTGCCGGCGACTGAACTACAATTTATTTTTCCGTCTGTCATTCGGTATTATAGACGTGTGTTCGGCACGGCTGAAAGGTATAAAAAATATATATAGCGCGTCGATTCGTGACTACAATCGGAAAATGCCCTTTAATCCTGCTAAGGACGGCGTGCGTGGTAAAAGACATGCACGAGCACTAGCTGGAAAAAAAGGATTCGTGACTGCAGACGGAATCTACACATCCATCTGCACGAGGTAGATTAATGCAATCTAAAATATTCGATTGCATCGCTTTGTCCATCGAATAAATCTCCGCTTCTTTTGAAGGCACTCCGCGAGCTAAGATATTTTTATCCTGCCACCCTCAGGGATCATTTTTTAGAACATCATATTGCAATGTAAACTTTTTAAGGTGCGTGGAAAAAATGAAAGTAATTGGAAGAATCTCAATTTAAAATTGACGTGCGACATTTCTCTATATATAAATGTTAAATTTGCAGGCTCGTATACGACATTATCTAGCAAGTAAGAAGCTTCTATCCCCAATTTTTTTACTATTACTATTAATTTACCTAATAATTATATAGACGAGATGCTGATTTTCAGAAAAATACAGGGCGGAGGGATGAATAGTACGTCGGAAGAACGCTGTACAGTTGGAGGCAATTCGACATCGCTCACTGAAAAGAGCGATATACTTATTCGAATATCATTCACTCGTCGTACACAAGATGAGTATTTATCCGGATGGAGCAGTTTTAAACCACTCATCCAGCTAATAATTCCGATAAAACACACCGATCACAATAAAATGGAAGCGCATGCCGCGTAAAAACACCTGAAGCGCGGCGCACCTCTCACTTTTCAACACCTTCGTCGAGATGAACTGCGTATGTATCAACCATTTACACGGGTGACCTTGCTATTCACACCGAAAGAGAAAATGAAAAAATCGTGGGGAGTGGCGCGCGAGCCGCATTACCCACAATTCCTCGCACCAGAATCAAAACCCAAATTCCCCAGCCATGGAAACAAACGAATCCCAATAGGCCGCAATCTGCACGGAGGGTGAGTGGCACAAAGTGGGATTTCGCGGGACTGCACTAAGACTAGGATTTACATCGCGACGCTTCCCAGTCGCGTGGATTTCAGAGGAGTTAAACGCGCCGGGTGGTTTAGGACGTCCGAGATTAAAAATTATGTCACTTCGCGGGGGTTCGAACCGCTGTCCCCAAATTAAACCTCGAACGAGTGCAAAAGGAACGGCGAAAGTTGCTGATGAATTTGTATTGAGCGATCTTTCTAGAAAAATACGGAGTGAGAGAAGCGATGATGACGATCCATACAATTAAAAATAAAGTTATACATCGACTGAATTTATTGTCTCCGTTTAAGAGAAGTTCTCATCTAATGCGAAAGAAATAAAACACAAATTAACAACATCCCGTAGTTAAAATTGAAATTGTCGATGAAAAAAGAAATATTCTTTGATATGATTCGGTCCTTATACACCAAATACTTTAATGTCGTTGATCACACTCTCTGCGAAATCTTGGTATGAAAAACGAAAATACGGCAAAGACAAAAATCGTGGAAATGGAAAGATGGGAATTTCCGCGAATACCATTAAACAGCTTTCCATACATTCTAAAGTAATTTTCCTCCGCAAGTTGTGGAAAATCCAGTTCTCCTCTTTGTCGTAAACTCATTCAATACTAATTGACGGCGTAAGTCAACCGAATTTTATTCTTTCGCGAAAAGCTCTAACGAAAAAACACTGATTAATTCTCTTAACTGCAGAATATAAAATTCAATTTGAGAAGATATTTGCAGTCGAATCTCGGATAGTTTCATTCCAAACAAGACGCCAGACACGTGACGGGCAAGTGAATCTAAATATGCGAATGGTATTAATATCTACAAGCAGTACAACGCAATTTCGCAGTCGGAAATCTACGGATTATATACAGTCAAAGTCTGCAAGTCAGATCGAAAAATCTCGGATTGATCCGAGGCGTCCCTGATTACAGATGAAGGCGGAGGATTCCACTGCGGCGTCCGACGGTATTTGGAGATTAAATTTATCATTTAGAGGGGCCTCTCTATGCGACCACCATTTTTGCGCTCAGTTATGAATTTTGCGCGTGCGCCATGCAGTCTGGGTGATTTCGCAGCATCGGGATTTCCAGATGAACCGTTGGGATTTGCCAAGGTTTAGGATTTGTCGATTCGGGGAGAGATGGATTGATAAGGACGCTAGAGTGACACTCGGGGTGAAAGGGAGGTCTGGGGGAAAATCGGACTGAATGGCCACGCGAACAACTTTCATTTCTCGCCTCGCAGTACTTTTGATGGGATTAAAAACTTTGATGATAACGCCCGCTTATTTACGGCGGCTCCTCCAAGCACATTCCACAACTATACGCTAATAATTCATCGCCATCTATACAATGACGCGGATTAAATGCGAGAGGACAGGGGGCTGTGTAGCGACAATTTTAGACGAGAAAGAACAAAAACGATAACGAAACGATGTAATATATTCAATTTAAATCACTGCAAGGCAATAATCTGCGAAATGTATTATAGGAGGTATATATTCAATAACTTATTGTGGGAGTTTTCTAGAAAAATCCATTGCTTCCAAATTCATTTGAGATAGCATATTAAAATATAAATTGCCATTATATGCAAAACGCATCTTTTATATTTATAATTTCTCAAAGCATGAAGTTAGCTAAATCAGCAGTAAAAGAAGTCAATTTTAGTAGGGGTATGAAAGTAAAGGGGATTCCTCCTTTTCCAATAGTTATTTGTCAGTCATGATGAGTAATTGGGATAGGAAAACCTTGGTTCCATTCGGTCAGTATATGCTGGAAATCAAGAGAACGATGTTATCAATACTCGAAAGAATTTCTTGTACAAATCTTTGCCTCGACAGCGCTCAATCAACTCACAATTAGATATCACCAAATTAGGGTATTATCTTATAAATTAAGACCAATTGTAAGACATAGTCCATTCATTACGCATTCTTTGACATAAGAATCCCTGACCACAATTTTCTCTCTTCGATTTTTTCGACTACGTAAACAAACCAATCTGACAGAAACACTTCCATAACCAAGTCTCTCGTATTACTAATTGATAGAGAAGATAAACTTGGGAGGGATGGATAGCATCGATTGTAAAAAGCAGCACAATGCGATGGAATTAGGATTGATGGGTGGCGGACTCAGGTGGAAGGATGCAAAGGTAAGAGTTGCATACATAATCGAATACAGCGGTCATTCGAAACTCCCATTTCCATTCGTGAATCTGAACGTGGATTTTGGCAGAGATAACGTCCCCGGACAAGCTTTTTTTTCCTCCTTGGATGACAATTCAAAAACGACACATTTTTTGGGGTTATCTTTCGGTCCCGCAGCGGAAAAAGATATAAATTTTTACGAATCCGCGGTTGAAAAATTATTCTGTGCGTGTCGGGAAATGGGAACAAAAACCTCCCAAAAAGGAATTTATTTTGAGGGAGAATATGAAAAGGGATGCAGTCGATAGGAAGAACGCCTTACTCTCTTCCTTTGAACACTGAATTTCCGCTAGCGATAAATACCTCAAACGGACAACTATAGGAGAGGGGTTGTCTTATAGAAAAAGCGAACTTATTGATGAGTATAGCGTCAAAATCAAGGAAAAATTAAGTACTCCTTTTGTAGCATCAACTCTTTCAGACATTCCATGGATTTATGCCTCTCTTAGGGTGCTATTTAACTACCGTCCAGTGTCGGATAGAATAAAAATTATTCATTTTTGGGAAAGGGCGATCCTTTTAATAGTTTAATTCGAATGGTTTGCTCTAAATTTACCCTCTCACCGAAAATTAGGTCCTGCAAATTCGAAATTACGATAAAAGAGATGCACAAATTTGGTAAGCCTTCTCGATGCATTTAACGATTCTTCCAATAAACTAATATTAATCGTCAAAATGATACCATTCGTGTGTCACAAATCGTAAACCAAGGAAAAGAATCTATTGTACAATTTCCGAAATTTGGAAATTTCTCTCTACTGATAAGAACCTGGTTTGGGCCATAAAAATCACTGCGTTAAATAGAAAAGCTCTGTGACTTTCTCTAGTAATCGGTCGGAAAGAGATTAAAAAATAACGAATATCCCATTAAAGAAGGATTTCGATGCAAAACGAGATAATTCACATTCAAGAGTCTGAAACAGCTATTCATTCATTAATTCCCAAGGAAAACGGAACTAACACTGGAAGAGCGAAATTTCAATTACGTCGATTCTAATTTGATAATTTCTTCCCTGAAATGAAAACAGGGCATAGCTGCGCGGCCTCAAGGCCAGTAGCGATGGAATGAAAGATTAATTGCTTCACTTTTATGACTGCGTCTTGAACTGCATCCTTGACACAAATACTCTAAAAGCTTCGCAGCGTTCCATAGCATTGAAACTAAAGGCTCGCTCTATTGAAAACTATAAAACAGGAAAGCATCATTCTGAGCCTTAATCAACTCCATCTTCAAACAAGGCCTCGGATTTACGCCGCTGTTAAATGATTTACGCGTCGTTATAGAAATAATAAACGGCACATATGAAACGGCCATCTCTATTTAGTGAGTCTTGGCTAACTTCCGGTTTCGCAAGTGACGCACTCGCAGTGCGTAAGTTGGAGCTCAATTTACAGTTGAACTGAGCAAAAACTATAATAGTCCTCTTGCGAATTCTACTCATCCCTTTTCGAGTGAGTTACTTTTTAGGTGCGAGAAAAAAAAGACGTTCAATTCGTGCCAACTGTAGACCGTAGCCGAGAAGGCGTACGAGAAACCCCGAAAAACCGTTCTTTAAACATGTATTTTGTGGGATATGTGTAAAATACAACCTCATCCTATGATTGCAGTTATGATTTATGACTGTGTGTAACAGTTTCCTATGACTATTCTGTATTAATGTGGGTGAGATTTTCGCATAGGATAACATAGATGTATCTTGATATCAATTTATATGTGACAACTATGTGTGTTTCCACAAATTTTGTTGCGTTATGTTTTGTGATTTTTTAACGGATGTGGTTGTATTGTATAGTGTTTGTATCGTGATTTTGCGATACCAACATTTAAAATGATCAGCTTTAAAGATATACTAAAAATTAAAAAACTATTGATATTGATGATAATGGTTATAACAACGTATTCTGTGCTTTTTTAATGTATGCATGATATATTAGTAAGATGTACAAAAGTACTGCCGTAATTTTAGTAAATATTTTTGGATATGCATATCGTCGCCTATTTCATCTAATTGTAATATATATAATATAACATGATAATAACAAAAAGGAAGGAATTGAAAGTCTAGAGGCGAAACAGTCTTATCGAGATCCACGAAGAAAGGTGCACATAAAAAAGAGAAAGAAATGGGGGTCCATTGAGTGGATAGGAGAGAAACGGCAGAATTGCATTCGCTGTGACAAATGACGCGAGCTGAATATTTTAGCGTGGGGGGGGGGGATAAGCGGGAGGGGGGGAGGCGTAGGTGATCGCAGAAGCACTCAGCCGACAAGGGCGGAATGCGTGGTGGACAACTGCACAGCGCCCACGGGTTGAATGCATCGCGCCATAAAGTCCCCACGGACATAACAGAGGAGATGGATAAAGGTGGAGTTCTCTCATATCCCCTGACATTCGCTAGCGATCACCATTGTATAGCTCCACCAGCGCTGAATCCTCAAAAGCCCATCGGGGAGCCCGACTCGAAATCTTCCCGGACCAACAAAAACCGGGCGACGCCGCCCGCTCATTTTCGCCGGAAATCGCCTCCGGCATTCGCCGCGGGGAATACAAACACCCTCCCGCGAAAAATTCATCGAGATTTCACATCCAGAAGAATGCCACTTCCCTTCTTTCCCATCGCCCTCTGCAGATGAAGTCCACACCTCACTTTTGTTTCCCGAATTATGTTGCACAAGCCGCATTAAGGTAGAAAATTAGTAAATTGGTTAAGTGGGAAATGGTTCGCGGCAAAACAGTTTTCTTTTCAGGTGAATTTTCTTATGTCATGTAGTGGATACGCTTTAAAGAGGCTTTCTGCTGAAAACAAATCTCTAATCAACAATTCAAGAAGGTCTCAAAGAGCCTCTACAAACTGATCACACCTGACGAATCGCAGTTCTGCATTCGCGATGGAAATTTGGTAGCATTTTCTGTTCTCCGATGATAATAGACGCTTCTATTGGATTTATCTCATGAAGCTGAAGAGAGACACGATACACCGTAACATAGAAAAGGCAGCCTGTATCGGCAAATCGTGAAAAAAAAGCTACGAAGACACCAAACAACTCCTTAGAGTACTTAAAGTGACGATCTTCCGGGCAAACTCAAAATTAATAGCTCTGTCTTCGTCGGTTTAATCCTGCGTCTTGAGTGCGTCCGAGGCGACGCATCTTTTAATCAACGCAGCCGAAGAATCTCCTTAAAACTCTTTAATCTCACTACGCAATCCCCAAGACAACCACCAAATCCACATTCTTTTGCGCTCTCTCATTACCACCTCCACCAAATCCATTTCCTCCGCCTCGACGGATTCCAGGGGTGTGATGGTCTCGCGTAAGCCGATGCAGAGGGAACCCATACGTGGCTTCTCACCGATAACAGACAATTTCCACCCTCTCTTACCCCTGCTTGCGACAAAGTGAAGGAAGCTATAGACAAATTATGCAAAACGCGAATGCAAACATTCCGTTGCGCCGGAAGATGGACCAAAACTGGATCGCATCTAAAACTGAAGTCTAGAAGGAAGTACCAACATTTTGGCGTTTCTCAGACAGTGAAAGAAATAACAAAATTTCCATAGATTACAAAATGGATCGAGAAGTTTCCATTTTCTAATAAATAAGAATTACTTCACGAGCCGACCCACGGATGCCTTTAACAAACGATTCTAAATATTTAAAAATAAACTCCTTTCATTTACTCTTTAAAGGAATACAGTTCTAGAAAAGGCTATTCGTTGTATTTTTTACTTAGACATGAATAATTCAGTAGTTTGCGGATAAATATTTTGTAGGAATAATATTTACAAAAATATCAGGTAAGACAGGAATTTTTATATAAAAAATCACTTCTACGCAACGAAATTAGTTTTATGGACGAAATGGGTAAGAAAATTATTTACCTAACACTGCATTTAAATCAAAGGAAACTATCTATCATGCAAACTATGTTCTCTTAAAATAGCCGAACACGCTTTTCCCGGAAAGTATCACTTCTAGGCGACTCACACATGATAGAAGGTAGCGCGAGTAAATAGAATCTTTTATTTCGGGATGAGAACATTCTTTATAAAGCAAATGTGACGACGAAGGAGACTTCCTCATAAGACGAATCCTCTAAACCTTTTACTTCATCTTTTGTTTTACAGTCTTTTTTAATTCACGCGCTGGTCCCCATAGGCTATATGCGAAATCAAAAATTACTCTCCTCCTCTTGTTTCCAATCTTCCTCCGGGATCTTAATCGAGACGGTAAATTAAAAATAAGGGAGAAGCATTAAGACCGTTTGAATAGAGAAAAAGGAGGGGAGAAAATGACAAATTATGGAATGATTGATTTTTTTTTATTCGGCTTACCGTCAATTTTTGCTGGCGTTTGAGACAATGGAGGTCCTCCGCGGGATTAGATGCGACCGATGGAAACAAAAAGGAGCAACTTAGTGCGTATCCGTAATGAAGAAGATGAGGAAACAATGCCCTAGCAGATTAATTCCATGGGAAAATATGTGAGCACGAAAACGACTTACGTCATTGATTCCTCGTAGGAATATTTCCTGATATTTGCACCAGTATGATAGAACTACCTCATAGATCTGTCCTTTGCAGAGGGGATGAGTTCTGAAACCTCAATGCAATGGAATCAAGCATGTTTCAAAACATAATCATCGAGTAGGGTGATGCCCGCGTAAGATAATCAAATGGACCGAATACCCGGTTGAAATGTACTTTGTAATTAGGTCTATTTAATCATATATACATACGAATTTATTTTTGGTCAAAATTGGGATTGTCTTACATTTGTATTTTGGAAGAAATTTCGTTCCATTTGCAATTCAAATACCTAATAAATTTAGGTACACGTTGAAAGAATAGGGAAACACAATAAAGGAAATGATATTGCATAAAAATTTAAACATAAAAATTGAGTAATATTGGGAGGATGAAGACGTTTTTAAAAAAAGGGGAAAGTTAAGAAAGTTCGATATGTTTCAGATGGAAAAGCTTGAAGTAACGGTTTCTAAATACCGATAGAGGGGTGAGTCACCAAAGAAGGAAGCGAATGGGTCATTATTTCGTTAACCATCCAAACATGCTGCAAATACCATGAAATGTAAAATAAGATCAACGGAAACAATTAGCAGAAGATTTCCAAGACTCTTACGAGGGCGATTCAATCTTCTGATGGAAAAATGTTAACTCTTACAAAACAGAAAATGGTTTTGCAAAATTAAGAAATATCAGAGAAGGGCCAAAATAGAAAACTTCAGTAGAAACATCGGAAGATATATTTAAGAACGAGGGAGTACAATAAACATCTAAAGAAAGAGATAAACATACATCCTCTTCAAATGACACATGTCCTTAAAGAAAACAAGCGCGAAGTAGAAGAGTCATCGTATCTTTTCTAGGTCACCCGCTAATAAGCTAAAAACACCTGCACAAACAATGTGACCCTTCGGATACATCACCTCCCCGAAATCATTTCAGCCAACCATTTCAATCTCCGATACACTTAGCACCCCTTCCCAAAAGCACTCCTACCTCCGGTCGCCATTGCAGAGAAGCAGAGCGCAGCCTCAGAGGGATAATTGCTGTCCCTGAGATTCAGCCAATGCTGCCTCTGGCGCCCCACCCTGCCATACCCAGCTGTCGCTGCAATTAAGATCGCACCGACTTCTTTTCGACCGATGGCATCATGCTAAAAACCAAAATTCCATTTGTGCTCTTCCTGAGGTCTCCAAAAAAACTTTCCATTCACTTTCAAATGAATAGAGTAAAGCTCGAAATTTCCCCTTAGAGGTAGTGGAATTAGCGCCATTTCCAGTGGTACTCTAACCCCCGAACGGGGCGAAAAAATCGAGAAGTTGACAATCCTTTCGGTTAATTTCCAAGGAGACTGAGGATCATGTTTTCCTTTCGGAAGAAAGAAAGCTGTCGGAACATACGTTACTTGTGTGGTGTGGACCTCTTGCTAAGTACGTGTCATCAAGTAAACCTCATATTCAGGCGAAGGCACCTAAGCTAAAGTTTGCGTTCCGTGAGATTGAAGGACACAATTCCCATGAAATGACCACCGATATCTTTTATTCTTGCACGAATGATTACGCTACGTCCAGTAAGCTGTAAGACCAGTCGGCTGAAGTTTGTTTTTTTTTTCTTAAACTGCGTCCACAGCTAAGATAACTGATCACAAACAGGCTCCAACCGGGAATCGAATTTGGAACAGCTTTCGACAAAATTGAACGCGTTGTCCGCGATCTAAGATCCAGTGAGACCGACAGACCAGTCCCCGCTCGCTTCTAGATTTGAAAGGCCGCTTTCAGCACACACAGCCTTTGTTTCTAAATTAGCGCTGGTTCATTGATATTAAAACCAAATTATTCCTCATCGCACAAAATGAAGTTGATAGCTCCCAAACATATCGTCATCGACATGACTTCATAAGAGCGGGACTGTCAACAGCGTGAATTGCAACGTATAGTTGTCCTGTTCATGATTTTGCATGCGAGCAAAGTGTTTAGGCAAAGAGGGGATAGTTATTTCTTCAAAGAAAAATGGCGCAAGGAATGGGTAATGGGTGATTTAGCACGTTAGGGCGTGCACCCAGGAAAATTCCCAAGGAAGAAAAGACTTGAAAAAAGTCCGACTCATTGCCCACGAAGTCTCCCGAATGGCTTGAGAGAATGTTCCGGCGAGAAAGCTCAACGGACAGAGCACCCGACCGGCAATCGGGAGACGCGGGTTCGATTCCCGGTCCCGTCGGACTTTTTTCAATGCCATTCTTCCCAGGGAAAAATGGCGCCCCAAATACATGTGGTGATATTGAAAATGACTATAAGAACATCCATGCCACTGTCAGAAAAAGCTGACTTGCATATCCTTCAGCTGAGTTCCTCTCAAATGGGCATCAGAGTTCTATTCTTTACGCACTCCCGAGTTCTTGAACATTCACAAAATGACGACGATATATCTGAAAAATACAGGAAATGCCTCTACACTTGGTTTCTAACTGAACACAAACTCAAGAAAAAGGGGAGAAACAGCGTGTTGTGGAATCTCTTGAGAGCACTTTGCCAAACTATAAAAAGACTATTCGTAAATATTTAACCGAGCAATTCACTAATCGACCAATAGATCACAATTTGGCAAAGAAAGAATGAATACAATCGAGGGAAAATGACTGTATCAGTGCGGCAAAAATTCCTCTCTCATTTTATCTCGAGGGTATCAATAGCAACTAATTTAACTTGAAAGTTATTTCTTTACATATGTAATCGGTGAGTACTGGTTTGTTTTCAGTATTTTACCTCCAAGACTTGTTTTGTAATTACTCTATATTCAATAAAAGTTCATAGCTAAAATTAAAATAATTTAATATACTTGAAAGTATGTAATAACTAACGTGCCACTAAAAATATGATCGTTCCAAGAAAGACTTCTTTCTTCAGTTATCATTTTTTCTCCTTTCATATTTGGCCATTTCCAAATGTTCGCAAATGACATGGTACGATCTTAAATTCTAAACGACTAAGCTGCCAAGTAAAACAATATTCAGGAAATGATAAGCAGGTAAAAACTAACATTTCCCTGACTTGTAAACGTAGCTCTATCAGATTGTTTAGAAGTAATTATATTAACTCGATATTTATGCACATTTACAAATTTACAGCCCTTAGGGAAAGTTGGAAGGTAAATCAAAGGTTGATTGTTTAGAGGACTCAATTTACAGAACAATCAATTTAATGTAGAACGAATCAAAGGAAAGGAAATTCATGCATCAATTAAAAGCTTCATTACACAATTCCAAGATATGATACATAAACACAGTTTCAAACGCGATATTTCAATATTTTCTTCCTTTATCCATCATATTTTCGACTTGTCGGAGCAGCCAACTGCTGTTCAAAGCAACCTGTATTTCACATTTAAACAAAGATAAATGAAGCGTAGTAAGGTCACAAAAATAATAACGTTTGAAATGATATAATTAATTCATTAACATAATGCTGACCACATCAGAGTTCCGCTGTTTTGAATCAAAGATACTCAAAATTTAAACATCAATTTTATCTATGCGTTTACAACGATATAAATGAAATGCTTTTCGACGGAGGATGAATAATGTTAACATTGACGTTCATTTCGTTACATATTTGAAAGGAAGTTAAATTCTTATCGTTAAAAGAGAAAATAATTTTCAAATAAAATCTATTGCAATCTAGCGAAACGAAACATGTCCCAGAAATTATATTTAATTATCATACAATTATGAATAATAAACTACATCATCCAGAGATACATATAGATAAAACCGTTACACATTAAACTTAAGCTTCATAATTCTAGTTTCAAATCACAGTTATACCACCACAATATTAATTATGAGCAATGAGAATGGATCGGTGGTTGTATAGGAAAGAAGTCCAACGAAGAAACCGGAAAGGCGTCCGACCGGATGGCACATCCCAATGACCAAGCGGTTGATCTTAAAATCCGAAAAAATCGCCTTTTCCGCTGAATAAATGCATTTGTAGCAAAGCGAGGAATTCCGGAGGTGATTAACCCGCATGGACGAAAACATTCCTCAAAAAACGTTCGCAGAATCCCATCTAGTAGAAAACAATCGCCGGATGTTGCACGGTCTTCAAACATCGCAGAATGACCTCTCCCAGAGATTGCCTTCCCAACACGCCACCTCACCATGCATATCCGAATCCCTATAAATCATCCCATTGTTCTACGCCTCGACGCAAAACGTGAATGAAACTGCACTCTTTTTTCGCTTCTTTTCCTTTAAGAAGCCATTCCCACGTCCCTAATCAAAAGAAATCCCTTCCAGCGCGCCGTACGAGAATCCAAGATTTGCTCCGAAACGACTGGAAAAAATTACCCGTCCGAAAGAAAATATTGTGTGAGGATGTGTCACTCGATAGGCCTTCCGAGTGATGATGCCTTAATGAATATCGCCTACTTTAATTAAAAGAGAGGCTACTGTTCTCTACTTTCATCATTTTTAAGTGGTAGCAATTCCCACGAAACAATACGGCAGCAAACGATTAAAATAACACGATGACCGTGATGGATTCTGCCAGCTCATTCTATGTAAAGGATCACGAATCGTATCGCACCTACGACATTCATACGCCCATTTAAATCACAATTCTACGCTAAAATAATTGCAGATGTCTTTGCATTACGTTCGACGTGATTTATCATCGCCAAAATTGTGAAGAAAAGACGTTTGGTAATTTCACTGAAGCGAGAGGACGATTCGTTCAATATTCAACTCCTCCTCACGCTGAAGGACTATTCAGAGAAATTTATGGGAATTTTCCGTTATTTTCGTTACAAAAAAACTGTTCATTGAATCAAATACGGAACGATCTCCAATCCCATCTTGATCTCATTTCATCTAGAATGCTATCCATAAAGAGAGGAAATATGATATAATACAATAAAACGTCTTTATTATCAGCCGAAATTGGGGTTAGATAGCCCATCTTTCATCTCTTATCTTAATGATGATTGGATGGAAGATAGAAGCATAATTTTACGATCAACTACAGAATTTCAAACAATTTCCTAAGACAAATCGATATTAAAATAAAAGTCGACTGAAGTCCTAACCTGCTAATATTCCTCACCATTCCTCAAGAAAAAGGATGTTTTTTATTTCCTTGGCATGTCCTCCTTACCTTTGTCAAACCTTCAATTGTATTCCAAGTTTTTCTCCCTTCACACGACACCTTTGTCATCCAAACAAAATTTGCCAATATGAAATGCCCGCATAAATCTTCCTCACGATAGAAAAGCCTTCAGTCTGCTGGTCATTCGACACGAACCTCGTCTACAGAGGAGAAGTTGTCTTTATCCCTCACAATCACATAGCGAAATAAACAGCCTGGATTAGAAATCGAGTGTTCAGTGAAGAATCAAAAAAAAAGAATTGTCAACAATTTTTCGAACAACATCTATGTATCCGAGTCTGTGACAGTCGTGCGTCACAACAGAAATTTTTTATTTTGTATTCGATGATTTGCTAAAGCATTCTGGCGCATTTTAGTTGTGTTTTGATCTTGATTTTGTGATAACGACATCTGAAAGATATAAGGTAACCTATTAGTATAGGTAGTATATCTATTATATGTGTGATAAATGTAGTAAAATGTTCATGAGTATTGCTGAATGCCACAATTGCTAATTGTGACGTATATAAGATAATGATAATTTCACTGACTTCTTCGGACTTAGGAGACTTAGGACATTCCTTTTCAACACCCCAAAAGCTAAATGTGTGCAACAAATGCAACCCTACGTCCAAAATACTCGTCATTCATCAGCAGCATCCAAGATAATTTGCTAAAAAGAACCGACTTGATACCCTTGGCATGTACCCTCGGAACCGATATTTTAACTCTAGGATGACGAGCCCTTACAACAATTCGAAGAGAATTTAAAACTCAAATAACACGAGGGTGGAGGCAGCTTCAAAGTTCAAAAACAAGGACACCCTCAATATAATATTGAGAACAATTTACTCCCGTGCTACACCTTTGTTCTAGGGAGCAGCCGCCCACGCGGTATCTAGAGTTGCCTCTCTGCTAAAGAGGAATGATACTCCCCCACCCTCAGTCGCCTTTTATGCTCGCGAAACGAACAATTGAACCCGCTATAAGCGCGATGGCTGCGCACGAGGGGAAACAATAAAAAAAAAGTTGAAATGCGTAAGCGCACACACAAAAGGCGAGGAACGGCAAGAGGGGGATGGAAAACAGAGAGCGCTTTATGAGAGGGAGCGACTCTCGCTTGTTTCGTTCTTGTGCATGTATTGTTATTAGCACGGCCGGCACGGATATGACTTTGCCCCGTTGCTACACAACGCCCTCCAGAACCACCTTTAACGCCATATATATATATATAAATATAAACGGTACATTTCCGATTAGCTGAGTAACATATGAAATGAAATCTACGGGTGACGGATAGGATACACGATACAACTCCGTTTAATTTTTAAATACCTCGACTTACGAGCCAACATAAGAGCTTCATTCTAACTCCATTGAGACCTCGAGATACGAACTCAAATTCGACATACGTACCTTGGTGCTTATATAATGCCGAAAGATATATGCTTATGCAATTGCACGCGATTAAACTCTGCGACTTTCAAATTTGACAAAAATTACAATTTAACAAAGTTAACCAGCTTAAATCTTTCTTCATTATAAATCTATAAGGTTTTAATGTGATTCCTATGATATTTTCGTTTATGAAGATGAACAAGCAACGGAGAAACCTACTACTGGCACTACACTTATCTCGTGTATATACAATATATCGTATTTACCACAATCGAATCTTTACAAAAGGAAATGAGTTATATCGCTGAGGTAAAACAATTTCCGATTTATTTTCACTCAGTCAACAAAACGAAATGAAAAACAAAATTATTTCATACGTTCGGTTTGATAGGTTAGGAAAAATCCGCACGATTTCTGCCCAATGTTATTCTCTAAAGGCAAAGCTATTCCGTCGATTTTACAATAAAAGTGATTTTACATGAAACCTTAGGGACGAATTATTACTAGAGGTAATAGAGGTGAATGATATGCAGGCACATGTATTAAATTCTATATAACGTATATCAAAAACTATCGCCACTAAAATTCGACCAAATATTACTTTAACACTGAGGCAGAAACTATTTTGGCATACACATTATGTTAAATTCGATATTTAAGAAATTTTGACTAAGTAATTTAAAAATTGTAAGATTTGTTCAGCCATATATTACTCGATACAGTTGCTACATTTCAGGAATCTAAAATCTCACAAATTCAGAGGATATTAGGGTAGTATTGAGTACGGAAATTTCCAACGCAAGTCTATAGAAATGATCGCAAAAAGATCGGCACACGCATGCCTTCACCACGGTTAATCCTTAACCCGGATAATCGGAAGCCTATTTATATATACATAGTAAAAATCAAACGTAAACATACTCATATTCAATTCAGAGATTAATTTAAACATAATACTCCATACGAACTTGAGAGAGGAGCAAACATAATAATTCAGATGTGTACATTTTACGGAACGGCGGAAATTTTTCTCAGGCTCCAGCCTCTTGTTCGCTAAAAAGCATTTCTCAATTTTATTTGTTTCATTTTCATCCATTCAGCATTCCCACTCGCTCTCCTCTCTTTTAATAATTATTCCGCCAGTTTGCGTATTCAGTCTCTCTGAATAGCTTCAGAGGTATTTCACGCACCCTTAGCCAATTGAGCGCTATATACCTTTGCAAACACGAGCGATTTAACTTTATTCCTCCATTCAAACGGTTGGCGCTCCGTCCGAAACAATGCTGACGAAGGATGAGAAAATAAAATCCTAGAGAATCCTACGTCAGAACCTGTCTAGTTTGAACATTCCTGGGGAATAAAATGATCGGAATTATTAAAATCGGATGCGTGCGAAATGAAAAGACCGATTTCTTCAGAACCAACTGCATCGTCCCAATTGAAAGTAATACTGTTTACTCAAGTTGACAGTAGGATGCACAGTATGCATTAAAACACACGAACAACTTACTATCTACCTATGATCTCTGTATGATTACGAATTTCGGGCCTTCTTACTTTCGAGAAAAGATGTTCAAGAGGGAAAAGATAGGCAACATTTACATTAGTATCCTGCGAGCCGCCAAATGGCGTACGGCAGGGGGTGTGAAAACAACTCCATAATCAGCTACCTGATTTGTGTACCAAATACTGTCAGGAAATAGGGACTGGAAATAACTATTCGTTTTCGTTTAGAATATAGAAGATAAATGAAGAAAACTGCGGATAAATTGAAAATTTAAGTAAATAACTTTTAACGACAAAATAACCCGATTATGTATTCAAAACAGTAATAAAAATTTCAAACTATTTAAAAGAATAACAGCTGAATGAAGAGTAGTGTGCGTTGGCCTAATCAAATCTTCCCTTCAAAGACTCCAATGTTTGTTTCCACAGAAGAAAACGAGGTTTTCCCTTCATTTTCAAGAAGCCCTTCCGAGAGCAGCTTTTAAAAAAGGAATCCCTTCGCAGAGATATGATCGCAAATCAATCCACCTCAATAAAAACCCCGACAAGAACTCCTGTTATCGACACGGCAAAGCAAAAGACGAATCATAAATTGATAAACCGGGACAGTCCCGGTGAAAACGGGACGCATAAATAAAAGAGGGACAAAACGCATTGACAACGTTTAAAATGACACAGATTCTGGGAAGTTAATGCTTCGAAAAAATATTCAATTAGAATTGTAAAACGTGTAAAATTTTGTAATTATATATGTAAAATGGTAATGACTGAGAAGGTAATGAAGTGATACGTTGCTAGCCAAAGGAAGGAACTACTACGATGTAATAATTGTAATTATAGGTGATAAATGTAGTGTAGATGTATCATTAGGGGTAACAGAATGTTCTACAATTTAAAACTTGTTGTTTTTGCATATGTTCTAATAGCATTTGTGAATAGAATGATGATATTTCGTACTGTTAACATGCATAAAAATTCTAGTGTGGAGTGCGTTTGCGTCATAAATGTTACAAGACGATGACTACCTGTGGCTAATGAGTACCGATGACTAATGATTGGATAAAAGGTCGAATTTCATAATTTTAGCAAAGAATATTTGTCAACCGATGAAAGGATTCGATAGGTTGGAATCGCGATCAACCAATTAAGACGTAAACGATGCTTCCAACAACTATGCGTTTCCGAAAAATAAATAGCACGAAGGAGATAAAAATAGAGGTGGGGAGTGATTAGTGAGAGAGAGCGATAACAGCGCCGCCACCCCCACTTCAAAAAAGGCCGAACAGAAAAAAGGGACGTAACAGGTGTCGAGTCGTGTGGATCGTAAAAATAAGAGAGTTGGGGGGGGGGGGGGGGGGGGGGGGCGTGCGTGTGGGTGGCGGCGGGGGGAGATGTCGTGTCCACATGTCGTTCGTCGGATGTTCCGCGCGCACGGACTGTGTTACTCGAGTGTTTGTAGTTGAAACGATTTTAGGCGGGAGAGAGGGCGCCGACAGAGACCGATTTTTACGACGGTGTTTCTCTTTTTCTGGAAGCGGCGATTGTCATCGGATTTCCCGACAAGATGCCATATGAGCCTTTTTTTACGATTCCGTCCGAAATGCGGTGACTCCTTTTATTGCTACGAAGAGGTCCTTCCTTTGTCTATCTTAGAATGTCTTCCTCCCATCAATTCCTGATCAGCGGTGTCCCGGAATGAGGATCAAATGGGCTGTTTGAAGCCAATAGGGAAAAAAACAAGGCTATGGAAGTAGCCAATGATTACGCTTAATAATAATTACAGCTCTTCCGAAAAATAAAGGACGTGAATAGCAAAAGAGAATATTATCGAAAATTGAAATCGTCCAATGAAATTTATATTCGCTACAGTAAATAATTTTAGGGAAATAAAAGCACAATATATAGAACATAAGGCTGAAGGAAAAAGCCGTAAATTTATAAGCTAGAATTAAGGTTGTATAGCCAGTCAGTTTTACTGCCATCTTTGGTTATATATTCTTAAAATGGCTTGCCCAATGAAAGTGTAATGTATTTTAAAAGAAAATATGCTAAATAAAAGAATGCGTTAGAACAATATAATAGTGCGTGAGTACCAGAAAAGTTGGAAAAGTTGAACCGAGTGAATAATTTATGAAAGCCTCTTCACACCATTGCCAGCAATCTAAAAGGATCGACAAAATAAATTCATTTTCCAAAAGACTGGTTTCCAGTTTGTTTGGGATTAATCACCGTTCTTAATTGCAATTTTTATGGCTTAGTGCCTACTCACGGTTGAATAATTTAGGATGCTCAGAGAAAGTGTCTCAACTATATAATGAGATCTCGCTACAAATATTCAGTAGTACAAATTAACATTCGTTTACCACGGTTTCATACGATTTATAAAATTCGTAGATTGTTGCCGATGACTCATCAAGTAACCGCTTACACAAACAGGCCTTCCTAGGAAGAAAAGAATCATCCAAAATTTCATGCTAATGCTATTCAAATGTAGTAAAATCACCTAATAAATTGTTCTGAAACGCCTAGAAGCCCCCAAGTGATGACTGACCATATTCACACTTATACCGAGACAAAATGGTAAAACAAAAAAAAGCGCTGAAAATCATTTTCAATTAGACCACGTCTTCTCGGGGAAAGCGCGTTAGAATGGGATGCTCCAAGTGGCTTCGCTTCACTTCCATATCTGATAATGAAACATCGCTCATAATCCTTATATGTTTCCAGACCCATAGTGCATTTTATGCTTAAGGTATACGCATAATTTCTTCTATGCTTCCCTAATTCTCTCTTTTTACCAATATACGCGCTAAAAACAGAAGAATTACTTCCTGCTACACGAACAATCTTACTCCGTGCATCAAAATCACGAGCTAATGTTTTCCGCCGTCAAAAATTAGAACATTGAGGCCAGAGTTTTATGCCTTTTCCCACTTCTAAAAATACTGTTTGCTGCATCTTAATATCGAGTTTTATTTACGCGGATAAAATTCGAGAGAAATGTATATACGCAAGTTTCAGCGGATGGCATTAAATCATGAAAACTGGTGTGAGCACGTAAAGAATAGCACACTACCTCGATTTAGTTACTCATTAAGGTCAGATATTTTTGTTTTAACTATGGCTTACTAAGGTAAAATATGCGGCTACTGGTACTTCCGTTAAATCAGCATCAAACCTTTTTTGTATAATATGGCTATTCTGAAGATCTAGATTAACACAATTTCGAGCGAATTTACTCCATTTACGCGTTTCTTGAGTCCATCTTTCTTGGTCCTGAAATATTAGATCAGAAAAGACAGAGAAAACTCTCTTTTTCTACATTAATTTAACTCTCCATCATTCAATCGTTCTCTTATTGAAGATATTGAAGGCGAATTCAATAATAAACTATGAGAGGTACTTACACTCCAAAAATAAAGCATTTTGGTTTCACCGATAGATTAATATGCGAGCATAGCAAGCTTACCTGGAAAGAGAGAAAAGAACAAAAGTTAGTTACTTCTAAAATCACAAATAACCGGGATACTTGCTAATCATTAATCAAGAGATAACTGGTTACTAACTCAACGCAAAAGGAGAAATTCAAAGACATGATATTCCTCATCAGATTCAACGAAGAGGATGATCAAAGCTTCCGTTAGCTTGGCAGGCACAAGTCGATTCGCTAATTCCGTTAGGCATATGAAGTATATTAGCCTTAGGGTATAAGAAACTGCGAACACACAATAAATTCGTTGAGCAAATGGATATCTCGTCGCCGTCTGCATACACAAACCAAGTCACTGCGAACCCGGAAAAGAATAACTACTTGTATAAAGAGAGCCATTGGCACAGGAGATCGACGAAATAATTACCAGCTCACACAAAGAGCACGAAAGCTCAAGGCAAAAGGTTTAGCACTCGAAAACGTTATCTTCGAACTCTCGCAGAATGACAGAGAGTTGTCATCGAGACAGACGAGCAATTAATCGGAACATCATTTTGCTACTCTTTCAGCTCGGACGATGGCCATTAGCAAGAAAGAGGTCCAAAGAACCAAGTCCAGCCAGAGGGAATCAACCAATCGGAGTTCTTTTCCGACGATTGACGCATCTAAACGACCCATCGAAACGAATAAACAGCCAACTACGACTACAAAGGAAAAAAGCCACGTCGAAAAAGCTACGCGCTTTCATACTGTTGCTTGGACGGCAGTTGTTGACTCCGGAAATACAAACCATAGCGTCCGTCACAATTAAAAATACGAGTACAGCACTACTGCTGAAAAAACAGCCCACGGGGTGGGAGATCTTTGAAACGACCGCTGAGGAGGGTTCGTGTCTGCGTCCATCGGGGGTTGGCAACCCTTTCTCCCGCAACCCCCGCGGTCATCGCACGCTGAATTACAACGTTTCATTGGCGAGAATAAAAGTTAGAAGGCTGCTAGCGTAGAGAGACAGGGGGGACACCCATTCCCCCCCGAGGGGAATCAGAAAACAGGCACCGTGGGGAGGAAAATAGGTTTGTTGAAGGGGGAGGAACGAACAATGGCGGAGCGGGATATGGGTTATTGGTGGGGTCCCGAGGACAAAAGCAGCCCATGGAAGGGAATATGCAACATCGGAGGACGCGATAACGACAATTGTTATAAAAGGCTTCATTATAGCAAAGAAGCGATGCTTATGCGAAGACGCTTAAGTGATATCACTACGAATGTGGTGGATAACGCTATCGGATAGCGCAATTACAGACACACTGATATTCTTTGAAGATTCTTTTACTGAAAATATAAAAACTTTCCCTGACAACAATAACGATTTCCCTGATGATGACAGAGTCTCTCCGAAATAGCCTAGCTATTCGACGCCCAGCTATCCGAATTTCGACATTTGGATGTAAGGGGCATAACACAGCGTCATTCAACTATTTATTTTGCGGCGTTTCTTGAGCTTAATAATAAAAAAGTGTTCGAGTTCTTTTGATTTCATTTATATATATATATATATATAATCATACTTTAAAAAACGGAACCGGATTTCAATAAGGTTGCCAACTGACTTCTGTAGTATCAAGAGAAAGTATAAATTTCAATTAATTACGAACGTACGTCACATTTCAAAATAATTAAAGACAAGAGGATATAACATAGAAAGGGAAGTCACGGCAAAGAGAGGAATGCACGTCAAATGTGAGCGCAATAAAACTAGCCGATGCGGTTTCCGTTTTCAAACAAAATAATTAGCGCCGCGGAGCGCCGGGCACTTTATCGGAGGAAGGGTTGGAGTTGATTGGTTGGAAAATATAGGGAAGAAATAAAACTCAGTCCCCCGAAACCACCGAGTCCACTCACCGAGTGTAACGTCACTGTTCGCTAGCCATATAAATCCAAATGAAGGGGGGAAGGAATGCCATAGACGTGGAAAAACCTTAGTGATGTTTCCGGAAAAGCGGTCGTTTAGGTGGGGCAACGATCGAGGATGGAATACCTGAGTCGATTTTATCAGTTGATTGATATGTAGAAAAGAGAAGGGCGATTTTTGGAATCCGAACACAAGCTATATTACAGCATAGAGAACATACTTTGACTGCGTAGAATGAATAACTTTCCAGCACAGATATGAACCTCACAGCACATCCAAAAAATGAAATAGATCTGAAAGCTAAAGACAGCTGAACCAGTTTTTAATAACATTTATTTGGATTTCTAATGAACTTGGCAAAATTAAAACCGACGATAATCAACATTTGTCATACTCATGGTTATATTGAAATTGATAAAAAGATATTATCAGTGCACACAGTAGTGGTTGGACGATATTTACAGTTATAGGGAATTAAACGATAAATTACGACTTAAATGAGAAAGATATTATGCAATGTTTTAAATAAGCTTCCACTGACAAATACATAATACTTTGAGTTTTAACTATAAGAATACACTTTTAATAAACTACTATACATAACAGCTTAAAGATATTCTGAAGTATTTCAGTGAACAAAGGCGAAAAGAATAAAGAAAATGATATCCCAACATCTCTAATAAATTTATCATAAATAATGAAACTTTTTATTTGTTCCTCGGGGTCCAAAAAATGGACAACATAAGGAGAAGGTATTAATGTAATTCTTTTTCCATCAATAAATTAAATAAGTATTAAAAATGAATTCAGCGCCATCGATAAAAGGAAACTGCGCCAATCCTTTGGTCTGCCATAAAAATAATCCATTCAATGACAACTTCTGAGAAATTCGCACAACTTTCTGCGAAGGTAATAATTCGGAAACTATCGTACGAAAAGGTCTTCGCTCGGCACTTTCAAACTCAACGAATCTTTCCTCTTAAATTCCAGAGAACACTTGCACGACGTTTCAGAAACTCTGCTCCGCACAAAGATTTCCCATTCATACGAAGCATTGGACTTTCTTTTTTCTTGGCCAACTTCCTTTCCCGTGGAACGTCAAAATAACATAAAATGAAACCGTGAAGACGCCGCGCCGAGGACTGAAGTTATAAACCAATAAATTTCCGAAAGAAGAAGTCCCCGAGGAAAATAATAAGACGAATTACTGGCGAAGGAAAAGAATTTTTTCCGTCGGTCACGCCGACAAAAAAAGCTGCTCCGACTACATCGGAGGCGAAAAAGGAAAAATCATAGCGGTCCATTCAAGTGGTGGATGAAGAAGGGGAGATATTTGGAGGGCTAATCGTCATGGGAAAAGATATCTGAGGAGGGTCGACCAATCAATGGCTCATTCACAGGCTTCGATTCGGGCTATTTTTGGTCCAAGGTAGACATAAAACTTAGAGAGCAAAACTTTCAGAAAAAGAAAGGATCCCCACAAAACATCGGAAAATATAAAATGGAACTCGCCATTTGGAAATTAAATGAAAATACAGTAAAACAAACGCGAGAATTAAAGGTCTTAACCATGACTGACCACGACATTCGTGAAAGATTTCCTTGTATTGAAAGAATTAGCTGTATTTTGGACGTCAAAGAGCAGTAACATTATCAAAAGGTACTAAATAAATATAAAAATATAAAAAATCATTAGAAACCAAATAATCAGCTCTCAATATCTGACCTATTGCTTTAATAAATAAATATTCAATCTCTTTAAAAATGTTGCGATCACTTTCGCATATTTTGAGCAGAAACCACCTGAGTTTCGGAAAAGTATAACGATTTGCCTTACGATCGGAGGAGTGTCGATTTATACGCAAATTTTTGAATAAATGCATTTAATATTCCCCGACGGTTTTTGTTCTGCACAGTTTTAGACACAGAATGCTACCGAGAAATCAAATCCGTTTCACCGGAATCACATTTTCAGATATAAGTAAAATAAGCATTGTCAAGCGCAACCAAATCCGATTTAGCAGTACTCCATACATTTCTGCTAAATAAAAATGTGTAATAAGGGCTCTGCAAGTGGCTCAAGCCCAATCGATTCCTTCTAATCTAAGGCAAGTGGCGATATTATCTTCAAACATTAAATACTTCCTAAATACGCGGCCTCCGTTGGGAGATCTACGCAATCTCGAAATATACGAGCGTCAAACAACAGGGAAAAGAACAAAATGAAGGGCGAAATTTATACGAGCGCCGCGTATCGGAGACGTGCCTTATTTACGCTAAACAATGGAGCAGCGTTTTCAGCAAAGGCGAGGAAATAAGGCGGTCGAGAACAAGTATCACGCTTTCGCGGGTGGACAGAAGTGCATCCGCAATAAAAAATAGAAAGCTTCGCGCAGTCGCATTAGAATAATCCATCAAACGAGAGAGTGAGACCTTGGCAACGCGACAGATAATCAAACGGATAGGTGTGAATGAGTCTTTTTAGAAGGACTAAACATTTTGCTAGACATGACTGGCGATATACGTCACCTCCATGCACGTCTTTATTAAGCGTTTTGTGGGAGAAAAGTGTTTTTCTCTTTAGTTTACGGACGGAACTCAGCATCGCGAAAGAATTAATGTTTGCCTGCAAATATAGAAAGTTTTTCATTGATGAAACTATTGCTGTAATTCCATCTTCGAGATTCAGACAACAAAAGCAAAGGGTTGACACGATTTTGTTTGATGAAGTACGGCATTTTAAGCAGCGACGAGAATGTAAGAACATTTCGAAATAATATACAGAGAAAGTTTTGGGAAAACGAAAGATAGAAAACGTTTGCGGACGTTGCTTAACAATGAGCATTTTCGTAATTCGCTTGGTCTGAAAACTCCTATTCGCGATAGAAAGTTACTTTGCTTCGGAAGAATCTTCACGAATTGAACAGCCACAATTCGCAATATATAAATACAATTTTCACGAAGGCGATCGATAAATTCCAACCTTCTTATCGAAATCCTGCAATTCGAATGGAAATTTTTAACTTTTCTTACATAAACTCCCCATATGAATAATACGAATATATTGTAAATAATCTACAGATAAGCTCAATATATATTGGGATATTCTATTTCGAACTGAAGGAGATATGCCGGAATTTATAAACAAAAATTTACCAACTACAACGGTGTATCATAGAGAAGCCCTTCCGGAAATTTCAGATGGAAAGTTCAAGGATCACATTCTGTCGTGAGAAAAGAATAGAAGATGGAATCTCATAAAAAATATAGAAAGAGTACTTTTGATGATTACATTCAGGTGCGTAATGTGTGAGGGTAAATCTGACAAAAAGGACCGAGATTTGAGTGGTCCGAATTCGAGTACCGATCGTCCGGTTTCCTTGGGAATCGTCCTGTGCCTTAGTTATCTCATAATTTAAATACTTAATATCGTCATACCCCTTTCTCTGCCTAAGAAGAGACCCTCTTCCCCAGTAAACATCTTCAGAGAAAGGGGAAATGAACGCCAAGAGATGAATGCCACACACTGTGCAACTCTGGACATATTTATGATGCGCCAATCACTATTATTTCATTCCGACCATTTGCTTCACCTACACTAAACGACAAGAGCGATTCGCTAATGCAGCAGCATAAAAGAAATATTCGTAAGCGATAATATTGCGACGTTTTTTCGAGGGTGGCCATAAAATGTTCCCGGCATAAAAACGTGGCGGTGGCGCTAAAGGGGAGGGGGCACATATTTTAATCGATATGAATAGAAAATCATAGGAGGAGGCATGTACACCTCTTTACGAGGCTTCATCCCACAAGGATAAACAGCCGCGAGTGCATAAAGGACTCTTTCCCTAAGGATAAATAACAACGAGTGCATAAAAGACCTCATGTTTTACGCCGGAAAAAATCAAAGCTCTTCCGTTTTCTACGCGCGTGAAATATAGCCGGTTTGAAATCGCCCCCATTGTTTAACTAGAAGACGTTCATCACAATTTGGGATCATTATATTGGATCTCATCTCGCCACGGTGGTCGAAATTTAAGATTCTCCGATGATTTATGGAATGAAAGAGGCGAAGAAAAGCGGGCGATTGGGATTTTTCCGAACATAAATCATTTAATCTCGAGCCTCTATAGAAACTAGATGAGAAAACTAGCGTCGGGGGGACGGAAAAATATAACTTTACCATATAAAGTTTTATGATGCAGTTAGCGCTATGTTCGATACTTATAATGAAGGGAGGCCTCGCATATAATTCCGATTGCAAAAGGGCCCTTCTCGGGAGATAAAATAACATCGTCGTAACTCATTTATTACAATTTATTTATGGAGGTCAAAAGAAAGGAAAACGGTCGAGCATTTGATATAGTACACGGACTGATACCAAAAGGAATATTTAGAACAGACCACGATGACACTAGAGTGAAGATGTGTTTCAAATGATAGATATAACTTTCTAATATGATACCATTAGTGACTTCAAAAAATAAAACAACAGCAGAAGAAGGTAAAACTGACGAAAATACAATCTCATGCCAAATAGACTTTAAAATTAATTTGATTAATCGTGAACTTTGGTAGCAACCATCTAAAAAAGAGAAAAACTTCGTAACTTGATTAATAAATTGAATCCCATTAGGAGCAAAATGTTAACTTTTGAATACTAATTAAATATTAATGATAATCACGAGTATGCTTAGTGTCAAATGCAGGCAATAAAACAAATAATTTACCGTTAATTTTTAAGGCGAGGATATCTGTGAACAGAAATATGAGACACAGAATATCACAATCACAGAAATCACGGAATAAAAAGAGATATCATACGTTACATCGTTCCTGACGTGGATCCATAAGTCATATTAAAATAACCTTCAATTAGAAACGAGTCAAGTATAAACGTGACCGATAAAGAACCGCCTTAAAACGAGGAATCCAAATTATGGATTTAGGAAAAACGATAAATATGGAAAGCGAGCGAAATTGGATAGAGCGGACAATGCATTCCGTACACTTCAAGAGGAGCGAATAAACCCGAGCGCACGAAATTAGGGTAGAAAAAGAAAAAAACAAGGCACACAAAAGAACGGACCGAAAGAGGCATAAAAGGGAAGGAGGATGAACTTTAATCCTTGAATACCCTGCAATTCTACGGCGGTTGAGAAGTCGTTATAGTCACGAGTTGAAGGAAAAGGGGTAAATACATAGGAATCAGAGGGGTTCGCATTCGTCGAGGGGGATGAAGAAGACGTTTTGTAGAAGCACGCTGCGTCACGATCCTTCGAAAGCCATGTAAACCGCATTTACGTGAGGAATTATCCATTGAATGGAGAAGACCTATAGCATGAGCAAATCCTTTTATTTTCCGGTGAATCCTCACCGAAAAGGACATCTATGAATGTTTCAACGAAATTCACCCTGAATAGATATGATACACATTGCGCTTCTTTTACTATAGCAATTTGAAGTAATTCTTACGTGAGAGTAAGCCACAACTCAGGAAGAATATGTTTGCATGACAAAGATTCACATATATGTGATATAGAACTGAAGTAAACAGAACATTTTTAATGTCGAAAACCATAAAATGTATTCCTGTTGAACGTGACAATTTGCATAATTCAATTTGCATATATTGAGAAGAGCGAATTATGGAAGCATAGAGAATTGCGCTGTCTGAATCGCCAGTCAAGATTTACTCCTCGTCTTCGACTTGATAATCAGCGAAAAACAATTCAAAGCTTATACGCTACCACAGCCAAGACTTTTCATTGTGAATTCTTTACAAATTTCGTCTTAAGGCAATATTATAAGCAAATAATTTTAGATATCAGCTTCCAAGATATATATTTTCCTTATTTTCAACACATCTTCAGGTTCACAGAAGTGAAAGGGGTAAATAAATAGCTCTGCTATGCACTTAAGAAAAATGTTTAAGGACTAGAAGTAAAATAAGGACGCGGATGAAACATCACATTATCTAAACTGAAGGGAGCCTCTTACTTCTGTTAAATGATAATATTAATAAATCAGAGGAAGTAAATCCTAAAATAATACCCGACAGACTTTGGCACTAAATATTTGTCATAAACACCACCAGGTGACATAAAAGTAGCATTTGGTTTGCATATGCGACACCATCCATCTGTCAATGCATGAGGGTGCGTCTTAAGGAAGGATCGGCGAAGGAGCACATCTCTTCAGAATAGAATTAATGGCGGAAAATCAGATTATTAGGGATCGGCGAATGGATTCAGCGCGTGTGTCACAATGAAAAGCGAGTTTATATTGAAGACGGAATAATGGCTCAAATGAAGGAAAAGTCAGAGAATATGAAATTTGGCATTGCATATGAATGCGGTCGTTAATCGCCTCTTTTGTCTCATACATGGAGAGAGGAGGAATGCAATCGCACGCATTTCAATTTTGATATTAGTTCGCAAATCTCGAATTCCGCAAATTTCGATTCGGAATAAGCCTTATTTTTCAGAGGAGGTCAAAGAGAGGGAAGGAACAATAAGATGAAAGCAAACACCGCTTTGGAAATGAAGGGAACGATAAAGAAAATCGAGAAAGTATTTAGGTAAAGGCGATAAAACATTTAAAAAATGAAGATAAATGCCGCGTGCGTTACACATATACCAAACGAGTGTGTTTGTTCGTTCTTTTCTTTATTGCGATCGGACGATAAAAAGCGAAAGATAATCGACGCACACTCAAATACAAAAAAGAGAGAATATCTCCGAAAATGACTAAATACTTAAAAAGGACGAAGGAAAAGAGCGACATCTTGGGGCGAGAAAGAAAAAACGGAGAAAAGAAAAGGGAGGATTTATGAGGGGATGCAACTATACAGAACATTGAGAAGTCACCGAGCAATAAAACAGTCCGCAAGAAAAAAAAGACATCGATTCACGTGGGATAAAAAGGGCGAAGATTATAAAAGGAGAAATGAGAGAGCGAAGGAAGGAAACGGCGGTAAAGAGAGAATGCGAAAAAGATAGACGAGGAGTAAGTTCTTAAAAAAGCGAACTAAGGAGTCCATCCCACGTTGCAACTTCTATTTCGTTGGACGCAAAAACTACTTCTCCCGGCCATTCTGCGATTACGGAGATGAAACGGTCCTTTCTTTCCCCAGACGCACTCATAAGATGCCGCGTGGTACTCTTCCTGTTCGATGTGACACTTTCTTAACAATTTTTAAAACAAAACACAATTGATGATAACGTGAAAGGAAGGTTTTGTCGACCTCGGCGGCGGGACGGTTAGCATACAAGCCTGCAAGAGCTAAGGTCCTGGGTTTGAGTCCCGGCAGTCCGGGTTATTATGGCATGGTTTCGTGGAAGTCTCTGAGAAACATTTACACTAATTTGGGAAATAGACCGATTCAGAGAGAAGATAAACCCTGAAATCGAGATTCAAAAGGATGACTATTATAAGAAATAAGCGTTCAGAGATGCTAGGAAAACGTACTGATTAGAAAATTTGTTTGCTTAAGCACTTCGCAGCAATGGACATCACATCCATATTTACACTCGAGTATTCCAATTGGCGTGAATTTGAAGAAGCACAAGTGGTCAAGAGAGCCCTTCTTTCCGAGAAAACGATGAAAATCTTTCCTTTGATCAATGATTCGAAATTTATAAACCCTTGCAGCCGAATGTTACACGGGCGATAAATTAAGATCCAAATCCTCGATACGCCCAGAAATTCCTTGTCAGTGCGCAACCCATCTCTTTAGCTAAGATTTACTCTAAGGAAATCCTTATTAAAACTCATCCTTGATTAATCTTCCGAACAGAAAAACGACTGTCGGCCGAGCAAATTATAATCCTCGTATGAAAAATCTTCAACACCCAAACGATGCGAAGTAAAAGCGGCCGCACGATTCAAAAAAATATGGCCCCTTACCAAAATAAGTTACGATAATTACACGAAAAATACTAAATATCCCCACGTAACGGACCCCAATAAAATGGAGACGAATTTCGTCTGGATGAAAAAAAAACGAGGTGGGGAATGATAAAAAGCGCTCATCCTGGCTGACCTATAAAGCCATAATTACTCCATAAGAGTCCGCAAGACTATATAATATTACCTCGAAGAAGCGATTCATGGCCTCCCAAGCCGATCGCAACGAGGACGACATTAAAAGTTTATTTTTTCTTTTTCTCTCCACCCACTCAACCTTTCCACGTAGGAACACCTCCATATATATCATCCGTCGAAAAATAAAAAGAAATTATATGAAATACTCCGCCATCAAGTACCTTAGCGATGGGACGAGATTTAATGCCATAATAATACCAACTAAAGAACATTTAAGATGTCATGCGAAGCGGAAAATATAGAGGAAGGAAGGGTGGGATAGAAAGGGAAGAGACGCCGCCAGAGGCAATTACAGGTGGATAAATGAAGGAAAAAAAAGGGAGACGCGACAAGGGAAAAATGCAGGTAATATTGGTGCTAGAGTGCTCCAAGTAAGCAGCCGTATAATTACGAACGATTAGATAAAATGGCAGGGAAAAGGGATCGCGAGGACCCAAAAGAGGAGCCCAAGGGGAATTTTTAGACTAATCGTTCGATATTTAACGGATATCGGCTGATATTAAAGACTGATGAGAAACTATCAGATTTTAAGGCCGCCTTCTAAGCGATATCATCTACTCGAACGCATTCCTGATCAAGTACTTCTAAAGCCTTCTCATGGATAACCCTCACGGTTAAAAACGAACATTTTCCTAAGCTTCTTTGAAATTCATGTCATGCTACAATTTAAGTGCGGCTTAACTCTTTCTCGCAATATTATACGCTACAACATAGTTATCCTTGAAATATGGTTTAGTGACATCAAATTGAAGCTTTTTCTCTTTCCCATTTCTATTATTTTCTTTCTGAAACACGGTATGACTTGCAAGTTTGACAGAGTAGCGTGTCTCCAGGGACAGTCAATAGGTACCGATGACGGCAATAAACCATTTGAAATTACCGTATAATAGACTTAACGAAATGATTTTTTCATACTGTAAGCACAATTAAAACATCAAAAGCACTAATGGAAAGAAATAACGTTGTACTCGGAATTTTTCTGAGATATGGATAGCTAAAATTATATTTATAGATATATTAAGAGCTGAGGTTAATGTTGCGCAAAGAAAAATAATGCATACAGCGTAGTGATAGAACTATTTCGAAAGATTGTAGGATTTAAGGGTAATCCGAGTAAACCATGGAATCCGTAGAAATTAGAAAGAAAATAACTGGGTGAGGAAGCTTTTTCAATTGGAAGGCCATATACATGAATGTGCCATTAGTAGAAAATATGAGGCCGCTCTAGAATTGCGTTTTTCCTAAATTCAAGTCATTCATCGATGAACTTCTATAATATTTGATTTTTTAAATTGTATTTTATAATAGCTTTATAAATATGTATGACTTGTAAGTGAATTAGGACTGAAACACTGAACTGTTGTAGCTAAAGGCAGCTGCGCTGTCATATAATCTCATACTTTGGAAAATTGTAGCAATGAGGTACTCGATTCATAATATTTATTGCTGTAGGTAATTGATATACCTTTTGTGATTATCAATAATGATGTATTGTATATATAGTCGCATTCCGCCATGTTATCAGTGTATAAGACTAATTAGAAACTGCCACCGGACTGATACTCCAACTGCAATTAATATATGAATAATAATAATGAATTAATTAATTCGCTACGTGATTTAAGAAAATAGAATTTTCAATTCTTATTTCTCAATAAATAAAAGCATTTGAAGTGTCGAAAAGTGTCGCTCGCAAAGCGAAAAAGAAGAGGAATAAATGTAAAAGAGCGCTCCAGATGGAAGAGTGGAGATGATGGGGCAGTTCACGGCCAGCCGTGGAAGGGCACAGTTATTAGCATTTCGAGTAATAAGAGTGTGCGCCTAATGCCGTCCCTTATTATAGGGGAAGAAGAAAAAAGGGAAAGTCATGAGCATATTCGTAAATACGGACCGAATGAGCGTGCTCTTCCAAAGATTTCCTTCAGATTTAAGTGGAAGGATAGGAAGAGACCACGAATTTGAATCTGGTTTCTTTACAAACGACGGTTTCATCTAATAGCTAACACTATTTCACTTCTGTCATTTAAGTACACGAGTTACATGTTAAATCTCGTACTTTAGATCATTAGCTAAAGCCTCATTCCAAAGCATCAAATAACCATTCAACTTCCCACGATAGTAATGAACGTAAACATGAAACAAATATTTGTTTTAAAGCTATAGAGTCTACGAGGCAGTTCCTCAACACAACGTCCCTTCATTGGATCTTTCAGTCGCAAACACTGAAAAGTTTTTACCTTATTTTTACACACGCAAACGCCTGAGTTATCGGTGATACTCTCAGACGAAGCATTTCCTTAATTATTCCTATTTTCTATTAAAACGATATGACCAGCGGAGGAAGATCAGTTATAAGAATCTTCCCAATTTGAACAGAATTAAACCTGCTGGAAAAAAAGTAAGGAAGACCCAAACCATTGCTTCGGAACGAAAGACTCCTTAAAATCAACCAAAAGACGGCCAAATAGCCATGTTAATACACGTCTCTCTTTCCGGACAATATTAGGTACACAAATCAGATATCTAATTAAGGAGTTTGGTTTTTTCACACCATCTGCCATACGCAATAAGGCGGATCGCGAGGTATTAATGTAAATGTGGCTTTTTGGTGACCTAAACTATATGAATCACGAATTTTAGAGATTTACACCCAACTTCAGTTTGGCGACAATTATCTTTAGCGAATCACCTTAATCGAGACGTTATAATTTGCATTCGATATCTTGATTTTACTATGGAACGTACCGTACTGAAAATATACGAGTTTAAGCGCATCTATTTTCGGCATTAGAAAATGGTTTGAAGAGGACGCGAGAGCGGATGAAAGGGGAACTGGTTTGACTCGTTCCAGCCGCCCCTTCCTCCGGTTGTTTTTTTTTTTGCTCCTCCGAGTAATTTATGTATGTACTCCTTCCCCGACATCTCCTTATTCCCTCCACTCCACCCACACCCTGACTACCGCCACCACCCGCGGAGTAATTACTTTGAAATCCTACGTGACTATTTTCCAGAGCCTCGCTGAACACGCATCAGAAACAAAAAGCTTGACCAACTGATCAATAATATTCCGCTGGAAATAGGCATGGAAGAAGAAAAGGACGGCTTACACGTACGGGAAGAAAGGGAAATTGAGGAGGAGAAACCAATTTATTGGGAGGCGAAACAACGAAATTCGCACCGACTTCAAGGCGAAAAAAACGCATATAGATGCTCCAGAAATGGCGAAATTTATGGGGCGCTGGCGAACAAAACACTATAATAAATCCCCCTAAACATTCACGTCCGCGTGACAACGTAATGCCACACCATTTGGGGAGAAAAGCTGAGATTCAAAGGAAGAAGAGATGATGAAACAAGCGATGAAGGAGGTTAAAGAGGGAAATGAAAGGGGAGCAAAATATGCAGAATAGGGAGAAAAGAAATGACGAATAAATGAAACATCTGGAGAAAAACACACAAAACCGACGACGTAACGAACGACTTGCAGAACGAAATGAATCATAAACATTCGGCGAAATCAAAACAAATCGGCGGATATATGCGGAAAATGAGCGTGAAACGTCTTAGAATGGCCGTAAAACGTAAGATCGGAAAACACTTAAGGAAGGTCTTGCCGAGCAATATTTAGCAAATGACGAAAAAGTTCGGAGGAGGGAATCGGGAGAGATTGTGGAGTGCAGAATGAAGGCGGCGAGCACAAAGGGGACGATAGAAAGGGGAAATTAATAATCGAGGGAGGAGTAGAACGGAGTGAGCATTTGAGAAATAAATAAAAAGAAGAGGTTCCGTGATGAAGACATTGTGCGGGGGAACCCTTTTTACTCATCTTTCTTCTCATTTCCCTTCGATCTCGCACACGAAGGATAAGGTGAGCAGCAAAACAGAAGGAAAGTTGTTTTCTAGTTGTGAATAAATTTATTTCGTCCGCTGCAACGAAATTATAAGGTCAGAATGTAACAAATTTGTCAAACTTAATTTATCTGGAGCGTATAATCGAGGATATGGGAATTCTTTTGCTGTTTTGGGGATGCCGTTAACGTGATAAAAATCGCTGAAATTGAACCACTTCCGTAGTTAGAATTCTGTATATTATATTCCCGAATGAAAATACTAGATGTTTCTCGGCAAAATAACGATGCAATACTTCTTTCAACCATTACGAAGAAAGATTATTGCGTGAATAACTTTGGAACCGATCGTTGAATAAGACTGGAACCAAATAACTTCCATCCTGATCCTATACCTACTAAATCAAATCGCAAGCGATACATTTATAGAGAATTAACTTTATGAAACATAGCTCGTATGACGATGGCAACCGCATCGAATTATGTTGAACGACTTCCCTCCATTACTGATCAACCTAAAATTATTCCTTCTTGTACTTGAGTAGTCTCATATCAGGATTTTGAATGAACCTAAAGAGAAGGACTTCTTTAATACAATTAAGCTCGTACGAATTTAATGACATGATTTCGCTGATCATCTCTACACAAGATAAAATTGGGAAAAGTTCTTTATTGTACTTTGTGGTGGCAACAAAAACCTTTTATAAAATGAAACTACAATGAAGTATAAACTAACACACTGTAATTAAAAACAGTGGCCAGATGACAGATTTTCGTATATCCTGAGGACTACAAGATCTACTCTGGAATAGACAAAGACAGTTGGACAAATTTCGCAATTAAGAAAATAATTCCTTCACACAGTTGTGGGAGATGAGCTTCATTTATAAGAGTTTCCATTCCAGAGAGACAGACCGCATCTCTCGACAGACAAAAAACAAACGATGAGCACTGACTGGTCACTTCGCATTTGATCTCCTCTCTCATTAGCTAACAAGCACTTCTAATTATATACGACTTTCTCAAATAGAGATCGTTTGAATAAATGCATGCCCACGACAACGTGAAGGGCATTTAAGACGACTGAGTAACGCCAAGCGCACGCCAACTGCAGAAAAAGGCGAGACGAATTTGAGCGGAGAATAACTCAAAGTGAACATCTTCTGAATAACGAAAAGAGGTAAACATCTTAAACCCAAGAGCCGAGTCAAGGAATTTTCTAAAGCGATTCTCGCTATCAGAACTACGATGTAGACTATTTATATTATACACCACAATTATATGAAACAGGATACAAAGAGATATTTTGTATTCAGCATTACACGTAGTCGTCCATTAAAATTTGTACGCCGGAAAATTTGTACGGGCCATAGTTCAGCTTTGAACTAATTTTTAAGAAGTGAATTGCGGAATCCAAAAACACCTGCATCACTCTGTATGTCGTGAGTGACAGTTATAGTTGAAATAAATTTATTTCAAAGACAAATGAACTGCAGAATTCGAAACAACTGTGCCGCGCGTCGTCAGCAACAATTAACAATTTAAATAAATAAACTTATTTTGTCTTACAATGTACGCACTGGATCGGATTGCAATACATCTTCAAAGTCGCGAAGTAATGGTGGCTTGTGAATCTTTTATCACCGAGCAAAAGCTGTAATTTGGGTAGAATTCCAGTAATTCGACGAGACTTTATTGCTCGATCGTAAAACTTCCATCCCCTGTAAAATATTAAGAGGACTACGCTTCGGAAAATATTACGCTGCTATTTAAGCACGCCCCCCGTTAGGTTTCTTGCATTTAAGAGTAAAATGACGGTCTATATTTTACCTTATTCCACCTCCATATCACCACATTCTGAAGGGACGCCATCAAGCTCGCATTTTATGAAATGGTCAGCAACGCACAACGATCCTGGAGTGCCACTCCGATATCAAATAAACGCCCAACCAAAGAGATATTTCTCCGAAATATATTGCATGATTAGTTAGAGCGCTAAGAACACGGCTACTTGCCGTTTGACCGAAACAATCGCTGCTCTAGAAGGCCTTTTATTGCCACTTCGCGTCCATATCCACCGGACAATACCACTCCACACCACCTCATTTGATATTCAGCTTCCGTCCGCGATGAAATTTTTAGATCCCTTGTCGTTAATGGTTCTCTTATGGAATCGTTGAAGACGATTTACATTCAGCGATATCTGTAGAAATGTTTCCAAACATAAGATACGGAAATCCGGTAGCGCTGCATTTCTTTCCTCTTTATGCTCTGATAAATTAAGAAAAAACACTCTGGTTTACAAATAATTCAGCGTATACGACCTCAAACTAATTTGATAATTTCTTGCATCACGAAATGTGACAAAGAGCATGAATCATTTTCATGTCCAACGTAAATTTCGGCATCTTTCGGGTAAAATATTGGGGAAAGACACGTGTGGAGTTAAAAGGCAGAATAGAGGAACCGCATCATATAAGATAGAAATGAAGAGACAATGGACTGATATCGCCAAGTATTCCTTTTATGAAAAGAGGGGTTAAAGAATCGAATGTATTGCCCGAAGAAGAAGTCATCGAGGAATAAAAGAGAGCTTAGAAATAGGAGATAATTGGGAAAAAGTGGAATATATGAGTAAAGTTTAGTAAATATTTTATACTGTGTGATGAAACTGATGAAGTGATATGTGACTTGTCAAAGGAAAGATTTAAACTGTGACCTCTTAGTAACTGTAATTATGGTATCATTAATGTAATAGAAGGGGTACCAAGAGGATACTCTATAGAATAAGTCTTGATGTTGTTTTTGCGTGTCCTAATTTTGTGTTTGCAATTATAAAGGTATTATTTCAGATCTTAATGAGACTTCTAGCGTAAGGAATGTTTTTGTTTTAAGTGTTGACGATGTGTATGGGCTGACGTCAGCCAAACTGCAGCAAATAATTATAAATAATCAAACATAAGAGTAATGGAAGCACTGCGTAATAACCTATTATAAGGTTCAAATTTACAACGGGAACCTTTCCGAGGATTGAGTAGAGCTGACACCGACGAGAGGGGGCATTGCTTTTCACTCTAAACTTAACATCAAGCGTTGAATATTTTGCATTTCGTGAGTGTACTCCAATATGCGCATTGAATGATCGGTCGTAAACTCACTGCTTAGAGCGAATTTCTAATCTTTCCACGCAAGCAACGAGTCATCCGCACCAAGAGAACAGCATATTCACGGAGCGTACAGAATAAACGGCGGCTATTAAATATCGAATCCATTACTTTTGAGGTCGAAAATAAAACAAGTCCAGATATCGACTACATATGGCGTACTTTACATAATCTGAAGATTTAAAAGTCGCTAGGGTAGGATTAGCCAGTTACGCTTATCTTCCATTCGATTCATGCTACATCTTATGCGGGTCGGTGGAGCGCTAACTAATAATTTGTCGCAGTAAATGAGAACAAAGTCTTCTTCCTCGAAACTAAAGCTTTCAAAGTAACGCGGGTCTACTCCTTCCTTCGTAAATAATAAGCAACGCCGCATAGCTTCGTACGCTAGCAATGAAGTCATCAGAACCTTACGGTCAATATTTTACATTCGACATTTGGGTTATATAAGCATTCTCATAAGTATTAATTACCCTATTCTTTTTAAGTACCCTTGCCGTTGACTATCACACCAAAAATTTCCCATTTAAAGCTACGAATATCTACATATGGCTTGGACTTAGAATCAAAATATTCTGCTCAAGTTAGTAACTCGGTGAGTGTGAGTAAGACATATATAAAACATGAAATATAAAATGATATCTAAATATACAACGATCTCAGAATGCTATGTTTATCACGTGACTATTTAAAATTTATTATGATTGAATTTGTATAAGCTTATTATATTTCTTTCTTTCTTTGATCATATTTTCCCTACTATTTTTACTTTAATTAAAGGTTAAATGTAAGACGGGGATACGCAGTCATTATTTCGAATGAAATACAGTCGCATGTATGCATTTATACATGAGTATCAATGTATGCTACAACCATCGCGAAAAAACGACATTTTTTATGATTTTTTATTGAGAGTATCAATCCCTCTCGGCAAGTTTCAAGATCCGAGACCCAGAATTAAAAAGGATATTAAAAATAGTAGTCCGGATAGAAGAATGAAGCGGAACTTGGGAGAATTTGCAGGAAGGCCGCAATCGAGTCTAGGGACTCTTTTCGAATTCTTTGGCGATTAAAACGGAGACCCGTCGACAGCGGGCGTCAATAACGAGAGCTGTAAAACCGAATATCTCGCCAACATCTTCAGCGGCTAAACTTGCCACGTATTTCTTTTTCTCTTCATAAATAAACGAGCGAATACACCGCCCTCTACCTACGACAACACCAAGCGAAGCCCGAATAATTTCCCCCAGCGTTGTTATGCCTCTTCTCTCTTTTTGTTTCTCGCCGCTTGAGGTGCTTCTTCGCCAAGGGTCTAATACACCGACGCCTTGCAGACTTCGTCTTAACATTTTTAACCATGAGGAGCAGTTCTCACCGATTCGCTTAAGGGACACAAAGCAAATCTTCCGCTTTCTGGTAAGAAGATCCGACGACCCGGTCCGGCAACGGATTAACTAATCTCTCAGCAAAATGAATCCCAAATATAATGATATCTTTATTGGTAGGTGTACTTCGAAGGGACAAATTAATGACAGACGTATTTATTGTCCGATCCCATCACCTGGTAGTCCATCAAAGATTGTGCCTTACTTTGAGTATTAGGCGACTATAATTTTCCTTAGTATTTTTCGACAGGTTTATTCTGTAAAAAATGTTCTGCAGTAGCTCCTTAATCGTTCCGAAGGGAATGGATCAAGTAATAGATCTGGAAGACGAATCCAAAATTAGAAAGAATATACGAGGGTGGTCCGAAAAGTTTCCGACCCAAGATTGTTCTGAAATCTTCAGAAAATTTTCAGAAAACAAGTCGAGAAATGGCGAAATGTCGAAAACTTTTCAGACCACCCATGTATTTCAAATTAATTTTTAGGCATGAAACACAAATTTTAATAAGATATACTGACTGCGAAGGAAGGAAAAATTAACTCTGAGGATAGAGAAGAGATGACGAATAATAATGGTAAAATAGTACAGTTTAATGACTCGAATTAAAAAAGGCGGTAGAAGAAGAAAATAGAAAAAGTTTCGATAGGATGAGTAGGAAAAGACCTCATTTCTTCCTGAAGTAATAACACCACTTGACGCCGTTACAGAGTATGAGTAAATTAATCGAAGAAATAACTCACGTAGAAGTAAAATTACCGATGAAAAAATGTACGTAAAACAAACTTTGGGACCATTAATATAAAAACAGCGCGACAACTAAATAAATCCTTGATTGCTCGGAAGGAAAAACAGCCGCTGGGGAAGCTTCCAAAATGAAAAAAGGTTCCCAAACGGAGCTCTTCCCATAAAATCCGAATATGTAGTAATAGATTAAAGCCTTTGACATTCCCCTTATTTATCCCAATTAAATATCCTTGGGGCATTAGCAAAAACCGGCATCGATTGCCAATAACGACCTTAATAATTGGGAAGAAGAACGACAAAAAGAAAGAAACGAAAAAATATTTGGACCTTTTTCCACGCGAGCTCTCGCGGATCCCATCTATTGGCCGTAGGAATTAAAAAAAAAGAAGTGATATCCCTTCTTCCCGACCATCAATTTTTTCCCTCAAATCGGAAACATACATGAGTAATTTGAATGGATCAGCGTGCCTGATTTCCGTATTACAGAATGAATAGGATTATCCGGGGCGAGTCGTGGGCGGGGGGAGAGCACGCTTTGAAGGAAAAACTAATTAGACATAAGCCTCAAAACTCCCCAATCACTCACGGATAATCTGCACCGACGCCAAAACCACAGAGGTTTAATTACCTCCCACCAGGAGGCACGCTTATAAAGATAAGAAAGGCCTGGGAAGATGTTTCGTATTGAATATCGAAAAGGAAGGCCTTAATTGGACGTAAGGCCACGGAGATAATTGGAAGGATATCCACAATCAAAAATGAGGTCGATAATATATTTCGAAAGCCATTCCAACACGGACCAAATATTCCCTTTTGTTTTTCCCGCCTATTTCGAATCGAATTTTGATTGGTTCAACCATTGCTCCGGTTTCTTCTCACCTCGACGCCCGCAGATCTTCAATTTTTTCCACCTTTCACCACTTCTTTTCGCGCGTCCATCGGACGTTATTAATAAGCAATAATTAGTCGCCGACGGAGGAAAGATTGAATAAAAGGATTCCTCTTCCATCGGTGTCGATAATCAACACAAATGGCGTCTGCTTCAAAACGAGAAAATAACGAACGCTTAAGATCAATTTTTTATCTTCTTCCAATCACGATGCCAACGCAGCTGAGGTGCAGTCAAAGGAAGGGACAGCGAGGCAAGTTATTCAAACTCTAATAAGATGGGTGAGGAGATTACCAAAGCTATTCGGAAATATTTTGGAGGACATCTGTTCTCGTCAAACGTGAATAGATTGATTTTGCGGTAAACGTAAAAGTATAGGTGAACCTATGGCAAGCGAGAGAAAGGGGCGCAGAACTGCACTATTCTTATTATGTATTCTTCACACAAAAATGAAGCCTCACAGGAAATGGATACGAATCCTGTCATTATTAATTGAAATCAATAATCGTTCACGTTAATCACAATAGCTTAATCTCATCGTTTAAATAATGAAATAAATAATACCAGTAACTCACTGTATGGTTTCGCACCACATTGGCACTCAAGCCCGTCATATTTATCAACTATCCGGTCACCCCTGGTATAGACTGTTCTTCGGCTAAAAAAAGCTGCTTGAAAGAGCGCTTGTGATAAAGTCAATGGAGCAAGGTTCAAGGATCTTGGCGATGTTCCCTCCCGAACAAGTCATTTTGTACTATCTTTGCGTTCGACTTCATCAGTTTATACTAAAGAATAAGCGCCATGGAAACCAAAACGAAACAAACACCTGGACTTACAAACTACTCAACGTTCGAACTATTTTCGTACTTCATTATGACCTGGAGATGCGGACTTGATTTATACATATGAAGCTTGGGACTTTTATAATCCCGAGTAATGTAATATATGTAGATGACCTCGCAATAAACGAAATTTGACAAAATTTACCTGCATCACCTCAACCATTCTCCTAAACCTAACAAAATACAGCCAATGGATCAATATATTATTGTCAACGGAATCAGCGTTATAGATACGACTGGTTTCTTGGTCAAGACTTGGAAGTTAATGAATAACACCTATGAGTTAGTAAAAGAGTTGATCTGACCACTGAAGAGCTTCAGGAGCTAAGATCGGGTATAAGAAAAGGATGAGGACAAAAACACAAGTTGCAAGACAAAGCGGATTGATTTACCATTTGATACAATGGAAAACACTAGAAGCGAGGTTTTAATGATACCGGTTTGGAACGAATTGAATTCGTAGGTACCACTGTACTTAATTTCATCTCCAAAATTGCATGGCGGGAAAAGCATCTTCACAAGGTCTACATTTCCAACAGCGTCAATACGTGATGGCATTAGCCCAATTAACAAAGACATGAAGTTAAATAAATTTGGGACTATTTTCTCGGCCAACTGAATAACGGTACCTCGAAGGATGAGAGCTCAATGATGACTATTTTTCTCCGCGATAATATTCCTGAGTCATTCATTACAGTCCTGAGTCAGTTACACTTGAGCATCTCGAGTCGAATTGCTTACTCCAGCAACACTTAGTAAATGTGAGATAAAGGGAAACTCTTATCCCCACTCGAAAAGCTCCATTCAAAACGTGGGAGAAATAATTATGAATCACTCATTAATAAAATCCCACAAACAGACTTTCTTCGCATTGATAAAAGTATCAATGTGCATTTTGCTGAAATCGTGGCGGATTGTTACGCAGGCAATTAAAAAGCGCTCACAAGTAGCGAAACAATACCTGAAAGAATGGCATCTTCGTTTCTGTATTAGAAAAGGAAAGGTTTCGGAGAGAGTGCGAGGTATAATACTAGAAATACGAAAAGATTCATTGAGGAAAAACCTACGACATTTTTATAACTGCTCACAGAGACCCGAAAACGGCAAAGAAACGTTTTAAAGGTTGTCTGAAATAAATGGTTGTTTCTGCTACATTTTAATCTCGGCAGACTGTTCTTTAGCTACACTGATGTGATAAACTTATATTCTTTGCCACCGAAAGTTAACAGTTATACATTTACGGACAACGTCATTTAAAAATGTCTTCCAAGTTACTTTGATTCAAATTGTGAGGTTATTTCATTAGAATTTAACAGAAGCGCGCAAACAAGTGAGACTTTCGGGAATTTATGCATAAGAATATGTTAAAGGCATCTCTCAGGATTATCTCTCGGGATCCAAAGTACGCGAAGCCACGAATTCCTGCGAAATTTTTCTCTTCTAGTTCCTTCATCAAAATAATTGTACAGCAAATTTGCAATGAGATGAGAACGGTGGAAGTGCAAAAAATCTCCTCAACACATGGAATGTTTGTTGACTTGATTGTTAAGTTATGGCATCGAATCTGGAATATCCATCGATAGCGATAAAGTCTACTGACTCCTGCAAATAACTCCAATTCGATACAGAAACGGGCGCTCTCATATAGCCAAGTGAGTAGCGCGTTCGCCTTTTAAGGAAACGGTCTCCGGTTCGATCTACTAGGAGCCCATTTGATGCAAAATAATAATCTAATTACAATGAAAGACTTTCACTGATTAAGGCTAACGAGTCTGATTTTACATCTAACCCTTCCTCATAGGAAATCCTTAGATATAGACTCATAAGAAATTTAAGAGAAAGTGACCGCTCGAGTACAGAAGAAAACTACTTAGTGGTTTTCAAAACCTAAGTTTGCAATCAGAAAACAATAGCACACAGTAAGGAAACACCGGCAAGAATATGAGTGTGAAGGCTATAGAAAGGTATCTAAATTTTGAGAAAGGGCAGATAAAGACATCTGAAAGGCAGACAAAAAGAAAACACAGGTACACTTTACATTGCTGAGAGAAGCAAAGGTATTCGCATAAAATGGAAGCATATCAATTTATGATATTAAGCAACTTATTTAGTTATAGGAAAAGAAACAGTATAAAGGCAGACTGATGCAAACATAAAGATAAAATAGAAGTTAAATATATATTACAATAGTTAATATAACAAGGAAAACTAAAAGAATAGAAGTAAAACAAGGAAAATAGAGATGAGGACTCAGCCCTTAAATGACCTCAACCGTCGAAGATCTTTATAAAAATACTATTACTGTACTAATATATAAACCAGCAATGTCATTTTTGTATTCTCTGAGCAAAAGCACTCTCATTTCATGAGCAATATTCAATAATGAATAGCGGTCTTCCTTCAAGTAGATAACTAAAGATAAGCGCCTTTTCTAGATGAGCAGCAAAAGCGAAAAAAACAAATAGGCAGAGTTGGGGCAGGCATTCATCGCCGCACCCATTACTCCCCGAATCACACCTCTCCTTTTAACGCATTACCCATTAAAACTGCTCTTGAAGTGCAGTGATATTTTATGTTAGAGCCCTGTATAAATTGAGAAATCAATGCAGGTATTTTGAATCGAGCCATGGAAATTCTTGAGTCTCAAACATACCGAATCTGATCACTGAAGCTTTTCTTTAAATATTTTCATGTTAAGGAATTCATCTGTGAAAAGGTGAGAATCATCCATTCCATCAATTTACAATCGTCACATACTATTGGTTATTATGATATAGTGAAAAAGTAATCCCATATTAATAGTATAACTAAAAGTGGTCAATTTGCACGTGGGCTTCTCTCCCGGGAATCGAACCCGAGACTGCAGTCCAACGCGCTAACCACTGGGCTACTCGGGAGAACCAGAGTTTCCAGTAGCAAAACGAATAATGGTGAACAGAGGGGATCATAATTATGCATTTTGATAATTTCATCTTCGGAATAATAATTAAGCGGCGTTACGTTTGAAATCCAATACGTGAGAGGAAATGCAAACTATTGCTGGAAAAGGATTTTCGGTAGGATTAATATGAGAATTCATAACTATACTATTAAACCACAAAGTTTACCTTTTAAATACATTTCATCAAAATGCTTCTTGATTATAGTATTTCATAAACCAATTCACCCCTACTAAAAAAATGACGCTTTTATAGTAAATGGACGAATTAATGATCAAACCAGAGTACATTTGTCGGTGGAATCCTAAAAGATCCTTTCACGTCTACAGCGGCAAATGAACACGAGCTGGTCCAGAGCATCTGCTGCGTCTTAGGTCCCCCACCGCAGTTGCCTCAAACCAAAGAAACACATCTGACTAAACAAAACCACAGAATCCAAGATACACACCGCACACATATGCCTCATTAATTAATAAATCGGACGCCCATAATTAAGCAGATGCGCCGGAGATGAGGAGAACGCGCATGTATTTATATATGTACGGAGAGAGAAAAAATGAACATCGGAAATCAAGCGTCCTTCTGACGGAGCGCAGGAAGGTGAGGCCTCGTCGTCAGACCGTGTTAATGATGGAGGAACAGTTCCGATAAGGTCTCGCAAATATATGACAATAGAAAAGGAGGAGAGAAGACCGAAACCTCAAAATAAAAATGGAGGAAATAAGAAGGCGGAAAGAAAAAGAATAACGTAAATGAGAAGCGAAGGGAAAACACCTTTCCGCGAGAGACACAAATGGAAGTCTGGAGAGAAGAAAGAGAGGTGAGACGTAACGGAAGTGGGGTTGGATATCGGGTTCAAGACGTACACATAGCGTGGGAGGGTAAGAGACAATTAAGACCACGCTATAAAAGACATCCCGGACGATGGCCAAGGGCCTTGGGTGGCAGCTGGAATGAAAGCCGGCCCTCAATTTCCGATTCGGATAATTTCAATCAGAGATCGATTACATCCGATGCGGTTTTAATGCGAACAATGAGTTCGTCGATATCACCGAAAATTAATGAGAAAAATGAGTGGAAAAATGGTCTTACTCTTATTCCGAGAGCATCATTAGCGAGGAAACAATAAGTAGTTAAGGCCTCGCGGGCCCCAGAAGACATTAATGACGCAGCTGCTTATATATCTTGTCCTCGGGAAGATTTCGTTCACGTGATTCCCGAGATTCTCGCCATGAAAAATATTCGGTGTCATTCGCATTCTCATTCCCAAAATACACAAATATTCCGATGAGCGTTTTAACAAAAAGTCTCTCTTTAAAATGAGACATTATTCCGTGGTTAAAGTTCGATCTTTTGTGATCCTCTAATATCTAAGAAACAGAATGGAGCTTAGGCGGGAAGAAAACTTTTCGACGCATAAGAAATATGATTAGACTTCTAGATTCTAAAATCGTATTGGTTCGATTGATTTCTCTTGAGAAATAAGGAATCCAAATAATACTGATGTAACAATACAATGTAATAATTTTATGCCGCCTCTAAGTTTCTTCTCCGGAACTCTCGAAATGACACTCAAAGACAGCCAAATCCAAAATATACAAAGACCTCTCTGCGGCTCGTCAGCAACAGATTCCATCTTTATGGTGTACTCTCTTGCAATAGAGGAGTATTTCGCGGTGAAAACGTATGATTCGTTATACGGAATGTATTTTATTAGACTTCAATATTTTATGAAAACGTTGTCCATGCCTCCAACGAAAAGTCACTCCGTATATTAGTAGAGTTACGAGTAAAGCAATACTTAGACGAGGAATTTCAACTACTTCTCTTCTGAATAGTCTTTCACTTCTCTCTCTTTCATACTTCAAAATCTTTTCTAGGGTCATCCGGAGAAGTAGCAAAGGAACCGCGATGACATTAAATTGGCCACACAAAAAATATTTAAGAAAATCTCCGAAAAACAACGACCGCAGATGCGGGATAAAATGAATTCCCTGAAAAGATAAAGGATTAGAAATCGAGAAATATAAACTCGAAGACACCATTTCGAAGGGACCTCGAAATTTCAAACCGTTTTATGAAATATTTAATACCCGATGATAAAACAATGGAAGTTTCCGAGAAATAAAATAGCTCTTTAACCACCGAGAGAACACAGGCGGAAGATTAAATGCCATTAATCTCCTCCAAACACCCGTAAAAACGGGTTTCTTGGAAACAATTTCTCGATTACGGAGCGGATAAGAGTGGAGGTTCGTAATATCGATAAATTAATCGTTACGATCGGCATTTTCCAAGGACGTATAATTGCCCTTCGCCAATTAAGCGACTTCATTCTCCCATCAAAAACGGCGGAAAGAGAAAAATCATAGAAAGTAGCGGATCCGATCGATCGGTCGGAAAAAAAACAAAAAGATGATGGTCCATGACGAGCGCAAGAAACTACGGAACGAAAAAATACGCTCCCGATTAACCACAAATCTTCTTGGCCGATGGAACCGTTTTTCGGGCCTACGCCTAAAAAAAACATTAATTGCGAACGAAAAGGGAGTACACACGCGCCTCCGTTAATTAAAAGCGCGATGACGGGGGAAAAGGTTATAGTATGAAAGAGGATCCTCCAGCAACGCAAAAATTTCCAAAGGAGGCGAATCGCGAGGGAATAAAAAAAATCAGAGACAATGGCAGCGCGGAAAATGATAAAAAACACTGTCCGTGCAAAATCCGAGTTTTTCGGGGGCCCGAAACGGAGGAATAAATGAATCAATCGGCACTTGAAAAATCCTGGACTCGGTGGCATCGCTCCCTCTTAGCTGCTATTCACCGGCAGCCGAATTAACAATTTCCCGGAAAAAAAGAGACGGGAAGATCGCTCTAAAATCGGTTAGAAATCTCACGCTCGGGCGAATCCATAGACGGCTGATGAAGCGAGCTGCCCTCAAATACGAGACAAAAACCCGTCGTCCGATTTAAAAAGCTAATTAAATTTCCGGGGGATTCTCTCCGATGTTTTGAGGCAGTGTTTTTCCGCGTGGGAAAGAATGGGAACAGTTAATGAGATATGACGGATCGCTGTTATCCTCACTCTTGAGACTCGCGGTGACTATGAAAATAGTCCTCCGATTCAATCCAAGATGGCGATCGCCAATGAAAAGGATCGATTCCTTTTGGTGAGCGATTGAAACGACGATTCATAAGAATTCTACGGAATTAGCATTCGTTAGCAAGTTTCCAGTGGAGTGAGTTTCAATGAATACGGCGCATGCATGAGACCACATGTGAATCGGGACGATTTCGAAACCACGGCCAATTTACCTTCGGAAAACAACGGAACTTTTGCAGAAGTTTAAATTGAGGAAGAGTTTATATTTCCGATAGTCACGCGAGCCTAGATTATAACTTTAAAAATGCATATTTCAACCCAAGAACAAAGAGATCTAGGAAAATCTATTCCTCCACCATATGGACTTACTTTAAAAAACCCTACAACTGACTCTCTACAAACACCGAAAAGATCACTAAGTTTAAATATCGTGAATTCTGAAAGATTAATAAAGGAGTATGTTTAAGTGCTCATTTTCTGCTAGGAGTAGTTTCCAAAATGAAAATGATTTCCAAATAGAAAATGTGTTGTAAATTTTACAAAGTATCAAAATGTACGAAATAGATACTACTCACGTGCTGCGTCTCTCGAAAAATGCTTAGTTCCGAAATTCTCAATCTCCATATTGCAGAATAAACAACTTACCTGGAATAGAAGAAAGCAAACATTACAGTCAAACGGAAAATTCAAACAAGAAATAAATAATATTCTACAATAAGAGAGCTTATATTTGAAAATTACATAGATGAGGTGTTGCGAGTACATTTTTCGTCTTAAATTATTATCATTTATTATTATACAATTTATTATAACGCAAAAGTCTGTATTATCGGGCGAAATCGAAACAATTCCCCATCTTCCGCTTAAATCCTTATCAGAATGAAATTCAAAGTATACCCATGAATTCAGAAAATTCTTACGGTATCTTTAAGCATTTTGTAAAAATGTAAAACTTAGATTACTGATCGTACTTGTTGCAAGTGAAAGAGAATTATTTATTTATTAAGCTACCTAAGTAACGACATTTTCAGAAACTCTTAGAAGTGATATAAACTCAAAACGCAATTCTATGCCAAAAAACTAAAGCTCTAAATAGAAGATCGAGAAGAACAATGCGAAAAATATTTCCAACGCTTTCACGCACAGTTAGAAATATTCCGGCCGAATTCAATATAAAATGCGAGTAAAAGTAAAGCGGCCGATAGAATGCCTGAAGAGAGAAGATAGCTGCGAGGGAGTCTTTAATGAAGAAGCAAGCGGAATTCTGATCCCAAACGTTACTGGCGGAGGAGGAAAGGTGAAATGAGCGCTGGAGGCCACAGTGATGAGGGAGTTCAATGAGGTGGGGAGTGTGAAGATATCTGCGACCTTTTGTCAAGTAACACCCGAGTTGCATCGTTCCACCCTCCGATTCCAATCACTGGTTCGATATCATATTCCACCTTCTATATATCTCAGAGCGAATGGGGGAGGAAATGGGTTTTTTTAAGCTGAAAATTAATATCGGAGACTTGGAGGGGCGGTTTGAAAAATAGAGCGATAATGACGTCAACGGAGAGAAAAATGCACCTGGACGCCAACTATTTGATTAATTATCATCACCAAAGGTTAGATTTAGTCCACTAAATCTGCGAAACGTATTCTACAAACTTAAAGGTTTATCTATTCCATCGCAATTCTTTATCGGCCCAATGTAGTTTTATGGTAGAGTTTGTATTAGCCGCAGTGTTAACCATTGTTACATCTGATTCGGCTAAAGAGCTACAGCATCTATAATTGTAGTCATTTATCGTTAAATCCTAAGTAAAATTAGGCTTAAACTACGTCATCTGCTAGGAAACACTAAATAGTAGAAACATAAAATATGAAAATTCACGCATCTTCTCCTTCAAATCAGAAAATTACACTACAGCTAGGTACCATTAACTTTGTTTTTCTTAAAGAATATCACAATCGTTCGAGTGAAATTTCCTCACAGGTCAATGCTTGATGACTTCCAGCCAGAATATCGAACCGGAATAGAAGAGAAAACCGAGAAAACAGTTATTTTTGCCGGAGTGAAGAACATCAAATTCTTGAAGCTGAATCAAAACGGGAAAGCGTTATGCATCCGATTTAAAGGTTCATAATGCACATTTACTTAATTGTAATTGAAGGATAATTTACTAAACATGTATAACTTACGTAGGTATTAACTAGTGTTATTGTGGGATTAAGCGTAATGTGCTGCAATGGAAAATATCTACATATAGTAATAACATAGAAAGTATTTCAGTGGATGGAGAGAAAATACAACTGTTCGAAGCGATTCGCCGAAGTTAATATGTGTTTGTTGAACCAAAGCACAAATTGGGACGAAACATATTGCGGTTGACTACATCGAAAACTCTAAAGTTAAGTATGAACTCAAGTCTCAAATCAAAACTACCTTCAACTTTCCTAAAACATAATAGAAGTGACCGTGGGAGAATGAAAAGAATATCCCAAAATTTAAACGTTGGAAGGAAAGAACATCGTCGTTTTCTCGATCAACTCCAATCCGTTATGCTCAACGAACATCACAAGTTTCAATATGGAAGAAATAAACCGGAACCACTTTTCGAAAAGAACCTAGTTCCTAATTTATTTAAAATAACTAAGTAAAATACCACACACAGAATACAAATTATTAAATTATTTGTATTCTGTGTGTGGTATTTTGCTTAGTTATTTTAAATAAATTAGGAACTAGGTTCTTTTCGAAAAGTGGTTCCGGTTTATTTCTTCCATATTGTCATGGAATACCACAAAGTGACCCGCCAATCAGTTGATCACAAGTTTCTTTCCTTTCCCACTACATTAAGTAATAGTGAAGCTGAAAAGTCATAAAGTATAAATTTAGTCTTATTGTAAACGAAAAAATTGACACTCAACCGGAACCTGTAAATTTACTCCACCGATTTCCGCCATCTACTTTCTTCATCGGTAAGTACCATCCAAGATGGCCGAAAATTAGATCGACTTTGGAAAATAAATTTGCTGGAACGGAAGACGCTTTAGAACAGAGCTCCGGAACAGGTACTGAGAGAAACGACCGTCCACTATATACTAATTTTTTTCATTAGCCGGAAATGTTATCTCAGATAAGCATGAAGAAATACGAAAGTAATGACGATGCCAATTATCATTAAATTGTATAATGGTACAAAAGTTTTGTTTTTTAAATACCATTTCTCATAAAACTGGTTATATAAAAATCTTATCTAATTTATCCGTCGGGTATAAGTTTACATGCGCTCTTTCGCAATAACTCAGCGTAACCGCCGGAAATTATTAACCGTCACAATCGCTAACTCTACCAAGAAGAAGACTTAACAAAGCATGATGCTAAAGCACCTGAAAAAATGTTCTAGAGCTATATAATTCTAAGTGAATGAAATTTACATTCTGAATAAATAACCGAGCACTAACCTTAGTAGGCAATCTTCTAGAAGAGAAAATTATGAAAATTTAATGAAAAAGCAAAGACTACTCATTTTCAATGAGAAAACGAAACAATTTTAGGTTGCATTTTTGAACGATCGGCTTCAAGCAGCGATTCAAAGGACTGTTAAATTAAAAAAAATATACTCGAGAATAATCCAACCGTAATATAATTAATGCCGGAGAAATTGCAGATAAAGTTGTTGCACTTAGATATATTCCTAAGTAATGAAAAAAATCTCACTTTTCTAACAGCCGCCAGAAAAATAAAATATATTCTTCGATGCTCACAAATATGAAAGAGCAGTGCGCGGTGAAAGCGGGGCCAGGTTTGATTCCCGGTGGGAGTGCCAAATGACCTCAGCTGTCAAATAATTATTAAAAATCCTTAAAAAGTCGATTTCACCATAAGAACTACCGTTCTCTACTCTGAATGGATTTCTATGCCCTAACAAGGGTCCCTAGAATAAAATAAAACTAGAGGAGCTATTTTTCAGCGAATTCCATTTGCACGTACTGATGTAGGTCTTCGTAAAAACTAGCACAAATAATTACGAGAGCAATCTCTACGATCAGACTGTAAAATTACACCAAATTCATGCATTGAATGCGGTAACAATCTTTTTGGTTACAAAACAGCTGAGTCTTTCAAACGCTAATATCTCTACTGCGACATCGACAGCTATTTCTAATATTATTTCCCAATATTTGAGTAAGTTGTCATTTAGGAATTCGTAAACAGCAGAGGGAGCAATAAAATGGAGTGATCGCATCAGTGTCTCTATTGATATGGTATGTTAATTACCGATTCAATCACTACACGGGATTCTTAGAGAATACAAATGCTCCTTAGTTAGGCAGTGGATTACGCAAGCGAAGGAGGTGCAGAAAAACCGTTGATCAGTGACTGTAATGGCGCTAATTACCTCGTCTGACGCCGCAATTCTGAGTGGACAATGATGACTTTGGAGACGGACGAGGATGGCAGCACCGTCGTTCCGAGAAGGGGAGCGCGCGATCCGCCATCTTGGCGTGCGTCATGCCACCAATAAAACTCGTATTACATCCAATGCAGAGCATTACCCAACCACTATGACCCGCTTTGGGCCAGCGGACAATGAAATTCCTCTTATCGCGGTATGAAAAATTCAGCGATAAACTACAATGATATTTCATAAAGCTAGTCGGAAGGATTTGCTATCTATTAGAGGTTTTCCCTCAACTGAAATATGTTAAACGGTCACGTCGTTAGCCTAGTTGACATAAGAATATCTGCAACGGGAAATAAAATCTTTACGAGCGCACACTAGCGGCATCAAATTTACTTCTGATAAGAAAATTCAAATAAGACTTATATGTAATAAATGACACTGAATGAATTACAGTTCAATATACTCTATGTAGGATAGCAATTACTACACTTTGGCAAACAGAGCTGGTTTTAAACAGTTCCATAAATATAGTAAACTCGATGGACGAAGTCTTGACTCGGTGGAACTCCATACATTGTGAGTATAGAAATAGCTATGCAGCAAGTTCCACAAGGAATATTTCTCGTGGAACTCTTTGCATAGTTATTTCTATACTCACCTTGTATAGTAAACTCACTAACTATTCTTAAGATGATAAAGTTCTGGAGCTACGTTTCAATTCTACAGTTTAATTAGATTTTATCTAAAAGTAACGATTACGTCAATTACTATTAACGCCTGAAATGATATATGAAGTAACCGATATTTAGGGGTGGTACTCACATTTGTACCGTCACTTCAGTGCTGCGGAATATTATGAGGCTATAAATCGGTATGATTGCGATTAAAGCGAAGGAAACCTCATCAATAAAACCGATTGTTTTACCAATTCATCAATTGTTTACTTTCAGCAACAAAATGATTTTCGTAATTTATTTGCTTGGGACAAAAAATTTCATCCCAAATATTCTTAGAAGAGAAGTATTTTATCTCATATTAATATTCCGTCAGAGATAGAGACACAAAAAGTATAAAAGAATCGAAATTAGCGACAGCCCCTTCACATGGCGTACATATTTATGCTAAACAAATCTCCTTCGCTATCGGGACATGCGGAAAGAAACACGTGGAATTTATTATCTGGAAAGAATCCCTCCGAAAAAACAAAAGAAGATCGGAAGAATATGTAGCCGAAGAGAATAGGAAAAAGAAAAAAGCCCTTCAAAAAAATCTTTCATCTTCTTCCGCCACTTGGAGCGAATGGCAATGTAATGGCGCAGAATAATCCGGCGACACCTTATGCATGCGGACACCTTAAGACGGCCATGAGGGAAAAAAGCGTTTTCCCCTTAAATAAGATTTTAAACCACCTTCCAAGATTAGTAAGGGATCTCGGCATCGTATCACATACACTCTTCATTTAACTGCATTTTGTTATAATTTAAATTCGGGACCAAATCGAGAGGTGGTGGGAATGCACAATGCGCGAAGAGTTCAGGCTTTGAAACACAAAAAAGGGGAGATATTCGCCATTTCTCGACATGTTTTCCGAAAATTTCTGAAAAAATCTGTGGTCGGAAACTTTTCAGACCACTCTTGTATTTACGTTACGTTAGCAAAAATTACAGTTTAGGGCGTTCAAAGCGTGTGCTTTTTCATGGAAGATGAGTTAAGGGTCAGATGTAAGAAGAGGCTTACTAGTCTCAATCTCGCCCTCTAATAAAGTCGTTTTATTATTATTATATTATAGTACGAGACGCACAACACAATCGCATAAAACGATTGAATCCGTTTAAAACATCAATTGCACAAATCAAAATTATGAAGGAATACAAAAGGGAGATTAAGCTATGGGTACATTAAAAGTACGCATGAATCCGCATTAAGGCGACGGAAGAAGTAACGACCAAAAGACGCAAAGCTAAAATTATCGCCGTAATCACCAGACCGGATCTCCGTCTGAGAAAAGCGTCTAATAAAGCTTTAATAGACAATTAAGGGAGTGGACATCCTTCCAAATCCCTCACATATATACAACGGATCAAAAATAATAGAAGTGATCGTACGCACTTCGTCGATAGATCGGTGAATCGAAAAAAAGGAAAACATGGGATGGGAAGGAAAGAAAGATCAAAGGAGGAAATTCATACAAGGAAGAATATAAAAGCATATTTTTTCAGTTTTTACCAGTCCTACGAAATAACCTTTTCTGGTTGTCTCCCTTATTATGCCCGTTGCACCTTCAGGTCTCAGTTTTTACCAAATCATGTACTTTTTTCATAACTTTATGACTGGCGAACCATACCGTGCCGTTCGGGCCCTCATCCTGAATAAAGTGATCAAACCCGACATAAAATAAAGTTATCGAATGAAATTTTACAAATTGAATTTTATTTTCTCAGTAATAGTAACCATCAATAGAAGGCTTCATTATAAATACCGTTTTTCTATGGTAATAATTTCAATCGCGAACTCAACGCAATCCATTTTACGAAAACAACGAAACTTAGAAAGATATAAAACTTAAAAATATGATTATAAAATGCTGCATAGCAAATTAGATATCATATATTCGATACGGAAGATATCGGATTGTACAAAGTGATTAAACTCTATCGATCATCGCTAAAGTTTACACGTATCTAGATTCATCAGTATTTCTCTATAAAAGTATTAGAGTAACATAATCTGAGGTCAATAACGAGTCCTTTTCATAATTTAGTCATCGAGAGATGGCAATTATTCTGGACATTAAGGAATCCAAAAGTCGTTCTTAGATCACTTTGAACTAACGGATATCGAAGAAAGAATAGAAGCAAAAATTTAACCAACTCCTAAACGTTGAACGCAAGTTCTTCTTGTTCGCAGCGAAAGTACAAGCGAAGGCCAGAATAAACATAGGATTGGGGAGGTCGCTCTGGCAATGTCTCAAAAGGATTCGACGGAGGAAAAAAACGTTGAGGAGGGTCAGGAATCGTCTGGAGAGCGCGCTATGTCGAAGACCCTAAAAAAAGAGGCGCCTGAGGGGCAGATATAAAAAAGGAGATAAAAAACGGGGTTATTAAGGCTCGGATAGGCGTTGCGTGGGCCAGCTTCCTTTCGTGTTTTGAAATCTTAGAAGAGGCGTCCCGTGAGAGAACACACTGCGTTTCTTACGCCGCTCTCTCGTACATTCTTAAGCGGCCGACTTCAAAAAGCCAGAAATTGATTCATTTTGGCAATTTCCAATGCGAGAGTACGTTGAATCATAACGCTAACAAAACGGTCGCAAAACATTTTTGACTATCTAAGCCAACATTACAGAGAAGATATCAATTTAATTAAAATACCTACTATGTGTTAAATAGGATATTTTATCGATTAAAAGTTTGTTTTACTAATAAAAAAACAGATATTTCTCATACAGCGAACACAATTTTCTTTTAATTACAAATTGATGTAGCTTACTTCCCAAAATGCCATCGACTGTGCATATTGGGGGATTTGCATAGGCTATGAAGTATATAACTAGTATTTGCCTCTCAAAGTTTATATTTTTCGATAACTATACACCTACTGTATTTATTAAGAATAAATGGCATTTTAGGAAAAAGTATAAAGAGGTCTTGTATGATTATTATGAAGGATCATAAAGCCTACCTAAAGAGATAATACAAAAATTGTTGAGAAATTATTGTTAAGAGGCATACAATTGCACTCCACTAAAAATCATGATATCATAACTTGGGTCACCATTAATTAGTTCTCGCGTTAAAAATGTCAGCATTTAGAGATAAACTCGTACAATTAACATAAATTTTCCAACATATTCTTCGTCGGTGTCAATGCAACAACGAAACCAATTCATGACAATTTCGATAAAGGAAAATTTGTGGAGGTGTGAGTGATATAATAAAAGGATGAGTAACGCGAGGTAAAGCATTAACTCATCACGTGGAATAAATCAGCATTTCTAGGAATCTGAATCACCATAGTCGGAGGTGACATTCAGAGTTGTAAACTTTCCAAAAGGCAACTGCCAAACCCTTTGGCGCTCTATTTCCACGGAGTCATATCATAGAAGATCCACAACAAGAAACACCACATTATGAAATCGAATCGTCCGAGAATTAATCAACGACCACGCAGAATTTCAATAAGAAAGTGACTCCAAATCAAGAGTATGTCGAAATTCAATCGCAAGTTTTATCATTACCGACTTTTCCATCGCTTATCCATTTCCAGTTCGCAAGAAGAAGGGCTCCTATTCTAAAATTGACATGTCAGATGGGATTTTTTTAATAAAATCTTGATTAAGAACCATAATATGATTTCAATCGGATTCTCATTATTACGGCGATTGCGCTTATAATTTATTGTAGTGAAAACGTTTCCCTTTCTTATTCTACCTTTAAGCTTTTTGTTCTATAAAAAGCTATACTCGCTAGGTAATGTTTGCGTGAATTAATGTATAATTTCAGATCGGCATTCCCGTACAATTTAGTTCTTAACTATCAATAGTTTTCGCAGGATTTCATGCCACCCATTTTATCCTGCTCTGAGGTATTTTTCCTAAGTAATATCTTAAGTTTTTAAACCCGCAAATTAGTTTTCCCTTGTGCATATTTTCAAGCTCGCTCTTTCAAATATTACATGATGAAAAGTTTGATGTAAAAAGAGACTTATGCACTTTTAAATTAAACACTTTTCTAAATAGGAGATAATAGATTTCAAGCAATTCAATCGTAATGAGTAATTTATGTTTTAAGAGACGTATTTTAGGATGTGCACGAAGAAAACGTTAATATGGTCTCCAGAGTTCACAAACGGTAGTAGAGATTTCCTCTGCATTTCTAAGATTTACCACAAAATATGGAATCTCCGCATTTAGGGGAACGCTGCCCAAAAACAATGTTATATAATTACTTAATTGAATGGAAGAGTCGAAACACAGGCACAAGATTACGTCATCGAGACCATGAAAATCGGCGGAGAGATTTCAATCGCCGCCGATCCAAACATCGATTTCTTTCGAATCGATATCTCGAAGGATTAATCTTTAGACAGCCGTTCTTAAAGGGTCGCCCGAGAGTCTAATGAAAAAATAAAGCCGCCCGGACATATTACGGGAATTTCACGGAAATTTCCTCGTAGCGTCTTTCCTTCCTTTTTTTCTTTGATTCACGACATCTGAAAAGCCGCTCTTCCCCTTCTACCGTTTGTTTTCGGAGGCTGAGGGGGATTACGTCGGGTTTTACGGATACGGCGAAGGGAAACCCCGGAGGTTGCGGGGAAACTCGTCGCCTCTCTCCAATTCCTAAATCACCCTGGCCTCATAAAAAAGGGGGATCTTTGGGAGGGGCACTTGTTAGAATGTGGGGACGGACACCTCGCAGAATAAAAAGCATTTGACCTATAAAAGGGGGAATAAAAAGGCGTCCGCTTCAATTGGCCGCCGCGAGACGATTTTCTGCCTATCGGATGAACAATTTCCATTTAAAAATTCCTTCGGAGAAAAGCGCTCGTGCCGCTCAATCCCGCCTTATTTAACCGTGTGTTTTCATCTGCTCGTGTGCCTTCGCAGATTACGGTTTACGTCATTAAACGAAAGTTATCCTCTTACTAAGAGATTCCACATTGTGTCTGCGAAAGATATGCTCCATCGTTCTGTTTCTCTTATTCGAGTCTCTTTCGATGTCCTAAAGAAAAAAGTACTTTTTATTCTATTGATGATGCCAACTATTAGCTGAAAGCATGAAAGTCTTCACTAATTGACGTTTGAACTACGTTGCTTAAACGCAAGCATCTCCTTGTACAAACATCGCTAACTAAATCTGAGAAAAATAATAAATATACCGAAATATTGATATTTTCGCTGAAATGCTATTTGGTAGCGAAATCAACTTTGGCATATCTTTGAATTCAGACACCGCTCAGATACGATATACTAGTAAAACAATAGTAATGATGGCAATCGTGGAGAATGTCTAGAGCAAGAGAAATGTAGCAGATTAGGTCGATTTACACAGATATAATTACGCCATCCTCTAGAGGAAGAATTTTAAGGAAAACTTCGAAGATGTGCCAACGGATTTACTTCATCAGCGAGATTCTACAACGGATTACAGAGAAAGGCGGTTGATGTACACCACTAAAAGCTCACTTGGAATAGCTCGGAAACTTCTCTGACGATACTCAACCAAACTCTGTTTCTTAAGTAACGCATCCAAGAAGAACCAAGTGTAACGCCGAATCGACTGAGACTTTTATTTATGAAAATTATTACAGCGCCCGCTTTTTCATTGCGGTCGTGATTGATCTGCGAGGATAAATGTGAGATTATGACTTCTTGCCTTCCACGCCCTTATTTTTTCTCAAATCAAATTCAACAAAATGAAATGTGCAGTTTCATCGCATTGTATAAGATAAGCATTGAATAAATGGGAACGCGTCGTGTTTTTCATTCAGCAAAAGGGAGAAAAACACGCGAATGCAAGAGCAAAGTAGACGTGGGACGGTCATAATGACGCAATGCATGAAAAGAGAAGTAAAACAAGAAGGATGAAAGCGCTAAATAAAATATTTTACCGAGCGACAGTAAAAGGTATAATTTTCTACAAAGAGAATAGCCAGCGAAGCTAATGTGGAATCACCAGAAGTAGTCGTCAAAAATAAATAAAAGCGTAAAGTTGACAACAATGGTTCGGGGTACATGTAAACAATCGCCCGGTAGTTACAGCGTGCCACCGCTACGCGGCGCTAGGGGGAAGGAAACAAAAGAATAAAAGTCGCCCCATTTCTTCCCTCATCTCCTCAACACTTTCTCGTCCTAGATTTTACGACATAAAAACGACGCTTATTCGACCTCCTCCATTGTCTCGATACGTTCAGCGACACCTTAGCAAGACTATTCCGTCCACCCAAACAAAAGAAAGCACCGACTAACTTATGGGGTCTTTTTATTGCCCAACCGATCAACTTCTGGGCAATCTTACGCCGATTTTCATAGATCGAAGATATTCCGCTAAATGGCTAATCGTGGTGTTTTGGCAATTTTCTGGCAGTCAGTCGTTGCTATCCCCTCGCTAGGGTCCTGACCCGGCGTCAGAACTGACCCACGCAGCAGGGGAGGACCCGTATCAACTGACGTATAAGAAGTTATTCAGATGGTCAAAATTCTTCGTCTCGTCCAAATAGAAGCGTCATTTGATGTACTAATAGACGAGGATAAAGGTTGGGAGACCATGAGGGGTATGCAAGTGGTGCGAGGATAAAGAAAGTGATCTCTGTTAAGAATGAAAAAAGAGGAAGTGCTTTTAATAGTCTACTCGCGACGGAATTCATCAACCTCGGTTTATTGCTGCAATGGACGTATAAAGATCGAGGACACAAAAGGATCGACACAAAATGGTGACGAAAGAAGACGTCACTGTAGTCGCAAGGGTGGATCACGTCAAAGAGATGAAGAACAAATACCCTCGACGACATAAGACGTCGGCGAGAAGAGAACGCTACCGGATTATTCAAAAAAAAAAGATTGAATGTTTAAAATCCGTCTCGGACACTTGGGTGGGAGTTTCCTCGGCGGTAGGATGCACGCTCATTTCGTGCGGTGGCTCCCCGGGATGAATCACGGATAATTATCGCGGCTTGGCAGGTCACGATTCGTGGTGGAGGGGAACGAAAGTTGACAGTCACGACAGCCAAGGAATGTCACGACATTCGCGCCCGACACACCCATTCCCACAATTTATCGTCGGCCAATCTACGAATGGACTTCACTCTTAGAACTCCTTAACGACGAAAAGAGACCCCTTATAATTTTCAAGTCGTGCTCCCGAGAATAATGGCGTAGGAAATTCTCGATATAGTAAACAGGATTCGTTAGATTGTGTCAAAATGGAGGCGTATAAGTGGGGGAAACAGATCTTATAAGGTATCACGATCTGCTCGGGTCTGTTGAGTTTTCCAATTACGATGCCGACAAAAAGATTTCATTAAGAAGAAAGAGTTTCCGCAAACATCACGCAAATGTTTTAATATATTCGAGAAAGATATTCGTTTAATCTCGCGAGCTGAAATTTCCATCTACAACCGCGTGAATTCCTGTTTCCTTTCCGATTGTAATATATTAAATTGAGAAAATTCAACCCAGTTTCCCATTTTGCCGAGTACTACGATCTGACATTTCAAAGAGTTCGAATGGGCATTAGTGGTGTAGACCAGAAGTTTATTCACATCGCGTGTCTTAAATTTCACCAATCGATTATAATTAACGTGACGATCACTATGCTGTTATTTCATCACATGTCAAATGAATAAATTATGGGCTAAAGCTTAACATAAAATTAAACAATATCTTAACTTCCTTAAGATAAAACGATCAATGCTAGTTATTCATAGAAATATCGATTAATTGAACTAGATGAGCTATAAAACGAAGCAATAGCTTCCTATGGGTATCGCCATCTCTGGTTATTTTAATGCGAAAACATAATTCAGAAGTAAGAAACGTTATAACCTCGGTAAAGAGAAGCTGGAAAAGAAATAAAATATTCATTACGCCTCCATTCTGAAATATAAAAGCCTCTTATTCGCGAAACCTTTATTATAAATTTATTAAGGTTTGGAACCGAGGGGCACAAAGAAAGAAACAAGCTTCTGAACACTACAACTTCCGAGAGTTGGAATAAATTATTCACCGTATCTTTTCTTTCATATTTAATTCATCGCGAAGCAGTAATTCGCAGCTATGATCGTATTAATAAACGGCAATGAGCGCCGCTGCCGTTGGGAAAAGTACCGCAAGCGAGAGACGGCAAAATTAATTATTACTCAAAATGGCCGTCGTTTTTACCTCCCGTTTAAAACAAAATGCCGTCACTACTGCAATACTTTCATTGGCACAACAACCAAACTTCGCCTTCCATAAACTGGAAACCAAAACACCTGATGCTGCGCGGACAAAATCTCTCGTCCAAATTTTGCCATTCGTTCCCGCGATTAAACAGGTCGCTTTATAAAACAAAACGGCAGCGGTGGGCGATATAAAATTCCGAAAAGTGTCGGTTTAATAGCCGAAATAGATCGAAAAGGAAAGGAAAAGAAAAAAGAGAAGAAGAGAAAACGGAAGAAACTTATTTAAAGGGAGGATTTCCCGAATGAGACTGTATGAACGACTTCATTCCAAGGCAAAGAAATATGTCGCATCGGCATACTTAAAACGTTAATGACTTTATATGGCAGAGGAAGATTAATAATCTGTTATATTAAAACAACGTAAACCACAAAGTATCAAGGATAGAACCGCGAAAATACTTTTCAGATACAGCGGAGAAAATTAAATTTTAGATCAAACATAGAACAAGAAAATATTTCACCGTAAATTAATACGAAGACACGAAAAAGAATTCCGATGAGGGTTTATTTACTGAGAAGTAATCAACTGCGACCTTGTGTCGCAAAATCCGGAGTACAGAACAAAATGAGATTTCAGTTTAGAAAGATTTTTGATCGAAAATGCAGTGTAAGCCTACTTGAATAGATTGTGAACATCGTATGGGGAGCTGCAAAAAGGCGTAATTGAGAAAACAAAAAGAATAATGAATTACAGATTAAACAAAGCATTGAACACATTAAAAAGAAGCTCTGAACATAAAACTTGTACAAAAATAACGAACTTCCGTTTGTTAGGGCATTGAAAGGGAGATTAACTCTCGTAATTTCTAGAATTAACTCTCTCTTGAGGAACGAATAAGCAGTGAAACGATGCATCAATATGCAGTGAGACTCGCTTTTTCTGATCTTCTCAAAAGTGAATCAGCTTTTTTTTACACAAAAATTAGATCGGTTTCATTAAAATAAGTAAGTGTGTATGATCAAAGAGACAAACAACCCCAAACTGAAAATATCAACGAAACTTATTTTTCAATCATCGATATGTCTTTCAAGCATTCTACCCGAAGACTGGTTTAAACCTCAAAGCCTCCATCATTTCAAATCCTTAGTCTAGGACGAGATGAGGCAGACTGCCTATTTTTCTCACCGAGTATGAAAAGTGCAGCACAATGAATCTATGCACAACATTTGAGTTATCATTCGGCAGCGGACGTTTAATGATTTCCATTCAACTCTTAGAGCTATTTACATCCGTAATAATTAAAAAAAAGGTCCACATATTGGAAGGGTGAAGAGAGAGGAAAAGGGTCCTTGCCTCATTAGAAGATACGCAACAAGGAGTCACTCTGTGCGAGGAGAAGTTCATCAGTGAATCCGTGAAAGACGCTCTCAATCCGAGAGAAAAAGGGCATTACGAAGGGGGAGAGAGAATTTCTATCGCTCCACTGGAGGCGTGTAGAATGACGCCCACGCTCAGCAGCTTTAGAGGTGTGGCCATTCTCAAAGTCTAGTCTGCTTCGGGAATGCACACACTACTGACCACTTCGCCCATTTTATTTATTTAACACTTTACATAGTAATTTCTTAAGATTCCATTGCTATATTAAGCGAAAGAAATTAGGAAATATACTATAGGAGCAGCCGATAGCCGAATTCACGAGAAATGCTTCTAATTTACACTGTAGATATCCTTCACGATTGAAGTTTTCAAATTCTATAGAAAAATTATTATCTTTTCTTACTACGCGGCGGAGCATATGCATTTACGAGAAGTAGTTAGGGGTAAACGAAAGCATATTAATGACTACGATATAAACTTTATTATTAATTATATATTTAATTAACTCTCGTAAATATATTCCTGAATACGTGCCACTGTCCAAGTTTGATATATTTTCTACTGAATCACAATAAAATACTTCAGATTCGTACTTGTTCCGTGTAATCATCGCTCAACTGACTTTTATCCGTTTACTAGACTTACTTTGAGGTCACTATTATTTCAGAAATCTGAAAAGGACGAATTAATTGCAAAAGGCAAAGACAAAGATTAGCTAGGAAAATCTAACGGCTAAGCCAAATCATTTAAGAATGAGTATAACATAATAATCAACATTTCCAAATAGAAAATTAAAATTTGTCGATAATTATACATATCATGACTTTTACCCAATTAGAAATTCAACTAGACGCGAATAATATTTGCCGAATCACGTTTTCCACTTCGTTCTTTCCGTGCTATAGATTATTAACACTGGAGTCCCGGGTTCGAATCCTGATTAGCGCTCGGCTGTTTGTGAACGTGAATTTCAGAGGATAATAGTCTCTAAATACTAAAATTCACCTAATAAGTCGTTTTTACTATCGATATTTCTAATAAAAATTAGTTTGAATAATTGTTAATGGCGTTAAACAAGAATGTGCTTATTGTGTCATTGAGTGCAAATATACTGCAGAGGAATGAGGAGGGCCAAAGCATTCGCCGCGGAAACGGCGGACATTTTCCCACACGCTTAGATTCATTTTCTAGCGATTTTACACCATTCTTCCTCCATTGATTGAGATTAATTGACAGTCGGAGATATTTAAGACAATGACTGACGGATATCCCCATAAAAACGCATGAGAGAAATCATCAAAGGCTATATCATTGAGTACAAACTGTCTGCGGTAACTGATTTGTGGTGAGATAGTGATTTTAGTTATACAGTCAGCGCGATTACACTCTTTCCTTAAAAATATAATGATGGAAATTCGGAAAGTCGTGATTAACCTGCTATAAATACATAAATCGCAAACCTCTAATAGTATTTAGTTCAATCCGAGAACGATATTTATTAGGACGCACCAGCAAATAAATTGTTATAAGCATACAAACTTAACGAATTGGTAAAAAAGGGAACTCTTCAAGTTTTCAAAGATATTCGCAGCCTCATTACAAATCTAATCGGAAGAACACCTCAAGAATTCCAACGCTATATAAGCCTCAATTGCATTCCTTTCAACAGCTACCGATGATTAAAAATTGCAATCAAATTCACCACAATGACGAGGGAAGGAATTAATTGAAAACAATGTAAAGCGATGAATTATTCTTCCCAGAGCAATCTCTTCTGCATCCAATCCTAGACAGGGGGGGGGGGTGGAATTGGGGGGGAGGGCAAATGAATCTGTTGTTACTACGGATGCAAGGGAGACAAGCATGAAAAATAAAGCGAAAAGATAGTAAACAGACCATAGGCACAAAAAACGTCCCAAGGCCTCCTTTGATGAATTGCAGAACGTCTGGGATTGATGGTTAGTTTAAATTGCGCTTAGTCACAGTGCAGCGTTGCCAGCATGCAGCTTGCACTCGAAACGAAAAAGTAACACAAGCATTTTTGCGGGAAAAAAATAACACACAGTCAGCAATATAACAGAAAGGAAACTTTCGCAAAAACCTTATTATATTCGTGGCTGGGAAGAAGACTATTTGCTACGCCATTGGCGGAATCTTGAAGAGTCATGAGAATTAGCTATGCCGCTCAAGAAACGGCGAGAAAGGAGTCATTACTCAAAGGCTTTCTATATGCTTTTCAGTCCGATTATAACTCATGACTCTGGGATGAGATTGCGACGCCGTCTACGAATGCGAGAACTGATCTACCGAAACAACGGTAGTGCATAGAGTTCCAAAGTTTCAATGCTACGAAATGCACAAACAATAGACGCGTCCCAGGCGAGTTTTGGCAAATCTGAACGAACACGAGGACTAATGTTATACGTAACTTAAGCTATTTTACCCAAACCAAATGACAATATCTTCTTTGATAATCATTATGAACTGTCCTGAACATAAACAGCGATTTTATAGAGTGATTTGACGCTAATGACATTAGGACAATTCAGGGACATCATCTCAATCGTACCCCAGATGTTTAATTCATAGTTTTGATCAAAATAAACGTACAACCAAGCCCAAGAATTATATTATTAGGAGAAAGATAATCTCGGAAATGAAAAAATGAGAATTTTCTTACCTTCGTTCTTGACGAAGCAGACTGCTTAGAGCTGGGCCCAAGGCTAATATTTAGTTAAAACTCTAATTTAGGGTTTATAAATTTGGTTTGATAAGTAACATTAGCTTATAAAACGCAAAGCTTTTTTAACTGGCTAAGAAAGACATTATGCGTTGAGGGAAACGTAACATTTCAAATACATATCTCGCATAAATGAAGAGGAAATAACTGAGTAATTTTGACTTACGTTTATATTCGAGCAAAATGTGAATAATGTAGACGATACAATCGATAGCTGCATTTCTAAGGCAAAATGCAACTAAACTAAACGTAAATCTACACGAAGACGTTCGCCACAAGATGATTTCTCTCAGCAGGGTGTTGGATTACCTGTACAACATATCCTCGCACGAGCAGATTTTTATCTAATTCATTCCCATCCGCTAGCTTTATCGCCACCGTTGTTAAGACAGGTTTTTCTCTGCTTCAGTCGAACCCACTTCCACACTCGATACAATCTTCCCTTACAAATTTTTCCGCAATTAATCAGAAAATATCTCAAGCGAGTTCTCCTTGCGCAAGGGCAGTAATCGAGGGAAAAAACATGACAGTATTATCTGCTTAAAACGAGTATAAAACTTAGCTAAACCCCCCTTCCCCTCCCTCAGATCAATTGCGTTGAGAGAACAATGACGTCTATTTTAATGGCGGAATGAGAAGAAGACGCAGACAAAAATTAAGTTCGTTATCGATAAAAGTCGACCTACGACCCATTTGAAGTTCCTATCTTGATGTCAAATTAACCTTTTTATCTGATGAAAAATTTGTGAATGATACAGAACGGAGTACTAAAGGCGAGAAAACGAAGGAAAAACATAATGGAGCACTGGGGTCATATTCATATCAAACTATTAATCAACTGCAGCTATTGCTTCAATGATAACCCAAGGCTGTAAAAATAGAGGCCTGGATGAAGAGAGGAATTGGCGGTACGCAAGATTAACGTTACGAACAAAATAACTAATACGTATATATATATATATATATCGTAACTGACACATCGCCGAGTCCTCAAAACAAGTGTATGGGTGATTTTGAAGCTACTATTTTCCTGATGGAATAACTTTCTAAGAAAGAACTGAAATGAACACTGACGGAAATCAAGAATTTATAATAAAGTTTTCCGAATTCGGACGAAAAACTTGATAAATCACTGATTTCTTGGTATCTGCAGCCATTCAACTGCAATAGTAATCTTTAACGTCTTTTGGCGTTTAAATGACCATCTTTTCTATCGAATTGAATTTTAATTCTTTATCAAATTTTACATTGAACATTTTTTTGTGCGTTCAAATTCTAATTCACTTGTGATTTATTTTTTATTTATGAGTGAATCATTACAATGAGTCAAATTATTGAGGAATCATTTACATTATTACAAAGGCAATCTTATGATAAAGATTACATAAAATGTAATCTTTATCATAAGATTTCCGAATTTCACACACAGAAATTTCACTAACCGAGTGCGTATCTCGAGTCCAGACTCGCATCTCGAAACGGCAAGAGGAACGGTTCGTCGACATGAGGAGAAGCGACCGAAAAAAGGCGAGAATAAGCTAAAAGATGAGCGGATTTTTATTCCGTCGAAACGCGACGTCCTCTGGAGATGAATGTCCTAATAGAAGAATAATTGGGTTTGGTAAACACGCAGATTAAAAAAGTCGAATTCGGTCTATTTAACGACTACTTTGGAACTGCGACGGAGGGAGGAAAAATAACGAGAAAAATTGTACATTTTTCTCCGCCCCTCGGAGGACTTAAAGACGAACCCTTTTTCCCGTAGATCCCCAGAAATGAGCAAGGAGCTCGGAGATCAGTGTTGGACGAGGATTCCTCAGGGAGTATTAAGAGAGGGCAGTGAGAAGGAAAGGTCGGGGCGTTGGCAATGAAGCATAGGATTGAGTGGAAGGGAAAGAGGCTTAAAAAGTGGAAGGGAAAAAATAAGCGAGGGGGATTGATGCTGTGAACTTGGGGAAGAAAAGAAATAAAGATCGTGATACTTTGGTGGCAAGAAGAGGTTAAATGGAAGGACAGATGAAGTGAGTCTGACTGGAAAAGGGGATAATGTGGTGGAGGAAAAAAGAGCGATACAATATGGAGAACTTTTAGGATAAGACTGATTGATTATTTGCGGTCTTTTAGTCCGTTGAACTATTAAAGAAGTGGGCTTCCTATATATAGAGTCGATAGCAAAAAGACGATATATTTAACACGGCTATTGCGGTTAAGGGTAAGAATATATATTCTTAAATAAATCATACTGTATCTATACTTATTTGAAGAAGCACGAGTACAAAGTTTGATATTGACCATAAGCAGATGATTGAAAATAGGATGATTCGGTGACTAAGAGTAGAAAATTCATATAGTGAATGCTCGTGGATTTGGAAGATGTACAAGATGGCGTGATTTCATGAATTATTATTGGAATTCGATACACAAATATATGAATTTCATAATGATAATCATTAATATAATAAAAATAATTTCTAGAATAAATTAACGGGAAATTATTAATCGCTAATTATTATCGCTCTGTGACATGTTAAAATAAATAAACTAAACAGACAGCTGCATTTATTTGATTTACAAATTCACAATATATGCCGATAAACTACCCAAAGTTAAGTAACATAAAATTATGCAAACAAGAGAAAATGAGGCCTCAAAGAAAAAGAGTTGAGAAAGAAAAGGATAAAATGCAGTCCAAAGAACGCGACCAATTCATTTCCAGGGAAATCAGATTTCCAATTATGTAATTCGATATATAGATGGTTAGTAAGGATGAAGACGGGAAAGAGAGAGAGTGAAACAGAAATGAAGGAATTAGTAAAAAGAGAAAATATAAATAGACCTCTCAGTAGGGAATCGGAACGGGTGTTTAATCGACAGAATTATACGTCATAGTCCTAACATTCTGGTTTATTTAATCATAGGAGAGTTTTCTTTGGCAGCGATCTTACAAAGATGCATTGCTCGATCTTAACTTTCCTTTATGAGAACACTTTCTTCTCCTTTCCTTCCACGCAACTGAGCAGTATTAGTTTCAGCTAAGATTTAAAATACTTGTGTTCTTCATACTTTTACTTACTATAGTTCAGAATACGTACATCAATATGGACTACATATATATTTTATTTCTCAAGGCATTCGCGAATTTACAAAAATAGCCCTCTTTCAAAAATATACCAAATCAACTGATAAGAAAAATACTCGACAGAAGTCCGTGATTAGGGCTTAAAGTCATCTTATGCATAAATTTGATTTGTCAAGCAAAAGATGAAGACAACCCCTGTTAAACGAGTATTAAACAGCCGTTTATAAAGTATTGCACATAAAGTAGCAATAAAACGAATGGCCTAGTCTCGCCCGATAACCAGTTTTTCTCAAGGTAAATACTCTGATCCAGGAAAGTACGAGAGAGTGAAGAAATCTCTATTTAACAAGGGATTAAACATACGGCAATAGACAAGATTGTGCCATTAATTATATACCTCTGGTAATTAATGACTTCCGCATGAAATGGAGCGACACGTTCAGCCGAAGAAACTGAAGTAACTCTCAATGGACTCATCAGTAAAAAGATTCAAAATTTTATCCACCGCCATGAAATATTTTTCGGGAGATTCTTCATAAGTAAACAACAAATTCCTCTCTTTAAACTCACCACTAGTTCGTTCATTGCTGATACATATTTCAAAGATAAGAATTACTAATAAAAATAGTCTTCAAATGAAAAAAATCAACGTGATTAATAACATTAATCGAAGATACATGAGATGCTTTCAACTTTGTTGCTACATCCGATAATGTTACCAACATGACGATACAAAGTATTTTTTCTTTCGCAATGTTGGAGGAAAAGGTAAATCACTAACTCAAATTGCTAATTTATGGAATATAAATTAAACTATAAGTAAGAAGTCTCTCAGCGATTTCCTCTGGATAGTATTCTAGAGGAAAACTTGTAAAATCATTTTCTAAAAATGAAGTGAGTCCATCAGAAAATACTGCCATATATTGTTATCAGTTTACAATTATTTTCCAAATTCATCATAATTTCGTCACCTTCTTGACAAGCTTTTGTCGAAATCGGTTGTGTTATACTAGTAAGAGCCATTGTACAGGTTCTCACTGTTTATTGTAGACTGGTCATAATAAATGATTTTGTATGATGGAAATCCACCATATATCATTTGAGCAATCTAATTTAATACTATTCAGAACATTACATATTTCCACAACTTCCTACTTCGTAAAATGTATTTAAATGGGAAAAGTATTAAAATTCCATTTGCTCGGGTCTTACGAAAGTATCGATCAAAATGAGATGAAAAGCAGCAATTGTCAATATGTGTTCGTAAAGAGAAAATCTGTAGGAATTTGGCTGCAATGAATTGCCCTAAAAGTGGTCACGCCACCTCCGCAACCGCTTTGTTCTCTATTTTTATCATTAAACGATACGCAAGGAACAAATGAGAAGATGATGAAATCTGGAGGAGGCAATGACTAAAGGAAACACCTTATACTACCAGCTGCGGTGAAAATGCACATTTTCACGCATGCGCAGTAGCAAAGGATAGATAATGGGAAGAGAAGGCAACTAAGAATCCTTAGAAGAAATTACGGCAGAAATAAAGGAGCTAAATCATATCGAGAAGTACATATTTCGCAGCGGTGATTATGAGAGATTCAAATGTGAAATAACTCTCTTCTCTCCAAGTGTTTGGCAAATATATTAATTCCGATTAAAAATATCAGAATGGTAAGCAATCGAGAATTGGCGCGACAGAAATCGGCGATTAGCACTTGACGAAGACACCAGATTGCTCACTCCCTTTTTAAAAACGACACACTCAAATTCCAAGGCGATTTCGTGTAGATAAAAGTATGTACAATGGACAGTAACCTAATTTATACATTCGTGTAGTCAACTATTAGCAAAGTCTACGGTATTATTCTTCGAATTAGATAATTGCATCATTGGAGAATAATACGATTACATAATCGAGAAAAGATGATTAAAATCACCGAGGGAAAAAAATTCTATGCTTGATAAATGAAAGACTTTCCGACGAGCGGTACGTGTAATGATGAACGTTTGCGCTTTTTCAACACATTTCTTGGATGATAATCTCAAATCATCGAAATCAAGAGGTCGAAAACATATTTCGAGAGAATTTTTTCCTGAATAAATACTTTGTTCACTTCGTCCACAATGTACATCCACAACAAATTTTCCTTTCTAACGAAAACACATTATTCAATGAATGTAACGCAAGATTTCCGCAAAAATTTAATCCGATAAGGAAATTAAATGTTTGGGAGTATCCTATTTCCAGGATAAATAACTTCCTTTTATGCGAAAGTAGAGACGGCCGCTTAAAAAGAAAGCACAGCAATCAACCAGTAAACGGTTTGACATAAGGGAGTCGATTAAAAACACGACCAATGGAAAAAGCCTCTTTCCGCTGGAGTCCACTGCGCAGGTCACGGCGGCCGTAGTGAGAAAGGCTCGGAAAAATCACAAAAACAAAACAACTCCGGAATGCGGCCGCCACGTGTCTTCCCACGGGAACCCGCCCCCGACTCACAAAAAAACTCTTCTCCTTCCGACTCCGCGAAAAAAAAAACAATTCCGAATGAATATGTAGATATTATACATCTCCATCCACCGCCGAAAAAAATCGCGATTTTTGGTTTCCCGAGCTCAAGCGTCCACGAAAATCAATAGTACTCTGCGAATACAAAATTTCCGACGAAGCAAAACAATCGTTACCATGGTATACATATTCATCCTCTTGACAGGAGCGTCCACAGAATGGGTACGATTTGGAAGGTCCGCGGGGAAGGGCCCACCGGGGGGCCATTGTCGCGCTCCGCGGAACGAGTTGCGGAAGCGGAACTTGGGAATGTATAAACACGGTATCGGGTACTCCCGGAATCCCGCCACGTGGAAAAAATATACTCCGGCAAAAGTAATAAATGGAAGCTTTATGAAAATACGGGAGGCAACCTAAAACGTGAAGAAGGCAGCGGATAACAAAGGATGCTAAATATTTGAAAAGCTATGAAGTATGAAAATGGAAAAATATTCGCGAAATAAAAGTGATGAAGTAGGCGAAAAGATGAATGGTCGGGAGAATATTTGCAAAGCTCGATGGCGAATTCTCCCAAAGTCAGCGGCGAATCATGCATGAAACTCGTCCAATATTGCAGATAAGCACTTTTGATAACATTTGGAAAATTGTACGGTCTACAAGAGAAAATGCATGCTTACTTCCAATCCAAGCAGACATTCACATGGTGGCAAATGCAATGATTCGAAATCTCAATCATTATAAATATATCATCGCTCATAATAAATTGCAATAAAGAATACTTTTTGCAGTGCAGAACGCAAAATCGAGGAATCGTGGGAACATGAAAGCGTTATCTTTAGCAAAAAACTCAAAGAGAAAATACGACGGGCGCAATTGGCAATAAATTTAGGGAATGTGACTGATATTATGAACTCAACGTTGGTACAACAATTTGTTTTCAAATTAAGTAAGAATAGTTGACGGGTACTTGTTTTTCGGTTCAAGAAAGCATTTTACACGGCAACATGTATATAGAATATACTACACGCCACGTAAGTCTGCTCATCATCCATGATGAAATACTACTTATAATTCAATGTTTGGTTTATTCTTTCCGGAGTGATAAAACTGAATTTCTTCATAATTTATTTTACGAAAAAGTCGAATTCTGACCTTCATAATTCATAATGTGGGCCTCGACCTGATCTTTATGCCCAGGGCCTCTATAGCTGTCATACGAAGACGGAACTAAAAGAAGCGCAAGTTTCGACAAACGTACATTGAAATAGCGTTTGGAATTTAAAACACAGAAGAGAGAACAAGGTTCTGGAAAGAGATCCTATCAGGAAGTACGTTATGGAAGGGAAATTGGAAGTGGTGAGAAGGTATACGTTTCAGCCACAGAAGAAAGGAGGAAATGAACATCCCTCTCTAACGACATATAAATATTTATGCATATGTAATTGCTCATCCTTGGCTCCAAAACATACGCGCGTATAAATAAATACGTATGAATACATGAATATGCGCATAGGAGAGAGCGTACAATGGTGCATCACACGCAGCCAAGAAACAACTTAATCCACATTCGATTTTGATGACTGACACGCACCCTTTTTCAGAATGACATCGTTTTTTCGATAAAAATCTCGGCGCGTGAAATGCTTTGCTCCGGGGTTAAGAAATGAGGAAGTCCATAGCTAATGACGTCGGAACACATGCACTTAAACAGCGGAGCATTAATGACGGCGGGAATCAGCGACTGTGTAAATAATACCATTCCCTGGCAACCGCTGATAAGGCGGTAGATAGAAGAATAAATATGAGAGGCCGGCGGTGGAGGGGCTTTCGTATGAATATGAACGCGATATTCTAATAATTACGAAGAAATTTAAAAAAGCAGACGGGCGGAATTAGAAGTGGCCAACTAATCGTGTCATTACCATTGCCCAGGCTGTCAGTTACGACCAAAAGGACAGACAAACATCCTAGATGGCGGTGAAATTCGATTCTTGCAGCGAAACACCGACACTCACACAAAAGCCTTTGATTGCTCAGTCCAAGACGCGTCTTCTCTCAGACACGAAAATTTAAGAATAACAATTTGCGTGGACAAACACTAGACATGCAGCTGTAATGAAGTTATCAAATGTTTACTGGGCCACATTTTTTTTAATTCCACAGAGCTATACCGCATATGAGAGCAATTATTACTCAATTTATCCTATCTGCGTTATGACTACATTAGTATCGTTCAGGAGTTTTCTTAATTTATTTTAAATGGGTTTCTTAATTTTGCTTTCCTCTATGTGCAAGAAGTAACCAAGATCATGCACCAGAAGAATAGAGAGGAAATTAAAATTATCCCAATGACACTTGTTGGATAACGTAATACATAAGTTCCATCCGTTGGAACGCAGACTGTAATAGCCAAATAATTAACCAAATATAAAAAAATGAAATCGAGGAAAGGACCAAACCCAAGGTAAACGTAAATTCCATCACTTGACTAAAATTTCAAAATGTTTTATTACACATTCAAAACTCACATTAATAAGAAGGGCAATGCGAAAGTACTTATAATCTTGATCTCTTTTCAAGGAATAAATCGATAAGTATTACCTAACTTACAATTAGTTCTCTAAATGCATCGCTACACAAGTCAGCTTTCGAGAGACATTTAAGATAATTCTGTTAAAAAGAAAAAAAGTTCTCAGGGTATCTTAACTTGGTCCACTAATTTTGGAACGGAGCTCTTTCCAAGATTTCAATAATTAATTACAAAGGCTTGTCCATCGCACTTTTAGAGATTAAAATTTAAATGTGCTATAGGTGATGTCTATTGTGTGGTGTATTTCTTCGTCTTCCTAATGGACACTGGGTTTTGCCCACCACGTTTTCCTTCCTTCGGAGGTCCTTCCAGAGCACCTTTCTTCAGAATCTGTCTCACCGTCTTCTGAATCTCTAACCTCAAGTTATTCCATTTTTATTGCTTATGCGGATTTTCTTTCTTCGGAATTTGAACAGACGGTTTCTCAGGGCCCTGCAATATTTGCTCCATAAGCCAACACTAAGTCTTTTGCAATACTAAAAGTGGCATATTTATTAAGGTAAAAGCGCTTTTGGTACCAGTCGATTTGAAGAATAAACTACGGTTTCAATATCCTCACCAATCGCTTCCCAAGTAATTGCTAATCCCCTTTCTGTTTGAAACGCGACATTTTCCGAAATAGAACTAAGGTAAGAGACAAACGCCATTCAACTTTGAATCTTTAGCAATTTTCTGAAACCACAAAGTGGAGGTCGTTCTGCAGTTGATTGAAATTATGGTGAGTTGAGGGGGCGGAGTGAAAGAAACAATGGGAAGTGGAAGAATAGGAGCGATGGACATTGAAACGAAAAGAGTCGCAAAGATCAAGCATTAGAAGGTGTCCGTTAAGTTAGACCAAGCAGAAGTGTGATATCGAGAAAGGGAGACAAAAAAACATAAGGAGAAAAGAAAAGCCGACAGAGGATAAATAAATTGCAAACAATTGCAAACTTAAGATTAAGATAATTAAGAATTACTATAAAACTAAAGGCACCGATATAAATAGTAGTACCGATCTAAATATTGGCGAATAAAATTTTATAATTACATTACATAAAACAAGGTGGCGTGTTTCAAATTAAATAAAGAGTCTACATGAGCTAGTTCTGATATTCCACACCTATATATACACGCGATAATTTTTTAATTTGGATTTCAAAGCATAACCTATTTTACCAAATAGTAAACCATTTTCAATTTAGTAAATAAAATGTGGGAGAAAAGTAACGAATCTTTGCGGTATTCCGCTGTTATGAGACGCAATGTGGTTTTTACTAAAGCAATGCGACGATTTACCGATCATACAGGTTCAAAAGTGAAGTTGAGAATCTCTTCTGTGAATTCTCAATCGTCAACACGCAATATCTGAAAGAATGGGTTGTTTAACTACAAGAAACCGTGAGAAACACAATTTTAACGTTGAATAGAACGATTGTTTACTAATCAGAATATTACGCTGTCTTTGCGGCATTGACTTATTGCATCAAAATACCTCACTCCTCATCCCTCATGAAAGCACATAAGAAAGGCCGCATGCATAAAAGAAGACGCTGAATGGTTTGGCTTCAAGCCCACAATGGAGCGGCGAATCGGCGGCACAAGAAGGCATCGACGGCCGAGAAATCCGCCCGGCGACCGCCGCTCTCTTCACAGGCGGGAATAACACGCACGGCGAATGTATTAACAGAAGACATTGGCTCGATATCTGAATGAAAAACTGAAGAGCGGAATTCAGTGCTTTACTTTTTCTATTGTGAATCTCGTCGGAAGAACAAAGATTTCGCTAAATAAATGATCTTGTTGAATTTGAAGAATGTTACACTGGGTTATTATGAGGAATAAATTAGAATCACTGTTCCAGAGGATATTCGTTAGAGAGGACTTGTAAAGGACCCCAAAGAGATATTCTCAACGGCACAATATCTCACAAGTTCGTTTGGTTAATTCTAACTCCCATTCGTGACCAAGAATACATGATACATAATAATTTTAATGCTATTATTCTGAACCTATGTTATGTTTTTAAATAAATCGCAAACATTTGTGCAGTTAAAAGTACTATTAAAAATCTGGAAGTCACTGTTTCCGGCAAGCTTAGGCAATAACAATCCGAATCATACAGAAAATTCTTGATAACCTCAAAATGTATGGCTAAAGAGTGAGCATATCTCGCGGAAACATCAAAATCGCAATCGCCGTTGGAATTAAATTAAAAAGCAAATATTACGAGTTAGAATAATCGGTCAAAATTTTACCGCTACTCATTGCCTGTTAGTATGATGGAAGTCCTAAATAATTACGACGTTTTCAAAAGCAATTTTGCGTTTATTTCACTGATATCACGCACGGGACGAGATGACAATGCTTCGCACACTGCTGCTTATCAGATATGTTCACGGAAAGTCATCAAACTTTACTTAATTTAATGCAATCAGGCGGGAATGTCGATTTTGAACGGAGTCATGCTCGTAAGTTATACTTGCTGAGAGGAAGAATTGAATAAAATACTTTCCAGAGCCAACTTTTAATTCACCGAAAATAAAATACAATCTCGTAATGTCTTAAACAAAAATTAGATTCGAATAGTCAATCGGAAGTGCATTTGAGAAAAAGAGCGAGAACTTTCTAACCGCGACATAAAAGCCTCTTGAAATTAGAAAATGACGCCTTTCATTGAGAGAAAACGCTCATTAAAACGTTCTGCAGAAACATCGCTAACATCAAATAAAAAAAGGGTTCATAAAATGCGATGCTTTCTCGAATCGGCAATCTTCCAATTGTATTGTTAATTTTGCGGAGAATTCGCGAATTTCAGATTTGCAGGAGCGACTTCCGCATGGAATTGTTAAAGATAAAATACATCACAATGAGATTAACAAGGTGAAGCGGCACGCGCCGTCGGAAGGAAAAAGATAAACTTAAGACTGTTCACGATCGTATTTTCCCTCGGCCACCAAAAACAACCGAACATTGTCTATCAAATCCGAGTAATTTTCGATCATTTTTCCCTCGCAGAAAATCTGTATCACCGCTTATTAACCCTCTATTGCCACCTAAACCAATAAACCGAAATTCGTTATCGCTTAAAAGAGTTTTCTTGAAGGCTACTTCGACACGGCGACGCTGAGAAACACAAAACCAACTATTTATAATAAATACGCTAAAACTGCGATAAATTCCCCAATGAAAAAAGAACGCCGTTCCGCACCTTCGTAAAAATTATTTTAACGCGAAAATAACGGTCTTTTTTAAAGGTAAAAATTATGACGCCGCTCCTTTGATCCTCCCCTATGCAGATATAAAAATGTCCGTATTTTTCGAGTATTTTTAAAAACGCGTTACCCTCCGCCGCAAATCTCTATTTTTCTCCCTTTCGGAGCGAATAAAAAAATCGCCGCGATATAAAAACACGCGACTAATAAAGGCACGGAATAGCTTCTTCCCATAAAAAGCCGACACACATATATATATATATATATATATCCTCCGCATAGAACTGCACTATCCATCACGCGCTTCTCCTTTGAAATGGAAGCACCTACTTATGTTTTACAGTATTGATCCAAGTATGCGCCAGACTTGGCAACGTAGCACATGACGAAGCACAATTTAAACAAATCGCTCCGCCACCCCTTTCTGTCCGCATCTACCCGTATCTCCCCCCTCCCCATTCTCATGACAGCCGAGTATATTTCATAGCCGAGAACCAAGATGTCTTCTCTCTTTTGTGAGCGCCGAATGTGGAGCGACCACAGAAAAAAAACGCCCACGTGGCCCAAAAGGTGTTCTTTAAGTTACTTTTTAAGAAGCCTCCTTAGGAGGGCCGAATTAAGAGAACGACCGAAAGAGATAAATTTCCGAGAGATATTCCGTGCTTACCTTCGTAGTACGCGCGCTTTCCGAATTCCGACTGCAGCGATTGAGAGAGAGTCGCATACCTAAGGACGCGGATATTCTTACAGTAAAATGAAGTTATTTTCCTAACGTCTGTCTTCTACGCTAACACGATAATATAAAATCACCCTTGGTGAGATATAAATTGGTCGAACGGAGATTGTGACTGCTTGCTATCTTGGAAGTGAAGTTACAGCTGAAGGCATTTCGCAAGTGGGCTGCCACCGGGAATCGAACCACGGTCGAACGCGCTGCTTATCCGTTTGCTAACACTGCACGAAATAGGCACATTATTTTACGTATTTTCTCGAGTTAAATACGTAATTTGAGAACAATCTTCGAAAACTATTCTCCGAGTTCCTATCTCTGACCTATACGTGGGAGAGGACAAAGATTCGGTTAATTATAGTTCTTATACTGAAAATTAACAGAGAGATTAAACTCACTTTTGTGGATGAAACCGTTAACTCTCGAAAATGGGTTTCGATAGTCTAACTTAGATGCGGCGTTCAAGAATAGAGCGAATATTTCCCTAAAATGCATCGAATGCATTAAAGTGTATAAAAGGCACAAAAGAATTCACAACAGAATACTGCTCAAAGGAAATTCGGAACTATCAACATATAAATTCTACAAACATATAGCCATAGTTTAGTAACAATAGCATAAAAAATTATGCAAAAAAGAAAAGGGCGACACATTTCTAAAAGAAAGAATTGTAGGCAGAACAAATCCTCAGGAGCGGTTTCCAAGCATATGTGGAAATACTTCGAAAGAATGGAAATAACATTTCATATTAAATATAAACCGAAGGAATTCTCTGGAATACTATCAAATTACATCAATCTTGTTAGGTGAAATCATAGTAGTTAGAAAGTTACAAGTTTAAATATAAGTCATAGGGAAGCCATTTCTAGGAATCAAGGGTTCCACAGAAACATCTCGAAAACCACTTCTACTATAGCAGTCATCGGAATACTTCTCGGATACCTTTCCAAATGGGATTTCTTCCCAAAGTATTCCTTTCTCTATCTGATATGCGTGTTTTGCTGTCGCTGAGTGAGTTTGCGAACAAAATAGTGAGAAACAATTGCACACAGTTTCGCTTCCAAAATGTATGCAAGACAATAAAGAGACAAATCTTAACCTTAAACTTTTCAACAAACATGATTGGCAGCAAGCAATAGGCACTCTGAAAAAATAAATGAATGTTTCGCGAACACGATATTTTGGGGTAAAAAAGGATAAGATTCACATTGGCACGAGGAAATTGAATGTTATTAACGCTTATATCAATTTGAGCATGACATGCGATGCTTGAGAGCGGAAAAAGTTCTATTCCCGAATAATTAGTTATTTTTGGGATATCTTGCCGTTGAATTGTGCAGAATTCAACCGGAATTCAAACGAAACAAGTTGCAGGTAAACGGCAGTGTGCGGGATGTAAACGAAACTTGGAATTTCCAGAAATTCTGGCTCTCGCTAAGATTTATGAACTAGGGCTGATCCCCTACGATACTTGCGATCAAGTAAACCAGTGTTTCTCAGATATTAAGAGCATTTTAGATACAAAACAAACCAAGTCGTCCAAAATACCTGGAGAACGCCTTTCAACTGGGACACATAAAATCGAATAAACAAGAAATGGATTTTAATTCGCCCACATCATCAATCTCATATATTTGCTCTTAATTTCGCGATGTCTAGCCGTCTTTTTATAATTCTTCACCATCTTGTTGCTTTCGGAGGGCAAAAATAAAAAGATTTACAAAGGAGGCACTGAGTGCCACCCGACATGCCTACTCCGTAAATTATCGTTCGGACACTAAATCACTTACTAAGAGTGGACGCGGAAGGACGCTAATTATGCCATGAAGTCACACGAGTTTGTCCGAACTAAACATTTTTAGAACTTTTCAGCCTCTGCTAGAAACTGCTTCAAGAGGAAAAAATATATTACGTTGCAAGAAAAGAGATGCGTCATAATTAAGGCATAAATATGCAGACGCACGCTCAGGTTTAAGAGAATTCCCGAGTTTTAGATTTAATTTTTTACATTTTTTAAGTAGAGCTGAAAAGCGTAACGAAAGACGGAAGCTGGAGCTGAATGGGCTTTTATCAAAAGATCAAATCGCGCATTTAAATAGGACTGTTTTACTTGGGATTCGATGAATTGCAATATTTCATCCAGTGACAAACAATCTCTGTTGACCGACAATACATCTTTTCGTGGGCAACTAACATACATTCTGCATCTCTCATAACAAGAGTATTTACTACGATAAAGTATACCAAATACATCTTCAGGTGCTTAACTCCTCTGGTGAAGCTGTCCTGAGCATATCCTAAATCTACATATTCACCTGATAGTGTAGCTACGAAGCCAGGGTCGTGTACTTTATTCTGCGGTGTTGTAAATACTAATGCCACTAACCAGTTTTGTTTGAAAGAATACCACGAAGTGAAAGCTTATTCTGCGTCGTTTATTTAACCCTTATGTTTGAGATTTAACAAACCGTAAGACTTGTTACGAAGTACTGAATGGTACAAACGAACCATATGGTGCCGTGGAAGCTAATCTTCCTGAAGTCTTTCTTGGCCACTTTGAACCAAAACCCAGAATGAGCTTCACAGGGCAAGAAGTGAGACGGGGTTCGCTTTTTTCACTTAATCATTTGACGGATTTTAAATCATTAAAATAAATATGGATGTACCCCGAAATATTTCCCATCTAGCATGGGTATAAGACTATAAAAAACTAACAAGCCATATCAAAATGAAAAAATGTTCACTTAACAATTTACACTATTGGTACTATTTACCTAAAGATGATGAACGACATGTGCCTTCTGGTGCCATTCACCCGATGCTGTGGCAGAGATCGGTCGTCAAATAAAATACATCGAGAATATTACCAAATCATTCTTCACTTCTTTATAATTTCATTTCAATACTATTTAAATAATACGCTATCGATATAAAGAATTACAATTTTATTTAAATGAAAACAGTAGAATCGCCCACTCATTCAAGTTAAACTTTTACCAAATATCATCGATTGCTATAGATACACAACAAATGATACATTTCGTTTATCTTGCTATGCGTAGGACGTTTGGATGCCAGCCTAGCTGAGTTTACGAAAAAACATTACAGCATAATGATGCACATTAAAATTAATAACTTGCTTAAAACATAATTGAACCGCGTTTTAAATTAATATTTAACCGTTCCAATAGGCATGTATCACTATTAATCAGCATCCCTTGCGATAAAGTTTGGCAACGCCGTCGCCCACAAGTTCCGTGCTAACGCGAAAATGTGGAACGCACCATAGGGAACGCATATAAGGGAATCGTGAGCGTGATTACTAATAAATAAATTGACATTCTAAATATTATTAGCAGTTCTAGACGGACTAGCGAACGTAAGACGGGTGTGTCATTCCCTCTCTAAACTAAAAAAAAGTCCAAATATTCCACGCGACATCACCCAAATTACACTCAACTTATGACTTTATAGTTGAGCGTATCGCGATGGAAACCACGAAAAAGGCCGCTCGCAGAAAACGCGTAAAGTTGGATGCTTTAGCACCCTCGACTGGCCATTTTTCCGGAGAAAACAACAAAAAGAATGTTTAGCGCTGCATTATCGCTAAAGTGCGACACAATGCAACTCGACGAGAAAAGAACTGCTCGATAAACATTCGCGAGCCAAGGAGCAAACGTAGCGCAGTCAGAAAATGTCACAAGAATAAATTTCGAGAAGAAAAACAAGCGAATAAAATGAGATGCGCGAATCCGGATGAAATTCGCAAATCGGCAAATTTAGTCCCGTTAATCAAGCGAAAGAAGAGGTGAGAATTTCAAATACTAATTCCAAAATAAATTGTATTCTCTTAAATGTGAGAACTCCGCTGCTATAAAAAAGAAAGCTGACAAAAGAGAAGCGTCACAATGGAAAATGGGTTATGAAAAACAATAGAGCTCGGAATATCAACATTAGGATGGTGTGGCGTAGGGAGGCTGCGTGTATCTGAAACCGGGATTTTCATTTTTCGCGGAGATACGGAGTTATAATGGAGTGAGGCGAGATGGGGAGAAAAATGCCGTGTATTCCTACTCGGCAATGTTTCGAGAAAAATATGAAAAATGAGAGGGTTTTTAAAAATGAGAAAATGAGTCGGGGGAAAAAGGGCTAAACAGTTGAAATTCGGCGGAAAGAAGGATTATAAGGGGATGATCGGGAGGAGTGTGACTCAGCACGCGCCCATTACATTTCGTAATGGGCAGAAAAACGGGGAATTCCATATGTCTAGCTGGACTTTCGAACGATCCCTACCACGGGTCGAACCGAGAAAAGATCACCGAATTCCCGATGAAACAAGAAACGAGTACGTTTTACTGCCACGGAATAATGTTCTCCCAAACCTAATATAGGTATAACGTTATATTATATTAATATATTATTATTAATTATGATAAAATGAAGACCATGCGTAGGAAAGAGGAATATATTGTGATTGATACTTAACGTTCGGTACTAATCTCAAGTTTATTTCTAAGAACCAGCAAAATTCAAAGAGACAATAATAATAATGTAGATAAAGCAATTATAAAATACATTACGCATTAAGAGAGCATTGTGATCCATCTTTATTACCTACGATTTAGTTGTACGTCGTCGAACTGCTTTACTCTAAATTATTCACAAATGACATTCAAGAAGCACTTAAATAATTTGGTTGCTGTGACGCTACAAAAGACACCGAGAATCGTTACATAAATACACAAACTACTGAAATTCGTTGACTCGATTGCCTCACTCGCCTAACTCTTACTCAAGTGAATACGTATCTCGAAAAGTTCCAACCAAGGGACGTCCGTAAGTCGAGGCGAAGTGCATTCATTTTGGCATAAAAGGCGTTTCGTTCTTCAGATAGTCGATTCGAATATTTTAGAGTTCTCATGAAAGGCGACTCGTACGAAATAACAATCAAATATTTCCACCTGACCTATTTTTCATTGACTCGCAGTACGTATTTTTTTGCAGATTCTCCGAAAATGAACAGACAGGCGACAAATACAAAATTAAATCTCTCGTTTTGCATTCCAGACGAATCTTTGGATATATTAGCTCGCATTTTCAGAACTCGTCAGAGAGATTTATTTGGTCGCAATTCAACCAACTTTTACTCCATTTGTTATAATTATAAAAGCCGTATTGTGAGCGTATAATCTGGGACGCGAGCCTTGTCAGCGCCGATATTATTTAAACTTTGAACTTACCTCAGAACTGCTTCGCTTTTCTAGCCGAAAAATATTCGGAAAGATGGCGTGAAAATCAAAGGAAAAGGGGGAATAAAAGAGCGAAATTCGTCGAAAAGGCGGCCAAAAGAACGGCTTAGCAACGGAATAAAGCGATAACCAGAATTTCCACAAATTCCACTCCGAATATTCTGTCCAACAAGTTTGATTTATAAACACACTTCCAAAGGCGAAATAAAAACAGCGCCATCACTTCCGCGAACGTTTAACGAAGTAAAATCGCGCTTCCGTCGGAGGACGACAAAACATCACGCAAACGAGGGTTAAAAAAAAAAGAGAGCGGAGTAAGAAGTAAAAATAAAAGGGTGGCCGAATAAACCATAACAAACTAGAATGCCGGAGACGACCGAAAACAAATGCTGCTCGGAGTAAATGAAATAAAAAATGCGAGTAAACATCCCTCGGGCGTGACAACGGCGAGTTCGACGGTTCCAAATTGCATAAGTGGACGGTCATTGAGGGGAAGACGTCCCCTCAGGTCATGGACACTCCATCTTCCACCAGGAGAAAATGCACCGGCATGAAAGATGCAGAAAAAAGTTTACCGGACTCTATTCCTGATGTATCATTGTAAATACCATTATATACTTCATATAAGACCTGCTTTTTTACCTAAATCTTGGTGGAAAAATTCACTTTTCTCGCGAGTATTCTTTCTTATGGAAGGTGAAAATTTCAACTTTTAAGTCCCGTCATGAACACCTCAAAATCCAGAATCGAATTGATGACATGACACGTTTGTATTCCATACGCAGTTTCGAGGAGTATGGATAGTTGTCTTTATTAAGCTAATTTCAGTCCAGACCACTCTTGTAATATTGCAGTAGAAATGTAAGACTCCAATGGCGCCATTACTGATTCATCAATGTAACTCCTACGATAAACCCAATACGACTATTTTTCTATTAAAATTAATATTCAAAAGCCCCACAATTTATTGAACCATTTTTGTACTCACGTTAGTTTTCCTTCAATTATCTGTAAGAAAATGTTCCTAAGCTTCCGAAGTTTTAGCAAAAACATCACGATGAGTTTCTTTTCATTTCGCATGAAAGAATTTTCTCCGATATGACTAGGAATTTCCACATTTTTTACACATCGGTGCAAATCTCTTTCGTGTAAGAGAGTGATCTCAATAATCATAACCATACTGATATCGAGAACTTCCTCATCACACTCCTAGGGTGAGGCGAATCATTAACTTTTGGGATCGAATAACTCTTAAATCGCGTTATATTCTCGTATATCATCAAAAGTAGAATCTCCAAAAGGAAGAAGAAAGAGAGATAGAGCTTCAAAAATGAAGATCACCTCTTCTATCATAGCATAGCAGATTCGATTGCTACCTATTCTCCTAGGAGAGGCTACCCTTTCTCCTTTTCATTTATGATTTAGTTTTATTATATTGGTCATATCTTACCAATCCAATAAGACTAAAATATTGACTTTGCTACAACGTATCTAAACTATTAATTAAGAAATAATATTGTAGTAAAGTATAACTGACATTAAAAGTATGATCTCGAAGTAAGAAGATGAGGGTTCTTCACTTTTTTCCCCACATTCATATTTATGTATTCCACATTTTGCACGTATGTATATGCATGAGCGTAGATATATACATATATATCGAGAATTCAACTTTATCTCCCTCTTCCGTCATCAGCCGAATTTGTACGGATCTCAAACAGAACCGCTCTCCATTTTTATTATTTATTTGAATCGATGAGTTTTTATCGCGAGGCGAGGATTTCCTCCCTCCAAAACTCCCTCCTCTGGATAGGGCAAACTTACTTAGCGCCCGCCGCCGAAATTTTTCAGATTTCCGAATCCATTACGAATAAGGTAAAAAATAAAAAGAGAGCTCGGATATAAAAATGCGACCCAACTGCGATCGCTAAAATTCGATATAAAAAATATCCGCAAAAAATAATAAAGACGCAAAATTTGCGCGTTATTTTCCTCCGTGAGCGGGTCGTATACAGAGAGAGAGAGAGACGAGGTATTTCGCACACGCAATTCAATTCTTGCATGTATTCGCAACTCCTCAATCTGATAGGAGAACGCGGAGTTTTATTTGTCCGAGACGAATTAAAAGCTCGGACGGATCTGAATATTTAACGGAGGAAGACATTAAAACGGATAAAAGCTGGCGAAAGAGACATTGAACGTTCTTCAGCTGCATGGACGGCTAGCGAAAAATGATGCGATGCCAAAATAGCGACTATAAAATTAGTCTGGAATTTTAGTGAAAAGATATCCTTCAATTGATGCGGAAGTTTAAATAGTGAAGAGAATTCATGGCGGGAATTCAATTAACTAAATTTTTTGAACTTTTATGATAAAACTAATAATTATATATACTTGAAAAACGTCCTTAAACAAAAAATTTGAACAAAAATATTTGAAAAACGTCCTTAAACGAATTACTAGATAAAATTTTCATATCTTACACTGGTCTTCATTAAATAAACGTGATTAAAATTTCGATGCCTTGAATCAACGACGGTCCACGTGGTATAATCATTCAAAAAGAAATAAATTAATGTGTCCCAAACGCGCCAAAGCCATGGAATACCCACCGTGATAGATGTTATGAAAGCTTTTCGAAATGCAGAAACAAAGGATAAATACAAAGACGTACATACTTCGTTCGACTACTTTTACACTCAAAATGGCCCTGCTATCCTATCTCAATGAATGTCATCTTTTTCGTTTGCCCATTACTGCAATACACGCATTTTTTATTTACTTTTTTGTTGGTCTTTGGCGACGAAAGTCACTGTGAGCTAAGAATATTAACTCGGCCAATCCTCATTCTATGATGAGCTTTCTTCATTGTGCTTTCACTTCAGTGACGAAGCCTCACTCCTCATCTCACCCAGTAAACCTCATACCCTCCCCGAGGCTTTTGGCAGCCAATGGCGGTGGGACTGAAGCGAAGGTCTTGTTTGCATAAAAACTGTTCATTGATCATACACTTATGGCGCTCGAATAGACAAGTATCATTCATTAGTAAAAATAAGAATGATACGGTAAAAGTACTTGAAGAGAGTGAACGCCTGAAGGCGAGTAAAAAAGGAAGCGATTAACTGTCAACAGAAGACCACACCCTTGCAATTACTATCGAAGACGACATCGAGCTCGGTTCCTCGAGGAGGGCCATCCCTTTATATGATGTGAGGTGACCGGAAGACACACTTGCCAACAAACCATCTGGATGACTTTGAAACGCAAACTTCCGCTACGTGCTGCTGATTGTTCGACCATTTTCATTGGATTTTCACGTTCCATTTCTGCAACGAATCCGGGAAGGTGCCTTTCAAATACTACTTGTCTTCACTTTGATGAATTGACTAGAAAATTTGAGTTCAGTTTGCCTTAAGTGAGGTCAGAAACTAATTCGAGAACATTTTAATGCCCGAAAACCGTATTCCTATACATATGACAAAACATTTTCTAAACGTATTTTTCGAGCCCCTCCCTGAAATAAATATTATTCCTACATATGCTGCAGTGTAAAGTCACCAGCGAAAAGAAAACTAGTCTTTGCTATTTAAGCTTGGAATTAGAAAAACGTCATTCACCAGTCAGGAAATCTTATTGAAGAATGTTTCGGAACAAAAAATACACTCATTGTGGCTAAACAAGAATAAATTTTTATTTACTGTTAAACTAAGAAACTTTACAACGGAAACCAAACTCAATTTTGCGGTTTCTTATCAAAATATCCTCCAAAATAGTTCGAAAATAACCCCCGTATCGCAACATTTTCTCTCTTCTTCTGCAGCAATTACAAATTCATTTAAATGAGAGGCGATTACGAAGCGTAAAATGTAGGTCTAAAAATATTTCAACTTCGAGCACAACCGTCGGTAAGGGAAGACCTACTTTTGTGGGAGAAAAATGAAATAAACATTTCAAAAGATTAAGCTAAATTCTTCGCTTGGAGAGCTCAGAAATGAATTAACCGAGTCGACTATGAGGAAGTTTCCAAACAGAACACAATAAACTTGCACAAAGTTTTAAACTTATTAAATTTGGAAATATAGTTGTGGCATGGAACTTTGGGATGGTTCTCAGAAAAGTTGCGCGGTTTCGGCGGAATTATGATGAATCGCTAACACCCAGAAAACAATTTTCTCTGGACCATCTTAAAGTCCCGCCACAAAAGCGTGTAATTCCAAATTTGTAAAATATAAGACTTTTCTCGGAGTTTTCTCATTCCATCTGACAACTTCCCCGCAGCCGATAAAGTTAATTTATTTTCTCCTTCGCCTCGAGAAAGACTCGTCTCTAAAATATTTCGTTCCTCATTTCATCAATTGCTTTTTAGCGGATATTCCATACACATACTTCTGCTTCGACTGAAAATGTGCCGCTAAAGTTTTCTGAAGCCTTTTGCGATAAATGCGGCAAAATTCATCTTTGGAGAGATGTCGTAAGAAACAAGTGAACGACTAGGAATTAAAATTCAAAGAGTTTATCCGGTTGTAAATAAAAATTATTTTACAGGCCGAAAATTAACAATCTCAGCAATCATAAGAACATAAATATGCACGTAGTTTAAAATGATACATACATTTTCTATTTTAACAAACTGAGATCACACTAAAATTCGATAAAGAGATACTACTCTTAGCTTTAATTTTGGATAAACATAAGACTTGTGGCATATTTCCATCGTGAACCAGTAATTGCGCACGAAGGATGCTAAAACGCAAATCAAACTAAATCCGAGTTCAATTTTGCGAAAAATAAATGAAATTCGAGAAAATAAAATATCCTTATTTCTCGGGGTTCCCAAATCACAGCCTCTTGACTTTGTTAGTTGCAAACACACATCGATTTACATCAAATTAATACAATAATCTACGTTAACTAGGATTTAAACGAGACGTTCTCGAGAACTCCTAATATATCGAGTTAAAGCCCTCAAAGCCAATTCTCGTCGCAAAATTCTGCAAAAATCCGCAACTTTTAAAACGATCCTTCTTCGCGTCGGATCAGCCTTCTTATCCGTCCACGGGATGAAAAAGAATTATAAACAAAGGAGACGAGGTCTGTTCTAGGTTGAAAAACACGCCGCTCGCTTTGCTATACACCGCCGACTCTCACTTTATTCTTTCGGGAAAATTCTCCCCGGCAGAGCCGCGCTCCTTCTGGGACATCCGCTCTCCAAGAGGTAAAAAGAGACAAAGGCGTTTTTTAGGGGATTTTTTTTTCGGGAGGGGGAAGTTGTTTCTTTTTTCGAAGGGATGAGTCCAAATTACTTGTATAGGTAGGTGTGGGTGGCGGCGAAGCAAAGAAAGGTATATCAGAGAGAAAGAATGCCTCGTTAGCGCATGTTACAAAACAAAAATCCGTCTGACGAACTTTCTCTCGTATTTTATGCAAGAGGCGACCTGCAGTGTTACAAAAAAATGTCACTTATATAAAATACGATTTCCGATGCAGATCTCGAGGAAAGCCGTTTTGATCGCTGGAGGAACAAAGACGCTGCGTATTTACTGTGCAAACCCGAGTATGTATGAATTAATAAGAATTGAAAAGGGCATTTATATCCAGAATATGGCGAGAGCGTCCTTTTCGGAAGACGAAATTAACTTAATAAAGAAATCGTGTTGTTTCGCGGTACATTTTTCCCTCTATGCGAAAATGCAATTTATCTTTGGATTTCTCGCGAGTTATAAGTAATAAACGGATAAATAGAACGATGGGCTTTGAAGGCGCCGACAAAATTAAACACAAAGAAATGAACGAATAATCGTCTAGAAGATGCAAAACCTGCGATGGAACGACAAAAGATGAAATGCGCTTTGATTTTCAAAGAAACCCAATAAAAAAAGAGATGTGAATTTAATAACACATTTATAGTCCGCAAAAGAAATCGAAGGGGAAAGCGGAAAACATTTCGAGAGAAATAAAATTGGACTTTGGATTTCTAAAACTCGGCAACTTTCCACGAATCGCTTCTGTCCTCTGCGAACATTAACGTCGCGAAAAACAAGAAAAAAATACTTAATCCACAAAGGATTCCAAAGTGATGAACAAACGTGAGCAAAGCTAATAAAATACAAGAGAAATGTTTCGCGGTTATTAAAAACGGAAAAGTAGTTAATCAAACTTGCTCCTTCAAAGAGCCCAGCACAAACGAGAAAATCGGGAAAAGTACTTCGGATAATACATTTAAAATAAGACAATACTACTATTTAATTAGGATAACAATGCAAAATTAGAGATAAATAGACCACCAAGAGTAAACAAAGAATGAAAAGCTGTTTGTAGCATAAGATTTAACATTATCTTCTACGGGAAGAAATAGATTTTTGAATCAATAAACATGGGTCGCTTCTAATGTTAAATCTATTTCTTGAATGATAAAAGGCTTCGAACATCTTAATATTGACGGGTTAACTAAGGTGGAACTAACAGTGGAACGTAATATCCATTTATTAAAGGATTTCATAAATAAGTTCACAATTCTAAACAAAACAAAGGGACACTCCTAAAATATAATCAACGCATTAAATCGTAAAGAAGTCGACATATGGAAAACGGAATTTATTCAGAAAACATCTTGGCATAAGGTTAAGTACTCTTTTTACACAAAAGGTTAGGGCATTTTCGCAGAAAAGGAGGCGGAGGTCGCTTGGAAAAATGCAGACCCTCCCACAGTATATAGGGACAATTACTAAGGAAATTAAACCTTTATAAATTAAAGAATGAAACTCTTAAATAATAGCGTGGGGACAAAAGCACTCGAAACCTCGACTCTCTCAGCAGCGCACAACTCAAAACTTTTTAAAATAACGAGGCATATATTAAACTGGCAGCAATTAACCTCCCCTAAAAACAAACGGCCGAAAAACAAGCACTAAGCGCAATAAAAGTGCAAGCTATCGAGTTTAAGTAAATTGTTACGTGAACCTTTTTAGAATATCACGCTTGTAAATAACTGTTGTTCTACACTTAATTACAGTTAAATAATTGTATTTTTGGGATAATTTCCACAAATACAATGGCGGAGCTGACATTCTACATTTTTGTGACGAATAAGTCTAATTTAAAAAACAAATTCAAATGACCTCCTTCACTTGATTTTGTCAAAAATTACAGAAATAAATCTCAAGGAATACAGATTGCTGAGGTTGCGTCTGATTAAGAGACAACATGGATTGAGCAAGCTTTTCAAGTTTCCATCTTCTATCAACTATTCCTAATAATTTCACGAAATATATTCGGAGAACATTGGATATAAATTCCAAAATCACAGTCATCTTTCTTCGCAACTTCTTCCTCGATAATTTTCAAAACTAAAGAGAAAAATATTGCCGCAAATGTCACCGTATATTTTCATGCATTATGCAGTAAAAAGCCCATTCTTTTTTATAGTCGAACGGGTGAGTTTTAATAGATATCGAAAATACGATGACAAATGGAAGCTCTTTTAAACATCAAGAACATCGGTCCGCCACAATTACAAAACAAAATATTATCCAAATTCAACCACACAAAGAAGAAAATACTGCTTACGCCCGATTAGAGACACTGTATTTAGTTGCACTCTCATGCAGACTTGAAAAATCATTCTTCAGACGATAATTTTTATTTATAAATGAAAATTAAAAGCTGATCCTTTATTCATACCGCATCAACGACTTGGTGCTTAGCAGCAAAACTTAACAACAGCTTCTAATGCATCACGTAAGAGTTTTACTTCATTTTACTCTAGCGGTGGACTCCCGAAATATTCCAGCAAACGAGCAGACGCGGCTGATTGAACCCCAGCCGTCCTCCACCGCCCTCGAAAATTATCTAAGAAAATAAGGGTACCGATAAAGGGTAGAAACAGGAGTAGGAGAAGAGAGACGTGGAAATCAAAGTGAACCGAAGGAAAAGAAGGCGTAAAAAGAATATCAGAGCGAAAAGAATCGGAAGGCATCTAAGAACAGGAATCACCCGAAATATATTTGCAGTGTACTTGAAAAGAAACGCGTCCATGAATAAGATGAAGTCATCTTAATGTTTAATCGAAACACCGAAATTCGTCATATATCTCTTGAGAAGTACTACCGGTATACATTAGAATAGAGCGGTTGGATGCAAGTCCGGTCGGAGGCAAGCTGGAGATGCGTGCAACACGTTTGGTCGGTCCCTCGAGGCCCTCAGCCTGAAACCCAGAATTAAAGCCCATTCTAAGGCACCTGGTAACAGCTTTGGCGAGCCATTGTTCCTACCCTCCCTACACTATATTATAATCCACGTGGCCACTGCCGAATTGAATTCTGTGAGGGGAGAAGAGGACCCAAAAAGCCTCCCCCATCGTCCCTCCCCATATGCAAGAGACGAACACCTACTGTCTGCCATTATAACGGAGTCCGAGCGACCTTGGACGTACACAATGACGGCAATTCTCACCGACCAGATTCTTTATTCTTTATCGTCCTTTCTGTTTCATTTTTGATGCCTCCCCCGGACACCTGCCCCCTCAAAAAGGACCGGCCGCGTTTTTCCAAGCGTATTACGTATCGGTGTCACCATCGGGGAAGGTGCTTTATTTTTTCTCGGAGGTGCCGAAATGAAAAAAATATATCGAGGTTTCCTGGAGAGTTTGTCTTATCGGTTAGTGAGGTGGTCACAATTTTTTTTCCTCGCGTTTTCAGGAGTCATAACCGTGTTTCATGGGCCGAAGATCGACGAATAAAAGATGGTAAAATGTTGTAATAATAAAACCCAACATTTTTCTCCTTTGACAGTCGTGGTCGCGGAGATAAAAAAGAACCTTAAATTGGAAGTTAAAATATTTAAACTCCTTTGTTAATGGACGTATGCACAGCTGACGCTAATTATTCATTAAAGCATAAAAATGTGAGGGATAAAATTTACAACATTCCTTTAAAATTTCGAACATCACCGAGGAATAGTTTAGCATCCACCATATTTATTTGGTGGCTATTAAAATGAAGAATATGGTTATTTTCTGTAAAAATAAAAACAAAAATTCTACTCTTTCTTCGTCCATCGTTCCTTCTACGCTTTTTCTGAACCCTTCGGTCGAAAATGCCGAAGACGGTGAATGTGCTTTTGTTTTTTAATTCTGTGGAACACCTTCTATCGATTTAATAGTTATAAAAATACGCTAATTTACTACTTCAACAGTTATAATTTAAAAAATAATCTACTACCCAAAACATGTGCGTTTAACAGTTGACTCGAACAATCATCCGAAGATCTTACAATTTCAGTAGATAACATTAAGAACATTACTAAGAGCATTAAAAAGAGCGCATTAAATAGCTGTAATTCATAAACGAGTTTGAAATTTCATCACAATAGTGTGAAACCACGTAATTATTTTTTGTTTATAATTTTACGTGTCAAAAAAGAATCTTCACAATAACAGTTGTGAACCTTACCTTCATAGACTACCAGTTTCAGCTACGTTATCAATGGAGTACAAATCATAACAGAATGGATCTAAACTGCTTACGTACACGAAAAGCTACTACGTTTATTTGGTGAACAATACTGATTCGGCGAATAATGTACCAATAATAAAGCTAACTGCGTTTTATTTCTTAAAATAAGCATTTTACCACCGATTCTAGACTTTCTTTCTAGCGTGATGCAAAGTTGGAAGTATGAAATGTTTGAAGATCGACCAAAGACTGTTCTCACACACTGAAGAGTACACCAAGAAGTGCGAATTAATATAAAGAATGAAAGGAGGGTCGGAATGAGCGATCACTTGTGAGACATCTTGGACTCATAATGAGCGATAATGAACGAATCCAAGAAACAAAAAAGAGTGGCTTAGCCCACTCAGGTCGAAACAATCGCGATCCAAATTTCGAGAGAGCAGCAGACGTCTGAAGACGCTTTCCGGGGGAAAAATAGCCGTGATAAAAAACAAAAGAGAAACACACGAGTAAGCCACGAGAGATGAGATCGTCATTTTGGAGGGGAAATTCATCCAGGCACATAAGAAGGAATTACCCCTCGCTAAGACCCTTCCCCTCACCACCATTACACCCCCACCCCAAACGCACTCACCATTAAGTCCATACGGGGTTCTCGACACCGTCCACCGATCAATACTCAAGTTGATGATTTTCTTCCTCCCCTCCCCTTTTGTAACCCTTTGCCACCGCCCTAAACCCCCTTTTCATACAACCCCTTGCGCCGCTCCCACCAAGGTAATATGCACGCATGTTCCCCACCCCAGCGAAGAAGTGATGAGAAGGAAGGGATTTTCCTACCGCAGGAAAGATCATTACGGCAGGCAGGCGGTTAGCCGTCCCAGTGGCGGCATTAAAGATTGACCGGCCCTTCCCTTCGAAGACTTCCAAGTGGCCGGAAAAATGACTCGAAAAAAGCGAGATGCGGTGAATCTGCGATGCTCTCACGGCGTTGCTTTCCCTCGGCGAATGGAAGCGCTCTCTCCCGCCGATTGCTACCGCCGAACCCATTCCAAGAGAGCATCTTTATATGTAAGAGAACGCTGACATTTTCTGTTATCTTACATGAAAAGCGTAAAAATGAATCCACGTCCGATGCGGTCCGACGAGAAAAGTTTTCAGCGACAAAACTTCGGAGATTTTTATTCTCTTGTCGATATTTGAGAATGGAATCGACGTGGTCGGCCTTAGGTAAACACGTATCTAAATTTCCATTTAAGGAATAGTGAATAAGAATCAGTCTTAAAATCTGCTAAAATTTGAATTTCAACGTAGACAAAACTTAATTACATAACTTTAGCTCTCCTAAAAAGAGTTGTGCGTGTTTCGGTCGAACTTCGCCGAATATATAGTATAATAATGCCAATACAACTACGAGAGGATGGGAAATGGCGACAAAGATTTTGACCAATATTCCTTCGAATTAAACAAATATTTTTCATCCAAGATTATATCAAACAATACACTCAAATATATCAGATTGTTAAAATTTAGACTATTATGAAGATATAAAATTACATTAGAAAATCACAGCAGCCTTGGCGTCACTGTCATTCGGCGCAAGCTGAGTTTCTCTCAAAATAGAGAAACAAATCATATATACAAATACTAAAAAAGGATTTCCTATTCTGTAATGCTACTTCCACAATATCTTTCTCGTCGTCATATACAGTCATTAACATCCGTAATTTAACATTTCCTAAAAAACGTTTCATGTAGATCAAGAGTCAACTAAAGTTACCGGAATCCGGTAATCCGGATAAAACAGGAAAAAATCACTTTTTCAAACATTTTTAAGAAGAACTACGATACAATAAGCACACCACCATTCTATACTAGTTGTTTAGACCTGAATCTACATAGTCGATATATTTATAAAAAGATCAAAAATCCAGACAAAAAAAGCAAAGAAGAAACGCATAAATGAACACGATTAAACCGACTTCAATAACGAGCATCAATATCTCAATAAAATGGAAATTAGAATTTTCGGGGAATATATTTCCTACTCAGTAAATACTGCCAACATAATTCGAGGCAACCAAAGTCTGCAAAGAACCCATGGGAATGTATCAAAGCAAGCTCAATAAATAACGTGGAGGCATACCCTAAATAAACGAAAGAGAACAGTGCTAACAAAGAGGAAGGGGAACATATTTATTGCTAAAAATCCATAGAATCTAATTATTGGAAATGGATGATTTATGTAACCTTTTATTAAGACGCGATGAACCAACTCCATTCCGTACGTATCAAAGAAATGTGCTCTAAACCGAAGTCAGAAACGAAGGGTTTCTCACTCATAAAAGTAGACGTAAACTAAATTTAAACATATATTTGAACAAACAAAATAAAAGATAAGAAAAACATTAAAATGAACCGAGAAATTACGGAAGGGTTTAATAAAATTCGGTCGAAGCAAAACTTATTCTCGGGTTTACACAAGTCTGATTTCGTCGGAGAGGACAAATAAACGAATGTTCTCTCGCGTTATGATTGTCTAAAGAGAAATGAAACCAATATCATCGTTTTGAAAGGAACTCCATAAAAGAATATGCTGCCGAGCAATGCCTAAATTCAATAAGGAGTGTGGAGTAACTAGATAATTCACCAGCGAAGACGCAATGATAATAGTTATCAAATAACTTATGTAATCTAATGAATTTGACTGAGAGTGTATTCCAATTCTACTCTGAATCTTAAGGATCTGATCCGAAACGGAAGAGAGAAATACATAAAACTAGAAGAAATATCACTTCTATCACAGTAATCCGAGCGATAAGTACGCAAAATGTGTCGTTAGGACCATTTGTCAATTGGTTTGAAATTCAAAAATTTTGCCGAGAAAATCATAGAATAAAGAAATAGAACGTTTCTACCGTGAGGTAATGTTCTTATTTCCTTCCAAAGGAATATTCAGATAAGAAATTTCTAGGCGGAGGAGTACATATATCAATTGAGGCCACGTTTATTTCAGCGCCTATTCTTCCGACGAAAATAAGTTATTGCATTTGAGTCCTTAACCTGAAACTGTGAAGGAAAATATCATTAATGCTTCATTACAGTAAATAAAATAATTCCTTTCCTTGGTGGTGGGAAGAAAAACTTATTTCGCGAAGAAATTCAAAGAAGTACAGATTAACATCAATATTGGAATAAAATTGGAAGTGAGAACAGTAATGGGATCGCTTCATTGGAATGTCGACACAGTAGGTTCCAGTTTGGTAAGCGCTGACTGAATGCTAACCATCAAATTATAAACATTTCATCTACCGATAAAAATCACACAGATGGTGGAAGAGAAATCAAGATGCTAAATTCTAAGAAGAAATAAAATTGTAACAAGGGAATATATGTTAGAGAATAAGGGAATACGTATTCTTATGAAGATACTTTATTATACGTATTCTTATATACTTATAATACTTTATGATACTTTATTATACGTATTCTTTTTATACGTATTCTTATGAAGATACTTTGAGTGCATCCTTAGAATGGACTGTTTTCATCCACAAAAATAATAAATTTTACGATGAAGAATTCTCATACGATATAAATAGAAAAACGTTCAGGAACCCAAGAAGAGTTTCTTTAAGAAATCTTGAAGATAATCTTTTGACGAATGACAAGAAGCTTTTACTGTAAAATTTGAAATCTAACAGGTCTAAATTTCGGAATATGTTTGGATGGGTCGATGGAAGGCTCAAATGTAGAATATTATTTACGAAAAATGGTGCTCGGATATCAAAAGAGTTTCCGACGAAACGGTCGTTCTTGCTGTAGCGGCGACTTTATTTTCCGACGACATCAAAGAAGAAACAAAGAATAACCAAAGGTTAAGAAAAGTCATACAACAATTGCGCGACATATATGATTGCAGTAGCTATTAAAAGGCACGAATGCCAAAAACAGGCGAAGAAAAGGTGTCCTTCCCAGGGGTTTATTTTTTCGCGGGGCCGAGGTTAAAAAGGGGACAGAAAGAAAGAGGGATTGATAAAGAGAGAGCGGCGTTCTTACAGGTGGGAGGACCATTTGAATCCACCACACTAGGCCGCCAGAAAAAAAAGGGATCAGGGCAGCCAACATTCCCATCCTAGTCAACAGTTCGAAAATTACGACAGAAATATACTAATCAACCGACGACGCCACATTAAAATCACCCGATTACGCTTCTGTAATTCCATTTCTCGACTTTTATAGAGTGAGTATCGTTATTATTCCAGGGCAGATAATTTTTACTCCAATATGCCAAAGATTCTATTAGAAGCAATTCTGAGGGATGACTTGAAACCCGTTCAAATTTAAACAGTTTAAACTTTATGAAAACCAAGGCAATGATCGAAACTGACTAATTGCCGAATACTATACTTTTGTTGCACTTGGACGGTAAAATACTAAAAGACAGAAAAGCAGGAAATCCGGAGTAACATAGAATGTATAGATCAAAGATGAAATTCCGTGTTTGTAAGGAGTGTCGGAAGTTATTATTAAGAACATTCATTCTAGAATTTATACTTTCTTCACAGAGAAATTTATATAGGGATAGGTAACAGAGAAAATAGGTGCACTTCTCACAATTCCGTATTTTGTTTAGCGTCGCTGTAGTGAAGCGATTGAGATTTCTACGGAACGAATTTTTACGTATTTGATGGAAAAATTCAGAATAAAATACTTTCTTTTTAGTGGGGGTCCTGATACGACCTTTGCGGTTAGACCTTCGATAGTTTAAATCCGCCAAAGATGACCAAATCTCATTCGACGCGATAGAATATGAAATTGTGTAACTTTTGCCAAAATTTTAACCCTAAAATTGACGAAATAAACCATCTGTGATGCAAAAATATTCACATTTATATTATTCCATTTCATTTTCAGCGGTCCATTTACATCTCCCGAATGTTGGTAGCACTGTCGGAGGAAAGGAAGAGGAAGCGAAGACATGGAGCCAAAAGAAACGCGCCGCCTCAGGAAACTCCCCCACGCAGCATTCAAAACAAAACAGGAGGAAAAAACGGAGCCAATTGAACTCTTGACTCCTTCATTTTTCTTTTTTTGAAAACTCCTCGAGAGAGCAAAAGGAGACTAAGGAATTGGTGAAGAGAGAAAGAAAGAAAACAAAAGGATTGGAAACAAAACTTCTCTTACGAAAGGTTAAGAGAGAAAAAAGCGAATGTCTCACTTTCCCCCTCAGTGTCGTGTTCGAGTGGTGTCGCGTGAAAATGCAGCGATGGAAACTTCCGGAAAATTTTGCGCGAAACGGCGCATAACGTGCACTAAAGGAAACTGCGGGACGCCATTTTGAATTTCGCAACCCGACGTTGCACATGCAGATGGTGGCACTTGGTCCAAAAAGAGACTTCTCATCCGAGTACACAAATATTTACATCCTTTTCCCCGTAAAGAATTTTTATCCCGAAACGAGTAAACTTTCGCCTCGACACTCGCTGAATGCACCTAAAGGATGAGAATAGATTTGATATCGAATGAAATAAAAACCTCCTTCGACGCTGGATTGCCTTCTTTCGCATCTGCGGGATGCGACTTTTCTAAACTATTTTCATTCTCGAAATTGACTCGAAACCTTCCGAGTACTTCTTATACAACTGGCGAAGTCGATCACTCGATAAAAAATACGCCGAGAAGATTATAAATTGTGATTAGAAAACTTTATCAGCCTATAGCCTGATGATCTTTTATGCAATTTTCTTATGCAGCATTCAAAACCTTTAACTTACAATGATATCAATAAAGAAAGTTACTAAACACGCTAAATTAAACTTCGAAAACAAAGTGGAATTGATGTAAAAATACGAAATTTGAAATGACGCCGAGGTGCGCATCAGAACTTTGAGAGCTTCTAAAAGATTATCAATTGCATTTTCCATCGAAGCTCACACGCAATAGATCAAAATTCATACGTCAAAATGTTTCGCATTATTGGAGGAGAGAAATCAGAATCTGAATGCAATTTAGAACCAAGTTTCTTGAAAATATAAGACTGGATTCACTTAGAATCTCTTTATTGTGTGTTGGAATTACAATCCGAAAAATATTCCCAAAACGGTCAATTTATTCTCGGGCGAAACAGTTATAAACATTATCATTGATATGAATCCCATTACGATTTTATGATCGGAAAAGATACTTATTCTATACTCCAATAAAGAAACGTTAGATGGAAATTATTTGTAAATATCTGATTATAGAAAATCCAATCCAAATTCAACGTGTAAGGAGTGAATGTCTATATTTCCATCGCAAATTAGAATTTATTTTCGATTTAAGAGGCAATCGCCGATTCAGAGGAATGAGAATATTTTCAATCGAAGTCTTCCAAAAGCATCCTCATATTCCAGAATCACCATAAAATTTCATTATGTACAGCGGGAAAATTTATAATATGACTAGAAATGTCCCATGTAACTACCATTAGTGAAATTTGAAAATGGCTAAATAACACCTTTCTTTACCGAGATATTAGGGTAAAAACGCAAGGAGTCAAAAGGCATAAGACGTCCCTTCAAAGGCAACAATCACTAACCATAAGATACTCTTATCTTACTCTCTGATATTCAATTTTCTCGATCAATTAAAAATTTTAAGGTAGAAGTTTACACTCATCAATTTTATTGTAATAGGCAAATTCTGGAAAAATGTAAGTACTGACGAAAGATGTAAAATATGCATCTGTAGCATTGCCGAATGAAGTAATCTCTCAAAGAGACAGGAAATTTACTCCCGCACTAGCAAATATCAACGGAGGGCCCACAAAATAAAATTTGCCGGAGTAGTAAATTTTCCCTGCGATGATATCTTAGCAATATTAAACCTCTTGGTTTAGGAGTGATTATTTCAAAAATAAATATAGTTATCGATAAGGATGGAAAGAGAGGGAATCTAGTTTGAAGGCATCCATTCGGAATAATCCGTTATCGTGTCATTTCTTAGAGCAGTACAAGCAAAGTGCATTTTAAGCCGGCCTAAAATAAAGCGCGCTTATTTCCGTGCCTGTGACTCACGGCGCTTAACTTCAAACCAATGAGAGAAAAACTGCGAATAAGTTGGAACTCCAGTCCATTTTTGAGATTACCGCCTCGGAATTAACTTCCAGGGAATTCTTAAGTAATATTTCAATTTCCGACGCATCTCGGGGTTCGCGGGTTTTTATTCATACGAGAATATTCACGCGTATCTAATCGAATGAATAGCTAAAAATACGACGGGATAAAGTAATGCGAAGAGGCGCTCTCTATATTGTTCTCAAGCGTGAAAAGAAGCTTAATGGCGCCAAGGCGATTGAAAAAAGTCGGAAAATGTGACGAAAACTTAACCTTACGGATTTTCCTTTCTGAAGACAAACTCCGTATGAGACGGGAGAAAGAAATGCTCGCTTTCAAATCAGTCATACATTCGCAATCATTCTTTCCGCATTATCTGAAAGAAGCCGTGCGCTTTTTTTTAGCCGAGAAGTATATTGCGAGAAGCGCGTGGCTCTTCGTGTGATACTCAATCGCATTTGGAGTGAAGTTTTATAGTAAAAAGACTAAGAGAAAGGTCAAAGAATGTGTCCGAGAATATCTTAAAATCCAAAGAATTTTTGAGATTCCTTACTTTATATGGTCCTTACTATTACCAACTATGGACACGTAGAATTTGCGAATAAAATTAAGGATTAAATGAAAAAAATCGCCACGTGATATAATTTATCTCTTACGAGATTTAGAAAAACATAACTGCGAAGATATCCCAAGAAACTTATATTAAAAGTTGCGGTTGTTAGCGAATGATGACCCCTTTAGATCATCTGTCAAATCTGACCAAGTCCGTAAATTGTATTTCAAATATAACAAATAAATTCAGCAATGTAAAAATAAAGCATAAATTGGAAGAAGAGCTTCCAATGATTGTATTAATATAACTTTTCTATCAAATTTCCTCTCTGTATTATGATGGCTAACATCCGTAAATGACTTCTTTTTCCGTGGTCGACCGCTAGTTGAGACCTTACGAAATAAACGCATTCTGACCAATTTCTCTGGTTTTCTTCGACAGTACAAACCACAAACAGCAACAGATAATTTATTTCTATCTAAAATACCATCTTTCGATCGCCCATTTTGAGACAGAATAGAAAACCGCGATTCTTTTGCGGAAATGCGATGCAAGTTGCCAAAAAATTATCAAATAAAAACAACATTTATTTCAATCCACATTACTATTTGGGCCTTATAATTGAAACCGAATCATTTCCGTACAATCTGCTGAATATCACAAGGACTTGTACGACGGATAGTCGGATATCATACTAAGAACTAAAGATGTCAATTTGTAAATTTTATTAGAACACGGTGTAAAGACATAAATATTTGACAAAAGATAGAGAGTAAAATAGTTCTTAAGAGTGTCTCCTACGCATTCCTCTAACGCAAGTCATTCTAAATATTAACCACAGTTACATTCATAGACTCGACGGCATTGACAACGTAATGTTTTCAGAAATATGCGAGGGATTCTCTCCGATTAAGCAGTACTCACCCTTTCCTCCTCTCTGATCATCTCGGCGATGCCCGGCTTGATTTCCATCTCCTCCGGCTGGGGCCCCAGGGACGACAGGGCGGATAGCGAGGGCGGGGGCGGGGGCGGTGGCGGCGGGGGCAACGTCGGCGTGCCGTGCCCATGAGGCGTCATCTGCTGCTCGGGGGTGGATGGCGGCTGCTGAGGCGGGGACATGCCTGCGGAACCATTCCCACCTACCATCTCGACCGCCGCTTCCACCAGAGCCTCCGCGGACGATCCTGCATCTCCCACATTGCCGCTCCCTCCTCCACTACCTCCATTACCTCCACCACCATTACCTACAGATCCGGAGGCTGTTGCTTGCTCCTCTGGGCTGCCGGCTCCTCCGGATCCCATTCCTCCACGTTCTCCTCCTGAAATACGGCGCCTCCTCTTCCTGGCGTTGACCCCTTGGGCCGCTGCTGCCGCCGCTGCAGCTGGGTGCATCAGCAGTGGGTGCAGTGGCGGCGGGAGCGCTCCCGGTGACAGCGGGTCTCCGCCGTAGCCCATGCCGCATTCTAGGTCGCTGAAATGCGGCGGGAGGCCCCAAGGAAACGGTGGGGCGGATCTTCCTCCGCCTCCGTCGCCTTTCTTGCCCCCCGGCGGAGGGCCGGCCTCCGACGAAGATGAAGATGCGTTCGACGAGGGAGCAGAGGCCGCTCCAGAAGCGGACGTCGCGGCCGTCGGCGGAGAATCTGCGTCTCCGTTGACGTCTGCGAGTCCGCGGATCTTGAGGGCCTCGGCCACCTTCAGCAACGGGCCGATCTGCTCCTGAGACACGTTGATCTCTCCGCGGTACATGAATTCCACGACTGCCTTCAGCTCTGGCCATTTGATGTCCTTGAGGATTACTATCGGATGCCGGCAGGGGTTGTCAAAGAACAGCGACTGGAAATACGGGCTGCAGGCAGACAATACCATTTTGTGAGCCTTCACGGAGTGACCATCGCAAGCGAGAGTCACGTCCACGAAGGCCTCACTTTGCAGCAACTGGTCGAAGACGCTGGTGAGGTTGCTTTGGTAATTATTCCACCTCAAGCAGAATTGCTGCGGGGACCCTATGGGATGCTGCATGACTGCAGGTGAGGGGGATCTGGATGGGGAAGGAATGGTTTTTGGGGTGTGTGGAGGGTTGGGGGAAAGGAAGGGGGTAGGGTAACGAGCGAGGGGGGTTGAGGAAGACAGCTTCTGAGATTTACCGGAAACTTTGGAGGGAAAAAATACTTCAGACGAGGGTTTTTGGGGAGAGGGTTATGCCCATGAGCCGGGGCAGGTGCAGGGTGTTTGGTTTTCGGGTCCCTCGCGGTGAATAAGGAGGCGAAAGATCGGTGAGTTTTGGTAAGTTTTTCGACGAGACACTCGCCGACAGAGACGCCCGCTTCCTGTCGCGTCAACGAGTCCGAAGTTCGACGGGAAATTTCCTCCGCTACGCCCGGCGCCGGTGCCGGCAAAGCGGCAACTCCGGGGGTCGGACTCTGCTTCTCTTTTCGTAGACCGCGGAGAGTCTTCAAGGCGCCGACGACATCAAGACGACGGAATCATCTGCAAGAACGGCACACGCACCAAAGATCACAAGGGGTTAGTATGACTTAAATTCAGTTCAGTTCAAGTTGGGAGGAGACGAGTAAAGGTGGTAGGAGGATGGACAATTTAAGAAACGAGTCTTTCACGCCAAAGACGGCGTTTTCCACGGAACGCCGAACATTTCGATGGCGCACGAGGAGGGAGTCACACGTGGGGGCAGGCAACGTCACTCGATAAAGTTCACGCCCAAAAGAGTTCACCCAGTCCCATTCACGACGAGCGGCGGATTTAAGTCACGCCGTTTGTGTCCACTCCGCGTGACCGCTTCACAGTTCACTCGAGTCCACGCGGTCGAAAAAAAAAGGATTCGCGGAGCGCAATGGCCCACCACAAGGGGCCTAAACAACTAAGTCCTTCGAAATATCACCAGAGTACGGGAAAATGCACAGTTCCACGCGGTCGAGTACACTCTGGAGAGCGATCGCCGGAAGAAATTTCTTCCGAAAACACAGAAAACGCCCCTCGGAAGATGATGAGACGGCGTGCAGGGGGCGGAGGCGGCCTTTTTTAGAGATACGGACACCCCCAACGGGTCGCGATGTGACCACTGTACGCGACCAGAGAAGACTGAGCGTGTGCTGCCAGTCCCTTCCCCTCCACCGCTGCCTTCCCCTCCACCGCCCCTCCAATACTCTCCCTTTCTCGGCGCCTCCTACTCGACTAACAAGCCGCCGACGCCGACGTCCACGGCGCTATACCCCACTCTGCTAACACACCATTTCTCATATGACTATGCTACCCCACCCACACACACACGCCAAATGGTCGATGCCGCCTATCATATATTTATATAAAATGTACATGTAATACGGGGGGCGCGGGGAAGAGGGGGTGTGAAATGAAAGTATTTTATGCATAATGTATGCACTATTGATTTATTGATGAGGGTCTCTCCGAAGGGAGAAATAAGGAAGTTGGTGAGGAAGAGGCAAACAAGGGAAGAGAGAATTTGAGAAGGAAGAAAACACGCAGGAAGCAATGCCGATACGGAACTGATATGAAAGTACCGGCGATAGATAAAGTATAATATGTTGATATTTTAACTTCTATGCCGTAATATATAAAATATATATATATTTCTACGTCTCATACAATATGACGAAGAAAATCTCGAAGGGAAATTTCTAACTCTGATAATAGTTAATCTTACATCAGCCGGTATTAAACATCAATTATTTCAACTGCTTTTCTCTACTCCTCTTCGTAATACCACGAGCGTCAAGTACAAGTTTCTCTCGGGTATCATCTAGGACATTGAATGCTGTATAGATCTATATAAGTGTATACGTTTATATAAGGAATAGATAAAGACAGCTGAAATTCTACCATCTCTCTACCAAAGCATGATATATTAAAACGCGGTATATAAGGGCGTTGAGACATAGAAAAACATATACATTTTATTTTTCATAAAATCTGAGAAAGAAAATCTTCGAGTAGGTGGAACGTTTCTATTGCTGATAAAAGATAACCCTACGACAGTTTGTATTAAACACACATTATTTTACCTAATTTCAACGCTATTATTTTCTCTATAGTTCGTGAGTGTTTGACGCTAGTTTTTCTCGGATATTATATTTTTAACGATGGAGAATGACTATTGAAATAAACAAAAAATTGCTAGGATATTTTCTGTACTTCGCTACACATGAAACGTTACCTGAGAAAGATTTACTTTATACATTTAAAGTAGTATTAATTTGAATTAGCAAGAACGTTGAATATAAATTGATGATAGTTAATTGATAATGACTAGCTATCGTAGAAGTTCATTCGCAATCATATAACTTCCCTTCACTCTAAAGTGTTAATCATTCGAAGAAAACATAAAGAAAATGCAATTTAAGAAAGTCATCGTTGAAGGATTGAATCGCGATTTTTAAGATAAACCAACCATTCCGATCTTCTATAATTCTTCCCTTTACGAGAAAAGTTATTCTTAGAGCAGAACATCCGAAATTCTGAAAAAACGAGGAAAATTGCTTTTAGATGCGATAAAAATACGCTAAGCGTAAAACTAAGATGAAAATAAGTGCACTTCTTTAAAGTAATTTATAACCGGAATGATATATTCCCGCTCCATTTTCCTAATTTATGTTCGACTTTATTCCCTTAAACTACTTGTTAATTAATAAGTTCATTAATCTTTTCATTATCCTAGGCAAATTATCTCTCACATTACGTATTTCTCTAATAATAGTTTAAATATAAAAGCTGAAATTGATATTCATTATTCATAATGTTTTGAGAATATAAAACAAATTGTTTTAAGTATTACGTAGATTTAATTCATAATAATTTCATGAATAATAAATTGAACATGTAAAAAGAGATACGAGTTTCATGAATATATACATAATATCGGCTTTATATTCGGTTTTTAATAAGATATTAAGAGAAAAGGTTGATATTTTATATTCCTCTTTATAAGCGACTTAAATTGCCACCTTCCCTTTCTTTCCTTCATAACGATTTTATCACGAAGACAAGTATGAATTTAATGATAATCTTTTAAAAATATCCTTACTCTTTTCTCTTTAACCAAATAAAAACATAAAAACTGGCGACGGTAGTAGTTAGTTTAGTTGTGGTTTCAGTCATGAATTATTTAATTTTCCTTTACATTTTTAGGCAATTAACTTCCTTAGTGCGTAATAAAAGAAAAGGAATGAAAACTTCGCGATTACGACAAAACGAATGAGAGAAAACAAACGGAAGGTTATAGCAAATTCATTACCTAAATAACCAGTGGAATCGGAAAAATATATCGGTCAATAAAATGTTCAATACAAATACAAGTTTTACTATTATACTATTATTATTAAGTGCTGCAAACAGACTACTGTTAGGTGGCAGCCTATGTGTGTGTGTGTGTGTGTGTGTGTGTGTATGTATATATATATATATATATATATATATATATATATATATATATATATATATATATATATAGTAAATTTCTACTTGGTACCTTCATTATACAACCGGTTTCAAATAGCTTTAGCTTATCTTATTTCCACCAAGCGGAATTCATTCATATTCTTCATCAACAGATTTTATTATAATCAGCGACTGAACGATTCCTTTCTCTGGTGACGGATTTTTCTTAGTTATTAAAACAAAGAAATGTTTAAGAAGATAAAGATTCATTATCGCTAAAATTAAGAGCGATATTCTCGGGATATTGCAATACTTAGAGAAAAAGTGCCAACGTCAAGAGGTGGAATGAACAACCTTTTAAGAATTAACGCGCAGGGAGATTCAAAGATAAGCAAATCTGATTTTTACTTACAAGTAATGCTGTTTGATGGTCAAATATCATAAAAGAGACATTTCCACTTTATGTTTAAACAGCTGCGCACACTGAATCGAGCCATCGATTATTTCATTCTTTGTGAAAGAATGATGAGGCTTCCTTTAAAAGACTCCAATGTAAGCAATAAGGAGATAACCTCCAAAGGTTTGCGATCAGAAACGAGAATAATTCAAATGTTATGGATAGTCCGATTCCAATCAGTTTTAATTCGCGCATGGATGTGGAAAATGGTTTCCAGAACATTCTGATGGTTGGCAGTCTCTTTCCAAAAGACAGACTGATTTATAGTGCAGAGAGAAATGCACTACTAATGTGTGATTTGAGAGGCTGTGTTTAGTGAGATGGGCCAAACCGAGGAATTAATTTAGGAGGTCCATTTAGCTATCTTCTAGGTCTTAACTTTTAACTTAACAGCCGCGCATTCTTTTATGTCTTATGATATTTCGTTGTTCGCTTTAAGATACAATTTTAAGAATGGAATTGTGTTATGGCCGTGAATAGGCATTTCTCATCAAAAATTATTCACAAGTTGCCGAACGAAAAGAGCCCATGGAAAAGCCGAAATAGCCTCTCTTGGAGGTTGCCCAGGGTGTACAGTAAATAGAAGTAGTATTATACTACTGAAGTATTATAAGAGTTTCAAGTACTTTTCAAAATCATTTCGGAATTCCTTAGGAAAAACTTCCCACGCAAGTGCGTAAAGAATCGTTTGATTCAGGCGGCATTCGCAGGGCATCGAATCCCACGCCACCGTATTTGGCTTCATTCGGATAACTTCCAATCATGAAGCAGGGCCAACATCATGGTCCCAACTGGGAATCGAACCCGAACCGCTTTCGTACTAAGCGAACGAGCAATCCACTTGGCTATCCGGAGGCTATTCCATGCTGTTTTGTGACTGCCTCTTTTCTTAATACAGCAAATGGATTCAAGAAGATAACACGCTTAGAAGCCAATAAACAAGGTAAATAAGCTAAGTGTGAAAAGCAGTGCTGCACTACCTCGATTGCTGATTCTTTCTAGGTGTACTGCAAGACATCGTGTAAAAGAAGTAGTTCAGTGATGGCATCTTCTCAAGATCTTAATTTTTTTCCACAATGAAACTAGAGATCAGCTAAAATAAAGCCGTCTTCGTATACATCTTTAGGGAAATCAGGAGGTAATGCAAGAAATATATACATGCGCACCCTGCAAACCGCACTTTGGCGAGTGGCAGGGGATGCATGCAACACGACTACATTCCCCTAATCGCTTTATTGTTCTCGGTAAAAAGTGAATTCTTCAATCGACTGGTTCAAGCGTGTATTTCTCTGATCCTCGCAGTAACAGAAAGACCTGTGTAACAAAATATCTGCTGCATAATCTCTGTCCGGATGAAGTAGTACGAAGCTGTTGATTCTATACATAGTTTTATTTAAAGTGCTTCGAGAGCTGAGGTAATTTCACAAACCCATTCCAACAGGAATCGAACCCGGGACCGCTATAACAAAAGTCGAACGCGCTGCCCACACGGCCATCTGTAAGCCCCAACCCGAATGAAGATCTATCGAATTGAAGAATACGCGTTCGGAAATCAGATAATACGATTGGTGGCCGAGAATTGGAGACTGCGTTTACTTCGCAAGAAATATCGAAAGGGTATGTAGCATCCGGTGGAATGGACGCGGCGACTGGCGCCTGCAAGTGCTTTCGAGGAGCATAATAAGAGGTTCACGACCTCGAGAAATTTCATACCACTTAAACGACGTAGCAGATAGGAAGGGCGACATGTTTTGTGTCTGTGAAAGAATGGCAGTCTTTGAGATGCTCATGAGTTTAACAAAAATGGAATGAAGGTTGCTTTTAAACATTTTAATATGGAAATAGGAATGGCTGAAAGGGTAGAGTGGAATCGGAAGGAAAAAAAGATATTGATAAAGAAACTATTCAAAGATGAAATATACTGCTAAGTCTACGATTCCTCGAGGTAACTTAATCTGGGGCATTCCCAGTTGCTAACAGCAAGGGGCTCTCTACAGATAACAAATGGGGCCCCAGGGTCTGCCCTGAATTGTGGGGCCCAACAGGAGGATGCTGAGTATAATAAAGAGCAAGTAAACTTACTCTACGAGTATACTCATCATCAAATAAAGACGACGCAGTTCAAGACGAAGATAAAACACGTAATCATGGTTTTAAGAGCTTATTTCGGGATTTATTGGAAAAATTTCGAATGCTTGAAAAAATACAACCGACGACGAAATCAAAGAAGTAGCCCACCAAACGGTTATCTAGCAATCACGAAAATGAAAAATCATACTTTATTTCGAACGCTTAGTATGAACAAATACGTCCTTTAGCTGAAGCTGTAACTTTTTAGCTTCTAAGTAGATTATTTGAGCTCTTGTAACTTATAAATACTCGTAGCTAATTAGAGATAAGCATTAACTTACTCGAATTTAAAAACTGAACAATAATAAAAAAAGGAAATTAAGTTCATTTATTGTAGAAGTGAGAGAAGTACTAAAGTTATGAACAGTACACTCACTTTTATGTGTATAATAAATCAATATATGCAAGAGGAGATAGTGAAAACCAGAATTAAGAGATTGGGAAGTTAAAATTTCTAAATTAATTAAAAGTTAAATGGACCATAGCATATTTTTCATACAAAGTACACAGAAGAGAGTAAGAGTTCACCTTTCCATTCATGTTTAAACCTTAAAAGAAGGGAAGAGCAATCAAAGTTTGCAACCGTAACTCTTATCACTAATATTCTCAACATTTAATACTTTTAAAGAGATAAATATCGTGATTTGAAAAGGAAGAAAAGGACTAAATTAATTTTAGAAAAGAAAACACTTTCCGTGAGTTATTCTTATAAATCCAAACTTGTTATTAAATAAAGACAGAAAAGTAGTAATAAGGCGCCTAGGACATCTTCCTAGAATTATCGATATCAAACAGATTCGCCCTTTCGCATTTAAAACTAGTCGAGGTCAAAAAACTACAGAAGTTCGAAAGCTGGAAATTTAAAAATACTGTGAATTCCGCTCATAAATCTAAACTCCGAAGTTTGATAACTCTTCGCTACCAAGTCCGTAAAAGCTTAATTTGAAAACAATCATTTATCCGGTTGACATTTTTAATATTTCTACACCAGTACACACCGAATTTGCATTTTCGGATGAAATAAATAATCTCTTCGCGACGTCGGAAGTTGGACTAACTCTCGCCGAAATATTACATTCCCTAGCGAAGGAAAATATGGAGATTAGGAATTCATTTGCGCTGGGAACGGAAATGCTCATCCTTAGCGCAAAGTATACCCAAGCGCATTGATCCCATTGATTCACATTAGCTTCGATTCTTTATCCCCGTCAGTGGAGATCTCAGAAATATCATTTGAACAATTTGTGTGTATGTATGTGTGTATATATATATATATATATATATATATATATATATATATATATATATATATATATATATATATGTAAAGGGAGGAAATTAGAAATGCAGGTGGTAGCAGAGGACAGAAACACATGGCTATTGTGACTACGCCTTAACAAATAGAGTTAATAAAAGCTTACCAACTTGGTTTGCGGCAATCGCATTTCAGTCAAATAATTCCTAGTAAATTATGCACCTTCTGCGTAATTTTCATTTGCCCACATTTCATGTCCACTCAAAGCGCCTGTATTTCAGAAACGGTTCCTTCCAGTTTGCCACTTATCACGAGGCCATAGTGTGGATAAAATACTAAAAAGTTACATTACCTCGTGTATCTGAAGTGCTTATTAGATTGTTTGATAAATAAAATAAAAAAGAGCTAGATCAAAACTTTTCGTTAAATTTATTAAAAAATAAGGCTGACTTAACTAAAACCCAAGAAAAATTCGTATAAAACAAATCTTTAAGATATCTTACTTCTTTCTTTCTGATAACGCCATAATTGGTGCCTACATAGCTAAAAATAATTTGACAGAGATACTATTTAGAACATAAAACTCCATACTATGCGATGGATTACCACTAGAGGAGGGTATAACACGGTTGAGTGGCGCATTCGGCCCACGACTTGTGGATCTCTAGCACACACACAATTATCAAAATATGTTCTCTTACTCCCTTACGAATAACAACTTACGAAAAACGAAATTTGGGCTCTCTGTAACATTATTACAGAAAACTGAACGACTAAAATAAAATCGAATAATCAAATGATATTTGGTGGAATTCGATCAGACAAAATCATATCTTTACAATAAACATAGAGAAGTTGTGCAATACCCCAAATTAGTAAAAACTACTAATTTTAGGTATTATAAAAGTTCTTCGTGATTATTTTAAACTGATTTCAATGAATGAATTTGTATACTGAAATAAATAAAAAAACTTCATGATAATCTTTCATTACTTCGTTAGTCGCTGAAAGTTTATTGGATGCAATTCCTTTTTATCACAACTTCTCATGCCCCTCTAACAAGATTCTCAATAGGTACACAATTATATAGGTATAGAGATATGCAGAAAATTATATTTAATCTCTACACAACGCACAAATCTGTGGAGGCCTGAAAAGACTACTTTCATCTTTGGGAAGGGCCTGATGATGCGATTACCCTAATTCGCACACAAGTATGTAACCTGGATTACAATTCCTTAGCTTTGTTCGAAGTAATTCTCTTTTATTTCTTCACAGCCATGCTCATACCATTCCGAATATTTGACAGTTGAACAGCAATGGCGAGAAATCGTCACTAGTACGCACTATCCAATACCAATTTCGCATACGAAGATTCCGAATGCTTGTTTTTAGTTAATTTGGTGAAAAAAATATCACCGAATAAACTTATAAGTTGAATGTTTTGAATTTCAAAATGGTGGAATTCCATTCTACGTTGAACAGGTGAGTACTTGAATTTGCGGATTCCTTGGATATAAATAAACAGAGCATAAAGCGGCTAAGAAAAGTGAATTAGCTTACATAGATTGGACATAATGCGTTACCACAAGGATTTACATCAATTAATACTCTTATCACCATCATCTATGTTACGATGGCTAAAATCTTACCGAATTTCATTCTGTTGAAGATTTGAACCAGGGAATGGACTCGAATGTGTCATAAAAACAAGTTAAGCCGGACGGCATTCGGGACAAAAAGATAAACTAAATGAAGAATTGAAACATAAAGAGGAAGGCGAAGATGAAAGCTCTGTGAATGTATCTAAATTCGATGGAAAGAGGAGGAGTATCGCAAGGAGGCGACGGGAAGACGGAGACAGTTATAGAGCACAAACAAGATGGAAAGACAAACAGAGAAACGGACAACCAAATAAGACCCGGACCATCTTACCGGATACGCTTCCCCTTCTACACACAAACACATACAGAACCCCCGTTCATTAGCCGCTAAGACGAACTGGCGTGCTTAGAGAAGAGGTTGGGCACGAATGGATGCGAATTTGAAAATAAAAAACGACGGGAAGGGGTTGTTAGAAAAAGGGATTGCAATCTTCTCCCCACTCTGCAATGGCAGTATATTTAGCATCAGAGATGATGGTCTGGCTCGCCTCAGTTGCGTGCCTTATGAATGCGGCGACCCAAGAGCGTCTGCAGACGAGAATAAAAAGATGGGTGCGTTTGGAATGCGATCGACCAAAATGAAAATAATAAGTGATCGGTATTTGAACTGGTGGTTATGTTCATCATTGGCTCTAAAAGAAATGGAAATACAAGCAAAGTATTTTCTATCAAAGGGGTGTTTCATAACATCTAAATAAAGAGTAAAAGATTTTACGCAAGTTTGAAATTAAGTGCCCCAAATACTTCTATAATTTATAAATTCCCACTTAATTAGCAGTAAGAGTACATGAGGGACGGGAAGGTGAGGAAACGTGACGCAAATACAAGCATGACATGAGGGAATATTTATTGTAAGAGATAGTTGCAGCAATAAATATTCTAACATTCTAGATAAGAACTTCCGAAACGCGATTCATGTCACGCGATACTTTCTCCTTGGCACATTCTTAGAAATTGTCACCGTTACACATGACATCACACAAATACTCGAGTGGCACACTCCGAAATTAACTATGAAAATCCAAATAACTGGGTTTGGCATTTAATAAGGAAGACGATTTAATGCGTGATTTAATTTGCAATTAGATTATATCGAATAAAAGCTATAGAATGTTAAGTAATGAGAAATATTAAGAATGAAAATTCTGATTTACTGCTGTAATACACTGGCAGTGGATGCATTCGAATACATTAAAGTTACGAACGTCGTAATGTGAAAATCGCTTTGTGTAGTCAAACGGAGATATAATTAATAGTTGTTGGAAAATATCGAATTCAACACAAAAAATAATTTTAATGAAAATAGAGATCAAAAAATATTTATATACGCATTAAAGTTTCTTAAATTAATGCACACAATGGGCTTCAGTTATTTCTTTAATCGATGATCTATTTCATTGAAAATACAGAAATAGCATCTATGAAAATATTATGATAAATAAGGCATTTATAATATTTTGACTTCCTTTTGATTTTTATCATAAAGATTTCGGACTTCTTTTGTCAGGCACCGAGATGAACTAAAAGGGTTCTGATGAATCGACATCTTTGGATAGACTTTTCGTAGAAATTACGGAAATATTCGTCTAAATGGACAAATTACAACGAAATATACCATGATTCAGCACATTTTCGCTCAACAGTTTGTCATCAAGTTTCTAGGAAGAGATTCTTGAAGTATACAATCACCGATAAGGAGTCACTGTTAACCCAAAAGTATACATTTTTATACTGAAATAACTATGGTATGCTTATGTGCAAATCCGAATAAATAATTGACAAACGTTGCGAGAGGGATCCTATAAAAGTATTTCATTAGAATCCAGTAATAGCATATCACATGTTAGAAATTATTATATATGTATCACTTGTTTCTTAGGTATATATTATTTATGTATACAAGAAAACAATAACCTTATAGGTATTGCGGGTGTGTGTGTGTGGGCGTGTACATTGCATATTTATGTATTGTAATAATCTTGTAGATTTGTAGGAAAAAACTGCCACCAGGCCAGGAGTGGAATTCAGAGCCCTAAGCGTAAAGATCACTCAGAGCCATTCAACATTCGAATATTTCATAAAAGAACAGGCCGTAGAAAATTCAGTTGCTTCACTATAGAAAGAATAAACATTGAATTATAGATAGAATTTTTATAAATTATTATGAATAATAAATAGACTCAGATAGATAGTAGCATTAATTATGTAGTATTATCTATAAACATTTTATGTGAACTCCATCTACATAAAATTCTTCCCCGAAGCAAAAAACAGGTACCTATGATCGAGTCATAAGTCTAAAAATTAAAAAAAACAAATGATTGCAAGTTGTAGAGAGTTGATAAACACAGTCTTATTCCCAAATGGACGAGGCCCTTAGCTAGCGCCTAATTATCAATCGAATCCGCAGTAATGTTAATTACAATAATTTAAAGAAGCACTTTCCCTCCAAAAGGCGAAGAGGACAAAATGTTATCCTTATCGCATCACAATCATTCGACTAAACTACAGAGCCATCTGATGTTCGAAAATTATGCGAGGCTTAAATTGAAATGAACACCCCTAAATTAGGACGTCGTGTTTAGACTGCTACCTAATTGGGAAATTCATTGAAAAATTAAAGTTTGTCTTTTGAAATCGAATAGTCGCATCTACAGACGAAATCGAGCTTCTTTTGGAAGTTGTGCAGAAACCATGAAGTTGTACAAGCACAGCCGTAGATTGCAGCGGAAGATAGAAGGCGTTTAGTGACAAACACGTTGAGACAGAATTCAGTCGGGAAAAATATTCCCTTAAAAAAGTCATCCGCTCTTTCTTTTTAAAATGGCAAAACCCAGACGTTTGTTAGCGGAATTTCCTCCAAAGTCGGAGGCAAACCTACATTTATCTCCGATAAAAATCTCTCGAATGGAAAAATAAGAGAATAACTTTCCGGAAAGTGAATCTCTTAGATCTAAATACCTTATAATAATCGCGGAGAAAGGCGCGTAGTAAAAAACCCGTGGTGAGCAAGAATAATTGCATCCCATTCTTCCATCGCTAATGAAAGACTGCGCTCAAACGAATTATATTTATTTTCCACGGCTTTTTTGGCTCCGACTCTTTTAGGCCGCGCCTTTTCGGTTCAAGGACGAAAGAGGAAAAACACGCCGAATAACTATTCGAGAAAATAATACAAATAAAATAATATAGTCAAAGTCGCTTCTATCCATTTATTTAAATTGTCCTTGAGGGCGGCTGGATCGAGGCAAGAGGAAGTTCTTAAAGGAATCCCTCTTGGAAATGGAAATAAATATTTTAAACAAAGAGAAAAATTGAAGATTTCGCGGTCTGCTATAACCTTCCAAGTTCAGATAATACGATGCGGAGTAAGTTTCCATAGGAAAAGCACTTTTCAATAAGTAGTAAGAGGATAGTCTTTTATCAGTAAAGGAATAGCAGAGTGAGTTGCCAAATGGAGTGGTGATATTCAGAGAAAAAATAGATAATAGAACCGTCAGACGTATTGTGCCGAGATGTCTGTTGCACGTACCAAGAGTACATAAAACATCAGCAAACGCGAAATTGTATAAGAGATATATAATCAGAGATAAGTGCCTCTAAGATGCGGAAGAATACGTTTAAACTATGCAAAGGAATTTTACTAATAGCATTCTAAGTTCCTTATTTCAACATTATTTCGAGCATAAATATTAATTTTCTATTGCTGTTGCTTATAGTACTACTATACCATCCTAAATTATGTTCTACGCTAGAAATTTAACTAAACTCAGCGACTTTCTAAATCAAAAGGTTGTTAGTTAATTTGATCAGAAAGAGATGTGAAAATTTGTCTGAAATTGAGTATGTAAATTTTCCGCAACAAAAACAGATGAAAGGATGAAAAGATCAAAAATAAAACTCATTGTACACCATTAGCAGCAAAAACCATTAATGATGATATTTACCAGACATGCTGAGGTTGGCTCACTGAACCAGAACGCACTAAGTAAAAGTTTCTTTTTAATATTTTTTTATTATACGTAGAACATGTCCACACAAAGTCTAAAATGAACCTATGAATTACATTTTCAATCAAAATTAATTTTTCATTTTGGATCGCTCACACTACAGTAGCTTTTATAATATCACAATACGACAAAAGTAAATGAGAAACACATTTCTCCGTACAAAACCAGAGAACGAATCAGTTCACTAAGAAATGGCAGCAGGAGCTATATCTACGTTGTATATGCAACATTAGAGGCATACGGTGATTGGCGATATCTTTTCTTGCATAACTTCCTCTTTTTCATTCCATAGAAGAGATTGGTTTAGGCATCCACGAATCACACGAAGCAATAATACCTCAATAGAAAATATGTGGAATGAAGTTTGTATAGATAAAGCGAAGTTTGAAAATGAAATCGATAGTAACAGAAAGTGCAGCTAGTTTTCATAACAGTGGAAATCAGTGGGTGCAACTATGAAGAGAACTATGTCGAGAGAGACCGGACGGAGACTATCATAATCGTCTAAGGTCAGTGGTTTCTCTAGTTGAGCGGTTATCCTAGGTCAGAAGGGGCCTTGGATTAACGCGCACACTCCCAAGCATTTAGTGGAATTCTTTACATTCATTCTCGAGCAGAATTGAGATATTTCTCTTCTCTTGTCCCATTCTATTTATTGAAAATGTGTTTTCGTTCTATTCTTTTTAACTAATATGTCAAAATTAACATCTTTCACATATAACGCTATGCAGACGTTCAAAGCGGTGAGTAACTATATCGTCTCAATGAAATGCGGCTCAAACTCACCTGATTCACTTACGTTCGTTATTACTCTCAAACAATCAAAATATCAGCGCACATCTAAATATTTCCTTCCAACGACTCTTACATTTCATCTAATTTTGACTTTGATCCTCACGATATTATAACACTCTCTGTCGCCATTCCATTTATATCATCGATCACCGAGATTCAGTATCATTAAAAGTGCTTCCACCGGGAATCAAATCCGGGACCGCCGGAATCTGAGCTTCAAATCAGTCCAATCTGGAACATATAATGGAGTGTTGGCAACTTATCCCCTAATTTTGAGTCTAGTCTACGTACATAAAACGGCTCTAAGGAAGATAATTATGCCAGTCGTAGGACATAACTTCGCCTTACATCTAAGGCACAATTCATATAGACGACGTATTCAAGTAACTTCAAGGCCGCAACGAAACCGAAAGAAAACGTATTTCTACAAATCCTAAGTCAAGGATTCGAGACATTTTGGACGAGTGGAAGAAAAGAAGGACGTTTGGTCACCTCATCTATACAGTCACAAGACAAATCCATTGCTTCATTCCAGAAGGCGAATTCACCCGCAAACAGGGAATAAAAATGAAATAATCAGATAAATAACGCACCCAGTGAGTGCATCGGAAAATCCGAAAGTAATCAGGAATGGGATATTTAAGATTTGCAGGCGAAAAATCGCAAAGAGTGAGATTGAGATTGCAGGCGATAGAGCGAGGAAGGCCATTGTGGCCCCCTTCACAGTGGCGCCCACTCTTTATGTTATTGAATTTCATTAGAGACTAATTTGACTCGCGCCACTATGGCGGCAGACTGACGGCGAGACAAATTGTTTAAACAACTAAATTGAGACTTTTAAGTCTCTTCTTCCTAACAGAGAGACTTCTACTCAACTGTTGAACAACTGCCCTTACAATTTTAAACAAATCCTCTCCCATTTCTACTCTAGAGACTTAGTCATCTCCTTGAGTTGCAAACTGAAAGACCTGAAGATTATTGTAGTCATCCCGTATATCTGAATAGGTTGGTACGCTACAGTTGCTAAGGTAACATAAATATGAAGATTAACTCATTAAATATTATACTGCTTTAATCTGTCAAAGAATAAAATCCAGATGAAATAGCACCAAGGAGAGACAATACTCATTATTTCCAATTTTTATTTTAGCGACCAGTTTCGATCACAGAGATTGTTCTTGGGTTTCTGAATAAACATTTGAAATATATGAAGTATTATTTTGAATTTTTTCGTCATCAAAAAATGAGATTATAAAGAATACTCATACTCGTCTTGCTTTACGGAGTAAATTTTTTTGGATAATTTATTTTTTCTAAATATTATATTACTTATCGTTCTTTATTCAACGTAAGATGCCCAGAGATGGGATTTATTCATTTCTATATTCTTCATTTATTCGTACCCCATTCATCATTTCATGACGTCAGACGAATGTGACGACTTTCCTACGGAACAGGATTAAATTCCGAAGATAAAATTCTAGAAAAGGAACGTTCGCACCTTTGACATTCGTTGATATTGACTTCGTGAGACTTTATGGCGATTTTCATTCACATTTAAGTAAACTTTCTGTAAATGTAAGAAAATTTTGGAAATGCAAGGCTAAATGGTTGCAAGTGTAGAGACTAATGAAGTGTCCTTACACCAGTGGTTCCTCACATATTTCTTTCAAAGAAGATTCACTATCATTAATATTCATCGTCAAAGCGACACATTTATGACAGCTCACTGTGACGTATGATTCAAAATCTTCGCAGGCGAAACTTAATGGCCAATAGATTCAAGTGAGTACGTGCGAAAAAAACACTGCGAAGATAATGCAAATGGATAGAAATTGGGGAAAAGATGTGACGAAGAATTTTAATCGTATAATTTCTATTTTGAAGGCTTAAACAACGCCAATTTGGAGACAACTAAGTTTCTTCTTTCATAAATTTTAGAGATAGAAAAAATATTGCAGAGAGAAAAACGAGGAATGTTAGGGAGATCAAGACAAGGATTTAATGAAGACAAAGAAATGAAGGGAGGCTCACAATATCTATTATTTGTATCTAGAGTCCCTAAATATGATTTGCTGCGAGGAGGCTTATAAAAGAGAGAACAAACCGCCGCAGTCATTTTGTCGCAAATATAATCTTTATATTGAAGATTATAGTCCCGTATAGAATCCATAGGCGATTTCAAGCGCCTTTTGGCACAATATGACGCAATAGTTTCCTCTAACCCAACCTAACTAAATGACAGGCCCTTCTATTTTGAAAGAAACGCCACATTCATGGTATTTATCTTCCTCTAGATTGCTTCTAAGATATCGATTAAACAATTTACGCAACTGGAAAAATACTACAATTGAGTTGAATATGAATTCTGCAAAAATTGTCGGCAAAATGGCGTCGTGTGTAGCGGCGATGTGTCCCAGACATGCAGCGCCGCTGGGATTGAAACGAAACAAGAGAAAGTAAGCTCATGAAGTGTTTCGGAGCCATTTCCTCGTCTCGCTCCCAGGCGTCGGCCCTGATATAATCCGTTATGATATAAAGCACTAATCACGTGGAGACGCACTTCAGATCCGAATTTCTTCATAATGTAATACGGCGTCTTCCCCGTGAAGGAGGTCGTCAACCTCTCCGGCCAATTTATCCGTTGAAATATTTGCGCCGTCTTTTACCCAAAGTAATTTAGAATTTACATAAGGGGACTCATAAAGAGAATAAAAGAAGACCGACGATCAAATTTTCTTAGAGCTTAGAAGCGTTGAAGAAATAAAATTTCCCCCTTGAAACGTTAATTTATAACATCTATTCTTGAGTCCTCAAAGAGCAAGGCTGTAGCTATCAACTGCTACGAAAAAATGACCAAATTTAATTTGAATAATAATATTTGTTGTGCGAATAAAGAATTTCCAAGCTTCGCAAATAGTTCTGGGAAGGTAAGTTTAAAGTTTTCTTTTAAGATGAATAAAAAGGAATGAAATAAGTGTATTGTCACATGAATGAATTGCATTTTCATAAATAATATTACCCACATCGGATGTTCAATTCGCTGTGGATTTTTATTTCATAAATCCGATTTTTAATTCGACCTGCAAAACTTGATCAAAAGTCTTAATTCACTAGAATAAATCACTTTGGTCAAAAAAGCAAAATTTCGGTTTATGGACCTAAAAGAATTCACATCGCAAACTTCAGAAACGTCATTAAAGGTAATGCTATGATAATATATCAACATTTCAACGGAAAAAAGAAAGAGTGCGAAATTCGGCAAAAAGCAAAAGATATCAAGGCGATCGCCACGGTTGATTTTCGCTTAGACAACGGAAGATTCGGCTTATTTAAATTAAATAATTACAAACGTGAACATCAAAGATAACTAAATGATAAGAAAGGAGGATTTATCAGTAAATACAGTAAACTCAACGAGTGAAGATATGTGTAGATAATTATACTCCAAGATTAATTAATCGATAATTTAGATCGTGCGTTAAATGTATTCTTTGTACAAATACGATTTCTTATCGTAGCAATTTAATTTATGAAAGACATGAAAAATCCACTCAACTCAGATCCACCGAACGTAACACCAGATGCACATAATCGCTTTGTTTGAAATAGTCAAGTGAATGTCGATATTTTCACAGGAACATAGAGTAGGTAACATTCCCGAAATGAGGAAACGGTGAACACTTTAAGCTTTAACGCTTCGAGATTAGCATAATGCTTAAAGAAAGACTTTAATAATTAGTAACGCGAAAAATTTAAAAAACGGATCTTCAGCAAAATCCATAACATGAAATGTGGGGGTGATAATGCTGAAAATTGTTCTGTGCAACTTTTGAAAGAGTTGAGAATATGATTAAAATAACGTAATCAAGGAGAGGAGGATGTTTTGAGTATTAATGTTAGAGTGTTACCGAGCTAGAAAACGAGATCCCGGGTTCAAATCTCGGCTCAGGCTTTCATGTTTGTGCTCTTTTGTTGTTGTTATCGTATTTGGTCAGTGATTGCAAATAAATAAAAATATATTCGACCATTTCATTCAATAGTTTAAAAAGATACGAATATTCCAGACAGAATGATGTTGCAAAAAGGGACACCGTAAAAATACAAGGATATTAAACAAAAACAGAGTAAACAAATAAAGTTATAGACTCCAAAATACGATTGGTAGGTGATGGATAGAAAACTGTGTTATTATGTACCAAATTCAGAATATTCTGCTCCATCTATCATAAATGGATGACTTTTCCTTTATACACTGGATAGAGGAACATTTTCATTAATTTTGCCTCTCAATCAGTCTTGTTCACAGCTATGTTAATATCAAAGCTACTGAGATTGATACTAGATAATCCACTCCTCTTATGAGAAGTTATTCGTTGGTCCATTGTGATATTACCACCAGGATCTTTACCACTTATAGCGTCAGTGGAGAAAAGTAAGGAAAATAACCTCATCCCTCATCTTGGAAGCCGCATTCACTTTTCAAGCTTTCAAAGAGGGGATTGAGGATATACTTACCCGGACAGAAAATGGATAAATAAAGATTGCTATCAGATAAGAACCAAAAGTAAAATCTTAAAGCAAAATAACTGATCAGATTATTTTTGAGCATTGAGTATACTAAATTTAAGATAAATTAATCGCTACATTTATCGATTAATCTTTCGCTAACATTCCTTTTATTATTAACGATGCTTTTCCGATTCTGATATTCTTAAATGAGAAGCTCTACTTGATATAATCATACGAAAAACATCAAAATTTCTCGGTAAATAACGATATCCGAAGAACAAACTGTCAACTCTTGGTACTCGAAATTGCAAAATTGGATCAAACAAAAATAACTTCGAAAATACCTGAAATAAGCGACCTAAATTGCCGCACTGCCCTAATGACAAAGGACTATAGTTGTCCGTAATTATAAGTCGAGTCCATTTTCTCTTCCGATCGAGAAGCAAAGGTCGTGACCCTCATCAGCTCTAATTAATTTCCCTAAAGTAAATCAAGATAGAAGCAATTCCAATCCATTAACCACTCCGTCGATATTCCTTGCATGCTGCCGATAACTGACAGCAGCATGATAGACGACGATATGAAGTCCATGCTCAAAAATTAATTGGATTTCTAAATTTGGTAATACGTGCACCAGGAGGGCGAAATTTAGCCACTTCCGGCAGAACAAAATGCAAAATGAAAGCATCATCTCGGAATTCGTTAAAGAAAACTTTCCGTTAAAATATTAATCGAAATGATTAAACATCGCTTGATACTCCAAGCACGAGAGAATTCGACCAAACTAGAATGAATGCAACTAGCGCAGAATGCGGCAAATAAATAGTAATTTCTATTCGACTTCATTACTTCGCCTTAATTTTAAAAATCCAGAGAAGAACGAAAAATTTTAATTAAAGGCAATCGGAAAAATGTATTTCTTATAAAATAACGGAAAAAGTAATTTCTTATACTTACCATCTACAATAAGTCACAATGACTTGAATCAACTGCTGAGATTATACAATACTACAGTGGAACAGAGAGCGTAAGAATGATCAGAGTTGGGGATCGGAAAATTGATGGAAAGCATTGCTTACTAACCCTATAGATATAAATGCAGAAAGGTCGTGATCAATCTTAGATTGTTATTTCGTTATCAATTATTTCGTTTCTTTTACAAATTATCTACCTTATAGTGCCTCTGAATATTTATTTTGTTAATTTAGATCTTTTGATGATAAAAAAACGATTTCTTAGACTAGTTCATGAAGCACCTATATTTCTGCGTTCGATAAATGTCAGTATCTGATTAGAGAGAAGTGCAACCACCATTCTGGTTGCTGCAGAAAAAATTGAGGGAATCGATAAAACAGATCTCAGAAACAACGTATGAAGCTTTATCGTGTATGATCAAGGACGGTAAAAGGAAATGTCAGACTACTAAGAAAAATGTCGGAAAGGAGTAGGGAGATACTCCCACACGAGGAAAGGACTGCATAAGATTCGCTAAGTCTTAAGGAATCGATGTTTTCCTCGTAAAAACGACTCTAAGCAACCGAATTCTTCTTACCCATATATATGTAAAGATAAACTGAGAAAACTACTTACTTATTATAATGTGGGGAAAAGTATTACTTAAAAGTTACACACCGAAGTATCACGCGTTTATTATGTTCGCTAATTTTGATTTTAAAAGCTTTAAGGAAGTAGGACAAATGCCATTGGTTGAAATAAAAGGAAGAGAGAAAAAATCATCTGTAAATTTATATCCAAACAGATATTTCTATGAAGATGCCTATCCGTTTGATAAGAAATATAATGAATATTCAAAGCTGTTTTTACATATATATTGGCCATTGGTAATGACAATCGTCAAACGAATTGCGACTCTAAATATAACCTTCTCAGCCAATCCGTTGCTCACACAACATCACATTCGCTAAAAGAAAATGCCAAGGGTACTTACGATGTAAAGCAATATTCCAATGCTAAATGACAACATAAATAATAAGTTATGAATGATGAATAAGAATATAAGTTTGCCTCTTCAAATATTAAACAGAAACTCATTCTGAAAGGAAATTAAAGTTTGGAAATATCCCTAAAAGATATATAAAAGGCACATAAAAACCTGCCTTCGTGGAATTATTAAGACTAATGGCTTTGCGCGACCATGTTCGTCAAAACAAAGAGAAATGAAAAGCCATAAAAACATCGATGATGTCAGCTAACTACGTTTCCACATTCTCCAATATTAATTTATGCATTTCCAATGCCTACGGAGCAGGGACACAAGTAGTTGAGATCAGCAACTTCCCATGAAATAATATTTCCAAAGAATACTGTGTCATAAAACATATCGGATTGTGGAATCGTGCATTAGATTAGTACCACTAGCATGAATAAAGCCTCCAATGTTGAGAATATAGCGCATTAAACTTTGCTTGCAACATTCAGAATGTAGGACGCAATAAATTTTATCTGTATAAGAGAATACCATCAATTCACGTTACGAAATACGATAAAACTATTGGAAATAGAAATTTCGAAATTAGAGCTATATATTGGGTTTGACATGAATTTCCCGCGAAAATCTTAAAGAATAATTTATTTACATTTTTTAATATATTTTTCTATTATTTTGCGTTGTTAAAGAGTTACACTTTAAATGAAAATTTAAAAGGAGAAACTTATTTCAGTTAAAAAATGTCAAAAAATAAAAGAATATTATGAAAGTTTAAGCTCATATGATGTAAAATTTGGTGAATATGTTACCTTCGGATATGATGTGGTACATGGAAGCACATTTCAACGCAATTTAAAATGTTGGCACCATTTATACTCACTATAGATATCATATATCTTCGAATTCCAAGAATTGCTTTATGTACTTCTTCTAAACTCGTGTCTTATGAATCAAACCTCTACGAATCCTACGAATGAATTTTTAGAAATTAATTACAAAAGTTAATCATCTAAAAGTTACACAAGTTATTAATAGATACGATGCATGTCAGAATATTCGTAATCGTTGAATGTTGAACATAAAAGAAAGTCTTAATATTGTGTATGTAATATAGATGTTCTCTTTATCATTATAACTGAAATTTCCATACTTCAATACATCTGATGAAAGAAAACAACCGCAAACGAATTTCCGAGAATTTTTAAATAAAATTTCAGTTTGTCATGTCTTATGAATCAAAATTCTACGAATTAAACGAATTAAATTTTAGCGATCGATTTTCCTGCGAATTCTATCCAAACGAAATTCGACCGCAATGTGGACGTAATCAGACAGTGTCATCTAATTAAGTCATAGTCTTTGTATTAATTGAATCACGCAGTTTATATGCATTTCGATGATACATTTCCAGAGTGGCTTCACTTGCTAATCTGTAAGTAGAGAGATTCGAAAGTGCGGGCGGAGAAACAAACTCGGGTTGAGATTGGAGACTCTCTATGAATGAGACCGTTGTCCGTCCAAAAGAAGACAGTGTTTGAGGTTCAATGCCTCGGTAAACAATTTTCATTTCGACCGAACACATGGCCCTGCAAGAGGACGATTATTACAGCTTCTAATGAACTGGCCGAAGAAATAGCGGCCATCTCCCTATATGTACAATCAAAATCTAAACATCTTTATTATTAACTGATGCTTACCGTTGACCAGAGCCAATTTGCACGGGTAATCGATGGTTCACAATATTTTATTTTAATTGAATAGAAAAATGATTTAAATGTAAATAATTTAGCGCAATCATGAGTCGATTCCAGACAAATCGTCTTAACGGAGTCATGGTCACTTGATGTTAAGACAATCTCTTTGGAAATATCGAGACATCTGAAAAGAATAGCTATATATAAGATATTATAAAGTTGGTAGACGCGGTAATAGAAGTAGAAAAACTAGGTAGTAAAAAGGTAGTAAGAAGCCGCGGCAAGTAGAAAAACTAGGTAATTCAGAAGGAATACAACCATTGATCAGAAATAATGTATGCCTTTCAACCATGTCTCAAGTTGATAAGAACCATCGCGGATGTGCGAAACATTCAAATTAATTTGTAGTTTGGAATTAGAGATTTCTATGATTTCTCTCCATCAGAATATGCAATAAAAACACATTTCCCATTTATCTAAATAAAAACCAAAGCTTAGGAGCTACTTTACTCTGCAGTTTCGTCCCCCTTTTTGAGTTTGGGCCATATTTCAATCATAAAATTATAACTATCGTCCTTGATGCTGCACGTGAATATCACACATATATTGTTGTTATTTAATGAATTTTCACGCCAAATGAAGGCAAGAGCAACACCTTGAAATATGAAATATATGCCAAATAATATAATCTCCTGTCATCCTCGACTAAGTCGAATAACCGTGAACGAAGATTTTCAAACCAATCGCCTTAAAATTGACGCATTCTCAAATATATAAACCATCGAAATTTCAGCTGTGATATGAAATTTATACTCATGCGTGATTATAATGATGCGACTAAACTACTGATTTTGCATAATAGCTCAAATAAGTAAACAGAAAAGAATATCAAAGCAAATTTAAAATGTTTTCTCTACAATTAGTAGCCTTTGTGAGCTGACTTACTAAAAACGAATTACTTAGTTTTGGAAATATATTCTTCATGGCGTAACGGACGCCTAAAGAAATAGCGGATTAACACCGTCGAGGTAATGTTCTGAATAAACCTCCGAAATGAGGAGGAATCATTATTTCAATTGCACTTCAAAATTATAAACTCCCCTTTCCACGCCAAGTGCCGCCGGATAATTCTTTTTAATGAAATAAAAAAGACGAGTTATAGATGCGGATCTATCGAACAAAAGGGGGAATGAAGCACATTCGGGAACACAGACAAGCTGTTCAAAACAGCCTTGGAAAAAGCATTACCCTTTCATAATGTGATTTAGAATTGCATACATCCAAACTAAGTGATGTTGGAAAAGATATCACTCGAAGCACTTTAATTTAATGGACTCCGCCATTAACGTTACCCGAGGCTATAATTAAGATGAGGCTTCTTGCACAGGCAGACTAAACCATTAACTAGAAATTTTAAGTTTAATCTTGGTTTTAAGCTCTTAACTTAGGTCGAAATAGTATTTAAATGAAAAATTACAATGAAATATTTTTCGATATCCATTTCTTGGCCGACTGTCTCCCGCAGCCCACTCAAGTGTCTCTTCCAGAAATAATTAATAACTCTTTCAATACGAGATCTGGCTCAAGTTGTATTATCCATCGCCAAGCTAGGTCGATCGATACCTCTCCAAAAATGGTACTTCTCCTATTTTACGATCATTTAATAAAAGTACGAAGTTACTACCTAAGGAAACAAAGTTTTCTTATTTAGTATTTGGTACTTTTCAACTAAATACTTGGTATAAGACAAACGTGGTTATGGATCGATACATGATGTACATTCGGTCACCTTCACTATGGAAGAAGTGACCAACTATCTCAGCCACAAAAGCTCCACTAATTTACCTATCTTATGAATGACATTAGTAAGGAAAGTCCTCCGCTAAATTTTAATATGGAAATTTTGCATGATGTATGAATGACATATGCAAAACACTTCATGATTGCAAAATTGAATTCCGCCATTAATAATAACTGAAAATCCTCGCAGTGATTGAACATTATTTTTAATTACGTGAATTCGAGCACTATACTATATTTCAAAGAGGGATTTCTTCTGCTTCTTATTCTGAAATAGTTCCTCTTTCTATTTCGTTTCCTCTAATACATTTCTTTTTGAGGATCCTGCCTCGCTTGAAATTAACCGAAATGATTGAAATTGATAAAATATTCTTCAAAGTCAAATAGACGAATTACCTAGAAAGTAAGACACGTCTGAATTTCCGCAGTGCTCTCGTAAAGTATGAGTGAAAATCGGTATAAAGAGCACGTATGATTCGCCATTCGAACAAAACACGCGAGAAAAGGGTATGTGAAGGAAGGAGAGAAGGGAACAGAGAGAAAGGGTTGCGTAGAAAGGGCCCCTCGAAAACCCTTCGCCCAGACTTTACACAGTTACATTATTTACAAAACGGATTGATTATCCCAGGTTCCTATTCAAATTAAGGTGTAAATTTTGCATACCTTAGGCAAATAATTCAAAACTTTACAATCCAGAGAGAAATATTCATGAAGGCAGGGCGTGGATGGGCGGTGGGAGGAAGCCATTTGGCTGTGGGGGAAGGAAGGTCTTAAGGCCACCGTAAAGACAATACTCGAGCCTTACAAGGAAGGAGAAATTGGAGATTAGATTTATTTCTCTCGGGAATAGGTTATTCAATTAATCAGAATACTCTATGAAATGCCTTCAATTATTCTACTCTTAAGAAATTACTCGAGCTGATTAAGAAATCACTTCAGTTTTCACTATTAGTTCATAAATTGTCCGAATTAAAGGACTAAAGATGTTAAAATCTTCGATTTGAAGAAAATATTTAGAAAGAAAATTTTACACACTGTATCTTTAGCAACGTTTTTCAAAGTCGAATATTCAGTACAAATATGTTTCTCGTTATGCATTAAGGCGCTGAAATAACATGTAACTGTTTCAAAATGTGAATTAGTTATTGCTATGTATTCCTTTATCCGCATGTAAAAACGATCTTTCGAAAAGGATCAATGACTAGATCTCGCTGATTGACAAATTATACAAGCAAAGGATTATTGTTGTCAGAGTAAAATTTAGTTTATATTACTAATAAATATGTAATAAAAGTTATACAATGAAAATAACCGACTTATTACGTTCATTTTTAACGAATTAGACGCACGACAGTACAGAGAGCGGTCGCAGTTTTAACTATTTTTATCGTATTGCAAGCTTTACTTCAGTTGTTTTTATAGTTAAATATCTCGCATCACGAAAGGCATTCAAGCTTACCTTCCTTTGCTTTTGAGAAAGTTTCACCTGAATATAAGTCAAAGAAAATCGTAACATTACCGAGAATCATTAACTACAATACATGGCCTTCTTTAACCAACCAACGAATCGTAATTTTCGCACATGTACCTTTCAATAAACAAAAGATTTGCATTTAAAATGTAAACTCGTTGGGAAGAGTCGAATTATATAAGAACGCCCTTCGGAATAAAGTCCGGAAATATTTCGTGATGACAAGAAGGGTTAATTCTCCATAAAAAGCAAAAAGAGAATTATTTAAGAGATCTTAATCCCCAAACAAGCGGCAGCACAAAGAATGATTTAATTTTAAATAAATACGTAGAAGACGTCGTGAAGAATTGTCACGGAGTGGAAGCAATGAATCGTCCCTTAAATATGAACTCTAATGCGACACCCAAAGGCTGAGCGAGAAGACAAACAGAGGCATCTTCAGCCAGAATAATTTGCCCAGTGCAGGTGGGACATTCTAAGGGATTGAGGTTTGAACCCCCGCCACTCCATAAAAACAAACTAAGTTAAGCCGACGAGAGTACCATCCCTAAATATTAATCCCTTCCGTAATTAATGCTCAGCGTATGATTTTAATCGCATCCTTAAACTAAATATTCCTCTCTTATCCCAAATCCTACTGCCTCAATCTCCAAATATTTGTGAACTGCAAATATATTTCTCTTTGAGCAATACTTGAGGCTATTTTTAAAGGGTAAAAGATTTTTAGGTTTTGTTTAAAGGGAAAAGTAGTAGCTTAGGCTTGCATTCCCTTTAAAGAAAGAGGATAAAATTATTAGAGAAATAAGACATTTGGTTAAACTGACGCTGAAACGTACTAAGTACAACTTTGGATGGCTCTAAATTACACGAATTAATTATAAACGATCAGAATTCAATTTTGCTTCAATGGACGCCCTTAGTTTTAATAAAAAAATGGAAAAAAGAATATGTAAGAGAGGGAACTAGAAAGATAAGATGCCTCGATGCCAGTATCATGTGGAATGAAGAACGACCAAAAATATTAAATAAACTGAGCGAATACTGTGCCATATTTTATTCACGAATTCCAAGAATTCTCTTATTAACGTGTGTTAGAGATAATTTGGAATTTTTAAGATTGAGGTTGTGTTTTGTTTAAAATGGTTTTAACCTGCAGAGAGAGAGACAGAAAACATGTTAACATTTTATTAAATTTGTTTCATTATTCATCGTTAAAATTATTATATTATAATATTTAATATAATTAAATTAAATTAATTTATATTCATATTTTCTATTCTTATTGAACCTTCTGCACTAATGCTTTTAAAGAAGTACTTTTCTGCATACATTTTAGACTTCATAAGTTTCTTTACATAACAGTTTTACGTGTTGAATTATTTAACTGTTTAGTGTTTAATTGAATGAATTTCCCATGTCAACATAATTCTAATTAATCTGATTCATTAGTTTTGAATTGATAATTATGATACACAAAGGTGTCTTACGTACATACTGTTACATATATATGTATTTATGTCATGAATGCATTTATGTTTGTAACTGGGCTCTGACCCTAATGAACGACTAAATAAATAAATTTCTATGGCATAAAATTCTAAACTTCAGACGAATATTCTAAAATTGGAAAGTCGTTCTTCTTTTATTTCTCATCCCTTTGGAAGACGATTTATCCTTCGAACTGATGCATTTCAACCGCAATAAATGCAACGTATTTCACTGGACGGGTGTATTTCCCTATTACTGCCTTAATAATGCACATTCTCAATGAATCCATTCAGCAACGGCAAAAGAAAAGAGCCCATAAATGGAAGTTTCACAGGTAAAATAAGAATTTCCGATAAGACTGCACGAAAAAGAGACGAGGCACAGAAAATAAGACGAATTTACGGGAGAAATACATTATTCGGGATCTTCACGTATATGAATTATTCAGGTCCCTCTCAAAACTATTAAAGAGCGGAAAAGTTGAGATTATTAAATGGATATTTTCAAAGTACTATACATGGTGCTTCATTTTGACAGAAATAAATTCAAAAGTAAGGGTTTTATGCTAATAGAATTGAATTTTGAGATTACAGTATTCATCCTAATCTATGAAAATTTCTTGTTTTAACTACTTTTAGAGAAATTCTAAAGATGCAAAATTTTAAAGGGAGGCTCTCTATCTCCGAAGGCGAACTAACCTGATTAAAGTTTTAAAAATTGTACGGCTGTTAAAAAGTGCCTCCGGATAGCCAAGTGGGTAGCGCGTGCGATACCATGTGCGATACCTGATGAGAACTTACATGCGAAATGAAGCACTTCTAAGAATCACCACGACTCATAAAAATTTCATACTTATAATACCATATGCCCAAATAAAGGAATACTATTAGAATTATTTAGCGATCGCCAAAGTGATAGAACAGGATTCGTGAAGGAGTAGATCGACTGAAGAACACCAGCAAAGGGAACACCTTTCATAATTTACACAATTTAAAAATATAAGATCAGACGGTTTGTAGAAACAGGAAAATCAAGTTTCAATACGGGTAACATTTTCTAACCTACGTTTAAAGAGTCTGAGTTGGTTGAGTCAATTCCGACAAAAACAATTTTTAAAACGGGCTTTTACTTCATGGAATGATAGGGTCCATTATTATAGTGCACCATAGTTCTCGATATTTTTCTAACTTGGGATGGCAACTGCGGGTTTCAGATCTGCACCACTATAACCAAATATGTATTTTAAGTTGTAATTCTTCTGATTTTCCTCATTTCTGACGAGATGACCTTTGTAACTCCACTTTAGAGTTTATAACGTCCAAAATGACTGATATGTTTGTGAAAACTAAAATTAAATGCTTCCGAAATAGTGAAGCGAGCGCTCAATTGGACTCAAGAGATGAGACCTCGCTTCAGAGGGAATCCTATGAATGTATGTACTATGAACAATCAATGAGAAGTTCTCAATCTTCACTCTCATCGCGTTTGACAACCTTTCGTTTAGAAGAGCTTGTTTTACTTAACGACTGTCAACTACGTTGCTAAGCGGGAATCAATAATATCTGAATTTCAGCCACGACCTCAAGTTGCGCCGGAATTTAGCGCACTTCTCATAATTAATAAATATTTTAACCTTTACAGTATTTAAGATTATTTTCTCGATAATTTCCTTGTTATTTTGCTCGGAGGACAGCCTCATTCGTTTTTCACATTTTCGACGACGCAAAATCCGCCAAATTCAACACCTTCATTTTTCGCGTCGCTCAACACGCCAAATTTTAAATTTACATCAGCCGAACGCTGGCGCATTTATTCCTCTCCAGGAACACTTGTTAATTAACGTACGACTTCTACAAATTAACAATTTTCGTTTTCTTATCGTCCGCGGCAGTGCGCTGCACTCGGCTCACATCTTCCCAATTAAAATCTTTCGGATTTCGAGAGAATGACAACAACAAGCGGGGAGTAATTAAAACTTATAAAATAGATGACGGATGAAATGCGTGCGAGGCGTTACAGCAGCGCCAACGAGGGCTTCAACCATCGGAAGATTCGAGGGATTTCCGCATTGGACTCTTATTTGATACTTTTCCAACTTGATTCTATTCCAGTTCGATTCAATTCCCTTAAGACATCCGAATGTTAAGTTTTCATTCTCCAAAAAATAAGCGAATCGATTTCTTCTCTCGAATGAGATATTTCAGAGGAATCCCCTAGAGAGCCGCTCTATATATTACGATAGTTCCCTGCGACTGCCCTAATGAGAATAAATAATAACTTGGGTCGGAATGGCGCGCGATGCATTCCGCCAGAATTCTTCGACAGTTAAAGGATATTCGCTAATGAAATATTATTACCCGGATATTTAACTATTCTTGTTTATAGAAATGAATATCGTTCATTAAGAATCGCGGAATTTAATTATCCATCCATATCATTCATAAGTTATCACACTGATCGGGTTCTGTTTCTCAAATAAATGTACAATTATTAAAACAGTAATAATGAAAGTTTCCGGGAAGAAATAATGGAAATCAGAGTTGGCATAATACGTTCTTAATTAAATTTAAGGAAGATAATTGCTGTGATACTCATAAATTTGTTTCCGAAAAGTAATGAAACAGAGACATGAAGGGTACTTGTTAAAACTCCTCATTAGGGAAAAATAAATTTCCATAAATTACGGCAATATTCAATAAGGAGGAGAAACACAATTCAAACCTATTTTTCGTAGCAGTCGTTAAAAATGGAACTAATCGCTTAATTTTCTTGATTGAAATATCTGATATTATTAAATTTTGAATGAAAAATTCTATACGCTAGAAAATCTTGCGTAATTAACTATACTTAAAATTCAACTACGGAGCCGTTACGCATAAAAGCAGAGCATTATCACAGAAAAGAAGCAACTGATGAGAAAACTCTGATCCAATTTGGATTTAAACACTCATTATATACTTCAATCGACAGTTTAATAACCAAAAACCAAAATTTCTTTTTCATTACTGATATTGTAGTTTCTTACAACAGGCGCAACGATAGCATAAACAAATCATTTGCGTGGAGAGAAAATGCCGATAAAGGCCCTGTAATTCCTCGAAGATAAGGAAGAGGACATCTGCTGTTACCTATGACATATAAAGCATTCCCAAGATACGGATCAAATGTCAAAACATCCGACAACCATCTCCCGCCGTAATACGTCACTCACCAAATGCACGAATCGGCGACATTTTATGCAAAATAAAGCGGCAAAATTGAAATTACCAAGTGCTCGTGAGGCGAAAAAGATTCGACGAGGAGATATCGCCATTTCGCAAGATTTCGCCGGAGAAAAAAGCGACAAAAGACAGTAGCATTTTCGACTTTCTCTTATTGTCTCGACGGTGAAAACGGAATGCGTAATACAGGTAAGGATTTTGTGGGCGGCCATCCAGCGCTGCAACCGGAAGCTAGTAAATCTTTCGGGCGGGAAAAAAATGACTGCGATGAGGCGGGGTGTATATCCTCGAAATAAAATATGACAAACGAGGATAAGGAGCATGACACACGCCCACGTGGGGTAGTCTAGGCGATGCATCGAGGGTAACAAAGGAAAAGACATTTCTACCATTGAAGACGCCTACGCGATGCAGAAGAATCTCAGCTCCACCCACATGCAATCGTTCGCCCATTAATTCCCTTATCTCGGGTCGATAAAAATATCTTTGATGCGCAGTATGGACCGTTAATATCCGACGCCTGACTCATTACCTCTGGATCGTCTTTTACATGCATTTTCGCCTCGCCTACAATGTTTCCATCTTCCCCTTCTAAACGGAATTTATGGCCTAAAACTCTTTAAATAACTCTAATTACCTCGCATGCCGTACTCCTTTGAGACGATGAAATACAGTTATCTGTTGCAGAAAGCCAGCGAACTCTACAATACGGAGAGAACATAACTCATAACTATCCCGAGCAGCTTTTAATTTCTACTCGGTACACTTACACGTGCATTTACTTGAGATTCTGAGGATTTTCTGAATCAGCGCAAGATTTCTTCTTTTGTTTAGTCCGTCTTAAAAGGAGACTGTATTTTCATTATTTAGGAACATTTATAAAGGGAAGAACTAAGAAATACCGTAATTTCGCTTTAACATTTACCTACAAGAAGCGTGAACGCATGAATATTTCTAAGCCATTACTGACTGAACTAAATTCAAAATTAAACGCAATGACTGATAAAAGCTGAATAAAAAATTGAATTTAATCGGTCTTAAATTAAAATACTCCGCGTCTTATAGACTTCATTTAAAAAGTCCAAATATTTATGGAGGAACGGCTTGTCTCCAATTTTGCTATGGAATTTGGAAACAAATAAAGAAGTAAATGATTGCACATAGTCTTGATCCTTACCCGTTAAAATAGGCGAAAAAAAGAAAATTCTATGGATAAACTGGAATACGAGGAAAACGAAAGAATATCAAAATGATCCAGTGAACAAAAATAGTGACTTAGTGTCAAATCTTATGAGGAAAATGAAAAGCAATGTGGCTGAATTTTATAACGTATAAATGAATTTGAATACACACGAGGAATACTTATAAGGCGGAAGCTAGTGATAAATTGCTGGATAAAACCGCCTCATTATTTTAATGAGTATATTTTTAAGTTCCAGAGCAGAAATACACGTTTGACGAGGCTTTCATTCATGATTGTTCGAATACAAAGGAAAAAGAATAGAGGACAAAGAACAGGATTAACTGCAGTATGAGGACTGCAGCCGAAGGAGTTTAATTTGTGCAGAAGAAATATAGAGCATTGCTTAAGCAACTCAATTTCAAAGCCAAATATTGGCAGAGAAAATCTACAGCAAAATTTCATAAAAAAGTACCACATAAAACAAACTTGGCCAAATTTTCAACATCATAGAAAAGATGCGGCCAAATATTTCGTCACTTCGAAGACAGTGATCGGGGATTCTGAACTTTGCCCCGGTCTTTTTAACGATTTCCGCTAATGTTTCTTAGAAGTTCAACGGCCGCTGGAACCTGTCCGAATTGGCACTTATTCAAGCAGAAATATTATTGGCATTTTTTGTCCTCCCTCGCACGACCCTAGCAATTTTGATTTGTAAAAATATTCCAGACATTCTGGGAAAGGCTAACGTTGGCGAAGACCTTTTCAGCGGAACGAAATTAGCAGGCCGCGCCTATAAATTGGCCGGAATGCCAAGTGCGAAAAACGGCAGCCAGAGGAAAATTATAAGTGCGACTCTAAACCTTGTTATTTTTTCGGCGATACCAAGAATTAGTTGGCGATGGATTTATCCGCTGAATTTCACCTTTTCGTCCTTAGAGATGCATATTGTATTCGCGCTATTAATGTGAAGAAAAACCGAGGAAATCGGCCTTCTTGAATTTCATTTCGGAAATCCCAGCGATCTTTACTTGAGAATGATCATAATGGTTGATATTTTCTCGGCGACCTTTAAAACCACCAACTAAATCATACGGAATTTGGGCGATATCCAGATGTATTTATGGATTAGTGAAATGGCGCCAGAAGGTAAGGTAAGTGAAAAGACAGCGTGCCGATCGAAATCCGCAAGCGATGATCATATGCAATTATTTTGTATAATCCATTGAAATGTAGTTTGGATAGCTTTGCACATGAAATTATTTATGTAAAAATCAATGCATCATTTCTTCTGCTTTTTCATGTGTGATGCGTTATTTCGCAACTGAGTAAACCCAAAAAAAAAAAAAATTGAGCAAAATTTTTAATGAAAAACGATAGGTCAAGGGAAAGAAATTTTGGAGATTATCGAATTTTTAAATTTTAAGATTATCGTATTTGCTCTGATTTGAATAAATTAAAAGAGTTGATGTTATATTCGCGTAAAGATGCACAGCAAAAAGAATCCTAGCTAAATCGAAAATGACATATTTTACCGGCCGCTGCGGCCGAGGTCTTCGATTGTCTAATAGGATTCTTCTGCCTACGGAATGGTTGTGTGCGTGGATTTTCCGACAAGAGTCGGCGTCAGGAAGGGCTATAGAAGTCAACAAATTCATTATTAAAATCGTAAATGACGGGGCTTAAAAAGCAGATGAAAATATAAGTAAACATATACCAAAGAAATTCGGACTTAATAAAGTCTGATGGGAGCAGGAATCGAACCCTGGATCTTAACTGGTTAAAGCCATTTTCTCAATCCCTTTATGGTTTTGTTTGGCCGGCACTTCCACGAGATCATAGCGTGGACGAAATTATACTTCCCTTGCATACAATGTTATCGAAACTTATTATTGCTCTGGTCGGATACTTTACTTGGATAAAGCAACCTCCCGGATAGAGGAAGTTCCGGGATCGACTCTCGGTCCCATCAGGCATTTTCAAATCAAAAATCCTTTTCCGAGTGTACGCCCTTGTGTGTAAAGAGACATCTTTTTCTAATAAATAAACACGTTACTGAACTTCCCATGGGATAAGTGGAGTAGGAGGATATTCAAAAATTGGATAACTGTAAATTAACATTTAAGAGAAATAGTCGACGAGTTACAGTATTGAAAGATATGCTAAGAGGTTATATGATATATACTCTTTAAGCCGATTGGCTATTGATTAGAGTTATTATTTTAAGTAAAAGACGAGCAAATTCAAGAATTAAATTTTTAGTATTCCCCGAATTATAACAACTAGCCGATTTTCGGATTTTGCAGACATTTATGCGATCACGATATGAAACACGTCTTCTTCTCGGTGTAAGTTGAGTGGATTCTTTTGATATAAATAAATATACGTTGCACACTTGACTCATCCAAAATATGTGATCACCCTCTTACATTCTGAAGTTCAATGTTTTATGTATTCTCAGTAAGAGCACGAAAATTTTTATCTCAAATCAATATGGCTCAGCAGCAACTCAAGGAAGTCAATGCAGAGTTAAATTTAAAATAGAAGAAAGGTTCCACAAAAAGTCACACAAATAATGTCTCGGATTCTAAAAAGTACGTTCGATTTAATTTCATTTAAAAATGACATCGATTGGAGTCAAAAGGTGTTCTTGATACGAACATTTAATAAAATATTATTTTACGGAAAAAGATAATCAAAGAATTTGCATTATTTTAGAAGTGACTTCATCGATGCGAAAAAATTCACTTATTTACAAACAAAAATATTAGTTTTATTGGTAAATTGACGAAATGTCACCAAATCAATATACATACGATTCTTTTTTTTTATCTAATTAAAGAGTAATTTCGTAAACGAAACTTAAAGGCTTATCGTATATATTCGATATTCAGAAGCAATGCCATAATATTGAAATAAAAGTTAATTTTATTTCAAAGTCCCATATCATTCGATTTCTATAGTAATAATGGCAATGGAAGTTCAATCTATCGCGAATAAAGCATGAAGTATCACATTCAATAGATATACTTTAATAATTCACGAATTTCAATGTAAAATGTGTATATGAGAATTCCTTAAAGATATTTATCGGAGGAAAGCTTTAACAAGGGACGAGTAGCAACATCTCCTTAAATTGAAGCGGATGTGTAGAATTCCTTGATTGCCTCTTCTTGGAAACAGAGACTCGATTCCTGGAACTCATAGGAAGCGAAACGAGAGAGTTCAGATTATATCACAGAAATTCTTCGTAGAAAAGCCAGACGGCTTTACTCTCTATGTTTTGCTTTAAAGGTAAAATTCCTTTGAAAGTGCAACGTATTGTTTGGATAAACGTGCACCAAAACATTCTATATTAAAGAGACCTTGGGAGCATTTCTATCGCAAATAAATTGAGAGAGAAAAGGAGACCAAGGAATTAAAGGTAAATTAGGCCAACTATTCCTTCGAATATCTACTTTATTATCAAAGAAAGATGATACTTACTCTTTTTCGAAAATCAATGGGGAAAACAGTGATGTGCCTGGAGCATGAAAAAGGACCAACCGATGATGTTTCTACCAGAATATTCAGCATCCTAAACAAAAAAGAATGAAAATGAGATCACAGCTGTCAATCGGCATCAGTAAAGGCGGTTTAATATACAACTCACATTAGTAAATGCCTTGAATTTAAAGGATAAATTGAGGAAGGGTTTTTAAGTGACCTTCAGAAAAGGAAATAAGGCTAGCGTTAGGGACATATTTTTATGCCTTATGCCGGAATCATTCTTACATTTATACACTTTTATTTTATCTATAATTTATGACGTTCATAAATAATAAAAATTTCAATAAATTTAATAGTAGTATGGATATTTAATATTGCTTATAAATAGTAATTTAATTAAAAGGGTGATTATAAAAAGATGTAGAGAAAAAGACGCATCATTGACGGAAGGTTTTTCCACCTCATTCTTTCCCAAATCAAATATGATGATAAAATCAAAATATAGGCAAAGAAACGGATCACAATCACATCGGCTTACCGGAAGATAATTTTCATGTAGGAATTTACATCATTCATCTGCCAACAGACGTATAAAAGGGAAGCAAATCAAATACATGACTGGGAATAAACAACCAGAACCTACAAAGAATAATGTTTTCATATCCGGAATAAAAGAAATAATTCAAAAAGCTATAATATTTTACGTGACTTAAAAAGATGTCAATGAAAATATTTGATGAATATATTGGCAGAAGAAAACCAATATTTGAGATCGCAAAGAAAATTGTTTATTTCCGAATGAGTGGAAATTCATAGAGATAATTTTGAATATAGTTTTGCATCTATAAATTGGATATGATGAAAAACTGTTCATCTTTGACTATAGTCATGGTTCATTGAATGCGATTATAATAACTGATTCTCAAAAATCTATAAACTTTAAATAAGTTTCTTAGAGACTGGATTTTCAATTTTGTATATTTCTGATAGCTTTATTTCGAATGTTGGATTGATAATCACCGTTCCAAAAAGGATAGAATTCTCGAATGAAAGAAGTAGCTTCCATAACACAGATATATTTCCGAGTAAATTGCTTTAGAAAATTAACATGCCTGACTTGGAAATAAAAATTTAATCGATAATTAAATTTATAGATTTAAAATATTCAGCTTCTTTATTAAATGAAAATTTGGCAACAATTAACAATTTAACAAAATACACAATAGTTTTTCCGACCATAATTATAAGATTGAACGGATTAAATGTACCTCTTTTCATAATAGAAAAAATGAATTGGGTATTGATAATAACTGAAGTTTCAAGTTGAAATTAATGCATGTATTGAAAATGAGAAAATGCGTTTATTAATTTAAATTATGCAATTTCTTGAGATATCTGAAAAACACTTAAACAACTGCAAATTTTCCTGTATCATGAAATGCCTATTATTCAATTGCATGATAAATGCTACAGTTTCTTTGCGATGCAGAAAACAGTTTTAATGAAATGCAAAGGATTTTCATTTGTAAATATATTTTTGAATATCAAAAGTTTTGACATTTGAAGGATAAACTAGTTCATTAATAATGTATCAGGGGTGTCAATCAAATGTTAAATTTAAATGTTAAATTCCTCAATGAAAGTAATTCTGAACTATTTGATAGCAATTATCGGACAGCACAATAGATATACGTCATTATCACGTGCCTTCCTCCCGACTGGGGCGAATGCCATTCTATTCACGAATTGTCGAGAAAATTATAGCAAATCCATATTCCACGCAGATTTAAGTTTGTCATGGACTGCTGTTTCTATATTCTCAGATAATTTTCATTCATCATATTCTTTCAGCTGCCTTATAAGTTGCTCTATGCTATGAGTATCCTAAAGGCTAACATGGAAATTGTAAAAATCAGAGCGTTCTAATGAAGGAAAAGTATTTTCTCGATGGACCGGTTTCGTTGATTAAATATGACCGAAAACCCCGTATTTCACATTTTCTCATGTCCAGACGATTAGACGCTACATTAATTCATCAGAGTTAGCGATAATTATTCGTAACTTTCATCAAATCACAGAATATTTGAAGGTGAGGAAACTGCGATAGTATAAACCGGCAATATTCTCGTCGTGTAGTATCATTGCATTCCCGCGTATGAGACATGTTTTCACCAAAAAGTTCGGTTGAAAAGTAATCTTATAAGAGGAAATATAACTTAGTATTCGCAGCTCTTCGAAACAAACCCCCATGACTGGAAAAAAGGGTTAAAACGGAATATCTTGGGATGAACATTGTCGCTTTTTATCAATCAGAGGACAAAAGTCACGCTTGGAAGAATCTAAAAGCCGCGTTCGAGAGTGCTTTTCATTTTCGCCAATTTCACGGAAGACGAAACACAGAGGAAATCGTTAAGTCGATACCTTTCCAAGTCCCTTTAGATTAATGCCATTACGCGCACTTCCTCCTGATTGAATGTTTTCCTACATTACGGGAATCATGCGGTGATAAGACCGATATCAGAGCTCTGCGAAGTAAAAACATATTCTCTAAAAATTGCCGGACAAATAATTAAATTCGCGTGTCGCGGATAACGACACATGTTCCCTGCAATGATTACCTAAAATGAGTTCTGATTTTAGAAGGAACAATTTAAAATATTGCAACCTATCGCTATTTGGAAATAAACTTCAAATGGTCATATTAATCATTTTTCTAGAGAAATTGAATCGTAGAAGGAAAATTACAAATCGTCAATTTACATCATATGCCAAGAAGCTCTTCGAAAAAATATTGAAGCGCGGAATTAATTTACTTTTGCATAAACTACACACTTATTTAATGCCTATTATTTAAATTTCTCACAGAATGAAATCTTTTGCAATGATATTCAAAAGCCCATAAAAACCCACAGCTGAGCGAATTTGGGGGATTGGATTATTACTTTCAAATGATAGCAAATAGATCAGCTACATAACTATAGTACTTCATAGTCCATGTATTCATATTGATGAATCACGAAATTAATTAAAATATTCCACTGAAAATGTTACTCTTCAGTTGTGTGTCTAAAATATTAATATAAAGCGGAAAATGTTCTCCTGTGATAAAGTAAGAGATTATATTCGTTTACCTTTGAATGAATTTCGGACAATTTGGATGAATGGAGGCTTCACTTGCTGCCTAAAATTTTCATCTTCATTTACCTCTAAAATATTCAACTACTCTTCAAAAGAGAAGGAATTACAGCACGAGGAAAACACATACGTTTATCTCAAAAATAATTACATTGAATTATCATAATCATACAGTCTGATGAGCCTTAGTTTTTTATCTTAGGCATAGGTTGTATCACGGAAAAGCAATAGAATTGTGAAAGGCAATTATGAAAAAAGATTCTCACGGTCATCGCAGTCGCAATATTACAACAAACAATTGATTGGCATTCTGGAATCAAAATTAAAGCTTTCGACTAAATGATATTATAATTCGATCTTTCCACGTAACTAAAGCCAAAAACAGGAATATTTGTAATGTTCCACGACCAAATTATTTCCCAGCTTCTGTGTACGATCCCCTGACAAAGAAAGCTCAAGTTTACATCTTCAGTGACAGCTCTAAGCGGGCCCGATGAACTTTCACTTGTGAAATAAACCATATTCTTTGACAAAGGATCCGATAAAGTTGAAAAGTCTCATCTTGGACGCGTTAACTAACCAGGCGTCGAAGGTAAATGGTGTTGCGAAGACAGATAATCAATGCAACGGAAGAAAAAGGAAGAAGAAATCTGTCAAAAACAGGAGACCATTATTTTATCAAAATATCCTAAATATAAAACTGGAAGTGAAAGATGAAAAAGAGGAGAGCAAAAGAAGTGCGCCGTCAACACAGAATCTGACACATTCTTTGGTAAACGAAAAATCTCAGTTCCATAGCAACTCATTTCATTCGATTCACAGAATCAAAGAAGCGTCAGGAAGCAGCAATTTCATCTTTGAAACATCCCTCGTACCCATTCTCTTGCTGGTTGACCCACAATCGTTTCATTTTAGAATCACTTATTAACCACAAGCTACGCTTACTGAGTTTTTCGGGCGAGCAAAAGATAACCGGAAAAGATTGCAGGTTCCTTCAAATTTGACGATCTAGGTAGATATGGAGCATCTATAACAGTGCCTATTCAATGTCCGTGTCATTTGAGGTAATAAAATCTCACCTATTCTTCATCACGGAGCGAAAATAGCCTCATTAAAAGTCGCCATTGGGTACAGTTCTAACATCGGAATCATAAAATTATTATGATTCTTAGTTTATATTCGTAGGTTTCAACTGTAGTTCTTATTTACAATCCTGACCAAAAAAACTGGAACGCAGCATAGAAATTCTGCTGATTTGGGCTTTAAAAAATTGGTTCAATAGAGTATTGTTGAAGTCATTCACAGAATTAATTTTGATATCTGAAAAGATTAAGCTCAACTTTGTAGAAAGGTGTGATATCCTGGAAGAAAACATTCATTTAATAATCTGTTGAAGGTTTAATTACAAGGTTTTCTTCCAACAATTTACTTAGCAGTTGCTTTTCTTTTCCTCTTGGTACCACGAAAGTAGAGAAATTCCCACGAAAAGGAGAAACATCCTCTTGAGTTGCCATTTTAAGTTATATAAAATGCTGCGACCAGAACTTTCCCACACAATGTACGATGATACAGATATAGAATGAGTGGCATAACTTTGAGAGTTGGTAGACATGATCAAGTGAACATCTATTATCTTGCACTCCGAAGGATTAAAATAATTCACTAATTTAATTATTACTAACGAATATTTGTCTCACTAAGCCAATCCAATAATTCGATTATTTTGATCGATTCCTTAAATCACTTCCTTATTATATAAGATGCTTGCAACCAAGTGGCAACCTACCAAGAAAGTCCAATTCATCAATTACTTTTCTCCCAAAAGTGGACGGGAAAAAATTACCGCATCTCGGATTTAGATTAAAATAAAGAGCTTAACTCCGGAACTCATCATCCCCGAATGCATTAGTTATTTCGACATCTTCGTTAATATCAAGTGCATAATTTTAGGCGCGGAGGAAGGAGCCAATTACCTCTTGTGCAGACAGCCCATCCTCTTCCGAACCTATGACTTCTATGTAAGAAAGTGCTCCAAAGTTCTGCCTTCACATACCTCTGCACTCTCTAATTATAAGATCCGTAAATAAAGGGAGAGCGCCGTGCGGGCCATTTCGGAACTAAATTGTGCGGGAGAAAAATTATTGGATGGAAAGGGGAAGAAAAGGAGATGGATGGAGAATACGATTGCTACATTACGTAACATTTGGCCAAGACATACTTCCTCCTGCTACAAGAGATATTTCGACATTTAATAATTCAGAAGAATTACATGAAAGCTTACTATAAGATGACAGCGTCGGAGTCTAAATTAAAACTTAGCAATTCTTCCGCTAGGGGGAACTCGAGAGGAAGGGTTTAATTTAAAGACGCAGAATTTTCATCTGAAGTAAAATGGTTACCTTGAGAGAAAGAGAAGACAACCAAATTCTATAGTTATTTACTGTAAGAGAGGCTTTCAAGTTATTAGTGCTTTCTATAAGGATTTAATGAGATGCTTCAGAAAATAGATCTCCAAATATAACATTCCAAGGCTATCCACGGATAGTTTTTTGTTTCACCAAAACGCTAACATTGCGAAATCGTGCTATTTTCAGATTATTTGCAAATTTCCTTCAATTCAACCATTATGAGATTGGAAGACGTCATAAGAACCATTTATTTACCATTATCTTACGGCAAATGCCCATTTTACAAAAGATAATTTAAAAACTACAAAAATTAAAAAATAATAACTCTGCAATCAAATGTTTGTGTTATTGGTTCGATGAAAAATTATCCACAACTTAATCTTTCGCACATACGAACAGTTACTATTAAATTTAAAAATCAGGCCTATGCAGTAAAGGTTATTTTATTATACCGAATAATCCTATTTCAAATTGCGATAGAATTTTAATAACACTGTCAGTGGCACCGTTCCTTGGAAAACTCACCAATCTGACTAGAGGATTATGTAAATGAGATTCTTTGTCAATCTTCGTCTTTCAACAATTCTGCCTCATATCTCTGTTTTCCAGCCTCTGATTGCAGTAGTTTTTTATATGATGATTTTATTTGGTGAAAAAAAACTTTAAGACTCTTGCCTTTAGTTTGTTTTCAATCTTCGTAAAGATCCTCACGTTTAGAGCTACCGTCACCAAATGATGTATCTCGATCAAAAAAATAAAAAAGGAATTCATGATCAGGTCGTTTCTTCATTGCGTGTATCTTTGAAATTTTTACCAACTCTTTGAACAAATACATTTTTAAACTCTTCAGATGGAACGTGCAAAATTCTGTTACTCTTTACAACCAACAGTGTGTGTATTTAAAGAGGTTTAACTATCTCTAAACTGCAAACGAGAAATCTAAACCACATGTCTGTTTTTCCTGTCTTCTTTATTCTCGCATTATGTTAGTAACGAGTATTCCGGTTTCCTTTTACAATTAACCACGTGTTCATGTAAGAAATGAAATTCCAAAGCACCTATATTTATGAATTACACTGATGTATTTTTACTAGCTGTAAACGCCTTTTCGCTTGCTCTTCTTCATATATTGTCGGCGCATCTCTTAGCCTATTGATTGCATACGCTACGGGGTCCATTGTTCAGTTGTTTATGTAGCAACAAAGGAATAGTTTTAAAATGACGCTTGGCCGTCCAGTAAAAAAGTTAAAAAAATGAACAAAGAGCAAACACTACGAAAAAAAAGGCAAGAAATTTTATTTCTGCCGTGAAAGCGGAAAAATAATTTTAGATATTTTTATGCACTGTCTTTATACAAAAAATTCGAGCCAATGTTTCAAACGATATGAAGCTCGATATTTCTTCAGGCGGGTAATTTTTTCCCGCCGATAGATCAACCTCCGATTCAGGAAACTAACCGTAAAAAAATTTCGTTTAATTATTATAATAATTCTCCTTACGATGAAGTTTAAAATAATGCACATATACTGAACAGAAGTTTGATTTCCATAAAACCGCATGGGGCAAGTGACCTTCTTCTGACCGAATCTTATTTTGCACGAAGGTATGGCTGCCGTCAGAAAAGATAAGTAGGCCTTGCGTGGCTGCATCTTTCATGCATGCACAGCGGAAGCAGACTTCTCATAAACACCTTCCTATCTCCCTGCTTTTGGTAAGACCTTAAGATGCTATCTCTTAGTAGCCAACAATAACGCTATATAAAGCTAAATTATTTCCAATATTCTTAGGTTAATAAACATTATACATACCTGTATTCTAGGTCTATATATTTTCCATGGTGTTGATGAGAGAAAGGCTACATTTCATAAACTTTCATTCCTCAAGCACAAAGATATTTACTATCTTTTCGTTTCACCCTTTTAATCCGAGTCTTCAAAGAAATATACCAAGAGGAAATTGAAAAGATGAATCCCACTTTTACGGATAGATACCTTAACCTATTCCTAATATTTCTTATTATTCTTATAAATAATTCATCCTTTAAACATGCTGAGAATTATTTACAACAACTCAATCATAAAAGGACCTCAATCACCTAATCCCAAAAATAAAAGCGACTAGCAGCCAAGAAGGTTTATGTTGAAAAGTTCACTAACATCAAAAGAATCAGGAACTCGTGATTTTTAAGCATCCCTACTTCGTTATACAGGCATCCAACTTGTATTCACATACTGGAAAATCATCTCTAATTTCAATTCATTTAAAAACTTTTCCATTTCAAGTTAGACTGAGGCTTGGAAAACTTCAGCATACCGATCAGAGAGTCCAATAATTTGGTAAACCAAAGTTACTTTCCTATTTCGGCAGCTATTCAAAGCATCGAAAATTATGATTTTCTCTCGTACGTAATCCTTGGATGTTATTATTTTGCCCCTTAAAATCTTCCGCTATTCCTTCAATTGTCCGCCACAGTTCTCTTTCAGAACCAAATAACTCCGTCTTTTCTTTAGTTGATCATGTTTTTCATAGTCCGGAACTCAACCTCCAGATATACTTGTCTTCATCGATGTCGCAGAAACTTAATGAATCTCTTCTGATTTGAATTCATATCCACCAAGAATCTACTCTCCACCGATTAGAAAAGAATGCATTTGTTTATATTGGGGTGGGCATAAAGTGATCAATCGTGACTTCACAGCAACCATCTTGAACAAATTTCATTATTTCCACAGCCGATTTCTAATTCGACACATATCGATGTATTCACATCTTTACGTGTACAACTGTTTTCCCTCCCATCTCTTATATTAAGTTTTTAAATTCTATACTTATTCACCTAAAGATGTCAACACATTAACGAAACCAATTATAAAATCCGCTGTCTAAGAGTTTTTCTTTCCAAGGTGGTTGATGAATGGGATCCCGGGTTCGATTACCGGTGCGATATTCTCTTAGCTTTCGAAACAATTTATTAAAATACTACTATAACTCGTTCCTTTTTACAATTTAAGGCTCTATTCATTGTTCTACATATCATATAGTATTTATGCACTTGGTTGCTACATTTTTGCGTTAGCTCTACTGTTTCCCATGGATTGGTCAAATATTTAGGGATTGCTAAAGAAAGCAGGAGAAGATGACTTAAGCGAAGGAATGAACAAGGAATATGAACCTGCCGAAAGATAGAACCTTCATATGTGTGCTATTTCTCAATAGATTGGCTGATTTGCTTCATTATTGTTTACAATAAAGATGGGTCAAAGTACCGTTTTAAAAGTTGAGCGACTGTTAATATAAGCAAAAGGAAGGCGTATTATACCGTGTGTAGAGGTCACATTGGAAGGGGCAAAGTAGGTCGAAATATACCGGCACCCACACAAGAGAAGAAAAAGGCGTCCGCATTCCAGTCTACACATTACCATAGTGAAACATGAGCCTACGGTCGATAATTAAGAGCGCTCACAAGGCCTCTTCTTCTTCTAAGTGACACACAGCACCTGATAGATAATGCCCACTGCAAATGTTTTAGAATTATCATTATTCTAAACTCGATACATTAAATTAACCACGACACTATGAAGTAAAGAAAAAATGAGGTATTAAAGTTCACTTTCAAGTATTTCGGAATATTTCACAAACTTCAATCATACTTCATCGGACGAAACAACCAAACAATACATTTTCAATTTTTAATATTTTTGATTGGTTCGCTAAGAAGAATTTCGGAAGATTTTTAAAATTTTTCACCTTTTCACACCTCTTTTACTAGCAAAGAGTATCAGCCAAATTAATGCAAACATTATCAATAAAATTAGCGAGTTTAGAGACAAAATGTCTCAAAAGCGCTTAAAGGAGAAAAGAAAATATTGATAACTCCTTAATCTGCCTGGTTTTTGATTGGCATACTCATCTCCATCCGAAGGTTCGTGATCATCCGTTAGTTCAACCCTAAGTATTTGTATATAGCTGCTGTAGCTGTATTTACATAAATGCATAATTATTTTCAAAGTATAGGCTAAATATGTCCCAAGAGAATAATCGGTCATTCTAAAAATGAATCGTTCGCGGAAAGAAAGGTATAGTTTAAATTTAGGAATTTGTTCCAAAATTGAATTCAGCAAATGAAAATACGCACGATGATGCGAATAATTAAATAATCTTAAACGCTCCTTTGATGCCATGGCAGTGCACAATCGATCAAAGTACCGAACGTAAGACATTGCCAAAGGTCGAAATCCTCAGAGCATTCGGCGACGACCGCGTAATAAAAACTCACCGCGGAAAAATACGAGGGAAATTTAGGTGTGGACGTGAAAAAAGGAAATTTCCGCCATCCACTCGAGTTGTCAAAGCGTTGCGAAAAGGTCTTCTAACAGGATGCAACGGGATTAATTAGATCACGCGGGAAATGCACCGCTTAAGAGGAAGGAGTTCATCAATCAGAGGAGCCTCATATCTCCCTTCCTATCTAATCTGCCGTGGATTAGGAAGGCTAAGATGAGGCAAGGGAATTAATACATTTATGTAATAAACTAGGAAGCGATGGGGGAAATCCAGCCCGCACAATGTTTTCTTACGGAGTGCGCACTTCCAATCCCAACTGTTAATAATTGTACTTGGCCAAAGTTTCCCGAGTGCGTTATAACGGAGAGCTCTCGAAACTTTCCAATTACTTGAAATTAAGGATCGAAAATTCCCATGATTACGTGTTACGAGAGAAATGCTTAATAGCGGAGCTGTCTTAGAAAAAGTTGTGATTACGCTTCACGTCCTGTTTCTATTCGTAGAATATTTATAACTTACTGGTCAAAGTATTAGTGTATATTTTTAGAAATTTCATCGTAAAATTTTATTCTTATGTAACGAAAAGTTCTACTCAATATATCGACTGATTGAAAGAAAGCCTACGGTCATGTTGAAAAATATCCGTTTCTCCTTGGGCATTATTTAAGGACAGTGATGATTTCAACGATGATATTGAATTCGATAAATTATTAAAACAGGCGATTGATAAATTTAAATATAACGCCAATTTTCGTATCTCTAAAAAAACAGACCACTCGCTAATTTTCCAACTAATTTTGAGCCGAGTTGACATTCAGTCAATTGAATCAGATCTATTTTTTCTTGTGGGTTAAATGGTGGAATAGCAGAAATATCCGTAAACTTCGTAAAGATCTTGAACTCATCTTCGGGTAGTGGTTTTTTAACTTCTTAGCATCTATTTCCGTAAAAAAAGACTTTGTCTCCCATATCTTGTTCTCAGAGCTGCACATTTTCATACTTTTTACATTAACCGTCGGCCGTAATTAAATTATCGAGCCTCTATTCAGAGAAATTGACCACTTCCGCATTTCTCCAAATCCAATCCTCAAAAATGTATTAACTCGACTTATGAGAATATTTTCGAACGCCGAAATGATACCGTCGTGTTTAAAATAATCAGATTTCTCGTGAGAAAAGACCGTTTAAGCATTACAAATCTCTCACTTCCGGCATTCTTGGGTGAACGACTAATGGAGAAATCGAACAACTTTCTTCGAGTGCCCTAATTTAAGTGTGGAATTAATGATGAAATTACTTAAGACATTATATAAATATTTCAGGCAGTTAAGTCGAAGATAACGATGTAAAAGAGAACACATCCTTACTCTTAAGCAGGACAATTTCGTTCCAACGGAGAAATTTTCTTATTCATTTTATATTCATAGTTCGCTCATTCCCAACGAAATAGTTTCCTTTTTTCCTGAATAACTGAGTAATTCATTTTCTGAAGCGGGCTTAACTGTTAGCATTTGGATTTATTTCGATTGCTCAGGACAATAAATGAAACGAAATGAGACAAAATCATGGATGTGTGAATGCAATTTATTCTGAGAAACAATGCCAATGGGACTTGGAGCACACCTGAAAATTCAGATGAGTACGGCGCTTTGGAAAACTAAAATTTGAGCTAATTCCTTACCTAGCAAATTAGGAGATGAGGTAAGAGTCACCAAAAGGGAGAATTGCGATGAATTAAGACATGGTGAGAGACTCGAAGGAGAATCGGAAATGAAAAATGCCGGACTGCAACCTAGGTCTCCCGGTAAGTTTTTAGACCACCGAGACAGACAAATCTATGCCGTTGAGAATATTATGTAAGCAAGGGTAGAGCAATCGCCCGATGATTGGGAGACTCGGGTTCGAGTCCCGGTCCCATCAGATGTTTTCCATATCCGTGTGCTCTTCCTATCTTTATTTGAGTCTGAAAAGACAGTTCCTCAGATAACCAAGTGAGGTCTCGGGTTCGATTCACTTCGTGCATCATGACGTTGTCAAAAATCTGAATCCAATAAAGTGAGATATGAAAAGGCGTGGGAGTAAATGCGCTCAGTCATGGCGATGCCTTGGCCTCCATTGGGCTCTTAAGATTTAATTATCAATCGTAAAACTACCACAGATTTCAAAGAGTGGTGGATGGAGCAATAGCTCGTGAGAAATCCTCTCCACCTGAAGATATAAAATATGTAAATTAAGAGGTATATAATCGGGTAAGAAGCATGCAGAGAATACAAGAGGTTTCTATGGTTAGCAATTTTGCGGCTGAAAATGTGCTTCTATGAAGAAAATTGACGATAAAATGTATTTTTTGGACTCGCAGCCGTGTATAATACATCGCCATATCCTCTAAATACAAATAAAATAATTAAATACCTATAAAATAATCATATTAAACGACTTCGACTGACTATTCAGACCCTTCGTACATCTGAATCTTTGTCGTATAAAATTAAAAGGATTTGCTTTGACACTTTTCTGTTTTGCATTTGCGCTGCATCACGAGTCTGATTCCCATTTTGTCGAATAATGCAGCAGAAAAATGAATTTTTTATCTCTAATTTGGAACTGAGACAGTAAAGATTCCTTCGAGGAAGCTTTCTAATTTCATTCTTCGTGATTTAGCTAAAGGATAGCTATTTCAATCCAAACCCAAATACGTAATGTAAGGTAGACCAATATGTCCGATTAGACTATTTCAGGCGAAATAACGAGTAGATAGTCCCACTTTTCATTTACCCCTTTTCTGGATTAAATACAAAGTAGGTACATAAAAACATGAATTCAGATTTAAACATAGTATTCATCGAATTAGGAAAAGCATCTGACTGGGAAAGCTAGCAATTAATACTTCATTGAGTTCAAAGTAACTCATAATTAGACATCTATTATAACTATTTGACACAATGTAAATCACTGAACTCAAATTATGAAAAAATAGCTTCAAAAAGGGACTAAGAGTGAAAGCTCATCTTATAGAGAATCTATTATCATAGCAAAAGGACTTCGGATCAGAATTAGTTCTGGTCGACCTGGGAAGATTCTTCAGAAGGTACGTACAAAACCATCCTTCTAAACAATCGCCCTAAGACAGACAAAGCCTCGACTCAATAAAATTTGATGTGATCAACAAATGAATCCTATTTTTCTTCTGCACTCTCGAGTGGACAACCAACATTTAAAAGTTACGACGGAAAAGAAATAGCCTCACCATTTTCTCCTCCATGAAACGTTGACTTCTTCAATCGTTCTCAGACTTCTGTTTCCCTATGCTAATGAAAGAAGAAAAACCCCATACACTTCCTTCCTCAGTAAAGCGGCCCTCGATAATCAGATGTTATTTAAATCAGTCCAAAGAAAAATCGCAACCCACGATAAACCGCAAAAAACGGTGCGAAAACGCAACATCTATCCATCGGAATATCTCTGAATATATTGCGATTCAAACTTTAAAAAATTGGTATGAATAATGAGAAGGTATCGTCTTGGCAAGAAAGGCAATCTCTTGATATATCGATGGGAAAAGAGAGAAATATCCAAGAGGAGAAATAGCGGAGTTGAGGAAATATAAGAGAGAAAACTTCTGTGAAGGTACAAACCAGGATCAGGAGAAAGAACTCTTTCAAAAATAATTCAAAAAGGGCGATGAATAGTGCATATAATACGATGATATCGTTGAAGTTAGAAGGTAATAAACCAATAATTCACTCCGATTTAAATTGTAGAGTTGACATTTTTGGCCACTCAAATAAAATTCATTCTTCGTTTTTGCAAGAAGATATCGACATAAAATAATAATCTGACCGGTTGTGATGCACATTCGAGCATTATTTAGACCCTCTGTGGGCGAAGTTAGACCTCTTCTCTTCCATCTCATGTCTTTCATGTATATAAAGGCGTATGCAATGCAGACCCGGAAAATATTACAGTTTGGATGTGCGATACGGAGGCCATTCTACAAGAGAACTGCAGTTCTTTGATTTTCTTCAAGAAATAATTATCAACAAGTAGCCCAACACTTTTTATTTTTAATATTTATATTCAAAGGCTGTAAATTTTCGATTGAGAGTGAATATTTTCCATTTAAGTTGATATAATCAAAAATAAAAATCCATATTACAAATGATTAATACTTATTGATATTCCCTCAGCAGCTCATCCAATACGGTAAAATGCTGCACATTGGTATTCTATTGATAGCCAACGCAAATAATGAGTAGATGACGCGAAATAAGGAAATGTTGATTTCTTCGTCAATCACAACTTTACAATTCCTCCAAACTTTGAAGTAAACAAAATTTAAAACGAAAATAAACAAAATAAACATCTGTGATGAATCCAATTTTCAATTTGTTCATAACGTCAATTTTCGCTTATGCCGACGTTGTTTTTATTTCACCACCTTCCTATGATAACATACTTGGGTGGTCTGTTTCCGACATTTCGCCATTTCTCGACATGATTTCTGAAGATTTCTGAAAAAATGTGGGGTCGGAAACTTTTCAGACCACCCTTGTACTTATAAACTAAAACTTGGAATCTCGCACTAGGAATTTTCACGAAATTGCCGATTTCAGTAATCTTTGAAATATGCAGGAGATTCATTATTACTTTACAGAGGTGTAAAATCATGGTCTGGAATTTTCTTTTCGCTATGTTCTTACGTTCTCTGGACGAACGATCCTTCAATTCAAAGCATTATCACTGCTATATTTTATCATTTACGATACTTAAATCGCCCAACTAATTACTGTTTCGATGAAAGGATAGACGTCCATACATGGCAATCTTGCAACCGTTTCTCGGTTATGAAAGAAAAGAAATTGACACGGGAAGCGATATATTTCAATTTACCAAGCGAAACACAATCTATGACATAACCTCTAAAAACTCAACGAGCGTTAAAATTAGCATAAACACAGAGCAGTTTTTATCGGAAGAAACATTTTTCGCCACCCAGAAGGTCACCTTGCCTTAAACGATTTTCCAATTACGAGTAATAGATCGAGTTTATTACCGAATCGAGGGGTCTTTATCACCGGATATAGGTGTGTTATTGATATCCTCGATTGATTTCACTTTCCTCCAGACATGCACATCAAGCCACTGCTTGAGGCCGCAAATTCGCAATCTTCTCGAATTTATTTTGAATTTTCAGCAGCAATCATATGATCGAATGAAAAGATTCGCATTCGATAGAAAACGAATGAAAACATTTTAAAATCGATACAAATCATCCATCGATTAACATTCTCCTATTCAACATATCTTATCTACAAATTAAGATAGTTGAACAATAAAATATTTCGTAAAATATTTTTATGAAATAAATTATTAATGTTTTACTTACTTCTGGATGGATCGGCTTTTGATATTTTCTTCAACCCCTTTCATATTTTCGATATTTCCTTTTTAATATTTCCCCAACAATTTAGGAACACTAACTAAAATGAACGTTTGTAATAATTATTGAAAATTTAATTCCAATCATAACTTGAATTTATTAAATGTAAATTGAAGTTATGAATACACTTTAGCATCTATTGTAAATCCACGAATCATACGGTTATATCCAAGTTAACTTGCAGCATGATTACAATGAAGTTACCAAGCTTAATTGCAATGAAAACCATCGATAGATTTTTCAATTGGGTTTATATGAGGAATAAAAGCGAGATAATCGGATTCTTACTTTGACGAATATTTATCCAAGAATAAATAAATACGGTGAAGAAAAATAGAAATATTTTCGATGAATTGTAAAACGGGGATTAGGATAAGGATCCAGAAAATTTATATTTAATAAAGAATATCGTAACATAGATTTATCATTCCTTCGTAATTGCAGCCTAAATTTGTACAATTTAATAAATACACGAACAAAAGTTCACTCAGAGAAGCCCTTTCAGTTATTCATGAGTTAAGAAAGAAGATGACTTGACTGAGACCCACAACATCATTTCCAAAGACAGTACAATGAATTGAAAGATAAATGCAAAAGAAATAAGAGGAATATTGTATCCTTTGTAATAACCAAGCTAATAAAGTCGAGAAGAAAAAAGGTTGGATCGACATAATTTTGAAATATGAATAAAAACAAACACCTAATAAATGGTAATACGCAACTAAATATTAATATTCGACAATAGTTTATTGTAATGATATTAAACTTTTTGATTAATTGTACACTTAAGAATATTCATGTTGTAATTTTAAGATTTACAGTTTGGGATTTAATCGAATCTGACAACAAACATAACAAGAACCCACTCGGGCGGAACCGGCGCAACCGCATTCAGGTACGAGACATCCATTTGTATTTTTATTTGTGCAATAAATATATATTAACTTCCTTCCTCGATATCTGAAACAAAGTCAACGCATTGCAATAAACAACTGAATAGGACGTGCACTAAAACAACGCGTTTCCGAAAGCCATTTAATTCCAACGCAACGAAGACACAATTAATGATGGTTTCAAAATTCAAACGACGCTTTCCCAATAACAACCCTGCGGCATCATTCTTCAATCCACCGGATTAATCCGCTAATATGAAGAATCATTCCTCTAAATCTCTCCTCGCTCAACCGAAATTTCCTTCCGAAAGAAGAGATTCTCATTTTGGCTTTCCGAATCGCAGTGAAAACCGGTAGCCGTTGAAGATAGGCAGAGAAACAATGTTCGCGGCGAAAGATGGGTGGCGCGCAAAAAAAAAGCGAGAAAAATGTCCAAAGGTAGATAAACGAGAGGTGGAATCCGGCCAGAGGCGGTGGGAGGCGGTGTGCAGTAGCCGGGTGGTTGGTTAGAAGAGATGGAGAGGCGGATAAGAGAGGCGGAGCCCAAAGGAAGAAAGAAGAAAAGAGATAAAAGGCGGTGGGAAAAAAGCGAAGGAAATGGGTGTGGAACGTCCGAGTTCCAATAGCATTAGAGTTCTTCCCCCTTAACAACTTGATCGTGACCAATCGTCTGGCGAGAAGCTCTTTATAAAAGTAATCGACGGAGTTTTCTGTACCACTGACATTAAGGTTTCCACGAAGATGAGATTATTTTTTCCTTTCCGCCGGATCGGAATTTATAATGAAGGAAATGAGAAGGAAAATTGCCAAACGGCAGTCGTGAAAACTCTTATTGGGAGGTTGAAAAAAATATTAAGGTTTCGAGGAAAATACGAATGCTCACATAAAATTCGATGGAATGAATTACTGGATTGGTTCCGGGCAAAAAATGCAGTAAGGTAGCATTTATCATACACTGTTTCGTTAAATTAAGCAAAGTATGCAAAACGTAAGACTCCTTCATTATTTGAATAAAAATTCTAAGGGTTGTCTTCGGAGAAAGGTTTCTCCATTCGGAGGACAAAGCTATATTAGACGATGCGATGCACAAAGAATGTTCAAATAATATATCAGGGTAATATTTAAACGCGTCCAGAAATTGCATTTGCGAAGCGATAGCCAGCGAGTATCGCGTATATATATTTATTATTAAAATTCCCGTTGAATCTGTTAGAATCAAAATGCAGGAAAGAATAAAGGAAGTTTAATTGCAAGAATTCCTATCGAAATAACGGCGGCGATAAACTAGTCCCTTCATTTAGAGAAGAAAATCCCATTTATATCCCCTTGTTATGGAAATGCCTTTATGTGCAGGAAAACTAGGTCATCCCACACAATTAGCCTACTATATACCATACTTAAGAATGATACATTTTTCGGGAGGAAGACTGATGAATTATTCAAAACACTCATATTCTTAAAACTAAGCGACTACCGAACCATATCGCTCGTTTTAATCATAACATCTATCTAGGGATACCTTCCTAGGATTGTGGGATTACATTTTCTATGCTCCGATGATCGCGATTGGCTCTCACAATTCTATGGTTGTAAATTAGAAATAAGGAAAATAGCCTAGATATGCTCATTTTTATAACCTTTTCTAAACAAACTTAATGTAGTTCTTGACGAACATATTGCGTTATACATATAAAGGTATAAATTACATACTTTCCAGATATCTACGTATATTATCCGAAGATGGGCGTTCACTTTGTGGGAGTACGTTATCAGAGTGGTAAAACGTAACTTCTTACAATTTTTACAAATTACTTCCGTTATTAGAATACTTCAGTGCCTGAAATTTCCCTGATTTTTCACATTAAGAAAGAAATTGATTAGTTAAAAATTTTCTTTGCGCGAAGAAATGTAAAAGTAACAACTTTTACCTCTAGAAAGTTTTATTATGCACGCCTCATCATCAGGCCTGATGGCATAATAAAACATTTAAGGGTTACTTTTTGTTCCTCACGTTATAGGGTCTTACCACAAAGTTATTGATATGAATATTTACTTCCTTGATTAAAAGTATCTAAAAATTTTCATGTTAAATATTTCATTCGTCAAATGGATGATATATTTTTCAATTTCTACTGCTAGAGGAAGATTTAACCTTCATTGGCTGTTATTTATTTATAATTATGTTATTATAGCCATAGCCATAGCATTTCGGTTGATTGAGGAAAGTACTCATCTTGCCTAGAAAGCTTCATTCCCTAATCAGATAGGTCATAGCGATCAAACAGACATAATGCGAAGTTAAGGAAATAATCTCACAAATTATTAGAAATCATGACAATCGACATTGTCTTCAAACCATACCAATTTTAACGTAATAAATTACCCTAATTCACGCTATCTATCACGGACAACGAAATCTTCCATTCACATGACCATCATTGTTCACGCGGAGGAAGGCTTGGGGAAAAACATTTATCCTACATAATTAACGAATGAAAAGAAAAAATTAAAGAAACACAATAATCCTTACAATGGACTCATCCAAGTACGAATGATTTACATTAATCATAGAGAAAAATGAGGAATAGCTCTTCTTGTTCTAACCAGAGATTTCTGAGGCTTAATTACCTACGGTAATGTGCTCCAGATTAATGGCTGCAGAACTCTAAAAATGGTTATCCAGGGAAAAATATCTCGATTTTAGAAATTGCTCCTAGAGACGATTTCTTCAGCCTGAGAATAGAAAATGGATCAACTTTTCCCACCTCTTAATCCAAACTAGGGAACTTGGAATGATTACTTGAGAGGGCAAATGTAATATCTCGAAAGGAAACCCTTTAGAAAGATTAAGTTTATTTAAATGGCGAAACACCTGCACTCTGCTCTAAATATCCACGTATTTTCAAGTCATTAGAGAACAACTTTTCAGTTCATTCATAAATTTCGAGGATTTCAATAGTTTCCTCGGGGGACACGTGCAAACGGACGGAAAAAACGCGACTTCGGAGTTAAAACGACTTCGGGGAGCGAAAGACATGCCATCTCTTGGCGCGCGTGCACTAATCCGAAACACCGGAGAAAACGAAAAAAGAAAACAAAATCAATTCGTCAAAATTACGATATCTCGACCGACGAACCTGCTTCTCTCCAAACCAAGGCATGTATCTCGAAACCCGATATCGTGTTAAATTTGAGGTTGAATTGTGTAACCGGTAACTGTTCTCCTTTTCTGAGTTTTTAAATAAATTGGTGCTAGATATAGATAAATTTTCAATTATATATTTTTAAGATTTATTATTTCTATTCCGCGAGTCATCAGTGGTGTATGGCAGGGAGTGCAACCTTACCAAATCTACCCTATTAGCTACTCTAATGCCCTGCAAGCAATTTGTTTCAGTTATAAATTAGTGGAAATGTTTTGTTTGTGCCTCTCGGAGATCCCGCTCTTTGTTTACTGTAACTACAACATATGATGGAATAACATGGCGAGAAGAATCCGAATTAATACAAAAGAATTTAACACACTCTCATAAACAAATTTAAATGCTTTTTATTGAAAAAAAAACTCGTTTTTGGTTCTACGTACTTTATTCAAAAATATGTATCGTATTTTAAATTTTCGGGTCAAATCCTGAAAAAGACATCACCGACAATCCGATTCATTCAAAAATGGCTGTCACTAAAAGAAAGAAGGTTAGACTTAATTTACTCAAATTCAGAGAGAGTACGTCCTTAAAATAATAATATTATACGCCCTCATTGTTGAATAGACGAGAATGATCAGAGAAATAGAATCAGTCGATTTAAGAATTCACTTTTTCCGAGAAAGATACGTAAAAATAGAGACATGGTGCATGCACCCTCTGCCACACGCCGAAAGGTGGCTTGACATATACCTAGAGTTCGCATTTTGAAGCCAAAATTTGTAGCGAGTAAAGATTTGTTCGTAAGTACATACATTAGATGTAGATACCATTCGAAAGCTTGCGCAGTGAACGAATCTCAGCAAGGAAAAATCCGCTTTCTAAATTAGATGACCATCGAGTTTCTACGACGCTAAGTTTCCCTTCCATCCAATGGATCTTTGGCTTCTTCCAAAAGTGCGGGGAGCAGCCGAAAAATCTCGAACATAGTCGAAATTACTTTCGATTGTGACGTCTGTTGGCGGGAAGAATTAAACCGAATTTTTTCCGCGAGACGCGACCCCGTTCGCAAAACAAAAGACGTTCGATAATGACGTCGGGGAAATCGCTTAGGTTGGCAAAACGAGGATTGCACTCGTGATGGGGCGAATGTTAATTTAAAAACTGCGCGGATGCGGCATTTCATGCGGGAGTAATATAAAACGCGAAATGAAGGTATTAGAGGAGATATCGGCCATCATTCGTTCCGTCAAAAGTTTCTTCCGAACATTCTTAGCATAACAAACGGATCGGTCGAGAGAACAGCATGTCATTTTTATGAAATGAAATAGGCATTCCTCTTCCGCAAGAATTTCTGCAAGTACGTGAATTTGAGGGCCCGTATTTTAGAAGAAATGAGAAATCAACAGGGAAACAAGAATTGATGGATATCTTAGATAAAATACTACGACGAAATTCTGCAAATTCTCTGCGATAGGGAGCAATTATCCATTCACAAGCTCAACCATTTTTATCGGCGATCCTCATTGAAATTGGTCATAAATTATTCTAATTCCTGCACTGGTTTTAAGTATGAAACAAAATTATTAACGCTAAATAAACGTTTGGATGTTTATCGTTGACAATATAGAGTTTATTCCTATTACCTACTGTGTTTACTTACCTCCTTTTTACCTGCTTTCAAATGATTGGTGACAACAAATACAAAAAGGGTAATTTTTTACGACTCAGTTGCATTCTAATTTTACTCTGATTATCGCCTGGATTTCCTGATCAGTCGATATATATGACTTACTAGCGAGACAATCAGCAGTGCGGACTGCCATTCACTATTCATCTAACATTCTCTTTCTACTGCTCCCTCAGTCGCCGTTTTTACTATTTCTTCTCCTCTAATTCTATAATTTATCCTGTTTCCTTTTCTCCTCCAGCATTCTTGTTCGACACTTCATTCTTAGCCTTGTCTATCCATGCACTCAACCAAATCCTCAATCCTGTATTTATATTATTTGCCCAAGCTCCGAGTTACTCCGACTTAAGTATATCATGGTTTCTCTTCATGTATTTGCTGAATTCGTCATCGATTTAAATACTAATATAAAATACGTAATTTAATTGTTCATTATTTATTCATTTTAATTCTAATCTTTATTATTGGAATTGGACTTCAATTACCTACCTACCTACTTAAATCGTTACTTTAACTCTAACAGCTAACATAATAATTTAATTCGTATTAATTTGAAGTTCCGGTTTCAAATTATTACTGTGTTTTCATTAATCCCCCTTCTTGTGGATATTTTTCCTCAAAAAGGAGCTCCTATTTCCTTAAAACGTCAGCTGAGAAGATATTTCCCCAAAAACCCGCTATTTTTATGTTCTGTAGTATATTTATTCTCTTCTAACTCTAAACATTATATTCAACTCTTGTGTTATCAACTGAGGTTAGGTGAAAGAGAGGCCAACTTGGGTCTAACTTCGTCTTAGTAAAGAGTTTATTAATGCATTCATTCATGTTTCCCTTCAGTGCATCCACATCTGCCACTTCACAATCCTCTTCCTTTTCAATTAGAATAGCATTTTCGCTTGATTGAATGCTTCCTTTGCCATTCTCCTTCTGAATTCTCCTCAAGTTTATCATACTTCTCAGATATCTGAGCAATTCGACTTTACTTATTTATTCGACTTGCTTTATTTATTGTTACATTCATGCAGTCTCTATTATCGTCACTTTTGTCCTCCAAAAATTACTTTTCTTCTAAGTTCTTTGCAGTATCTGCATATTATCCACCATAGCATACTTTCCCATTTACTCAAACCCCTTGTTCACAAATTGTTTCCTTCACAAAAGATTGACAAGGAGTTGGAATCGTATGGGCTCGAGCATTTAGCTACAGGTTATGAGTTAAACCTCCAGCGTCGATGAATACACAAATACACCAAAGTAAAGAAACTTTGTTTTTCGAGTTTTTACACGCTAGATATAAAGAGCTATTGGTCAGAAAATATTTGATTTTTACTCCATTCAGTGTTAATGGGAAGAATTTTCATCATATAACGTTTCGCTACGGAAGATTTGGAAAAACTATTACTTAGATAATTCACAAATTCGGGACGTTATGACAAGAAATACGAAACGTCTGCTCATAAAGCGTTCCAAAGGAATACAATGAGTATACAGGGATCGCAATCACAGAATTGTGATTCCTTCCACAGAATCCCAAATTGAGATATGAAAGATGGAAAGTGATAGCCATTCATTCTTTGAGAATAATAATTTCCAATCACATGTAGTCAAGAATCACAATGAAGTATGCATGATAACCGCGAATTAACAAGGAAAATAATTTTTCTTTAAAGTAGCTAAAGGTACTAATGGTAAACACAAATACAAAGTAATTTACAGAAAATAAATTATTGAAAATTTATATATGAAAGATATTAATAAACAATAAATTTATATGACGATAGCTGCAGCGTATTTATATAAGAAATTTGGTAAAAAGTATGTTTGGTTTTTTAAACAAATAACAAGAGTCTCAGAAGTTAAAAATACGCCACCCGCGGATATCTGCCCGAGGGGTCGGATTCTTGCGGATAACTTAAAATATTCTAAGGTCAGGTGTGAACATCTAATTCACTGCAGATCCTTGCAAGGATGGTATAGTAAGCAATAATAATATTTTTGCGATGATCAAAACTAGATAAAAACGCAAAATAACAAAAAACATTATTAGAAATTACAAAATAACCACGCAAATTTCATTGAGATTTATTTTGGGTGAAGATTTTCGCTTGTGGTCGTACTATAATCAGATTTGAAGAGGTAAACACGCAATTTATGAGACAGGAGTATGCCTTTGAAATATGCGCTTAAAAAGCAAAGTGTAATTAATGTTGTATCACTCACTCTTCATCTATTCTTCTGAAAAACACCTCAATTTCATGAACAGATAGGGGAAATGATGTGGAGACGTGATTACTGTTGTATTACTGAATGAATTAAGCGATAGTTTACCGAAAACCATACATAGGATAACAAGAGACTCGCTCGACTAAAGACGTTATAATTTTCAGATCTGTTGGGCAAAAATATCAACATCGAAATCCCGGGACTCACATGTAAGAGTGATCCCAAATTCTCAGCCATTGCAATTTCTAGTGACCGGTCCCTTTTTTCTCACGCTCTTGACTTGGCTCACCTCTGTAAGTGCCGCTCTTGAGATCGCGAAGGACTGGCGCTCTTTTATTCTCCATCAATCGAAATCGTCGAAGAATATTTCATATGCGCTCGACCACTTGAGTTAAAGAACACAAACATAGTTTCTGGAGCGCACGTATATGGCGAACCGCTATTGAAAGGAAGTCTCAATGCGTGAGAAAGTAAACTCATGGATGGCATTCGGTAAGCAGTCGAGGCAGATTCATGGCCGCCTTTCGGAAGAATGAACATTATTTGTTCCGGTTATTATTTAATTCCATCAAAAACTGGTATGACTAAAAAGGGATTGTTAGCTAGAAAAATTAGTTGCCTTACGTAAATTTGTGATTGATAATTCAGTTTTATATGAATATGTATGACTTGTTAGGGCTCGAAATACTGTAAAGTTGTAGCTAATTGTGTAATTTTGTAGCAAAGAGGCATTTGTTCCATAATAGTTTATTGCAGTAGGTAGTGATATATCTTCTGTAATTGTCAATAATGTATTATTGTGTAGTGTTGTATGCAACATTGTGTCACGTTTTAAACACTTCTGTAAAATCCGGACCGAAAATCAAACTGCAATTAATGTATTAACACAAGTAATTTCGATAGCGAAGTAGACAAAGACAGAGAGGACGAATTATCATCTGGAAATTTGTCGATCTAAATAATTTAACAGATTAAGGAGATGTTTATGGTATTTAAATATTCACGTAATATGGCGTGATGAGTGAGAATTGAGACATTGCATCTTTGGAAGAACATCCTTCAGATTTGACACGGGCATGTTAGTGTTAGTGAACTCGGAATTTGCCACTCCGCTGCGGCAAGTTCAGATATTTTTTTTAAAAACTTCATAGTTGGTCTAAAAATAAACAATAAAACCCTTGGTAAGTCATTATATAATATACAAGTTCGCGTATTAAGTTAAATGAGAGAAAAACGCAATAGCATTTCAAATCCAAAAAAGTTCTGTTGTAATTTTGTTTTTCCGAGCTGATAAATCAACTTTTCTTTCAAAGATAAACAAAGAGAAAGAAATTCACTTTATCAGTAAAGGAATATACATATTTCAAACATTCATTTGGTAAGCAGAGCTGAATTCTGAAAAAGACAAGTAATGGAAGCATGAAAAGACTGGAATTCAAAGCTCAAGAGACTCATTTTCGACATTAAAAATATTATATAAACTATTCCTTTATTCAACGACGATTAGTTTGCGAAATTCACGTTGAAAACATAATTTTACTCCAAGGATGTTCATTGATGCTCCAGACATATGTCAGAGAATGAATTTAAACGTAGAGCTACTTCTGGAAACTAAACCAAAATACCAAAATGTCGGATTGCGAAACAATGATATACGTACATTAGGATGGGTTTAAAGAGGGATATCTCTCATTCCAATAAGACGCATTCGTACTTTGACGAGGGTTAACATATCAATGCGTCGCTTTATCCTGTTTCGCAGACCGCGAACTTTATTGTAAAAAAATAAGGCGATTTGGGCGTATGCACCAGACTATTCGAAAAACGCACTTAGAGAAAAACAAAAGCAAACGTCTTTGCAGTAGAGCAACAAATCGAAAGGAGAAAACAAAAGCACACGTTTAATAATAGTGAGAATTGAAGAAGTAGGAAGGAGGAAGAAAAAGGAGCCGTCCCAGTGGAAGAAATGCGTTAACATGCGGAAATAATTGCAGAGAAGCGGAAGATATAAATCATTAGGGTGGCCTCCACTCCCTCACTTAACCTCTCCCTTCAACCGTATTCTGAAACCAGCCGTGCTTGTGATCGGAAAAAAATATCTCGTAAAGTGGTCTGGAGTTCGAGACCCGGACTGTTGGGGGAGGGAAAAACATGCAAAGTGGCGGAATATTTTAAGGTGGACGAGCAGAGGGAGCGAATACACGGAGTTTATTCTTATTCGCGGTGAATTGCGTCGAAAAGAAGTCTAACTAACTAATGATTTTAATATCACGATAAATTTAATTTTAGTATTACTTGTATGAAAATTAACTGTATTCCATGTCGCGATACAGTTGTCTTACGAGAACATAGGATATAACATCAGTTCCCTGAGGACATTAGAGTAGAAATAATGAATAAATTCATGTCCATCTTTTCTACTGCGTGAAATGGTCGATTCTTCAAATGAAACAAAAAATCTCTATCTTCAATGATAATCAATGACATGAAAGTTGTCTCTTCGATCCCTGAATAACGTTGACTAATAAAGAATTCTTTAAAATGTCCAATAAATACTTTTCCTTCTATAATCATCACAAAGATTTGGTATATTTCCACAAAATGAAAAGTCTCTCCAGCCTACACAGTAGTATCAGAGTGTAAATAATCAAATACTACTTACAAAAACAAAGCCCATCTCTTCCGAATGGAAAAACAGCAACGTGGCAGAAAAGTAGTCATACATGCGACGAGAAACTGTGTCATTAGATGAGATTCAGGATTTATTCATTTACGCATAACACCACTTACAGAAATTCCGAAATAGGCGCTAGAGATAAAATTTCACCAGGGAAAATATAAAACAAAGATCAAGATTAGATAATAATTAGACGAATATCTCATGATCAATCACAATTATTCTCCGAATTGAAGAACGTGAGGGCATGCTTTACCTCACAATAGAGTAATATAAATCTGTTTAACTTCAACTCACTTCAATCACGGGAAATCGCTACTTCTTTTGTTAAGAACTTGTCTATTTTTAAAGTAAATTAATACTCAATCAACTGTCATCGAGAATCCGCCGTAGAAATTCCGAATGCTGCCAGTAAAAGTACTAGAATAACGAAAATAAAAATTAGAATTATGTATAATCTGTTAAGTTAAAGCTATGGAAAAAAGGACTGATATCGCCAAGTATGCGGTTAAAATTAAGGGTTAAAGAATGGAATATACTGCCTCCACACCCTTGCCGAAAAATAGAAACAAGTTCAAAAGTAGATGCTGTAGTTTATATTATTAATTGGATCGAATATGTTAAATTTAGTAATTTTTTATATAATTGTTAAAGTGACGATGAAGTGACATTTGGACTGAAAAGTAACATTAGAAACTGTAACTATGAAATATAGTATTTGTAATTAGGGTTTATGTGGTGTACAAGTATTAATACGAGGGGGATGTTCTGTAATTTAAGTCTTATTATGGTGTTCTAACACTGATTGTAAATGAGTTGATCTTATTTTGGAATGCGTATGTGTATAAGACGTCTGGTGTAAGGGATTTTAGATTGTGTGTTAAGTGTTCTTACACAATGATTATGGCTGCCACCTGAAGAAATGCAATTTGCAGCATAAAATAAATAAAAATGAAGCTAAACGAATTTCGTCCAGGGATAATACCGACAGTGACCGTTGAATGACCCACAAAATTGCAACAAAAAACTCTCAATACTGAACACGAGGAGAAGGGTTATTGAAAGATATCCAAAAGAAACTGAAGTCTGAGCATTAAGGTGTTTGCCCAATAGAGTGACTAATGGTTTTCAAACAGGAAGCATAATTAGAAGATCACTTAAAAATTTAAAGATTCTCATAAAAATTATTTGACCCAATATCTCTCAACGAAAACATAGATAAACTTTCTAAAAGCTGGAATCTAGGCATTATGTAAAAACGTATGTCTTTTTGAACATTTGTCTATGATGGACAAATGAATTACAATGAAAGTCAGAAGAAAAATCATCAGTTCGCCTGAGAATATCTTTCATCAAGAAGGAATACTCGGCAACACCGACCTCTATAGTTACGTGAATGAAACTCTAAACACCCAGATCTACAGGATTTTGCTAATCTAATGAAAATACAGCGAAATAAGAAGAAAAGCTCTACAACAAAGTTGACTGCAAGTAATATATTTTCTACGTAATCATATTGCGATCGAGCCAAAAAATATCATCCAAATTGCTTCAAACAACGGACCATAAAATTCCTCGATCACTACACACGGTTGCATAACAAAGAGTCCAAAGGACCGCCAAATCACAACAGAAGTGTCACGAGAGCCTTCAAGTTTGCCAAAGACGGAAATTGGAACGGGAATAAATTTGACTCATGCATGGAAGTGTCGCAGTATTTCGGGACAATGACGTAGTACTGGTTCCGAGAAACGTGCGAAATTCCGCACTTTATAAGAGAAATTTGAACTAGGGACCAAATTCATCTCACCTTGGTCCAAACCGCTTTCACAATGGTGACGTGAAAATTTGACTTTCGTACATCCGAATGTTTTACGATTCCGTGGTTTTTATTTTGAACGCGTTAATCAAGAACGCCAACACGTAATGTCGAGGAACACGCTAACTCGCATTATATTTATGAATACGTATTCAAAAGTATAATACGAGTCCTATACAAATACAGGCGGAAGGCGAATTGGCAGTAAAAACCATTCGAGTGATAAATTTCCGAAGGAATCATAAACATTTTCAAGGACGGAGGGAAATTTATAATGGTTCATTCGGAGCGATATTTATGCATGTGTCGCCGAGAAGAAACGGTATCGCACGACGAAAAACGAATCGGATAAAATTACCTCGACCAATCAATGGGCGAACAGTCGAAAAATAACTGTGGGGAAACACTAATGGAATGATAACGTGACAGGAAGAAAATACGGAAAAAGGATAATTTAAAAAACATGAAGCAGTGGCTGTTCAGATTTGCAAGGGAATTAGCTTCTGAACAATAAGAAGGAATTAGTTTCGTTGAGTCCTAAATAAGTTGCGACACAAGAAGGAAAACGGGTGTACGCGATCATTTTGTCGAGTAATAATTCATGTTTTAAATATTCACTATTTATTTAAATAATCCGTATCATTTCAGACATTACTCCCAATTAATTCGTTTTAGAGCAAGGAAAATTTATCAAGAAAGTGGCTAATATGTTCGAAAAACTCTTCGATAGCCGAATATACCGGTGAACGTTGGGTGAATTCCTCGAAAGGAAAACTTTCTGAAAATCGCCATATGCGCATTTCAGCCTCCGGGGGAAATTGCATGTTTAAACACTGAGAAACAAGGAACAGGAGTCCATATAATTTTTTAAAATAATGTAATTATTTATATTAAGCAGCAAATAACATTGTCAACGTCAATCTTCCTTTGAGGAACTTCAACAGTATTCACGGAAATCAGCGGTAAACTGCAGATTTACAAGTGCGTTTGGAAACCATCGTTTTCTTTTCTAACTGCGCATTCTCGAACTGTCACTGACACCCTCTTCTGTAATTAATTTATAACTAGTAGTAGCATTTTTAGTAATCTATTCGAATTGAACTTCCTATTCCTTGAAAGCCCTTCATACGAATGTAATTCTATAATTGCGCAGAGTTGGAAACCTGCAGGATCCCAGATAGCGCAAATAGGTAGCGCATTTCTCTTCGATGTATAAAATCATGGTGGAAGAATCTATTCCACCATGTATGAGATGACCACAGCACTTCTTATTGGGAAAGATGCAGTGGCCACAAGATGGCTTGTGACGTCCATCGGCTGAGAATCACAGGTCACTTGAGCCAAACGAAAAGAAATTATATATGCAAAGCTTCGCAAAAGATTACAACTACAACCTCGGAAAACCCTCTTAAAACAACTTTCCACACATGATACAAGCTTGAAATTTAGGGATTATTTTGCTTAATATCAAAGACAATTTCCACACTAAACTTAAAGCTGGGATATGCAAACTGCAATGAGATGTTTCTGTTATGTTATATCTTGGCCGATTAACTTGTAATTTACATGCGAGAGCTAAAGAACAGTTTCGGTAACGCAAAATCATAGATTATCTCGAACTTATGGAATAATTCAACCCATAGAACATAATTATGCAACAATCACCTCTTCCCCCCTAATGCTGTCTACTGCCAATCATTCATCCAAAAAATGACTTTTGTTTGATTGGATGCTCGTTCTTTGCCCGGTTTTCCCCTTTGGGAGACAAGGGATTACTGGTTTTCTACTTTTACCTGATGATTAACAATTTAGTTTGAAACCGGTGGCATTTAGAATCTTTTGTGGATCTTTGCATGATTTATTTCACCGTTGCTAGCATGGAGTACCACCGAGTCAAGGCATTTACGATTGAATTTATTCAAGCAAAAAATCACGAGGGTAAGATAAGCCTAAAAACGAAAAATACTAAACAAAAATCCTAAGAAAAGCCTAAATTCGAAGCGGAATCTAATTGCGCACAGAGAAGAAGAGTATCGATCGAATGCGAAAAAATGAACGCACGTAAATCGCCGAAATCTAACGTCTCGGACGCCGCCCGAAACAAAAACAAATGAAACGCGCGGGAAAACAAAAGAAGGGGAGAGAAGGGAATTTATTATTGAAAACTCTCCCCGGCGTTCCTTTCCTCCATATCAGCTGTCCAAAGAATAAAAAAGGACCAGAATAAAAAGAAGCAAGCCGTCCCTGTGTATCATTCACTTTTCCCTCTCCAAAAAAAACCTCTCCTTCCTCTCTAAAAACGAATAAATCGAAGCGTCTTTATTTACGAACGTCCCTTTTGCACCGATCTCCGCCAATGAAAGAAAAATGCCCTTCCGCCAAAAAACCAAATGAAAATGGAAGAAAAAACGGATGAATAACAAAAAAGGCGAAGACTGGAACCGACCCCTTGACCGGCGCTTTTTCTCCCTCACCTATGGCCCTTTGGCAAGCTCTTATCGGATCCCCAATCAAGACATTATATATATATACACCCCTACAATTCATAATACTCGGTGTACATGCATAAATACTCCAAGTGTACCCCATCGAGATAATACACCCCGGGCTTTATTTATTTGAATTTTTCCCTCTCTCTGTGCCGCCCCACTCACCTGAAGGCCCCTTTTGCAGATTTATCTCACCTCCGACGCCAGCCCCTCCATCCGCTTTTTACAGGAGACCCAACCGCTCAACCCTGTCTCCTGCTCGCAGACTAAGGTGAAAGATAGGAATTTATAGATGCAACTTAGCCTATAAAGAAAACTCTTTAACCTACCCCTTTCCATCAACTCTCCCCCGCAAAACGCATGGCTTTTTCCCTTCGAATATCTCTCCTTCCCCTCGCACATTCTAAAAAGCCTGTTTCACACGTACGGATGAGTCTAGCGTGCATGTTCAGATAGCATATGCATGCAACGTGAGATATACCGTTGAAGAATAAAATTCTGCGCTCTTGACGGAATCAGGTCGTTATATATTACGGCTGATTTTTCCCTTCGCTGATAATCCATTCTTTCTTCTGATGGACGTTCCTCACTCATGTCTATGACTCGTAGCTTCGCAAGACAGCTTCTGTCGGATTCCCAAACTTTACGTCTATACAACGAATTTCGTTTGATGCGCTGGAATTCTTAAAATTCCGTCGATGGTATTAATATCGAAGGATCGTGTTTGTTTTCCACACCGAGGAATTTCGAGAATTCGCTTTTTTTTAAGAGAGGTGGAAGAGATGTTCGCAAAATGTTCACAATTTTCTTGGACTGAAGAAGAGATTGAAAGGCAGCTGTCAATTTCAAAGAATAGCCATCAAAGTTACGAACGGCATAAAAACTTTAATTCCCTCGCAAAGGAATTGCGTTCTCTACAATTTTCCTACGTGGACTCGCACGATTCCTGACTGGACTTCACAGATGCAAAATGAAACTTTTTATACGTAGATTGTAGCGCCTTTCTAAACGTGCCTGCGAAAGATATGAAAAATCTTTTCCCAGAAGACTTCTGCAAGCAAACTTCCGCTAAAGGACTTCATTGAAACTCCTGCTTTTACAGGCTGCAAAGTATAAAAAGGGTTTTCAATTCCAACGCTTGCGATGGCAAAGGAGTAAAAATACACGCCCAAAATACGCTAGTGGAACGTGTTTGCGATATTTCCACTCAAATTCCGGAAGAAACATTTACAGAGGATCGATGGCACGCAAGTGCATCCACTATATTTTAACGGAAGAAAACCATTACGCGAATTTTAACTTCGGCGGTTGCTTTAGCCGTGACTATAGGAAAACATGTGCGTGCTGCAGAGCCAGTCTGCATCAACGCAAACACACATATCCTGAAAAGTTCGGGGTAAATTGACCTGAAAAACTGCCAAGAAAAGCGAGCATTTGCAAGCTAAGGATATTCAAACTTCCGAATGTTTTTCGAATGTTGCAGGTGATAGATGAAGTATAATACGGAGATGAGAAATGGACTGAACTCTTGCAACGCTGGTGTAAATAACAAAAAATAAAAAGAAAGTAAAATGATGAAGTTGTTATACCATTTAACGATGAATACCTCATCTAGGGGCGGGTTTGCAATTTGGCACAATAGACCTCATCCATTATGGTCTCAAAAAGACTGAGTCTATGAACTATCAATAATTTTAATCTAACAAATTTTTAGAGGTACGAAGTGTTCTTCTCTTTGGGTAAGAATTTTAATTAGAGTAAGTCTACATTTCATGTTTATAGAATATGAAGGATTTGATGTTTTCCCGGAGTATGCTGCTAAGGAAATTTTCTCGGGTGGACAACCGGGTCGGTGTAAACCGACGTCCTCCGTCGTCAGGAATGACGTGTTTGGCGATTATATATTCTGAATAGAATTCTTTAGAATATATTACATGGTTAATGTTACCCAGTGTCAATATATTATTCTTTCAGCAGTGAAGCAACTGAATTCCTACCGCATACATGTTTATGTGTTTTATGATAAAAGGCGAATTTTAAGAGACTCAGAATCTACAATAACCACAAACAACATTCTAATTTAACAATCTACTAAATAAAACTACCAGGAAACCTAATATGTACCAACACAGAATATGAGTAAATACGTTAACCTAAAAAAGTGTGTTAATAATTATAACTGATACCTGACCTTAAAATTAACCTAAACAGCCTTCAAACACCTCTCGTCAACACTACTCATCACGTGAGATTTTTCATGAATCAAAAGGCAGGGACAACCTTTCCGTATTGCTTCAGGAAATGCGAAAGATGAGCGAAAAGAAAAGTCAGATAAAGAAAGCAAATGAGAGGCATTAATTTATTTCCGATCGCCACCACAAGGGCGCTTTTTCCTTAGCACGGCTGAAGAAGCTGGCCGAAATGGAGAAGGGAATTAATTACCGCAACGAGGTAATGTTGTGACAGCCCCTCGATTTAATGAACGGGATCTTCACTTATTTTATTCCTACGCACGCTTACATTCCGCGTGTTTTCCTGCGTCGATGTTTTCGAAACTTGTAATACTCCGTATGTTTGCGTTATATTACAACGAAGAGTAGCACGAACCGCATATTTAGAAGAATATGTTCCCGAGGAAAGATAATGGAAAATTCCCCATGGCATCAAAACAGGAAGTAATGTCTCTCTTGGAATTGTAAAAAGATCCTCATTAGTGCATTATATTACTTCGGTCGCGATAAAGTAAATGGGGCATCCGTAACGATGAATGCTGAAATATATTTTTCAAATTATCGATTGACCCGAGGCATTCCGCTTGTTTGGATATTAATAATTAGACAAACAGCGATGGTAAAAATATATCTTCAAACATTTCTACTTTAATATGAGATAGGAAGTTGACCCAGATGAGGTATAAAATCTCAAATACGGAATGTTTAAACATGAGAAAGAATATGGCTTGAGAGGCAAAACGCAATATTTCCGCAGAAGTATGAGACCGGTTAGGTAAATACGAAATTTAACGAATGAACGAAAACTACTTAACTGCTGCCGGAAGCATGTTATGATGCTAATTGAAATTTATATTAATACTAGAGTAGCAAGCGAAAAGTCGAACAATTTAACACACTAATTTTTAAAATTGCTACGAAATGATCTTTCTTTATGTGGCTGTTCTATCTTAAAGTTTAATGGTTGCATAACAATTTACGCTGTTGTTTTAGTTTATTCCTTTGATTTGTTTTCTTAATCATATCGATCATTATTTTATGGGTGATCATAGGCTGAATAAATTAACTTTAAGATAAACAAACGCAATAATGTGAGCTAAATTTTATTCTTTCATTTTAAAAGGGCTAGACAAAGAATTAATCTGTCATCTGCACAAGTATAAGTCAACATAATATATAGTTATATAATAATGAATAAAATGTTAATTTCCAATGATATTTTTCAAGTATATATATTCTGGATTTCCTACGACAGAATGCCGAAACGTCTACTAAATATATAATTAAGATTTCTCTGCAATATTATAGGCAAATTTGGCAGAAATACCAGGTGTTAATTTCAATTGGAAAGTTTCCTTTGTCACCGTCATATCATTTAAACTAACTCTAAAAATTAAAGCTACTACAACAAAATCTTAGTTTCAGCTTATTCTCAAAGTAAGATAAATAAAATCAGTAGATTTACTCTAGTTTTAGGATGTCTCCGCCGTAAAAAAAAACCAAATTACATCCTAAAATAGTCCTCAAAATATGAGATCTTCTAAACGTGAGGCCGATTTCTGCATTCCTTTAGTAAGAAACGGGTACGTTTGGAATTTTAATGACAGTTAAAGACATTGTTTCAAAACTTGGTGTTAGCTCTTGCTAACACCAACTCTAGCTCCTATGAGTTTGTCAGCACGTTCTCGTCATAATGACATTTAATTTTAGAATCTGAATCACTTTTTAATTTTTTATAATTTCGATGACTATTTTACCGCAGTTTTCATCAAAATCAGGACAAAATAGAGTATAAACCGGGACCATACCTCTAAACTAGGACAGTCTCGGTAATGTGCACATCATCTACATAGCACCGGCAGAGTTAGTTATCAGGCTCCAATTCCGGATAACCGGAATATTCCGGTAGGGAATGCGGGTTTCCGATTTTCCCTATATACAAGGTTATCGATAGGAATAATTGTGATTTCTACTGTAATGATGATCAAAAGAAGCACATATTATTAGTCGCGGTACGAAGAAGACTAAGACAAGCATAAACATCACAAGACGAGTAAAGATCGCGGAAAGAAGAGAATGTTATCGTAGAGGAGGGGTCGCTGCTCATGAGAAGGCATTTTTCACTTCTCTCGGACGCATTAGAGATTAAACCCATTAATTGCGGTGCAGAGGTTCGTTTATTAGCCGCAGGGTGTTTTTCTGGAGGTGTGGGTGCGTGCGGTGCTCATGTATGCTCCTTCCATGGCGTGAGCTACTTACAAGCATGCTGATACGTGATCGAACACAAAGCACGGAAATGTTACCTTCGGAGAAGGCGCGAGACAAAGAAAAAAGTCGAAACAAACGCCGGCCGAATCGCGAGGATAAAAAAGGATCATAAACGATGTCTAAACACGAGAACCTACTTGTACCCTAAGGTCCGTACGGAAAAAATGAGAAAGTTTCCCGAAGGGGTTTTGAAAAAGTGATTTTTTCGGCGAGGGTTGACGTTAACGTAGGGGAAGATGGATAATCTCTGTTAGCGGAGCTATTACAAGGAAAAGGGTTACTTTTCTAACCGCTCGAGTTTTTCTCTCACTTTTCCGAGAACACTCGCTTGTTCGCGCTATAATTGATAGAGATCGAAAAAAGGATTTCCCGTTTAAAGGTTACGCAATTTTGAAGTATTTTTACTAAGAAGAGCTTGAGCGGCGTGGTTCTAATTAAATGAAAAATTACTCAGGAATTAAAAGATTGTGTTCTTCTACAGAATGTTCGCTCTCTTATAAATAACCCTAACCTAAACACTTAGGAAGAAATGACCCATTGCAGGAAAACAGTCGCAAATACAGGAGTAGGAAAATATTGCGAAGTTAAGAAAGAGTAAAAAAATACCAATTCAGGAACACTTTCACGTAGATAAAAAAATATATTATCATCCAAATAAACAGACATACATAATTATCAAAAACAAATAATTTGGTTACAAGAAACGTGATTATGGAAAGTAGCTATAAAAATAAAATAACATCAATCAAAGATTTTACCTCCAGTTACCAACTTTGTCATGTTTGAAGCTCAATCACCTCACAATTAATAATCCCTGGAAAAGAAATGAGGTTTACTGCACGGGCGAATGCGTTTGTTTTCGCACTATGCCAAAATTCTACGAAAAACTCAAATTAATTGCAGCCTAAGGAATAATGCATATGATAGGTTATATTATAATAGGTTATAAGAACCTATGCGGATTCCATTGCTTAGCATGACTCATATCTGAGAGACCACAGCCGAGACAAAGAAATCGAAACGTGCATTTTCTCTATCCAATAAATGATTGGAAAACTCAACGAAATATTCTAGCATGATCTTTAAACGGACAACTTCTTGACGGATTTTACCGACATTGTGAGTCGCAATGTTTTCATACATTGATGCAGGTTTTATTTACATCTACATTAATACACCGCTTTCGGCTTGCGGCAGAGGGGAATTTATATATCTATTCTTCAATACTAAATCTACAGTTTTTTCAAATACGTAATTTATCAATTTTTCCGAATGTGTTTCACCATCATCACAGTTTTAGCTGGAAGAATCCTCACTAAATTATCTCTGCACATATTGCGTAATAGGATTGTGCAAATTACGTAGGCAAAGGTGGAATTCTTTTCCATTTTCTCATCAATTACATCATCTAATTCGAATGACAGTGATCTCAGAGGCCTTTTCGTGCACATAAAAAAATGAATGTTTAACACATAAATCTCTCAGTCAACAGATTTATTCTTTAAATAAATTGTTTAACAGCATCATTATCGCGAAGATTTATTTCTTTGGAAAAGATATACGCAGAGTTGTTAAACATAATTAAAAGAAACCGGAAATTATGAAATACTGAATAGGAGAAAAACCGGAAAAAACGGGAAAGTTGCCTCAAAAATTAGTCAATAGTAGACATAATTCCATTTACAATTAAGACAATCTAAGTGTGCAGCTTGATGCTGAAAATTTATTTGTGAAAATTTGCGTTTAAATAACCTTGCCAGATCTTCGTAACTTGCATTTCATTGCGATTTTTCCATCAAAACGAGAAACACACGGTCCATACCAGGACAGTCCCGGTGAAAACGGGACGTACTCTGGATTATTTTAGCGTAGGGATAGCGAGCTATGAAAGTCGGTTACAAACGACTTGAGGCAATTCTTACGCTCGAAAAACAAACGAGCATCACATATGCGATTGGCGAACACTTGACGCACAATGAACGGCCAATATCCGACATTGTTTTTAAGTTCAAATGAACTTCGCTTCTCGACTTGCGTTTCCATTAAAAAATCACACTTTCCTCGGATACGCCGCGTGACTTTCGGCGATTTTTCAAAAATATTTCAAAAAACAATATGAACAAATTGATTCATCAGTATCGGTTAATAATTCATGCGAGCCATAACGCGAGAAATTACATTTCGCATGAATGAAAAATTCAGAGATTCATTACATTTTTCCAAGAACCAGAGCTCCATTTAAAATGCATGAAAAATAAACCGGCCTTAATCGATTTTATCAATTATGTTATAATACCGCGATTCGCACAAACAGGTCCTAAAAAATGAGGGTGAATACGCGGTCCCCCTTTCAGCAGCTGAGAGAAACATGCAAGAGGTTCCTATAAAGAATGAACATAACGAGTGATCCTGGTGTATTCCTTGGGAGGACTTGCTCGTAATGCAGAGATTAAATAAAGCTTTCGAATATAAAGCGGGAAATAATTCTGGAGCGAATTCGTCCAATAAATCCCGATTGCCTCCTTTCTACATATCGCATGAAAGCGATAAATTAAAAATCAAAGGTCTTCAAACGAATAAAAATGAAAAGCGGGAGTTATCGATCCCTCCAACCAAAATATGTGGTTCTTCCAATGAGAAGAACTTTTGCCATCCGTTTTTAAATAAAAAAGTAAACGTTCTGATTGAATCAAGAGATTTAATTAAATATACCTCGCCGAACCCACTTCAAAGCAATATCCGAACGGTGAAAAAATCAAGCGGCGTCTCCCCGATCATAAAATGCTTGCGCAGAGATGATGCATTCGTAATCCCAATCGAGTATGCATTCTGGCGACGGGGAAAGGTCAAAGTGTAATTGATAGCCTTCGTATTATTCTTGGGCGCACTCTTATCAGCTCATCTTCGACATAACCACCGCTTATGCGTGGACGGAAAATAAGATCCGAAGGGTGGGCGGAGGGATAAGAAGGATCACTTGACCAGATTCCACATATTCATTAATAAAACCCTCGTTTCCGCCTCCCATCTTCTTGATTGAATTTCAAGGAGACCCCACGGCGAAACCTTTACATCTTGCATGGATTCCGCACAATTTATATTTGAAGATAAGGTCACGAGTTTCCCTGCAAATAAGACTTGAATGGGGAAGACGGATTCAAACATTCATGGCCGATAACATGAACAATCTTCTGAGAAACTATGTCAATAACCACGAAGCAAAATGGTTGGAATCCCTCTCTTGCGAATGGATTATTACTTAAGAATTAATTAATAACTTGCACCTCTTACAGAGTTTACCAAGTGACACAACTTAAACATTTTCAAACACAGGAAGTTTTGCAGCACAAAGTCAGCAAGTCTTCAAAAGCATGCACTAATCATGATACTCCTAGTGTCGTCGATCAACCTTCTTCCCCTTAACCCTCTCCAACCGTTTGTTTCCTAGTAATCTATATAGTATCTGATACTTTTTCGTATTTTTGGAAAGGTGATAATTAAGGTAGTTGAAACGGTTGCTATTAAAATATATCGAACATTGAAGCAGTTATTTCGGTCATTACTCATATGGCGTTCAACTTACGGAATTACGGCTGCATACATCGATTACAATTAATGAAATTTTTGTGTGTTGTAATACTGTTTGTAAATATTAAGACTTTATTTCGGAAAGTTAATCTGAATGAGACTTAAGGGACTGTGGAGAGAGATTGTACATTAAGTGTTACTCCACAGTGTCCAGGTGCTACGAAATGAAGACAGTCAAACTGCAGTAGATAATAATATTGATATAAAATCATCTTGCATCAAAAAAGAGAGATTTGACTATATTTTATAGAACTATCATATTTTTATTCCATTTCTAGTGAAAATGTATACACCCAGCGAGAGTTTTGACTACAGAATTATTTTTAAAAGACGGAATCCATATATCTCCTGAGTGCAATGGTCATAATGTTCTGCTCATTTTGTTACGTAAAATGAGAACCTATTCTATTAGTCAATTCATTCACTCAGATTGTTTTAAAGTAATGCATCAGAATGAGCACTGCAAAGAAATAAAATGGTATTCCAGAAGAAAAAATCGGAACAAACGATAACGGAGATCAAGTTTCAATGAAAGAATTCCAATGAAATAGTTAAACATTGGACAGAATCCGAAAAAAAGACGAAGAAGTATTTCTAGACGTTCGTTTTCGATAGGTCTGCGACGAATCGTCTTTTGGCTCCTTTTGGTGAAAACCGAGAGAAGAGCTAACAAAGGACTTCATTATGATGTGGAACTGAAACGGAAAGAAAACGTCCGCCCTCTACACGTATATTTGACGACACACAAGTAAACATCAATATGAATTTACTAGCGATCACAGGGATAACTGACAATGGCGCAGACTGTTAAATAGCACTATGTCTAGAACGAAAAGCAGTTGCTGAAATCAGATAAGACCCAAAGATGGAGTTAGCGGAAACTGAGAAAGCAGATAAGAAAGGAAGAAAAAGTACGTCGGAAAGAATACCAAATAAAGAAATAAGCAACGCATTAGGATGTTTAAGGCCCTAAGATAAAAATTAAATCAGCGAATATAGGAAAGAAAAGCGATAATAAAGCGCTAAAGAGGTGGGAAGGCGAAGAATGGAGTCTGCGGTCAGTGCTCTTGAGGAATATTGAATGAAGAGGAAGTGGGGGTGGGGATGCAGTCAAGAATGGCAACCTCCTCGCAGAGAATACTCAATGAACTCTTGCAGCCCACTAATTAAACTCTCGCGACGTCCACCGGCGATGGCAATCGCTGCTTTTTCCAGCCGCAGTTGAAATCACCTGCAATCGCACGGAAATGTGAGCCGATTCTATTTTCGGGCGACAAAAACTATTTTGATATTCCAAGATTTGATCCAATTTGAATATAACAGGAAGTCCTCGGTTGACGTTGATTTAAACAACTGACGCGGTTACCAATTCTTTTTTCTCTGCCAGCCAACGCGTTATTTCAGCGAGCATTTTAGGGATCTTTAGTTTCTTAACTCCAAAACAGAGAATTTGCATCCACATTATGATAATAACCTGAAGAAATTCTCATTACAATGCCGAAAAATGTAAGACTTTTCAAAAAGGAGCTTAAAAGTTCTGAAATCTACGTTCTATGTTTATATCTCTTTTATCATTACTTTATGTTATATATTTCATAACATATAGTAAAGGGTATCTTATAAACTGAAAAAATGTGATAGTGTCTACTGTAGGTATTATTAATAATTGTATAGCTGAGTTTACTTATGACTGTTATCTAAAGGGTATATGAATCTGTCGCATTGTATTGATGTTATAGGATAGCAATATAAGTTAAATACAATTCCATGCTGCCTTCGGGAGGTCTTTTGCCTCCCGACTTGGGTGAATGCCAGGCGGACATTTTGATTTTCTATTTGCCCCCTTCACCAGCTAGATGCCAGTTATTCAATATAAATAAATAAATATAGTGCAAAGTGATTCTGTGGATTATAAATCACTCTATTTCCGGAATAAATATACGAAAATCAAATTTAACATCTATTGGAATTTAAAATGGACTTTCTGCTGTTTATCACAGCAAATCAACGATAATTCTATATAGTTTATGCCAGTTATTGTCTGATATTAATATTTAGATTTAATCGAATTTGTACTATCACCGTGTTTCTCATGTAGAAATATACTTTTAAACATACAAAGTAGAGAAGTATCTGTGATTGTCTTTTCTCTGTCTCTTTAGCTCAATTTTCGAAATAAGCTCCCTAATTTGTATTCACAGAGGAATAAATATATTCCATCTTGTCCTCACTGTGACACAAGCAAAGGATAAAGAGTTCTTTCGCCCTGAATGTGGGTTACGCCTATCGGAATCTAATTTAGATCTCGTTATTCTCACAATTCTATGAAAGCTTTTAAACTATACTGAAGTTGGATCTTGAGAAAAATAATGATTTTTTAAAGGTATTCGGTTTAGATCATAAGCCAAAATTGTCAACTATGTCGTAAGTATGTTCTATGTACATGCATGGAATCACACGCACGTCAGTCTAACGGTTAATTGCGTCTACAAGTCACACCTGGAGGTGCCCCTTATTGAATCAAATCTTTGTAATAAAACATGTTGACCATTTGTTAAAAAATAAGAAATACACTTAAAGCAAAAGAAAAAAGAGACGGCAAAGAGAGATAACCAACGAACGAAAGTATAGAGGCCGAGGAAGAGGTGAATTATCAGTTCTCAGTTGAAATCATCACATTATAAAAAAGAGAGGCATTCTTAACTCCAGCGACCGGATTATTTGATTAATACGCTTACTTTTCCACCAAAATATGTATGAAAACGGTACGTTTGTGTTAAATCCCTTCATCAGTGTCTTTTGGGTCTGCCTTCGATCTGGAATTCCATGGAACATTATCCTTCATTAGCGAGTGAGAAAACGCATTCCAAAGAAGTAGACAAGTACTAAAAGTGTTTCGACGGTAATTATGACATGATTGAAAATAAGATCTTTTTCAATTGAGAAAAATCGATATTTTGCGTGATTTCCTCATCTGTATTGGTTCCGTCGACCTAAATATTAAACTCTTTTTGATGAAAAGATATTCTTTTGGAAGAGATTCCTTCACACGTTGAGGGCCTAAAACGTACTGAGTTAATTTCGCAGCTGATCGGCCTTGACGACACATGCGAACGTCATAAAATCCATTCTTGCGACACACTAAACCGAGATAGAAAGTTTAAAGTTCGAAGGTTTCGCGACATTTTCATTACAATACGACGGCATTAAAGTCTTCAAATGGCAAGTCAATTAAGGGGCAGACAATAGCATCAAATGAGAAATAATCCTCGAGTTTATTTCTTTCCGCTTCCTCTAACCGCATCGCTCCATTCTTTTGTCTTTCTTCGAACATTCATCCTTTGTAGAACTTTTTCGCCGCTGAAAAAGGGTGTGCGATATTGGATTCGTATGAGAAACATTTCTTCTCATTATACTAAGCCATCCTAGTCGAAAAAATACAATGGACGACGCGTCTGCATGCACTATAGTCGAGAGCAAAACATTTGGCGCTGCAAAGACATCACTTCGCTCTGCTCCACATCTTTATTTGACAATTCTTAAAGATGACGAAATTATATAGCTTTGAGTAAAAATAAAGTTATATCGTCGTGATGTAACAATTAAGAAAAATGAAATCGGAAAAAATATCAATTTGATGTTTCCTCATCCATATTAGCGGTGGTATATGCGGGGGTGAGCTTCTACTTTGAAGAGCATATTCTATTGCCCAACGCAAGTATATCTCATTGGGAGCGAGTGAACTCTCACAGGAGGCAAATACTAAAAATGGGACCAAGCGAACGACACGCGTGATTCAGCATCTTCGATTCCGTAAAAAATTATCAGAGCAGTGCGACGCTGAGAGATTTACATAAGTTGGCATTTCCCAGGAGCAAACATTAACACATGCTTTAAACGGGAACATAAATTTGACGAAGGCAATGCAAATACGTTGGCATAACATACATTCGTAATGCCTTAAAACACGTAGCATTAGAATTACTTGAATGAATGGAAGCGCTTCGGAACGTATGCATATAATATCCATAAGTACATGCTGCGAGCATACACCCCCACGCTTGACATAATTATGGTGAGATATTACAAGCAGCTGAAGCAACATCACTACGCGAACAATGACGTAATCCGTTTCCTAGAATTCTACTGCTAAATAGAAGTCTTTATTCCAGTTTAGGGTCGAATTCCCGACAACGCCGAAGGATCAAAAGCTGTGTAAGATATATTTTAACTAAAATCCACTGCTAAAGCGTGGATTAGAACAGTAAGTATATAAATACTCTTCTAAAAGGACTTTCACTAATTAAAATGATAACTAATAAAACAATAATGAGGAATGCATTCAGCGGCCGACACGGAATTTCTGGAAATTAAATATAGTTGTTCTCTCCGATGAACGAAGAAATCAATTGATGCATTCATTGAACAACTCAACAGAACGTAAAATGGAAAACAGAGTAATGCTAAGGAAGAGGTCTTTAAAATAATAAAACGGCCTCGAGAAGAATGTACTACTTATTTAGAACTAGAAACTCAAACCTTAAAACTGAATTTTACCAATTGAAATAACTTTTAGATAATTGGTTTCCCAGTTATAGAGTTTTTATATTTTATTTATAGAGATTTTATATTTTTATTATATAGTTTTTTCTCTTTTTATGTTAGCAAGACATTAGCTGCGTGCTGATCCAAAAATATCTTCTCCATTTTAGGTAACCAATTTCATGGTGAAAGATAATAAATGACAAAACCAATAATTAGAAAAATCTTCTCCTTGACAGTAAGGCTCAGAGTTTTGGTTATTAAATACGTCCGGAATCAGGCGTATATCCTAAAATTCTAAACAATCTCTACCTCACTCAATTACTAAAAAATGTTTTTAGCAAATGAGTTAGGATAAGGATTCCAGCTAAGAAATATCCATTCGCTAAATTATAAAATCATCATCATAATGCCTAACCATCTGTAATCCTTGAATAGGATCGAATCCTTTCTTTCTGCTAAGAGTTGAGCAATGACTTTCATAAATTTAACTGAATCACTACGGCTTCGTTAGGAAACCAAAAGACGTATTTTGGAAGGAATAAAACCTCAATATATTTTACATCCGTGAACTCTAATAAACCCGTAAATAATGCAATTTTAATTTAATGTCTATAGTTTTTCTAAATTATTAAAGAGTAGTCGATGATCTGGTTGAAATACAAAAACGTATGGTGACGGAGAACAAACATTCCTTTCTCGAAATAATGTTAGGTTATTCTCTTCTTATGCGTCACTAAACAAACTTATCAGACATTGGGTGAAAGAGTGACTGAGGCGTGTGAATGAGGCGAGTAGTAAGGAAGGAAGGAATAGGTCCTTGAGAATAGCAAGGGAAAACCCGCTTAACGAGTCTCGGCCAGATCGGTAAAATACGTGAACGGGTGTTGAATATGGAGGATATCGCGCCCACATTTTCTAACATAAGTCATTAAGTTGATGGATTACAAAAGAGATGCTTAAATAAGAGACATTTTTAAGATACTCAATTAAAAGAAGAAGACAGAAAAAGAAGTTGAAATACTTTGGGAGTCCCAATAAGTAGGTATATCAGTTTAATTTGTCGATAGAGTAAAATTCAAGCACAATGAGATTCAAGTAAGGCGATAAAGATATAGCTAAGAAGTTAAGAGTAGTATGATTGGTTCTCGTATGTAATTTATCCGGAAAGAATCGCACAGATTAAAAATCTTAGAAAATCAAGAGAACAAATAAATAGATTTTGTTTAGATGTAAAAATCATTATATTTGAAAGGTAATAACTACGGAGAATTAACTCATAAATTAAAATTATCAATTCTCTTTATTTCACATCGAAATATGCCTGCAGAAATATATGGAGTTTCAAAGGAATATCCTTAAATTTCAAGGAAAAGATTAAGCGAAATAATACAGGTTATGATTGAAAAGTCATGCAGTAAACGAGTCAGACAAGAATTTCTTAAAGATATCTCCGAAAAAGTATACTGTAAGTTATACTCCTTAAAACGTATGAGGTAAAGATATTCACCTAGATCTAGTAAGGTTTCCAAGAAGATAATAAGAGAATTACTAAAATATTTCTTCACAAAGTACGCTCCTTTAAAGTACAGCTGTAGAATTATTTGTTTTATGAACACACAATTGGATCAACGCTAGCATTTTTATGTATATATCTATGTATGCTATTATAAGTGTATGTAGGAGTATTACGTATGAATTTATTTATTCTTTGTTACTTTGTTTCATTTCCTAATCTTTTACAATGTATTTTGATTGTATCTCGTTAAACTAAAACGTATTTGGTGATCAAATTCCTTTTCCTTTGTATTAACTGTCATTCTTTTATGGATTATTTCTATATGCAGTTTGAAGTGTAAATATGTTCCTTGCTTTCTGATTCCAGCCTTTTCTATAAATTTCAGTTTCTTATTATCTATCTGTAGGTTTCGCAGGTTTTTCACACCCTCTTCTGAGGTGTTTTCCTGCTGTGGGCTATTTTTCCTATCCTAGGTTTTTAAGCCCACAATATAAATTTCTTCAGTGCACTTTTTTTCTGCTATCTCTTTCTTACAAATTGACGAAGGGTTAGATGTAAGAAGAGACTATTCAGTATTAATCTCGCCCGAATAAAGACGTTTTATTATTATAAAAAGTTGTTATTCCGTTTAGAATACTTTCACTACATCTGATGTCAAAAATATATTTTTTTAGAACACACATCAACATTTAATCGTTATTTCCTGCTCTTAGGAGTCCTTATCCCAAATTATCCAAATAAATTATTATTATTTCTTTAACTTGACAAGTGAAATTCTTTAAAACAATTTTCTTGAAGAATAGACCGAACTGTTAGCTTTACATCAGAAAAATCTACGAAACCAGCAAATCTAAGATAAAATTCTTTTTTTAAAACACATAGGTACGTATAACATACGATCTAAAAGCGCTGATAAGAACATACACGATAAAAGAAGGTAAGCTTTCCTTAGGATTTACTCAGGAAAAAAGCATTGTCCAATGATTACTAATAGTCACTCAGTTTATTTTTAATAACTTATAGAGATGATTAAGAATGAAAGCGAGATTCATTCTAACAATCAAGCAGTCTCGAATGGCACACAATATCGACACATCATTGAGATTCTGTCAAATACAGAGTAAGACAATCATATGAATATAATAGACAAAAATTGTTTTCCTAACTCTCTTAGAATAAAACCAGAAACAAAAAAATGCGATTTTCTGAAAAGTTTCAAAGATTGCTAATCCCGCACGAAAGGGAACTAAATTCGTCCAAAGTGTTATGTCTAAAAATAATGAAATTTTCTCGGGAAAGAGGATGTGGGTACAGAGAAATTTCCTTCTTCGAGGGCACTTTTGATGTGGGATGCCAAGAATGACGGAGGCAGCGCGAGTGGGTGGCGGGAGTAGGAACTAAGGGGCCCTGGAAGAAGAATTAGTGCATCTGCCAAATGAGTCAAAGAGAGGTGGTGACGGCGTTCGCAGCACGCGACAAATTAACTCGAAAACCAACTGGAAAATAAAATTCAAGATCACAAGATAAGATTGGAAGCTCTCGCGGATAAAATTGAAATAACCATAAAAACAGCCTTTCAGTGGGCTGAATGAATACGACACTATAAGCGGTGCCACCATTACATGACAAATTGTTAATTCTTGGAAATTAAATAATAACATATACTGAACATAAACTAACAAATATTGACATCAATAAGTTTTAATAATATTACTGTGAAATTTTATGGTACAGTTTAAAAAAAGGAAGATTATCAATACATTTATCAAAAATCACAATAACAAATGAATGTTGTCATTCTAGTTAAGAAAGGTCATTCGGCTGAGAATGAATAAATAAAAGCATTAAATACACTCAAATCCGACAGAAATATGTGTATAAGACTGTATTCGGAAGTTGAGTCGTAAAGATATGCAAAAATTAATACGTAAATTCAAACGAGAAATAAATGATGAATGTATTTGAAATTTGGGTAACTTATTCATCTAAGAATGACTAGATAATCTATAAAACGACTTAATAGCGGATATTTTCTCTTCTAATCTGATTTCCCAAAGGATAGAGACTTAAATTGAGAGTTATACATAGCGGAAATAAATGATTGGATTTCCTCGTTTCTCCTCGAAGAAAAAGGTTGCACATTTCAACTTAAGTTCAACGAATACAAATTTTTATTTATTTATTATATTCTTAAACTGCAAGTAGGCATCTCGTGTGGTGGTAGTCATTGGAAGGGCAAATAGTATGAAATGTCTGCTTAGTATTCACTCGAATCGGGAGGGAGAACTGAAAAACCACCCGAAAGCAGCATGTCATCAGTAATTTAACAAATTATGCTATTAAAATGATACTAAGGTACGATTCACAGTGACAAATACAATACCTAACAACACAAATTATAATTAATGCAACATACAAGTATAATAAAAGATACAAAGATTTAAACACGAAAAAATAAGCTATAATTAAACACAACTATATAATTGCTATTACAACTGCATCATGCAATATTAAATACACCTTATAAGCTTATTGAAAAGTTGAACATTTTTCATAATGAGAAGTTTTTCAGGTAATTTATTCCATTCCTTTACACCTCTATTAATGTAATCTAATTAGTTAGGACTAGTAACGAAAGAAAGGAGTGAAATAAGCGGTGCTTAGATGTGAAAATAAGAGAAGAAAAGCAAAGCTCCACTGACTCGTAGGCTAAAATTAATTCTAAAGAATGGTGAGTGATGGCGAGCGAAAGATGGGAATATTTCCGATGAAAACCGTTCACTGGAAACAAAATATCGAGATGTTTTGATGGCACCAAGAAGTGATGGATGTCCAAACGATAATTTAAGCATTCTGTTATTACGACGTCCAAGTTTAGCGTTGGAAAGGGCGGTCAGGTGATAGCGCGGTAATCGACGGAAAAAATGAAGAGTGAAAATAAAAGGAGAGGAACATACGACTGACGCACATTGCGTTATTTCCTGGAACTCAAATTATGTAAGAGATATCAAAAATATCGGCAGAGGTACTGGAAAAGAACAGCAGCGGCGATATTAATTGAATCGAAGAGAACCGTTTAAAATTCGTAGTAAAAATGTGCATACTTCAGAGCATATTAAAAGATACGATTTTAAATTAAAACTCTGGATATTTAAACTCTTATCCGTCAATAATACCATTCGATTTCAGAAAATCGTTAGGGCATTTTAATACGTAAATAATAAATAAGTAGCGTTTCTCATTTTGCAACGCTGAGAAGTGATGCGGATCAAAATGAAAAGCATACGGAAAAACAACATCGATATTCCATCTGCCATGTTCCTCGGATAACTTTCCATCACAATATAAGATCATGCGAATGATTACAAAAAGAGGCATACGAAAAAATAACAATCGCAGTCAATAAGGGAGAAATTTTCAGAAATATCAGCAAAAAATTTTTCTGGCGGATGCAATGGGAATGAGTGAGTTAATGAGACAGTGAATGAGTGAGAATCTCAGAAATAGGCCTTTTAAATTTGGGAATGAAAAAAAAATGCCAATCGATTTGAGTAAGAAATAACAAGAATACTACTTCAACTAGCAAGAGTCATCTTCCAATGAGAGGTGAATGAACCATTCCTATAAGATCGTGCGTGTTACGCTGACAATGAGTAGTAAATAGAGGAAACTCGACAAAATTTTAATTTAAAGAACATAAAGTAGTGTCTTTTGGATTCATTGAAAAGCCGAAATCGGTAGCAAAAGAAAGGAGCGGCATATTGTCACCATTTACGCTAAACGGATGCAAATGGACGCAATGACTGAGTAAATCTAAAAGAATATTTCCTATTTCGTCATTTTTGAGTCAATAAACAGGACAGGGAAACAATATGATTTACATGCGAGATATTTTATTCGAAAATAAAGAAAAGAGTGAATTACCGCAAGACTCCTGAGTTAGGCAATAAGAATATCTAAAAATTACAATTTCCGAAGAATTTTAACGAATAGCTCAAGTCAAATCGCGATTAAAAAGGATAGTTTGCAAAGCTATTCGCGAATGTTCATATTCTCAGTTTTTATAGCCTTAAAAGAATTCCATAAAAGTATTCAAATCACATTCCTAAAATCGAATACAGATAAACAAGTATTGACAGTATTCATTCGCGATAACTTATAACTCTGAGTCAGTTGTTTCTATAGAGGACCAAAGGCTAATGATAATGAGCCTCGACATTACAAGAGCTGTTCACAAGGAATAAAAAATAAAACCATTTTGCTGCAGTTGAATTCCCAAAAAAGCTCTCCTTTCAGAGTAAACAATAACTTGCTAATAATAACATACGGTAACGCGCATGATCAACGATAGGAAGGAGAATAAATAACTTTTATGATGTTTTTGTATAAATGTTTACTTTTGTGTGGCGCAGAGAAGTGTGGCTCAAAATTTAGAATTTTCAACTAAATTATGTTAATTAGGACAGAAGTTAGTCCGGTCTGTCAAAATAATGATAATGAATCAATCATCTATGTCAACTTTTGAATTAGATAATGACGCACTTTTCCATTAAAAGAAATCCTGGAACAAAAAACGATGGCCGCACTTTGTTCGTTTTCCCTTTGACAACAAATGGGAAAAATCGTCCACTGACCATTGGAAATTTCCTTTCTCAGTCAGGTGAAACCACTGAGACTAGAGATCAAACTTTATTTGTAATTTTCGATGATGCAGACAACTGAGTAATAAAATGTCAATTACAGGTGTACTGAGACTGAAAATTTGAGGATGTTTTCTTTATCCGTTTATTTTTCCTAATGCATCTTTCCTTCGAGCATGTTATACCATGATTTCCAATCAGAAAATTAAAATAAAAGCTGCATCGTGCAATTTACCTCTTGAACTATGCCAGATCTTCACAAGGAGAAATTTGAACCAAAAATAATTATAAATACATTGCTTTTATTTAAGTTATACATGAAGATACGAATGACAAATGGTAATTCATATATCTGATAAGGGAACTGAACTAAAGAAGCACTTAAACATGGACGGGATTCCTCAATTCTTACACGTATAAGCGTCTTATTTGTTCGATACATGTATGTCTTTAGGTAATTCAATCAATTCTTTTATTTCCCTATAAACAATAACACATTTTCCAATGTCTCTTTTAGGCGATTCATTTGTTTTGCAAGCATTTTCATTAATAGTGTATAAATTTGGACTTTAAAGATGCCTTGCATCACTTTCCAGTACGATTTACCCGTAATCCTAAAATCAGTTTAAAAGTCAGTTCAATCTGATAAGACTATTACAGTGACAAATCCATTTTGTAATATTCCATAAACAGAAGTTTGACGTAATCTACATATATATTCGTGTAAACGCATGCTTTATTATTACACAGTCAAATAAACTCAATAATTGCCATCCGACTAATGTCCTCTTTTTTTTCTAAGATGATCTCGAGAAAATAAGAATCCTTTTCGGACTCAATTTTGAGAATACACCTCAAGTCCAGGCCAAAAGACGGACTTCGTGTGGCTAATAAAAATGAAGCATATTCGTTGAAGAGGTGGCCATTTGTATCCATTTGGTCACCCACTCGATGAGCTTTTTTCGCGAAAATGGTCATTTAGGAAAAATGCCATTCTCGCCCACTCATTGAACATTTTTATACCCCCTTTTTATGCTTGCATTAGCCGTAATAATTGCCCACTCAAGTGACTTCCAACACGTCCCGCCGCTTGACACCACCGACCCACTGCCCATCAACGCAACTGACGTCCTTTTTCTTTTGGCACAAATATTATTCTGGGCTTTATTAGAGAAATCTTATGTTAATTAGACGCTTTCAAGGCCGTCTCAGACACACATATTTATTTTACGTCATCAATAATTCTATAAATATGATTCAAATGAGCGGACATGAACGTATTACATCAGCAGTGGAATGCGTTGCAACAATTGGGTTCTTAATTTTCTGCATACCAAAGACATTCAAGAGCATAGTTTAGTAAGAAAACCTCACTCTAAGACTGCATCTCCACTGTTAAAAAATAATCACTCTCCAAGAATCTATGAGGTAAAGCCCCAAAGCTCGAAACTAAATTTGCCCTCATTTAGAAGTCTATTTTCATTCTTATTGGTTAAGAGAATGGAAAAACGATAACTTCGCACAAGATCCACGAAGTATACAATACAAACGATACATATTTCGTGGATGTTGTACGATCTTATTGTCTTTCCAATACTGTAATGAAGTCCCACGAAGTTATGGCATCAACGCCTGATGTTTTTTGTTATAATTTCAGCACCTTAAAGTGTATAACAATTTATAATTATGAGGAAAATGGATTTGTAAATTATACTGATCAATAGAGAATATTAGTTAGAACTACACATTTGTCTCCCTAAGAACTCGAAAATGAAAGTATGAGGGTAAGGAATTGGAGTATGGTTTTACATACTTCTTAAATTAATATAAATTTGACCCACAATAATTTCCCGGGTGCGATCAACCCATACTTCGAGTACCACATTATATTTAAATTGATTTTAAAATGATAAAAACTTCAGATTATTAACGCGATAAGAGTCTGTATGAAATATTCATAATTTTCCATCGTATGATAGAAACTCGCCTCTCATCTAGTTTCAATGAGTATAAAAAGAGAGGCTATCTTTAATGGTATTTTTTAAATTTCCGAGGAGAATTAGAAATATTTCTTCTCGCAGGAAGGACTTCAGTTTCCACTTATCAGAAAGAAATCTCGGTTCAGAGGAAAACGAAAACACAGCATTTATTAGACTAGATTTCTTAACCGAGAAATAACCGGATCAAAAAGCGAGCTAATAGAGAACAAAGGACGAAGAAGAAAGCATATCCATCAAATAAATCACACGCCGACTTAACATTTTCAATTCCAAACGCATTTTTAGAATTTCCTTCACAATGAGAACATCTTTTCCCTTGCCGGTTATCACTATATATCTCGAAACAAATTATCGCTTCCTAATAAGAAATATCTTCTCATGAGAGGGGCATAAAAGGTTTCCACGTGATGTATTACAGACACGGGAATTCAAAAACACAATGCAGTTCACAAAGGCCCGAAAAACAATGACCTCCCCTTCCTCGAGAGTGAGATCCTACTTCAAAAAGCCCATTCTTTTATAAAAAAACACCGTTTCCATCCCTCGCGACAAATAAACCCACCAACGGTGCATGCATTATGGATGTAATCGATTAAATCTTAACCTCTCATCAATTTGTCGCAGGACGGAGCCTCAATATTTATTGGAATCGCGCGCACTTGGGCACGTTGAATACGAAATGCGAGCGACTGCAACCCGCCCACACCTCCTTATCTACCTATATCTTATAAAGAGGATCTGCTGAGGATTATTGGGATGGGCTCAAACACAAGACAACTAGGACTTCATAGATCTCACAGCTAAGGAGATTATGTGGAAAATATCACCTTCTAGATTATGGACCATTGCGGCCTCTATTCGAAGCAGAAGACCATGTTTATGACGAGACCGCCATTAAGTTTGCGAAGTTTTCCTTAATTTATATAAGGGAAAGTCACGGGCGTGAGTGTTTCCAAGTTGGAAATCGGATGCAGAATAACGTAACATTATACCGGAGCCATTATCCAATAGGTGAGGCTGCGCGTTATTAAGAATTATGCGGGAGGAGGAGAATTTTATAACGGAAGGGACTTCGATTAATATGATCCTCCTCATACAGCAAGGTGAAAGTTGGGCTAAATTAAGAAATCATCTTTCATTAGATCTCGCAAGGGGTGGCGAAGGTTTAATGACCTCGGAACATATTGGGAGAGGCAGAATATTTGTAAAGTTTTTATCTAAAAGATCAACGTTTAATAGCTTAGTGGAAAGAAAAAGGCTTCCTTCAGCGAAAGGAATATCTCAAACATACTACATCGGATGACTAAGCAGAGTATTAACATTAAGCAGCTCATGATTTTAATATTTCTGACGCTTTTTCGCTGGAAACGATTTACGAAACACTACTCCAAACTGTTGGCTTTGAATCCATCGCGAAATATTAAATATTGGGTTGATAAATTTAGCGAAATATTTAGAGCCAGCGTATAAAAGAAAATATAAAAAAATCCGTCCATTTTATAAGAAATCATATTCTAATGAATATGTCGAGGTATATCTTAGGATAATTATTTTATTAGGATGACTTAAGAGAAACGATCATGATCCAAAGCCCACACTGAAAGAGATACTGATTGTTCATACAAGAGGCGTATTTCAAAATAAAAAGAACGCTGAGATAATATTTAAATCTTTGGAATCAAATAAATATTTAAATAACGGGGAAACTTCAAAAAATTAGAACAGAAATCAATAAAGTTAGCATTATTGGTGCGTGGATGAGGAGAGATTAATTACAATCTAATACTACTAAATGCATGTAAAGTAATATTTTTAAAGTCAGAGTCAATGTTAAAATAATGAGAAAACGCAAAGCTCTCTTCCCTGTTAGATTTAGATTGTATCAAAGGGAATTATTTCGTAACTCCTGACAAATCAAAGTTAAACATAAGATGCAACCAAGGATATCTCCTATTTCCTGAACCAGAAAAAGTTTGGCGGCGAAAAGTGCAAATTTTCATAAACAAAATTCAAAAGTCAATTTACGGTGATTATCGATGATAACTTTTGTAGGAATGTGGTAAAAGAGTTAATTGGCCGAAATAATTATGGAATCATAATGTCTATCCTATCGTAAATACAAATATTTGAATGGTACAAGAAAAGCTCCCAAACAGCAAGCATAATGGATAACTCATGGTAAAATGAAGAACTTAGTAGTGTTTGATTCGTAAATGTATAGGGAAAAATGAAAAGAGCAAGAATTGGAAAGATTCTTGTTCCTGTAAAAGATGAATACATGTGATGATAAATTACTATAGATAAAACTGAAGACACGGCATAAGATATAGTATGAAGAGAATCGCTGAAAGAGATGAAAAAAGGAAGGGCAAATTAGAAATGAATGCAATATTAGGGTTACAAATATGCAGACCATCTGTAATGATGAGAAGTTACTTTGTAAGATTTCATAGCATATTCTAATCGAGAGTATAATTACTTTAACGATTCAAATAAGTTATGTTAAAATACAAAATACCGATCGCATTTACGGAGTGGTACTTTAAGACAGGTATAGAGAGATATCGATTAGAAAATGAGCTGTTTTTTTTTAAGGGGAATCTATGAATAAACTTCATCCATGACGTAGGCTATGAAAACAAGCAGTATTGTAATGAGACTAAGAAAAATACAGGATATCACGTCGCCCAAAACTCACGAAATCACTTAATTATACGACATACTGTCGCTGTCACTTTAGACATAACATCTTTCGTCCAAAAACACTCTGCAAAAGGCACTTTCTCTACGATGGACTCTAAAACGAGTTTATCTTCAAGAATCTTCAGATGGAAATATCAATTTGGGATTTACATAACAGGACAAATTTATCATCAAAATCAGCTTCAATGGTAAGAGAACAGCGGCTTTATTTCATCTATTTAAAGATAATAATAATAATAGTGGAAATAAAACCCATCATCACATACGGACACTAGTATGAATTACCCAAATATATTTCACAATGTTAAATTATATTGTTTGAAAGGATAAAATTATAAACCGCCATTACTAAGATTACCTAAATAATGTTTCGTAATTATTTAGATGTTCAAAATATGCATGCTTAGAGTCTAACAAGGGCATTCTTCGATAGAATATGAAGAGAGGTACTTCAGCAACATTACATAGACCATAATAATTTCTGCATTTCCTATTCTATATTATTACAGGAGAAAGAAAGGGCACTGCATAGGGAATGTGAGGGCACATAAACCTACCGAAAGATAGAACATATATATATATATATATATATATATATATATATATAACAACATATTTAAAACATTAAAAATTTTCAAGATGGAATTTCTAAATCTCTGACGACGTGAAGAATGTGAAACAATTCGTGAAATAGTGAATCGATCGAATAGATTTAAATTCTTCCTCATAAATGCGCATCACGAATGAAAACTATCGGACCAACGAACCAGGATCTAAAATAGAGCATTTTAGTGGAAATTTCACGAATCGGGAAAGAAAACAAAATTTTAACACTCCCTGATTCGCGTGAAAACGTTAAAATTTTGCTCCTAAGCTATGTTCTCGGACGGAAACGGTTTTTCCTACAAGGAAATTCGGATCGTGACGCCGCTTCCACCGCGGGAAAAACTTCAATTGACCTAGAAGCAGCCAGTTAAAGTAAAAAACTACTTTAGTTAGGAACGAAACAAAATAAATCGTCGGCGGGAATAAGATAGAGGGACAAAAGAAACACAAAAAACAATGTATTCCGATTGAACAAAAAACGAAGCGAGGAGAAAAGTACGACCGGAACAAGTAACCCTGGATCCCAGCATATTATAATAACAACCGGAAACGTGTGCTCGATAAGGCAGAATAGAAGAGAAAAAACTATTTAGAAAGTCAAGTCGAGCGTAGTGGTCGGGGCCGGGGATCAAGCACCTAGCGCCATATATTATGCAGACAAAATACAATCGGATGCGAGGTTATAAAAAAAAGAGAGCACAGGTGCGCATGCTAACTTTATTCACGTCGGTTTTCGGGAACGGATCACAAACATTGCGTCTATTTTTCTCACATAAATTAAGGCTGCTTGGGTTGCAAGAGAGGGAAAAAATCCCGGCGACAAAGAGAAATTTCCCGGGAAAATTTGAAGGGCGGCCGGACGGAATTTATCGTCCCTAGAAACAAAACAACGGCGATAGAATGGAGGACTATGAAATTCTCATCTAAGACGTCTTCGGCTACTTTATGCCAAATTTGGAAAGAATTAAGAGAGATTATTAGGATTAAGAAGGGAGAAACAATTGACGGTGTTAAATGCGATCGAAAGTCAGTCAGTCTAATGACGAAGTAACGCTTTTATGAATCTACTTTGACCTCTAATATTCTTTTGCCTTTACCGATGTAAACTATTACGATGGATAAGGCCAAATATACTTTATTACAGCACTAAATCTGAAGCTGAACTTTGAGGAAGGGAACCAAAGAATTAAAAAATGATAATAACTTTGTACTTTCTAATGATTAAAATTTATCAAACAAGACTAGTTTCGTCTACTAGTAGACATCTTCAGGCAATTTTACATCAAAATTTGTGGTGTCTGAAAGGAAAAGATGGAGGGTCACACGCAACGTCATCTTTCCCAACACTACAACTTTCTATTTAAATTACCATTTAAATCAAAGAATCTACTTGAAGCTCTACTTGACGAAACTAGTCTTTTATTGTAAATTACATTCTAAGAAAAAACAAAGTAATATTTTTCAATTGTTTATTACAACTATATTATATGAAATCGAATATTTGGATAGATTTCAGAAGTCAAATTAAGGGGTTTGAGAATAGTAAAGCCAAAATAAATATAATTAGCATGCTATTGAACGAAAAAGTTAAAACTCTACGTAACCTTGTTGCTCATGATAACATTAGCCATTCCCTTGAAACGAGAGTCAAACCAGAGACCACAGCAAAGTAAGGCCTCAGTTCAGCCGTTCATATTCGATGCAATCGACGTAGAATTGTAGCAAAGAATCGAACAATCCAAGTCATATAAACATTTGCTTTATATTTTTAGCTGACATATTCTTTATCACATTCATACGATATCTCCCCGTTCTCCATGATAAAATTCTATGCTTTTATTGAATGAAAACTTCCACACGAGATCATTTTAGATCTTGCAGGAAACAATAGGGGTAAGAAAGAGGAAAAGAATGTTCCACGCCGTTAGCCCAACTTGGACCTAAATAATAAGATACCCAAAGCCCAAAGCAAAAAATAAGGTTGCTCGCCCCACTAGTTTCATGAATACATTTCAATTTTAAATGTTTATGTAAGGGAGGCTGCATAAGGATCGAAATGCCTTTACAGCTGGAACACGGTCTTTTTATGGGAACCAGATGGTATGCCGATGTCTGTACAGATAATGCCACTGACCCGATCTAGTCTCGACTGTCCTTTACTTCTCTCTGATGATACGCGAGATTTTGGAAGAAATTACTCACCGGCTGAAGAAAAACAGTGATCGTTAGATATTGGAAAATTATGCGAAGATGTCTTGCCCATAAAACAGCCATACGATCATACAATGCAGCCAAGAGTTTTATTGTAGGCTCTAGAAATATGTACATTTACATAGATGATTTGATTAGCTTGGATTCTCTGGAATGTTCTATGATTAATTTGTATTTGTAATGACTGTTTTAGAGATCGATAGATGCATGATTTCTCGAATGAGCAAATAACAAAAATAAAACTGGTCCACGGTGAATGATTTCTATCATCAAAATAAATACTTCGAATGGTTAATTCGATCCAACTGGCTTTTGCATGCAAAATGATGTCCTAATATACTTAATGGTATATGGTATTTATCTAAATGTATACTTTAATACGTAAAAATCGTAGAGCTAGAATTTTCTAAGTCATTTTGAGGTTTGGAAACGTCGGGAGAAATAGGTGTAAATAATCCTCATATTCTAAAACTCCACTTCAGCTATAAATAAACGACATTATCTATCACAAATTTGAACATATTCTTAATATATTCCGCGAGTTATCAAACGATGCTAAACATACATTTTGATATCTCAAACAAGTAACTCCCCCAGGTTTGCAGTGGTACTGCGCTGTGGAGAGAGCTTAGAAAACTCTAGCGGAAAAAAAAGCATTCGGAAACATAAACGACATTTACCGAGGAGAGTAGATGCGGAAAGATTTCCGTAAATTATTCCTCCATTTCGATACACCGGAGGAAAATAAATGGGAATATCTAAAGTATGGAGATTCGGAAACCTCTCGCAAAGAGAGAGGACAAAAAATATAATAAACGGAGGGATAAAGATGGAGTGGCCGCAGATGACCATACAGCACTATCCTAGGAAGCGATCAATTTACCATAGAAGATATACGCCATATACAGAGCGTACAAACAGGGCCACGGCGGCGTAAATGAATTACGTCTCACTTTGGCATCAGAGAAATATAATTTTGTGATGGGGAGAGATGGCGGAAGAGGGAAAGCGGAGAGGAAAAAAGGAAGGAGAGAGAGAGAGAGAAGAGAGAGCGGGTGAGTGAGAAGGAATAATTTATCCGAGGAATAAGTTTATTCCACCCTTTCTCCCTCTTCCCCATTCCACACCCTAAAAAATGGGCATATTTGATTAGGGGAACAGCGAAAAAGGAATAAGTTATTCCCCATACTAAATTGGCATATTTGATTAGGGAGCGGAGGGGAAGGGCTTAAGGGTTAGTTTAAAGGGAAAAACGCTCTACGGGATTCTATGAAGTAAGAATGAGCCAAGGAAATGTTTCTCTGAGAAATTAATCCTTTTATTTAAGGCAACTCTGCGAGAAGAACGCCCTCCCTCTAGCAAGAATGAGTGCAGATGTCAAATCAAATATGTAACTAAATCGCAGAATTTAATTAATTCGTCCAGTCTTTTTCACAGATGCTGTTATATTGAAAATACTTATCATATAAATGCGTAAACCATTATCATTTCTATAGATGATGGCTACTCACATGACCCTTCTTCGACAGTCCTTCATTATGAATATGTACATCATAGATTAATATAGAAAGGAAATATGAAAACTGAAGATAAACTTCGCAGACATTGGTGTGCGTCTGGGAAAGATAAATGTAAGTAAAAGAAGCAAAAAAACAATGAGTGAGACTAATCTGAGAATATATGTCCACAGCACGGAAAACGAAGGTCCGGATTCATGACCCGCTTTGCTCATACTTTATCCTTTGGGAATATTCAAAGTTTGTAAATATGAAATTCAAGGAAAAACAGAGGTGAAAAAAGTTCGACAAGACTGGTACTCGAACTCACCTCTGCCACTTTCCGGTTCCAGGCACATCTCATTAATAGAGGGAATAGTGGTTCACGGAAAGTGGGAGATCTGGATTTTTTACTTCTGTCTCTTCTTGGGTAGCACGGCTTCACGCGCTATGTTTAATACCTTTCCTTCGTCCAAAAATTAAATCCAAACATCACGCGTAATCACAACATATATGTCGAGTAATTACATTCTACTTTATCTACAAAATTCTTGAATGAATGCTATACTAATGGCTTAGTCTTAAAAATATAACCCACACTACATTTTTCTCGCATAACGAATTCTGCGATACAAGTTCCAAGAAGTGAGATAAACTCCATAAAATACCGATGCTCTTGGTTTCCTCAAAAGCTACTATATCAAAGAGAGAAGAAAGTCGAAGCTCATTTTTCTTAGAGGGTCTCCGAAGGATATCGAAAGTTTTCGAGACAAATATCTACTGATAATTTCCAACAACCAGGAGACACCCTTTTCATCACTGAGATTCGAAGATCTCTTGTGAGAGCTAATCCATCTATCACAAATTGAATCACATATACATGATCATACAATAGTATACTTTATACAATATCTGCTCGTAGTTCATAATTTCTAATACAAAGTAAAAATACTATATAATTTTACTTTTCCTTAGCGCAATAAATTCCCTTCCTACCAGTTTGCGATTATTTCCACATAAAGCCTAATTTTGAATGAAAAAATAACTTTTAATAAATAATAAATTAAATGTATTGTTCCGAAGCAAAGGTGAGATTAAAGTTTTCCAATCTTAAAAGTAATAGAGATACCAAAATTTGCAGATATGAACGCCGGTTGTGTTAATGATATTTTGGCTCATATTTGAGTTTACAAAAGTTATCCTAAAAGACTTTTTAGGTCGCTTTGGCAGATTACACGAGTCTAAGGGTCAGTTCATCTTCCATCACTCTTCCAAATTAAACAAACGATGTTCACAAAAGAAAATAAACATTTATAAATAATGGATATCCAAATTTTCGAGTTCACAGAATCAGTCCATTGAAAGTAAAACAGAGTTGCGACTGAAATGTTCAATGAGTTACAAAAGCATAAAGATGGATATATTGAGTGCATCGAGGAGAAGAATGGTAATAAATTCATTGCCAACTTTGGAGTACCCAAAACAATTGAAGTCGGCTCAAAACGAACGCAGGAAATGATAGGAGAAGAGCGGAATTAGAGAAACGCTTACGAAAACATCGAAAGAGAGAGGTTCGGATAGAAAGCGGGGAATATTCTGGAAAAAATTCCGCAATAAATTAGAGAGAGAGAAGGGGCGTAGAGAAATGAAAGATAAACAAGGCAAATGAAAGAGAGACAGAGAGCGAGTTAGGTCGGTTTCATTAGAATATAGCGGATGAGGAAGGAGTGGCGTTATTACAATACACGAAGAGATGTATAGGTAAAGGGGACGCATAAATAACAAAAGGCGGTAGTGAATCGAAAAGCGTATATCGTCGAAATTGCTTCGTTTGTGTGTGACATTGGATGTGTTTGCTCTGTCGAGGGCATCTTTATGCCCACCCACAGACAGATATAAGCTCATTGCGACTATCACCTGGATATAATAGCCCCTGATGGACGTCATCCCAAGGAAGGGATTATCGTCCTTGGAATACAAAAGGCATCCGTGGCTCCAAGTCGTGAGTTCGAATGGTGTAATTTGAATGACTCTAAATGGAATGCGATTTTAATCCAAACAAATGCTGAGCCATGGCAGGAAAAGTTTATAAAAAAATGAGGGCGAAATGAGTGGGTGGAGGGAGCTCATCGAAGATGGATACAATTCAATTTCACCGATCAAATATAAAACAAACATGGATCAATAGGTATCTTTCGCGTATCGGTAGCATCAAATTCAAGCATTGGTTCATATGTTGGATTGTAAGAAATTCGAAAGAGGACTGTAAACGAATTCGATCCGGTCTCCGAAGCACATAAGGAAGACTGGATTTCTTGGAATCACCCAATGCGATTCAGGGCTTAAACGTAAAATGAAAATTTATAATAGAAATTCGACGTGAATCTCTGACTGCACTTTGAAAGGAGTCTTTATCAAACACGGATAAACTTACCCAAAGGATGAAGGGAGCTGACGTCAACGGAAACGGAAAAAGTGATCGCTCAAATTATTTGCGTAGGGTTTGGAGAGATTTTGTTCTGATATTTTTATTTATAAGTTTTTTCGATAGTGTTGAGGTACTGTTTATTTTGTGGTTTTTCTCCTTGCATGTGTGGTGAAACGCTTGCTTTACCTCTTGAACGAATATACGACGAAGGAGAAATGATTATAAATTTTCAGAGAATCTAACGAGCTATTTATTGTACAAACATATTTAGATGTTGAAGAGAAAGATACAAAATGGATCCAGATGGATGAATCCAGCGGAATGCGCTGCGAGGCATGGGTCGAAGAACGGTTTGGACTGAAGATAACAATAAAGCCGTAAAGATAATAGGAAAAACTATCGAAAGAAATTGGTGTGGATAATAGAAAAAGAAAGACGGATTGTAATGTTTTCATTTGTAATATGTATAGAAAAGGATATATGAAAACTCTTTTCTCGGCAATACACATTCAGATCGACCAAAAAGAAAAGCAATGCGCACTCTTTTAGGGTAATTTAGAATGAATTAGGAGTTTACTCATTCGGATAGGAAGTAACTTGGCGGTTCCTTTTCACAAACGAGGATGCAAAATAATAAATCCGCTTTGGATAGGTTCTGTATAACTTATAATTGACTTTAGCGGATTAATGTGATGAAATAGAAATTTCCTAAGGCCGAAAATACCAGGGACACTTTATTAGGACATACGAACATAAAAGCTGCGATATCCTTTTTACATACGAATTATAACCCTAAATTAAAAATAAAAACATCAACAAAAACGAGTATTAGAGCTTATCCGCTTCCCTTATTAATTTAATTGATTTCAAATACAAAAACAATCTTGTGGAATTCTGCAAACTTCTTTATTTTGAAAATCTCAAGGAAGAATAGACTTGAAAAAAGTCCGACGGGACTTTTTTCAAGTCTATTCTTCCTTGGGATTTTTCTTGGGTGCACGCCCTTACGTACAAAATCACCCATTCCTTATTTTGAAATTTTGAAACGGAATCAATTAAAGTACACAAAATAAAATACCAGATAACTGTCGTAACACTCCAAAAGTGACTCTTTTTATTGATTTGAAAGACATTACTTATACAGTTCACGCTCAATTAGACATATATTTATATCGAATGGCCGCATATTCCATAATAAAGGCAAAAATGAAAAGGTTAAATTCAAAATTGAAATTCTCATTCTCATATTTATGCCAGCAATACTATGTCTCACAGAAATAAATATTTAAGGATATTCAGTTGAAGATATTCCCAAGATTTCTAATGCAGCTGCCGTTGATCTGTAGGATAAAATTAATATGTCTTCACTTCGTGCAATTTCGCATTAACCATCTTAAGAGGAAACCACTTGGTAACTTCCACAGTATATTTTTAATTCCATATGTTTCACAACATGCAATGTTTTTGGAAGTTACTTAGTGCTTTTCTCCCCAGAAGGTTGTTGATCTGTGGGCATAGCTTCCCAACAAACAGATTACGAGAAAAATATCAGATAAAAATCATTGATATATAATAATAAATAGTGAAGCGCATTAAAAATTACAATAATAAGTCAACGTAATGATGAAATTGACTGCTGAATTCCGCTAAACACTCTATCCTTTGATCTTCACCACTGCTCATGGTATTCTCCCATCTGATTATTCACCTAAAGATTCCAACTTAACGTTGCCGATCATTTCAGTCGACCACACCGAAGCTGAAAAGTCAGCAGACAACAGTTTAACTTCAGATACCAATCAACGAAAACTTTAAACATTAATGAGAGAGGACAATAAAGTTACCAGGAGAACTCTTCTGGAAATAACCGATGGCATTGTAACGAAATAAAGTGGACGATTGAATGAGATGGAAGGAAAGAGATGGCAATTCCAGAGGGCTCTGGAAATAGACTCGGAAAAATTTCATAGGAAAGTACATATAATACGCGTTATGCTCGCATATACCATTTCATCGACAGAATTTTCCGTTAATTTAGTGATTTTACCGCAAAAGAAGATTTTTATCGTTTTCTGTTACTTAAACTTAAATACGCTATAACGAGTATAAGAGTGTAAATAAGTTTTGAAAGAAAGAATTGAGTGCATGGCTTGGTGGACGCATCGTCATTTCCTCGAATAGTTAATAAAGTAATTAGAACATTATGCGACAAATGCTGAGGATGAATCAGCTAAATGCATTTGTTTCGAAATTAACGGTATTACATTGAAAAAGAACCTCGTGCAAATGTTTCTCAATTTTTAAAATGGTCTCCACAAAAAATCACATCGCCTGCTCTTTTTTTATTATTCATTTGTCAATAACAACAGATACAGTCCTGGATCAACAGGAGTGAGTGTCGCAAACAAATAACAAAACTGAATGGTATGAGTTCTCTAGCTAGTGCTCGATCCCGGGACCGTAGTTTAGCTAACCACTTCCTCGCCCAGCACTATTTGTCCTACTACACGTAATAGTGACGTTACTGTGTTTCCTGGCTTTCGGTGACTTTTTTGCCGCTTTTTCCGAGAGCTTAATTGGATGCTGTCTCGTCTTCGCAGACATATTCAAAATCAGACAAGACACGAACCAACTAAAAACATAATTAGCAGTTTCTAATTATCATGGGTTATGAGATATGGATAACTTATGTTAGTATAGTACATTGTAACACAAACAATGTGGAAGTTATTATAAGTTATTTTATTTCTATTCTATTTCCATCCATGATAGAGTTTCAAAAAGTAAACGACTTCGTCGAATAGTTTTGTTATATTGTTTTTAGTTATTTCTAGATGGTGCTCCACAAAGTTCAGCCAGAACAGCAGTAGTTTATAGAGGAGACTCCATCTCAGGCAGAATTAAACATCCTCTCTAAGGTCTAAACTGATTTGGAACGAATTCCTCCTTCACTAATCATAATCTCCACAAATGATTTGTAATTAGAATGAATGATTCCTAAATGAACAATCCGATGAGCTTCAACTCGAGGATTTTCTTTTGTCTAGTAGAACATCACCACCTATTGTACAATTTTGTAATAAATAAGCGTAAGAAGATAGGCTTTTAATGATATCATAATTGAGGAGGAATTTCGTCTTGATTTGAGTGATTGCGGAAATATATGCGAAATGGATAACAAGTTTTCTTATTGTGGTCAACATTCTTCCACAGATAAAACAATTTCTGAAAAACAATAGGAAAACTGCTAACTGAGACACAGTTCGTGTAGATCGTGAGGAAAGAATGCAGTTTATGTAAGAATAAGAATAACTGAAGGACAGGCAATTGAATCTTATATATGTCTTGAATATCTTGAATATATATATATATATATATATATATATATATATATATATATATATATATATATATATATATATATATATATATATATATAATCCAATATAGATCAACCGTTGAAACCACAGAAATTCAAGAGGACTCACTTGTTAGAGTAAAATTCAAAGAAAGAGGTATAACTTTACTTATATATAACTATAACTTTATAAGAAAGAGGTAAATATCCAAAATTTTAATGAATAGACATTAAATCGTGAAATAAACGCAGAAATTGCCAAAAGATTATCTTTTATAATCTACCAGAAGTCTAATGATATTCTTTGAGTATACTATAGATATTGTCATAAACACTATTTACGCGAAATAATGAAAATTAATTAATATACAGGTAAAAAATTCAACTTTGCATGTATTTTGAAGAATATGATTTAATGACATTAATATTTAACAGAAAAAATATGTTTTATTTCGGGATAAATTAAACTTAAAATAAAAACTTAAATAAATAAGTAAATGATTTTTCAAAATTCTCTTCCGCAGACATATGTTCCACAGTAACAGAATATCTAAAGATGACTTTCGAAAAATAACTTGACAAATACTTGACGAAAATAGATGAAGGTGGTAATTTTAAAAGTGATGTAAAAGATGGGAAAAATGATGGATGCTGAGATGGAAAACGCACATACGACAAACGTTGGACGTTCTCACCAAGATATGTGAAGAGGCCAAGAAGAAGACCTAAGGACAGATAGAAGAGAAAAATGCAGTGTGGGGTAAAATGGCAAAGAGAAGGTCAGAATTGAGAGAAATATAAAAAGGCTGGGGTATATTCGGCTAATGATGAAAGACATAGACAAAGTAATGAATAATGTTCAGAGTGCGATAGAGGGAGAGAGAGTGAGATTGGGTGGCGGAATTGCATTCCATTTACTGGTCCCCCCGCAAAAACCGCAAGCTGTGATATTCAGCTCTTTTTTGGGTGGGGAGTCGGGAAGGCGATCACGCGGCAACACGGTATCAATCAGCGATTATCAGTCCGGCAAAATGGGAGATTAGCTCCGCTCCCTCTCCAAGCACATCCGATGCTTCTGCGCATGCGCATGTTTTATTTTTCACTCTGTTCGGCGCACGCACCGCTGCAAGCGCCTCCTATTGCGAAAAATGCATTCCTCAAGACTGCGCACAGCTTTACTAGCAATTGACAATATTCCATGGATATCCTCTCAACAGGTCTTACACTTGATCCCACACACTAGTTACGGTTTCCCATAGCTGTTAACTATCCTGTTTAATACAGAGATCGATGTAAATAAATCTTTCTGAAGTTAACTTTAATTTTCCCGCAATCTTTTGTCCTCGCTTACCGTTCTGAGGGAACATATCAAATTCAGCTACTCCATAAGTTCGTATCAAACTGGATCGGTTAACCTTAAAATATTCTCACCACCTTAATTCTTTCTCTTCCAGCTCCGTTAATAGCGTATTTGCTCGATCAAAATGAGGATAATTATTATTCATCCTTGATACCGAGTTGAAAAGTTGCTCTGTTCATGTAAAAAGAACTGAATTGTGGTCATTAGCTTTTCTCCATCAATTTTACTCTTAGTTTAAATGAAAAGGTGGATTAAATCCATATGAAAATGAATTCCGAATGCATCTCAACGATGCTGCAAGAACGATTTTTGAATGCAATAATGACGATTCAAACAAATATATATAGTCATAACACGGCATTATGGAATCATGCACATAAAAAATAGAAATAGAATTAGTAATCACCGTAAGTAGAAATCTCGCAATAATGAGTACTAATATTTGAATTGTCAATGTGAAGTAATCCCAATGCCAAATTCCACATTTCGACGTCTTGTCTCGTAGATGGGGATTACTACATAAGAACGGACTCTGATTCTGAAATCTATCCAAAAACCATCCTAAAAAATAATTGCGATGAGAATGCCAACGATTGCATCCAGTCGCATATTCCCCAGTGAAAATTTCTTCACAGATTTGGAGAGAAAATGAGCTTGGATTATATGGGTGAATAGCCCTCATTCCGCTTCTACAATAAATGATAACGATTAGACATAGTTTGGCAAATTATATAGAAGTAAATTTGCTTATCAAATTTTTGACTATCGAAAAATCTTCATTAGTGTGTCAGTGACGAACATTATGTTAATATCTGAAAATTATACGTTTCTAAAAATAATCATGGAAATAATTCATAGGTCGTTTCGAATTGTTTAAATCATATATTTCATAATTACGTTTCGATATTCTTTTTTCGACTGCATGCAAACTGTCAATCAATTAAGAAACTTATCCTTAATTTCAGTAGTTATATTTTCAGCGTCAATAGAACACATGCTGTGGGCATTTCTGATCTAATCTTGATGACTCAAGAGATAATACGAAGA